>CAVNZK010000022.1:0-729165 GCA_963693345.1 Pieris melete
GGAATAAATCCTGGAGCAATAAAGAAACCCTTAAATCAGGATTTTAAAACTTAAGAAAAAAAATTATGGACTCATATTTAATACCTTGTCTTACATATGGCTTCCAGACATGGATTTACAATAACTACACCAAAAACAAAATACAAATGTGCCAGAGAACGATGGAAAGGAGTCTACTAAACATACAAAGACAAAATCTGAAGAGAAATACAGAAATAAGGAAAACAACAGAATGATTAAGTAACGATTTAATGATACTTTATAATGATTTATAAAAATGAATTTTGTTTTTGATTCTTATTAATTTATTTATCATTTCAAACTTATATACATTGAAATTATTAATTATGATTGGAATATATATATATATATATATATATATATATATGTATAATTATTTAAAGATTATAAATAATAATATTGTATTTTTTATAGCATGCACATATTATGTAATAATTAATTAGATGATATACTTGTTTAATATGTTATTCATTTTGGAAATAAAGAGGCTATAATAATAATAATAATTTTCTTTACTGCTTAACCTGACAAAATTGCTAAATTGAGACTATATGAATAAATGTTTATAACCAATTGAACATTGCCTGAGACATCTTTTTCTATCTTGATGGAGTCATCCTAACTAAATAAATACTGTTGTCTGTTATTATAATATTTTTAAATGGCTTATTATTTACACATTATAAATTTAATAATACCTATGTTTTTTTAAACAACAAAAAGCAGAGGAGAATAATACAATTCATGAACATAGTGAGGAAAAATTTAATTATAATAAATATCTGCTAGTAATATGGCATTCTTATTTATTGTAAAATATGATATTATATTGGGGGATTATGTTTTTGTTAGACATGCATAAATAATTATTTTAATATTATTGAACAATGTGCAATTATTTGTAGGTACACTGAAATCTTCAAAGAATCAAAGTCAATAATCTATAGTAAATTATAAACTCAATATCTACGAAGTCGGTAGTCGGAAGGGCATTGCCGTCTTGTTTCTCATCTCCGTCTATATTTTAATAATTTATTTATAATAACACTCTAAACTCAAAATACCCCAAAATATCGTGAATATAAATATTATATTTTTTTTCCTATATTAGCCATAGTAGATAAATCTTATTATTTTAACTTTATTAACAAGTTTTAATTCAAAATATTGAATTTTATAGGTTCTAAACTATTATTTGGACATTTCGATACAAAAAAGGTGAACAAAAAGTAACTTTTTTAGAATCGCTTATTCTGTCATAGTTGGAAGGCGCGACTGTCAAATTTCGGTTCAGCCGAGCGGTCATGGTACGGAATTTCATACAAATTGAACGAACGAAATCTGATAACCGCTAAGGTCACGTGGGAACATAAACTGTCTCGTTTTTTCGATGTCATGGTACGAATTAGCGATGCATCTCAGTTGTAGGTTGTCAATAGGCTCGCAATAAGAGTTCATGGTAGGCCCCCTGTTCTATATTCGAATGTTTATATTTTGAATCTCAAAACAGTTAAAGTATTAGGATTAATGCTATTGTTTAGTCACAGCGTTGATTGGAATCTGTCGGGTTCGTACGAAAATGAATCTTTCTAAGGAATTTATTCGTGCAATAATTTTCTATAACTTTAGAAGAGGCCTGACACGGTTTCAGTGTTTTGAAGAGCTAACATCTCTGTTCAGTGTCAGTTCAACGTCAATAAACGTTTCGATCATAACATCGCATTTATTAATGAACTCATAGAATCCTTGTAATATATATTGAAGATGTGACCGCCGTATTTATAGTAGGTTTATGGCTATGTCCAAAGAACGCTATATAACTCCCAGTTTAATTGCAATGATTTTTCGGTACAGTAAACACAATTTGAAGAAAAATAATAAACCTCTCAAATTCAAGAGTCTTTCCTCAAAGTTCGATTTTGTTCCCTTTAGAGCAGAGACTCTTGAGCTGTGGAGCTCAAGTGCATAGGCGCTTATTAATGATTTAAGTTGGCGCCTGGTAGATAGTACGGGTGACCCCAGAGCTGGTGCTTTCCTCGCTCAACGAATAAGTATCGCAATACAGCGAGGAAATATTGACAAAATTTTTTTTGTTATTTACGAGTATATTATTACTATTAGGTTAAGAAAATTGTATATACCAAAAATATAATATACAGGAAAGTATATTTTCAAATTAAATCCTATATCGAAAATTTTGAAAATTGTTATAAAATTTAAAAAAATCTAATTATCTCTGATTGAAGGTCAAATGTTATTAAATTAACTTTGTTCAAGTTAAAACTAATAGGCATTTTAATAATTAATATTTAAATATAGCTTTTGGCTTATGTAAGTAATTTAAATATAAATATTTATAAAACAAATGAGGTCTGCAATAAAGGCGAATTTAATTTACCATAGTTCAACGTTTGTTTGTCATATTTCAGAATCAAAAAGTAGTATGTTTTATTTAGTTTTAAAATGTTTATTATAAGCTGGTGGTGCTGCATGCAGACTACATTAGACTGCGTACATCAAAGTACTGGAGTTTCCTAGTGGTAACTCTAGAAACATCGCAATACAATGAGGAAATGCTTCTGGCATGAAGGTTGCTGCTGGTTGCTGCTACCCACACTTTTTAATGTATTGAATATTATTATTCAGTCTGTTACGTTCTGTAAATAAAAGTAATTAATTAACAATCCTTGATGTCAGTGCAATTGTTAAATTCAAATAAATAAAAAAATCAAGTAATGTTTTAAAGGTGTGATAAAAAGCAATAAAACAGGTATTAAGAACATGGAAATTGATAAACTTTAATTATTCATTATCATGTAGATTACATAATACATTACTCATTATTGACAATTTTAATTTATTTCATTTTTTACGTTTTAATCTATAAATAAATATAAATTATTATATATTTCTACCTTTGAATTTCTGAAACCTAATGAATTCTCCCTTCACCTAAATCATCGTACCAACTCGAAACAACTGCTTTATCAGCATTTTGGTACAAACTCAAACTCAAAATATCTTTATTCAAGTGGGTAACCAAGTACACTTTTGAATCGTCAAGTTAAATTAATTATAAATTTACATTTACTACCAGTTCGAAAGTCAAGGGCGTAGAGCGGGTAAGAAGACACAGACGGGTTAACCAAGAAGGCGATGTATTGTAATATAAATATTGATGTTAGATAAGGAAAGCTGTGTTGTCGTATATTGTATGTCGCAATTAAATGCAGTACTGTTCTCACCCCTGAGCGGGAGCTTCCCAGTACCAGCTCCTTCCTTTAATCATCGACAAAACAGTCACTATCCAAGCGGCTCGATCCATTGGCGTAGCGTAGGGTCTAAAGAGGAGTTGTTCGGATAAATACCTGCAGCTGAGTTTCAACGCCAGACGTCGAGGCAGATTACGCAAAACCAACCATATCACCTAGATATCCATCATTCTACAACAGGGGGCCTACCATGAACTCTTATTGCGAGCCTATTGACAACCTACAACTGAGATGCATCGCTAATTCGTACCATGACATCGAAAAAACGAGACAGTTTGTGTTCCCACGTGACCTTAGCGATTATCAGATTTCGTTCGTTCAATTTGTATGAAAATCCGTACTATGACCGCTCGGCTGAACCGAAATTTGACAGTTGCGCCTTCCAACTATGACAGAATAAGCGATTCTAAAAAAGTTACTTTTTGTTCACCTTTTTTGTATCGAAATGTCCAAATAATAGTTTAGAACCTATAAAATTCAATATTTTGAATTAAAACTTGTTAATAAAGTTAAAATAATAAGATTTATCTACTATGGCTAATATAGGAAAAAAATATAATATTTATATTTACGATATTTTGGGGTATTTTGAGTTTAGAGTGTTATTATAAATAAATTATTAAAATATAGACGGAGATGAGAAACAAGACGGCAATGCCCTTCCGACTACCGACTTCGTAGATATTGAGTTTATAATTTACTATAGATTATTGACTTTGATTCTTTGAAGATTTCAGTGTACCTACAAATAATTGCACATTGTTCAATAATATTCAAATAATTATTTATGCATGTCTAACAAAAACATAATCCCCCAATATAATATCATATTTTACAATAAATAAGAATGGCATATTACTAGCAGATATTTATTATAATTAAATTTTTCCTCACTATGTTCATGAATTGTATTATTCTCCTCTGCTTTTTGTTGTTTAAAAAAACATAGGTATTATTAAATTTATAATGTGTAAATAATAAGCCATTTAAAAATATTATAATAACAGACAACAGTATTTATTTAGTTAGGATGACTCCATCAAGATAGAAAAAGATGTCTTCAGGCAATGTTCAATTGGTTATAAACATTTATTCATATAGTCTCAATTTAGCAATTTTGTCAGGTTAAGCAGTAAAGAAAATTATTATTATTATTATAGCCTCTTTATTTCTAAAATGAATAACATATTAAACAAGTATATCATCTAATTAATTATTACATAATATGTGCATGCATTAAAAAATACAATATTATTATTTATAATCTTTAAATAATTATATATATTCCAATCATAATTAATAATTTCAATGTATATAAGTTTGAAATGATAAATAAATTAATAAGAATCAAAAACAAAATTCATTTTTATAAATCATTATAAAGTATCATTAAATCGTTACTTAATCATTCTGTTGTTTTCCTTATTTCTGTATTTCTCTTCAGATTTTGTCTTTGTATGTTTAGTAGACTCCTTTCCATCGTTCTCTGGCACACTTGTATTTTGTTTTTGGTGTAGTTATTGTAAATCCATGTCTGGAAGCCATATGTAAGACAAGGTATTAAATATGAGTCCATAATTTTTTTCTTAAGTTTTAAAATTCTGATTTAAGGGTTTCTTTATTGCTCCAGGATTTATTCCAGGTTATGTTGACTCGTCTTTTAACCTCATCGTCGTGTCTTGTCTTTGAGAAAGATACTTGTTGACCCAGGTAAACATAGTTTTAAACATATTGTAATGTACTGTTATTAACCTTTATTGGAATAGTTTGGTGGTTCGTCATAATAATAATCTTTCAATTGATAGAAAAGATTTTACATTGTTAGTGCATACATGGAAGTTTTGTAGTGGAGATGGGAGGTTGTAGTCATTATCCCCCGCTGTGACCAGCCGTATTGCTAGATGAAGAGGGGCTTTCCTGTAAAGAAAGTATATAATTATTTATATTATATGAATTAGTTAACGTATAAATTGAGTTTGTACAATTTGAAGGAATTAATTTTTATTATATTTACTTTTAATTTAGAGTAATAAGTTGATTTGTAATATCTTTTGCAAAGGGTTTTATATCAGTAATTCACTTCGTTATAGGTATTTATTTTTAATAAACAAATTTGTGAACAATACTTACCCCATACCATTATTTTATAAGTTAAACAATTTGTAAAAATATTTATAAAACCGAAATTTTGTAAACACGAAAATATTGAAAGTTCCTATCAAAATTTGAAAGAAACGTTTAAAAATAATAAGTGTCAACTGTCATAGCACCAGAGAACTTTCCGTTTCAAATATATCAAAAGAATAGTTTTATATAAAATAAATATATATAATAAGACATAATAGCTTATTGCGATTGATGAATTATTTAAATTAATTTTATATTTTATTTATTTTCATATAAACATCTCTCGAAGAAAGTTTGACAGTTAAATTTCTAAACGTACTCAGAAACCACAAACAAAATTATCGTTCTTTCATTCGGTCTTGCGATGCTAAAACGTTTCAGCTTATAGGCGGTCATGGTACGAAAAAATGCTATTGACTTTAGGTACCTAAACTCCGCTGCATCTCAAAGGAATTGTTTTAAGAAAGTTCATGGTAGGCCCCCAGAGCGTTATAAAAGGCAGTTTTTGCCGCGCACCACCACTATGTGGAACCTGCCCTGCGATTCTGTAACTCACTTTTCGAACTCACACAGCGGTTTTCGCATCGGCGGTCGCTCTCAAATCAGTCGTGAGCAGTCATTTTATGATGTGGCATTCTGAAAAGGTGGGAGCTTGTAGTTTATTGTTTATCAGAATGCCAAATCATAAAATGACTGCTTCACGACTGATTTGAGAGCGACCGCCGATGCGAAAACCGCTGTGTGAGTTCGAAAAGTGAGTTACAGAATCGCAGGGCAGCTATCCACTGTAGTATTTCCACGGGCGGCGGTCCTAATGTTATCCCTTAGCATTAGTGAGTTTTCCCACCCCATCAGTCTGTTTGCACCGTGTAGTATAAAAAAAGTAGCGTTTGCTAAAAGAAATAAACACCTTTTTGTCTCAGTTTAATAAAAAAGTTTATTCAAACAGGTTTTCGTTAACATGATCTGATATTATATCATTGGTACACTTTTTTTTTGTTCTGTATAAATACAGATACAAAATTTCAAGAACTCAGTATGAGGCTTTAAGGATATAGAAACATGTATTCTTTTTTGTCAATATGTATATTCGCATTGCTGTTTCAAGTGCAGGGTGAGTATTTAACTTTAATTATGTATCATTGAAGCTGTTACAATTTAATTGAAAATAATTTGGTACGACGATTTGAGTAATATAATTTTTTGTTTAAATATAATTTATTTACGAAGTTTGACTAGTTCAATTCCTGGAATAAGTTTCTTTTTACAAAACAGTTAATGAAGTATCTACACTAATATTATAAAGAGGAAAACTTTGTTTGTTTGTTTGTTTGATTGTAATGAATAGGCTCATAAACTACTGGACCGATTTTAAAAATTCTTTCTTTTCGAAAGCTACATTATCCACGAGTAATATAGGCTATATTTAATTTTGAACAAAAATAGGGTTCCGTAAGATATTAGGGTTTTTCGGACACAAGGTGTAAAAAATCAACCAAAAAAGTTACTTATTTTGCGTACCCTGCCTAAACTATTAAAGATAGAACCATAAAATGTTTTAAGTAATTGTAGATCTTATAAATATCTACAAAAAAGTCTGGGACACACTATACCTATCTATGTCGAGTGAGGCACAATAACCATAAATGATATAATGACATGGCAAAACGGCGTTTGCCGGATCAGCTAGTATCCCATGAAGTAGGTGATTTCATCTACATAGGATATTTGAACCAGTTAGGTATTTATTTTTAAATAAATTAGAAGATCGCAGTGTTAGAAAAACAAAAGTAAAAGGAAACCACAGCGTGTCACTTGATTATAATCATAGGAGAATTCTGTGTTTAGACGATATTCTTTTATTTATTTGATTTTATAATTAAATTAGTATTACCATTTCTATACAGCGCTAATCCGGCACCCTATAGAGTACTTTTCTTACCACTAGGCAATTCCAGGCCCTTCAATAATACTGGTTAACTCTTTGCCTCCACTTCACTGATGTTCAATTTCGGCTTTACCATCTTTATTGTATGTATTTCTAGGCTCATGGGCGAGAGACGCCCGGCCCGGTGAGTTCCCATATCAAGCTGACGTTGTTCAAACTCTACGTAACGGCGAGTATCTGTATCTCTGCGCAGGCGCAATTTTAAACCAACGATTTATCGTCACCATCGCTTTTCTCGTTAAACTGTAAGTTTATCATTATAGGATTCAGCGTTCAAACAATTAAGCAAGATTAAAGGCAGACGCAATTAAAAAAACCCCATAAAGAAATCTCAAGAAGTCAGGAACTGGAGAACCGAGAGTTTTTTTACCCCGGCTTTTTCTCTCGGCCTACACCCTCTGTCTTCTTTGCTGATGAGTAGGGATGCCTACAAATTGAAATTTAATGACGTGGAATAAGTGATACATGTATCTTATGTTCCATAATAAACATATTTTATTTTTATTTATTTTTTGGAGGGTATAACGCCATTAGTTTATTAAATAATTAATGATGTTTCTGTTTAAAACAGCTTTGAGTTTTCCAATGCAAGTAATAATAATAATAATTATGAAGCCCGTTTAATGTCCAATCATGACAAAAAAATTATAATGTACAGCATACATTTTTTACATTATTTTTATATTGTTATCGTATATCCTAGCTACTTTCAGTAACGGCGATCGGAACCCCTTCACGTGTCAAGGCTCCTCCTGGTTTTTTTTGCAAGTTTTAATGATGCAAATAACCATTTGTTAAATAACCTAATAGATATGTAACCATGTTTTCGTATTTGAAACAAACAGAAAACTTTGTCAATTGCGAGGGCAAAACGGAAATTCTTTAAATATCTATGTGAATTAGACAAACAAAAAGCAAAATGACCAAAGCGTAGAATTTATCAAAGTTGTAATTTATGGCCCGGCAAAACGTTGTTTTGCAATATAAAGATGGTGGTAACAAAATGGGGGTTGAGGAAATCAAAATGGCAAAACATATTTTTTTTTAAATATACAAAAGAATTTGATCTAAAAAGAACATGTTTTAGACTGTGCCTCCCTCATCCTTTACTGATATAACAATAGTTTATAATCAGACCTAATCTAATTACATCCTCTTTTCAGATATCCCCAGTCTTCACTGAGAGTTTTAGCTGGTTCCGACGATCTGAATTCGCCGAGCAATGTTTATTACAAAGTCGACAACATACGATCATATAATCAGAACTCATATAACTTCACCATACTCTCACGAAATAATATAGCTTTGGTTAGAATTGCAACCAGGTTCACATTCAACGCGAGAATACAACCAATCACGATTTCAAACCAAGATATTGTCGATGGTGAAACTTTGACCACGAGTGCTCGGAGAAATCCTTATGTAAGTATAGAAATTTAAGGCTTGATTTTTGGTACATTTGGATTGTTTTCATATAAAACTACAACCTGTTTAGGTCTGGACCTCATTTCGGAATCTGTTCCATTATCATTTGTCAGTCTAGACAAGTAGGTGATCAGGCTCCTGTGCCTGACACACGCCATCGACTTTTTGTTGGGCTGCTTTCCTCACGATGTTTTCCTACACCGTTGAAGCGTATGGAAAATGTGCACTAGAAAGAAAGTCCATTTATGCAGTCAGGGATCGAAGCTACGACCACAGATATGTGTTGCACGCTGAAGCCACTAGGCCAACACTGCTTTCATATCTTTATATATATATAATTCTTCTGTGAGTGTGTATGTCACTGAACTTCTCTCAAACGACTGGACCGATTTTGATGAAATTTTTTATGTGTGTTCAAGGGGATCTGGGAATGGTTTAGATTCACAAATCAGCTCGATAGGTGGCGCTGTAGTCAGTACTTTCATTCTTTTATATCCTAATCGCTTGAAATATCAAGCAGGACAACGTCTGTCGGATCCGCTAGTGGATATATAAAATGCGCACCTTTGTTTTGAAAAAATCAGCAAGGGCATCTTGAATTTTCATGATGAACCAGATCGGAGGAGATAAATACTTGTAGATTGATCACTTCATAGATTTATAATAATTTTTCGTAAAATGTATAAAATATCATAAAAGTCATCAGGGTAAGTCATTCATCACTATTGTGCGGTGATCAGATAATTTTATATTATGTAATAGGAAGCAAATGGGCAGGATCACCTCATGTTAAGTGATACCGCCGCCCATGGACACTCACATCGCCAGAGGGCTCACAAGTTCGTTGCCGACCTTTAAGAATCGGTAGGTTTCTTAATTTGTTCTATTAAAACCCATCTATTCATTTCCCATGCGTGATTAGACCTTAGACCTGCTGTCGTGATTGCTCCTGCCTGGTCACGTCTTCTTGCACGGAAAACATTAAATTACATTCATTAACATAGAATTCTAAACTTTTCTCAGGATCCAAACTATGTTAGTCGTCTGCAAGTTTTACTTGGTAATGGAGTACAAGACAACGATGACTGCGGTGCCCTAGCCCAAAGAAATGTGGATGATGTAAAGGAGTTGTTCTGTCTGAGGGAGAACCGCAGAGATATTGGAAATGATAACCTTCCACCTGTAAGTACATTAACATAAAAAATCAGTGGCGCTGCAACCTCCTTTCTTGGCCTCAGATTTCTGATGATGATCATTTTTGAGTCCAATAGGCAAGTAGGAGATCCGTCCCCAATGCCTGACACACGCCGTCGACTTTTTCGGTCTAAGGCAAGCCGGTTTCCTCTCGATGTTTTCTTCACCGTTCGAGCGAATGTTAAATGCAGAAATAAAGTCCATTGGTGCACAGCCGAGGGTTGAACCTACGACCTCACAAGGCCAACACTGCTCAATATGATAGGATATGTGTACAAATAAACATACGAACACGACTGTTTTTCTAGAGCTATTGACAAATATTTCAATTTAGGAAATAGATACAGCTTATTTAGGGATAACACACAAACACAACACATTTACATTTAAACAAGATATTATGGCTCCATCTATCTCTTTAGACGAGAATTTAAAGTAATTTTCGAGGACCAACATTAATTGAATGATAGCATATTAAACACTACAAATCCGCGAGGTTAAATCGGACCAACAAACAAAAATAACTTACCCACCACGAAGGGGAGGTCCTACATAGAACTATTAAGAAACAGTGTTCTAGTGATAGTGTTCTAGTATCATGTCTAAATAACAATACGTTTTAGCAGGACACTAATAATTAATCTATTAAGAATTGCTATATTCTTGAGTTTGTTTGTGATCAGCCTTCTCCGCCAGTTTGGTCTGAATTCAAACACAGCACCTCATTTTAACATTACTCGTATAAACTACAAAACATATCATTTATGAAAGACTTCTTTTTAGTTCTTCATACTCAACGAAAACTTGCTTCAGAACGAAAACATTGTGACCAGAGTCTGCTTACGGGCTCAGACGGGAAGAATACGGTGATAAATTCCACAAATATAATCAGTTTATTATTTAATGTATGTTACTGTCGTTTGTTCACAGTTCAGTTACCAAGGAGGACCAATGGTTGGAGCTAATAGGCAGCTAAAAGGCATCTTGCTTGTTTCCTTAAACAGCATACCAGATGGTAAAATTGTGGGAATCGGGTTGCGCGCATTTCGTTATAGGCAGTTTATTTATGAGACCATCAATTAAGGCCAAGCATCTGTAAAGGTCAAATGTAAAACTAAAAACACTAAAGGATTTCCCTGCAATTTGTCCAAAACGTATATAAAGACACATAATTCAATTTTACAACACAAAATCTGCAAATATCACAGAGAATTACCTATATCTTAAGCTTTTGCGCTTGATACACTAGAATAGCTGCGGAATTCTGCAGAAAAAAACCGTTTTCCTATAAATGTTACCAGTGCGTTTAAAAACAAGATAGAGTAAAATTTTAACAATGTGCTGAAATTATTCATGAATTGTGTACCTACTTTAATTATGGTATTGTAATTTTTTTTTAATTGTACAAGTATTATGCAAGTTTCAAATAAAGATTATCACAATATTGGCATTTTTACTCTCTGGTACATGAAATATATAATTATCATCAATGGCAGTACAGCCCCTTGTGAGCCCTAGCATCTGCAAGTATCTTGCCCCATCGCAATCTTTGTCTACTTCTTGCGTTCTATTTCGAATTCCCACCGTTTCGAGATCCTTGACCACTGAAGCTAAGGTAGCCTACCTTTGCTTCCAAGAAGGTTAGTGTGATGATAGATGGTACTCCATCCCAGTCCATCAATATCTAAAGCGCAAATTTGGCCTCACATAGAATACTGTCCGCACCTCTGAGCGGGAGCTCCCCAGTTCCTTCCACTTGACCGTATTCAACTAAGAGCGCTTCGATTCCTCGACATCCTATCACTTGAAAAACGTACCAATTCGTAAAAAGTTCGCAACGCCCTCTGGCATTGAGAGTGTCCATGGTCACACTTAACATCAGTTAAGCTTTCTACCCATTTTCCCATTGTTCTATATAAAAAGCCAAGTTTTATACGATACCCTAGACCATTTATTATTATACCATAGTCCAAACGAATACACTAATGTTATTCCACTGAATAAATGCCGGGAAATTGCTTTCAACTGATACAATTCGAAAACAACGTAACCACCACAAGTCTATCTCGCTTCCACAAATCGAATTCGGTATATCTATCCCTTTTCAACGCGTAACCGTGGGCAAAGCGAGACAGGCTCTTCTGCGAGTAAATTAAACTCGTTCGCATTTCATGATAGCTGATTATACAATTTCATGTGGTTGAAAGCTAGGGTTGTACAAAACTTTAAAATCCTTAAAAGTGTTGGATTTTGTTTCCTATGTGGTAAAGACCAGGTAACAAGGGGGCTTGGAGCAATTTTCCAGTTGCTTCATTACCTTTCTGTGCCTAGAGTCCAGACAGTCATTGTTTGACCGACAATCGAACGTTATGTAGACTCTATCACTCAAGATCCACTATTAAACTTCTAACTCTTAAAAAACCTTCGCCTATCAGCTCGGTTCTTCGGCTATGGATGGCTATAAAAATATTTTTGAAGGTGAAAATGGACGACGCAATCTACAATTTTAAATACAATTCTTTTAATCGCAACAGAAATTATTTATACACATAAAAAAAATTTCGCCAGCCCTTAACACGTCAGATTTTCCGGGAGTTTCGTATTAAAACGCTTAGGGTGTGCGGCGTCGTCTATTATTTAGCTTGCTATTGGTCGTTTTGAAAAAGGAACACGCCACCATTGGACGAATGATTTGTTTGTTTTAGACAAGTTTTAGATTAGATTAGGGTGGTACCTTTACTGTAGTGGCATAGACATATTGCTATAAATGTTATAGATTACCAAGATTCTTAGAATAATACTTCCAAATTGTTCTGTTCTCTATCCAGAAACATAGATAAAAAAAAAATATTCTGTGTCATACGTGTTTTCAGTATTAATTGGACTTTATTTATCCATATTAAAATTCCTAAATAAAATCCATATGAACATAATGCCACTTACGCCGTTTCAAAATGCGTTGAAATTTCATAATGTAATGCCGTACTGAGCCAAATTGCCTTCGGAATAACGATGTCATAACAACCTATCTTATTTATTACATTTTAACTTCAAAATTGGGCTTGTTTCTGTTTTATTATAAGGGGATTTTACATAGAAACCAAATCTCTATTATAAATAAATTGCAAAAAATTTCGCTAGGCGCAAAACTCGAAGACGGCTGGACCAATTCGAATAAGTTTTCGTAAATTGCGTGAACTCTGCCCTGCGATTCTGTAACTCACTTTTCGAACTCACACATTGGTTTTCGCATCGGCGGTCGCTCTCAAATCAGTCGTGATTTATGATTTGGCATTCTAAAAAGGTGGGAGCTTGTAGTTTATTGTTTCTCAGAATGCCAAATCATAAAATGACTGCTTCACGACCGATTTGAGAGCGACCGCCGATGCGAAAACCGCTGGGTGAGTTCGAAAAGTGAGTTACAGAATCGCAAGGCTTGAAGGTCTTTATGGAGAGAAAAATCCGAAATTTAGTGCCTAGATTTTTATTCCGGAAAAACAAACAGTCTCTATGGAAAATCATAGCAAAATGTTTCATATGTAGCTGCTAAAAAGGTAGGCTAAGTAACGAAGTTCGCTAAGGCAGCTACTTAAAAATAAACCGGCCATATACTCACTACTTCTAAGTCTACCTTTTATATAAACTCTTTTTACGTACGTCTCTTGCTGTTTCAGTTTACGTTGTACTAAAAAACTATATTTATACAAGGAATTTGTCAATCTAAACAATTCGACTAAGGGTCCTTCAAGAGCGTTCCAATTCTTAAATTCCCGCAACGCACTTGCGTGCTTTCAGGCAATGTGTATAAAAAAAATAGGAAAAGCAGTTTGTTTTTAGGAATTCTTTCGCCAGTACTTACTACATTTGAAGGAATTATATTGTTATTTGAACTAAGATTTTTCTTGGGGAATTGGATGTGGTTTTTTCGAAGCGCCCAAAATGTCCAACCTAGAAGTTTAATAGTCGAATACAGTTATAACAAATAGAAGTAATTTATCTCAGCTACGATGGGGAAATAATAAATGATAAGCGTATAGGGGAAGTTTTTGTGTAAGGTGACAATGCAGTGTAATATTTAGGGATTTAGAATATTTTTAAAAAACTTGTGGTATTTGGTTTTTCGGCTTTAAAACATTAAATCCAACCATTAAGTTTCATTTCTGTTTCTATTGTACATGTGTATTTACAAAGACATCATGGAACATTACTAATATTTAATTTAAAAAATAAAAATGTGCGTGTACTAGTGTACACACGTTAGAAGTGAAACTTCTTTATGACCTTATTTTTCGAAAAATTATGTATATGCAACTTTACAGAAATTCGTTAAATTAGATAAAGTTTAACAAAAGGCTTTTAATATCACAGAATTTCATAAATCGTTATAGAATTTTTAGTATCATTGTTATCGTTCTTATACATTTTTGTTATTAATGGTTTAGAATCTCTTTGAATCAACCGTGGTAGGGACAAGAAAAAGACGCGCATAACGGTCAAATGTGACGCGTAACCGAAACATGTGAGGCGTAACCGAAAAATGTGACGCGTAACGAAAAAATGTTCCACTAATTTTTTTTCCAACCCCGATAAAGAAGTTTCACTTCAAAAATTGTTAATTCAAGCAGTGGAATCCAAACCATCTCAATTTTGAATTGGAAAAAAAATTGGTGTGTGGTTCAAGGCCGTATATTGTCCCGTGAATATGTTTATAATAGATTATGATTAAAAAAAAACAAATATCGTATTTTCTCCGAGTCAAAAGTTATATTAATTCCAAATCTTGATACGCACGAAAATAACCTGAAAATGGCGGTACTTCCACGCAAGGTGTAATTTTTTTGCTTATGGTATTGAATTCTTTGATCCTTAAGCTGTGCAGTGGTATAATCTGGATGTAGAGGATCTCCAGGATGTTGGATATTCAAACTACAACGCCTAACGGTATCCCCTGACTAGAAACTAGGAATTATCTTTACCGATTCTTGTCAAAGCAATCACGGTATGTGTTAGACAAGATTGTCTTTTGGATTATTTTTATTTTTTTTAGTTTTTGTCTTCTTTATTATATATATAGGTACACTTAAATCTAAGGATTGCGTGAAAACCGTTCGTCCGTTCACTAGTTTAAGTACTATGAACGAAAGAATATGTATGTATTCATAAATCCCATGAATTTTACGACGTCCTAAACTCCATATAATTAGTGACCAGTCGTAAAATAATGAGAAAGATCAGCAAAATGCGATTTTGTTTGTTGTAAATTGCGTTGCGCTGGATATCTTCTGTAATAACATTATATATGGACGCGAGATAAGGGGTAATAAATGATAAGGCATAACGGAATTGGGTGGGGTGGCCAAGCGTTAAGGATTATTTGCAGTTCAGGATTATTTGCAGTTCATAGACAAGAAACAACAGACCGAATTTAACTTGTCAACAACACTTAAAAAAAATGGTTTTCGGCTCTATTTTCTGTTTTCTTGTATTAGGGAGCGTTCAAGTATGACGTAACGTATTTGTCAATAATCTGCGTAACATAATACGTAAGCATAAGCAGTGTTGGCCTAGTGAATTCAGCGTGGGACTCTCAATCTTGAGGTCGTAGGTTGTTGTTGTGAGGTTAGATCCCCGGCTGTGCACCAATGGTGCCCTCAATTCGGTCGAACGGTGAAGGAAAATATCGTGGGGAAACCGGCTTGCCTTAGACCCAAAAAGTCAAGGGCGTGTGTGGTAGTCTGCGCATGATTGCATATTTTGCGCATTTGCTGTTCTTTAATGAGGTAACTTGTTATAAAATCTGTTTTCTCTTTCTGTATGAAGCGTGGCTCAAATTAAGCAGAAGACCACCAAACTTCGAACGGGGCCTCCGTTAAAAAGAATTAATTTATAATATTACTAGCAGACCGGCCAAGCGTTGCTGAGGCTAAAGTTTCTGTTATATTACATAGTAGTATGAATAGTTATTCAAGAGAAACGGTAGGAGAACACCAGTCATGGGGACCACCATGCTTTGTTGGTGGTTATGCCATTAAATTGTACCTTATGTGAAACGTTGGTACTTTCAACACAGCGCCATCTATTAGAATTGTGTCAAATTATAAAAAAATAATTTGCAATAACATAATATTGCGGGTATAAATTAAGATGTAAGCTATCCTATCTTTTAAGTTGGATCAAACACGGTTTGCAATTTGATTGAAATCGGTTCGGTAGTTTTGGAGTCCATAGCGGACAAACAACGTGACACGTAATTTACCTATATATATTAAGATAATTGTAATACATCCTTATAAATTATTTTGTATCTTTTTTTGTTTTCCAAGTCTGAATAAATCAGATTTACGTTGTAAAAGTGTAAAAGAATTATTATTTCAAACGAGCTGCCCTCACCAAGTCCTTTTCGCCATAATACAATGTTTTTAGTAGCTACTTAACATATGGAACATTTACCTATGCTACCATATAGATCGTTATTAATAAATCGTTTGTTTGCAAAGAAGGTGGTACATTTAGATCGATTGATTAATCCGCATAATCTGCCATATCAAAGCAGCCCTGTGATTCTGTAACTCACTTTTCGAACTCACACAGCGGTTTTCGCATCGGAGGTCGCTCCGAAATCAGTCGTGAAGCAGTCATTTTATGATTTGGCATTCTGATAAACAATAAACTACAACCTCCCACCTATTCAGATATTATGATTCAGGGCTGCTTTGATATGGCAGATTATGCGGATTAATCAATCGATCTAAAGTTACAGAATCGCAGGACAGGCATGCAATGTCATATTAATTTTCATAATGTCAAGCCAGGTATCCACTATACGTTTGCGAACGTGGAGCGTGAACGGTGCGCAAGAGGTTCGCGAACATAGTGGATACCTGGCTTCGTATAATAAAAACCTTAACATAATGTCATAATAATAAGATGATATTGTCTTTGATTGACATAACTTTTACACATTTAAATAAAAAACTTTTGACCGGATTGAAGTTATGTATCCGACGTTTCGCGTGCTTTACAGCGTGCGTGGTCACTGGTAAATTTAAAATTATATTAAATAGTTGTAAATTTATAATAATACATAACTTCAATCCGGTCAAAAGTTTTTTATTTAAATAATAAGATGAGTTATTTAACATTGTTATCATAACTAATGGTCTAAATACTTGCCCACACTATAAAGGCACCTTGCCTTTAAATTTTATCACCTTTCCCTTAAAAGCATTACACGGGAGTGATCTATAACTTCTAGGAAAAACAGCAGCGGCCTCTAAGGAGAAGCCTCACAGTAGACGCCCTCTGCTAAGTAATTCCAACAAATAAATAATAATATATTGTGGTAAATTGGCGCTAAGTAAAACTTACTAACAATCGGAATAGTCGACGCGGCAATTATTGCAAAAGTTTCGGTATTTCGATTTAGTTTCCCTTCTAAGAACGAAATTTCGTGAATAGGCTCACGAAAACTAGCGAAAATTATGTGATGGAAACCTGGAGGAGTCCAACACCTTTTTTAGGTCAACCGTGTGGCGCTTATATGGAAACTGTCTTCAGCTTCATGTCCCATATATAAGTAAATTGTGATGTCCAAGATTTTTTTTACAATCTAACAATTTCGTTGAAATCGCACGTAAAATATGGTTAAGTTAGATTATACACAAACCATCTAGTTCGCTGCCTCCAACCAGTAGTAGGACTGACTACTAACTGATGATTTGCTATTTTAAAAGAGTACCGAGAGTTTTTTACGCCGGCTTTTTCTCTCGGTCTACACCCTCTGTCTTCTTTGCCGATGAGTAGGGATGCCTACAAATTCAAATTTAATGACGTGGAGTAAGTGATACATGTATCTTATGTTCCATAATAAACATATTTTTTTTGACATGTATGAGGTTATATGAGTATGGAAGTTTGCTACACCAAATATACAATAAGTGAGAAGAAAGAGCCATCGGCAAAATTTGTTGCAGACTTCTGTCTGTAAAACGTCAGAAAACGGTCATGCAAAAACCTTTTTGATTTCTAGGAGTAGCAAAAAAAATCGCTTCCCAAATTTGCCGCCCCAAAAATCTGCCGCCCTAGGCTCCAGTCTACTCAGCCTGCTGGTAAATCCGCCACTGCTCCTACAGCTCCTACAGCTGATGATAAGAGATTCTCTCGGGTCAGAATGTTCAGCCCCTTAGATTTTGAACCCAAATAAGTGGTTTTATAATATTTTAAATATTATAAATCCAATTTTCTTAAAATATGTAACAAGGACAAGATATTATAATTAAAGAGAATAAAACAACTTCTTTCGAAATACACAGTTCTTTCTTTCTTAAAATAATTTCTGTTCGTAAAATAGTTTCAACAGAAACGGAAACGAGGACTGAACACACGAAGTGAGCACTTGATTCACTGAGTCACGGTGACTGTTAATTAGTCCAATAAATGCTTTCCTACCTTTGCCAATAAGTCACACATAATGTGCAAAGTGTAATAAAGTACGTGTCAGGTGACGTAATAAACGTGTCGCTTTATTAACTTAGGGACTTACCGGCTTACCAACGCTTACTTGATAATAGATTCTAGATAAACTTACATGAAAAAACTATAGTATACTATATATTTATTTATTTAGCCAAACTCAATGACATAAGCAGTGTTTTTATTTATTTATTTAGTTATCAAGCCCACAACATCACATACAGTCCTAAGTCCACCAACTATTTCACAAAATCCCACATCTAAAATGTGTGACAATTAATGCAAGTATAAGTTTCTCAGTAAAAAAATCAAATAGAAATTTAAAAAAAAATACACAACTAAAACACACACGACAATGCAAGCACACATTAAAATAAAATCAATTTTTTAACATAAACATAAAATAAAATTTTCAACAACTATGGCACTGAATGGCCATGGCCAAAAAGGCCAAAAAGAAAAATCATCAGAAAAACAGCAGTGTTGCCAACATAACAAATCAAACTTAGAACTAAAGTAATAAATGTAGATACATTGCCGATTACTATCTTAAACTCAGACTAAAAACAACATAAAACCACACTAAAATATAATTAAGTTACTTACAAAATTGACAGTTAATGCTATCCTCTTATCCCCTCCAAGTATACTCTCAACTCACAGTATACTACCCCCATAAGCTTCCCAAATAGGTCGCTCTCCGGTGAAGAGTCGAGAAACCTATTAAGCAGCGAGAGTAACCGAGGAATGGGAGCTTGTTGACGCTGGACAGTGCTAGCCGAACGCATAGCAAAAAGGTTGTTTCCGGCAGCGCGAGCGGTCATAATTGTTCGGAGCGTACAGTCTCATGATTTCTCCCAGCAAGTATTAGCTTTCCGTTTCGTTTATATTGTTATGGAATTTACTATTAAGTTGGTTATGGAAGAGCTGGAACCCGGACACAGGTATTTTTTTTACTTCAAAGGCGACCATACACATTATAATAAATTGTTTACGAAACACATTTTTATTTATGTTTTGATCAAGCTTTGTTATTGTCTATGAAACTCAAAGGCACAAGAGCATATTAATAAAGGGAAAAAATTTTAACCTATCCTATAACTTTGATTTTGTTCCCTTTAGAGACTTGGGCCGTGGGGTTCAAGTGCACAGGTGCTAATTAAAGATTTAAGTTGGCGCCTGGTAGATAGATCTTTCCCCGTTCAACGAAAAAGTATCGCAATACAGCAGAAAAGATGCCAGCGTTAAAGGTACACAGTCACAGGGACCAAACTTTTTAAATTTATTTTAGTGTGTACATATACGTATATTTTTAACTATTATTATGAGGTTCAGAATATTCTAAACACACTCAAAAACACCTACCCTACCTATCGACTATAATCGAATGTTGTTAAAATTTACCATTGGATCTTGTATATTTGTTATTAATCTTTTTTTTTGTATTATTTATGTCTATAGCCTAAATTAATAATACAGATATATTCAGAGTTCTTAACATTCTCTCTCCTGAAACCCTTAATTTTCACTGTGGTAGAGTCGTAACTTTCAGTTAAATCTGGAGATTAAAATGGCGAAATAAAAGTATTGTTACTACTTTTTACAATTATTAATTAATTGCCAAATCAAAAAACGCCATTAACGAATAATATTTTAATTTCCAGTTAATTACAGACAGTGTGACTATTTAAAAATAGTTTAGTTTGATTTTGTTCCCTTTGGAGTGGAGACTCTTGGGCCATGGCGTTCAAGTGCAAAGGCGCTAATTAAAGATGTAAGTTAGCGCCTAGTAGAAAGTACTATTATTATTACTATGTAGGTTAAGAACATGGTGTAATGGTTGCTGCTCCTTACAAACTATGTGTAAAACAAAAAATCTTGGCGATTAAAGTGTGGCGGAGAGTTTATTGCCAGTTCTTCTCTACCGTTCTACGCCCTTGGTTAGAGAACTGGCACTAAATGTAAAATTAGAGGCATTTAATATTTATTTCTTTTTTGACGTTCATAAGTGTACATTGTGTTAGCTATACCTATGAATAAATGATTTTGACTGTATATTTGTGTGTTGGAAAAAAAACCTATTACTAAGTAATCAAGTCACCGAGCGACAGCTCCTTTGTGTCTTTTCTTCTCTTCCACGACGTTAAGTAATAAAACAAAAGTATAATAACTTCTTATATTTGTCTTTTAAAATTAATTTTTACATCTTATTCTAAATACGTCCTATGAACTCTTAAAATATTTACAGTTTATACATTACAAACTAAATTTCTAATTGATGACATTTTTTTTTATAGAGCCACAGAGCTATCTGACCAAAATAAACAGAAACACCAACGTTCATAGGTCAATACTTTGGCACTATATAAACCTAATTTTCGTAAAATATAAACACTAAGTCTAGCCGCCATATTCAGAGTCATCCATTAAACAAAAGGATTTGAATCAAAAATTAAAGGAGAAAATTTACGCAATTAAAATCAACGCTTAATGAAGGATTCTGAGTATTAACACTTGATTGAGCTTTAAACAATATTGCACTAAATATACACTTTGGTTCTTATTTTAGTGATTTAAACCTATTTACATAGTGGAATGAATATGTCTTTTTGAATATATAATAAATTACCTAAGCTATTTTTATTTACATAAGTGCCTTGATATAATTCTGAGGCGAGCCTGCGCGAACTATATCTCCCGTAAAAATACTTAGCGGTAAATTCCTACTAAAAGAACATTCCTGATGATTTGTCTCTATTACTCTCACGCCAGTTTGGTAATGAGCAAACGTGACAAAATATTGCTCATGAAAATATCCAGGTAGTACTGAAATATCAATTCTTTGAATAGCAGTTGATCTAATTCCTACCATAAGAACTTTTCCGATATTTTGTCTTTATTACTCTAGTGCCAGTTTGGTAATGAACAAACGTGACAAAAGATTTCTCATGAAAATATCGATGTACCTATTGTTTACTACCATGAAATTTCAATTTTTTAACTTAAAAATATTTAAACTTTCGATACAATATGGTTAAAGTGATTTGTTTTATAAAATTCTAAATAAATATCAAATTATTACGATACATTACAATTCTTGTTAATTTTCATACAACTGTTTGTTTCTTTTTCCAAATTACTTATCAACGTTAATGTTAAAATTCGAATACCCGGGTCTCACTGGCCCTTCTGGGTTGACTGGGGAAGGTGGGGTTGGTGGAATGTACGGGTATCTGGGGTAGGGATAGGGGTACGGGTAGCCCGAGGGTAAAAGTTGCGGGTTGTGGAAGGGGGGGATCATTGGGGCTGAAGGGTAGCCGTAAGGCAGGCCCACTGATGATGCAGCTGCTTGGAGGATAGATGCTGCGAAGGCTGGGTCGCTGTAGACTGCTGCGTAGGGCCAGGCCACGGCGATACGTTGGCGCTTGTCTTTCATTCTTCGGTTTTGAAACCATACCTGCAAGAGAAATTTTTGGTTAGTTTTTGTTTAGTTTACAACCTTTTTTTTAGGTCTGTACCTCAGATTACTGTATCTGTTTCATAATCATTTGTCAAACTAATCGGCAAGTAGGGGATCAGTCTACTGTGCCTGACGCACGCCGTTTGGATCTAAGGCAAGGCGGGTCACTGTTCGAGCGAATGATAAATGCGCACATAAAAAAGGTACATTGGTGGCACAGCCAGGGATCGAACCTACGACCTCAGTAATGGTTGTCGCACGCTGAAACCAATAGGCCAACACATATTGAATTATTCAACATATAATTCATCCAAAAAACATTACAAGTGTTGCCAATAGTCTCTTATATAATTACGAAAATAAATAAACATGACCAAGGATTTTCCCAAGATCATTTAATTATTGCCATTTTAATGTAACAAAATTTTCCTGTGTTCTAAGAAATTAGAACAAAATTAAACGCGTTTTTTGAATATATATTTATTCTCACATTAGATCTACATGCGTGAAAGACGTAGTAAGATACCAACCAAAGACAATTCCTATAGAAACTATTTCTGTACTAACCTACATATTTTGGTATCATACCATAGAGCAAGCACCGTTAAGTGTGAATTGGGTTGGTAGCAACAAATTTGTTACATGATTTCTGCGAATTAACACCACCTTGATGGAAATTATGATGGATCTAATTGAAGCATCATACTTGAACGTTTTCATCATGGGCTATTCTAATGGTTAGTTAGCGATTCTTTAAGTTATTTCTAGTATAAGGAGAGCATTATCGACGTACAACAATGGAACAGATTCAAAAATTGAATGTCGAAAACGATAAAGCGTAGAGCTACGGTTTGTTTTGGGCAGGCTTTAGATTTTCGACAATTCCGTGTAGTATTATGTATTTCATTTGAAACTGGCATAAAGTTGAAGCTGTTGCCATAATATAAAAAAAATGTATTTCATTATAATCCAACAATAACTTTAGTAGTAGACCCAATTAAGGAAAACATTATGTACCTACTTATACCAAAACTAATAAGTACACAGCACATACAACAATCAACTCCCTCGTAGATTTCGGACTTTCGTTGTTTTATAAATGACTTAAATGTAAGTATTAAATGTCTAACTGCTAGTATTAAATTTAAACGTCTTAGTTTAAATATTTACGATTAAAAAACCTGGTTTTCATTACGTCTTTTCGCTTTCCGATGATGATAACATTTTACGTAAACTAAAATTATAAATACTTCGTTATACCAATATAATTAATACCATAAAATTATTATAAATTCAAAACGTGTGCCAATTTAAATATTTTTTAGTTCAAATGACGCACTAATTACAATTATCACGTCCAAAAAGAAATCCCAAATGATATACATGTGTTTTATAACGCCATTCAAATTTTACACCAACGCTAATTTGTTGAAAAACCGACCGAATTATTCAGTAGCCATACAATGCTAATAAACATTAATTCGAAAAGAAACTCCATTATAAAGTCAAATCATTATAAACACTCGTAGGCAATAAATGACGGTCACAGTCGAGAACACAAATGTTTTTTACTTAAACTACATTAAGTTTGTTGTCTTTTTTACTTACATTTGGTTTGTGTCTGTGGTTAAAGTAGATAAAAAACAAGCAAATTTTATATATCACAGACCAAGTTATATTTATTTTTATATTTCGAATCCTAATTATTTCAAAAACTAAATCGTAATTAGGGCTTGTATTCATGACAAGCACTTTATCTATAATCAAAAGCATCCCTCTGATTTTATGCTATTAAAATTGCTTATCGTTCGACAAAAATGTGAGCGATTGTATTAAACTGGTTTTACGATAACACCAATTAAAAAATTATAAACAGCGGCTACTATTTGATGTGTAAAGTATTTGTTTATTGTGATGGACTTTTATTGCGGTGTAATCTATGGTCGGCCATAGACAATTTTATTTCTCATAAAATTACGATTATCTAGAAAGAATTTGATTGAGTCTTTTGTATCATATAGAAAGGTTTGAGATAATTTTCTAGCATATTGTACTTTTATTAGTTCTTTTAATTATCAAGTTTCCGTGTTGTTGATAATAAAAATTTAGATAAGGTTATTCTTAGTAAAAAATAATAACTTAAGCACACTTCGACATCCAAAGCTTGTGCGATGAAATTTATGTTACATTAATTCAACAAAAATACTGCCAGCCCTTTTCGTAAAGCAAAATATACTAAAACCTCATCTTGAATATTTTATTACCTTCGCGTACTGTAAAAAGCAATAATCTTGTCTATGATGCTTGCAGAAGGCGCGCCATTTTGCGCGCGCAAACTTCAAAATGGCTGCTAATTGCGTATCTCGCTTTAAAATCTTAAAGGGTTTTGTTTGTTTGCTTAATGAACCTCTTAAGGAAAGATTGTTGTGTTTATATACAAATAAATACCGCAGCTTTACCGTTGTTGATGTATCGTAAAACATTCATCAAAATTTGTTGTTCGCAAGAAAGAGAAAGTTTCGCTTAAAAGTACGACAAAGAACATTTTACGAAATAAATTGACTCCCATTCTAATTAGGTAAATATTTCATTTAGGTATGTACTTAATATTTAATTATATATTTAACCTCTGAATTCTTTTTCGTTACTAATAGATTATAGACATTTAGTTTTTTTAGAATTATCAAAAAGTTACTACTAGTAAGAATTCCTATATAAAAGGTATATAGGAATTCTTACTATACGCATGTTTCATAATAGATTCGCAACCAAACTTAACGGTTCTAATGGCCAATTAACACATTCCTTATTAAGACGTGGTTGAAAATAATCAATTTATGATTCGTTTTAATTATGTTTACAACGCGCAACTGGTTTGATAGTATTGCTTAATTTTTATATGAATTCTTTTAGGTCTGTTTTCTGGAATGTTGGTAATTTATTACTGTGTAGAATTTTTTTAGTGTACTGAAAGCAATATTTATCTGTGACAACTTGTCTCTCGTCTATTGATTTTGCATTTCGCAATACTTTCAATTGTTAAAGCAATTAGGGGCCATCCATAAAGTACGTCACACATTAATGGGGAGGGAGGGTATCACCAAAGTATGACATCGTGTGACAAGGGGCATGGGGGGGGTCAATACTTTTGTGACGTCACATGTTAAAATTTTAAATACTAAAACCATTGATATACAAAAAACCCAAGATGCACAGTCTCGAATAAAAGTAACACTCGAAAGTGTCCCGAAACACTATTTCTATCTCTTTCTATAAGTTACAAGCATATATTATTGCAAAATCAAACTTACGCGAATTGTTTATAGTTGTTATTACAACGATTATTTTTAAATACATACATAAATTTAAAAAATGTGTGACGTCACATCAAGAGGGGGGGTTATAAAAATGTGACAACCTGTGACAAGGACGGGGGGAGGGGTTCAAAAGTCCTAAAATTCGTGTGACGTACTTTATGGATGGCCCCTTAGTTTATTCGGGTCGGTTATTTAAAGCAAATTATCACTTTTTTTAAACGTTTCTGAAATTATTGTTTCTGCTCCAGCCGTTTAGAAACATTTAATAAACGAAGCATTGGTTTGCATAGATAAATTATTGGTCAGTTCCGTCTCTAGACAAATCCCCTTTGTGCAATGCGTCACTTGGTTCAAATGTGATACCCTACGTGGTACCCAGTAAGAAAATATATTATTGGTATTTAAAGTTAATTAGATTAATTACCTTGATAGTAGATTCGGGCAATTGTAGCTGAGCTGCTAATTCACATCGTCTCGGTCTTGATACATAGTTTTCCTTCATAAATTCCTTCTCTAAACGAGCTAACTGCTCTCTTGTGAACGCTGTGCGGTATCTCCTATAACAAGAAAAACATTATTAAATGCTTTTAAAAATACTTCAATTAATAAAATTAAAAAAAAAACAGTTTTCGGCTTAAAGCTAAGTATAAAAATCCTATGTGCTACAAATTATAAAGCGATTTCAAAAAGTTCATAAAATATATATTTACCTGATGTTGGGATCTGGTACTGACGATGAATTTGTTATTTGTTCTGATTGTGGACTCAACGATTCTGTAACAAACATACATAAATTATTTTTAGCCCAATATGAAGAAATGCTTAAAACGCCAAACGGAGTATCTTGAAAAAAATCAATGGCGCTACAAACTTTTTAGGTCTAAGTCTCATATTTCTGTATCTGTTTCATAATTTGTCAATCTTATAGGCAAGTAGGTGATCAGCCTCCTGTGCCTGACACATGCCGTCGAATTTTATGGGTCTAAGGCAAGGCGGTTTCCTTACGATGTTTTTTTTCACCATCCAGTGTTAAATGCGCACATAGAAAGAAAGTCCATTGGTGCAAAGCCAGGGATCGAACCTACGACTTCAGGACTGAGAGACGCTGAAGCCACTAGCCCAACACTGCTCTCGACGTTGTTAGCTGTAATACGTTTCGCTGTGGTAATATACGCCTTAGTACAGTTAATGGCTATTGAATGCTGGCATCACTTCTAAAAATACCACAGAGCAATTAATAATAATAATGCGTAAAGACGCTCAAGACGCAAAGGGTTGTAAGTAGTACTTAGTCGGCACCTTTTATACCAAGTCGCGTATTATCTAAATGACTCTTGTCTAGACATCGCTACTTGTACTAAATGGAATTTAATCTGTAGCTCCCGTTTGAATTTCGAACACGGAACTGTCAAGTCGAGAATAAAGAAAAAAAATTGTTTTCTTTTCTTTATCTCCAATGTAATGGCACTCGTTATTCGAAAATGGAACTCTGAATTGTCAAGTCAATGACAAATGAGGTTTGTATTAAAAAATCGAAACCTATTGATTTTTAAATGATAATAATGATTGTAAATTGAATGTTTATTGCAAACATCACACCAGGTGGATCGAAACACTCATACCACTAATGACTAACCGAATTCACAATTGACTTATCATAAAAACTCGCTTTTACCAGAAGCCGGTAGGTGCTAATTGCCTTACCTTTCAAAAGGAATACATTAACACAAAACAAACACAAATAAGCTATTTTCTAATTAAATATTTTCCCATGAGTTCAAAGAATACCGATTTCGGCGTTCAAAAAGATTTTACTTTACAAATCTGATTAGTCGCTGAAGTGGTTCTAAATTTAAAAAGGGCGCGTATTGACACGCCACTAAATGTAATGCTTTCAAGTCTATTGTCTATGCTCGTGATGAAGACGTTTCATTATTTCTGGTTCGTTATTATTGGCTTATTATAAAGTCATAAATTTCTTATTTGTCACTTCAATAAAACAACTTTCAAATAAATGTATGCGAAATGTGTGTGCATTTATGAATCGTCATGTATGGACAAGGTTTTAAAAATATCTAAATAGAATGGCTAATAAATGAGCCTCGTTATGAAACATTTATTGCGTTCAAGTGTTTGCAAGCGACGTTAATTTTTTTAATTTATATTAGCGGCAACCACTTATGTCGTTCCCATGCTGGGTGGCGACAGCACTCAAAGCTCAATTTGCAAGAGTCTAGCCGCGTTTCCTTTTAAAAAAACAACAGACTATCGTTCTTTAAAAAGAAATTAACAGCTGTATTTATGGCGTGTGTCATAGACAAGCTTCCGTATTGCTTCCGTTCGGTTTTTGAATGTGACATCTGATTTTTTAATTTACATGGCGACGTACCACTTAAGTTGTTTTGAAATGGAGCGCAGTTAATTGTAAACTAATTTTGTCGGTGACAAATATCTTTTAAGTGTGGCTTCTGATGGTGTAAAAATATTAACATGACTTATTTGATGGTTATTGAGCAGTGTTGGCCTTGTGGCTTCAGCGTGCGACTCTCTTTCCGAGGTCATAGGTTCGATCCCCGGCAGTGCACCAATGGACTTCATGTCTATGTGCGCGTTTAACCGATTTACCTTACACCCAAAAAGTCGACGGCGTGTGTCAGGCCAATTAGATAAATAAATGATCTTGAAATACTCGTAGATACAGAATTCTGAGGCCGGACCTTAAAAGGTAGTAGCGCCACTGATTTATTTTATTTTTTATTTGACAACAATCTGTGTCCTAAGAAAGACGTAATTTATTTTATAATTTATTAAATCATAATTGATTAATCAAGACACATTTAATTTCAATTAACACTTTGTGATTTGTGTCTTACTATTAATAGCTATTTAATCATGAAATATAATAATGATTAGCTCTGCAAAAGATTTTCAATTAGATTTAAATAGATCCGAAAAATATTTCACTTCATTATTAACTAACTAATTAGTTTTATATACATTTTACAAAAAAACAATTTCATATATGTTAATGTAATTTATAAACCGCCTACACACACTGATGCACCACTTACACAATTTCGAGAACCTCGAACATTGTTTCAAAACGCGCTAATTGTCAAAGTCAACTGACAGTCATAAATTTAAAATGACACACAGTCTTTCGTAATGCAATAAGTAACGGTCAATTTTGTTCTAAAATTAAGTTGTATTTTCTTTTTAATTTTTAAGTTGCTCTGTGGGCATGGAGATGGCCGCCACGGGCGTAGTTTTGTTGGTTGGTTTTAACATTTACCTAAATCATACTTTAATAGTTTTCATAATATAGTGACTATATTTGGACAAAATAACACTTATGATGCTGTCAGCGATAATTTATAGGACACGTTTGTTAAGTTAATATCACATACATAACAATTTAATTATATTCTACATTAGCAAAGACCCATAACTGAAGAATGATTATTTCTCGCCCACATTGACTAAAAATTAAGAAGAATAAAGTAACGAAAGAATAATGATGCAATTGTTAAGAAAATGAAAATAAATGTTAAACTATACAGTATAAAATTGTATATACTAATAAATGAAAAATCAATAAATATTGGACAAAGCAGAGAACGTTGAACACAAATCGAATTCTAACAGATTCAAAATACGAATCCCATCACCGGTATCATAGACAATAAACGCATGAACAATAGCCGATCAATTAGTGACGCGTGGCGAGGGTGAGATATCGATATCGATAGTAATTGATGCATCGATACTATTACAAGGGCTATTACGTTGCGAATCGGTATTAATTGTGCGTTTACGCTAATGTGTTTACGAATGATTAATCCGGTTTGTATCTGTAGTATTACTGCCCTTTGTTATTTTGCGGTCTGGTCTGTGGTGATTCATGTCGTAATAGGACGTGATTTGAAACTGTAATTTAAACAGCTTTTGTAACGTGAAACGAGACGTTTAAATTTAGATATTGTTATAATTTGAGTGAACTTATTTAATATTTTCTGTGTCATAAAGTCTCCAAAATAAAATAAAAAGCAATGCTTTAAATCTTAACAAACCCCTAACAATAAAACGTATCTTAGAAACTTGATTAATTAAAAAAAGTAATTCTCAAAGGAATTAAAACAATTTAGACAGACGATAGCGAACAATTATCCAATACACAGCCAATTATCCAGTGTCATCCCTCGGCACGCTCCCCTAAACCAATTTTCATAATAAAATCCGTATCTACTAGTCGGCAACACTGTAATGGAGATAAATATCTCTGTAGGGAGCTAGCAATAAAAACACAATCAGTTAAAGCCCAATTGACAAGACGTACAACCTATTACCCCATGTGACGTGTAATTAAAAATGGCGACTTGTCAATCTGTGGCGGGAAGTGACCGTAGACAAGGATTTTGTGACAGCTGCGTGGTCAATTAGGTAAACGTGTGTAATTAAGATTAAAAGGGATATAAAAACTAATCGGCACATTTCAAAACGGTACCTAACGGGAAATAAAACAATAAATGCAAATTTGTCGGCTTTTCAAACGCTAAAGACAAAACATTTGGAGTTGTAACCTCATAATTGCTATAGTTAAACAATGAGTAAAATAACCTTCATTTCTAACACAGTACGAAGATGGTTTAAAATCATAACATTACCTGGAAAGATTTACAAAAGTGTCCTAGCGGCGACTTTGACAAAATAACGGTTTACAACATAATTATTATGGATCGTAATTTTATAATAAGTGCTGTTAAATTATTACTTAATAACTACATAAAATTATATTGCGGTTGTACACACAAAAAAAAAGAATTGTTTGATTTGTTTATGAAAATTAAAAACCAAATCTGTAGGTACTTACATAAAAATACCTATCGACGAAGTCGCCGCTAGGACACTTTTGTGATAAACAAAGAATTCATGAATTGATGGGATGAAAATAAAATGAATTAATCTAATCTAAGTTGTAATAAGTCTAAGTTACCATTATGCACAACTAGGCATAGGTAAATATACCTAGTTACTAAAAACGTTAAAAGATCTTTACGATAGTTTTTAGATTCTCTACTATAGTTTTTAAAAATCGACTTAATGTACTAGTTTTGAAAAAAATGTATTATTATATTAGTGATTATTTGCGTGAAACAATATAATTAATATTAATTTGATAACGTAATTAATTATATTTTTTAATAATGTGATATTTTATCACTACCAATAATATAAGAATTGACTTTAATGACTTATAATGTATGTAATTTCTATGTAAAATTCCTTTTAAGACAAATTTGCACCCCATTATGTGTGGAAGAATATGCGAACTTTGGATTGTACCACCATAATATTTTTGTACTATATTCTTGCAAAGAAATTATTATTAAAACGATACTTGATAAATATAAATTCAATATCAATATTAATATTGTATGGAATATTTTAAATTATATAATATAATAATTATTGCAACCGTTTATGGAAGAAAATAAATTTGTCAAATTAAATTGATAAATATTTTTTGTTAGTTTTCTTTCATATAGGTACGTATTTAGAATAATATTTTAACAAAACTAAAATACCTACTTATAAGAAATGCAATATGTTAAACTGCAGAATTTTCCAGATATTTCAATAAGTAGATTGACATTTTTGTAGATTGTCATAATAAAAAGTAATTAATAAGACAATAGGTACCTTTAGGTGACGATGGCGGAGTATTTTGTATGTCACTACAAGTATGAGGTTTCGCCATTATGTCAACGGATAATCCTCTTAACCTTGTATCCATGCCGTAATTAAGCGCCTCCATTAAAAAAACGCCAAACAAAACGGAAAAGGCGCGTAGATGTAAATTGTCAATTGATTTTTCAGGAAATTCTAGAGACGCGCGCGGAAAAAGTGAACTGTCAAAGTCAACGTTTTATCGATATTTGAATGTGGAACGCCTTGTACTAAAAATCCATAATGCGCCAACCAATAAGGTTGAACGTTTTTCTCCCCACCAATCAGGGCGGGGCGCGTTCTGTCTCTTTCACTCACGAGCTTCTGAAGCTTATTTAACTGCTTTATAAGGCTGGTGGTACAATGGATTTGACTAAATAAAAACTTGTTTAATTATAGCCTCATTGAGGTGATATATACGTAATAATGTTTTTATATTTGTAGTATTTCCAAATAATACAAAACTAGAGGCTCCCGTATAATAAACCCTCTAACGAAAAGGCATTTCGTTTAAAATAGTTTTAGTGTCATAACATTATACAAATTACATTGTACATATTAATAGAAAACCCACATATAAACAAGTTAATTATAAAACAAGACGTATTAAACCTTTAAACTTCTCTATGTTGCTGTATCACTCAGTGTACCGTTATCCTAACAATTTAATCACGGCTGCGTTGAGTATCATGGCGCGTTATTGCTTGGTAACTTTATTAATACGATATAACACCTCGCTGATAAATACGACTAACAGCGCTTTGATTCTGTATAACAGATACTATTAAATAATGTCGAACAACAGATAAACAAAGTACTTAAACGATTTATTTTGTATTACGAAAAGTAACAACTGATATGCCATCATTATATCTAATATGTTTTACTAATGTATTATTAACAATAATAATCGAAAAGTCATTGCCAACCCAAAAAAGCATTTACCGTAGGTACCTATGGGTTGTTAGATGCGAGTAAATGAAGTTTTACTTTTTTTGGTGTCTGGGCTAAACATATAACGGTAGGTACTGATAAATTAAAAAAGCTATATATATGTATATAACTTTGCATTTAAAGTAGTGTAGTTAGCGTTACAGAATTTCAAGACTTTAGTAAAATTCGTTCTGTATTGTTATAATACATTGTTAATGAAACTAACCGTAAAGTAATAAAACCTTTCCACCGAAATATGGAAGCAATAAAACCAAATATTTACCCAAAACTAAGCAGTAATAAAAGAGAAATTTCCACCACAATACACCAGTCTATAATTGAGCAAAACAATTGTATGGCAACATTGAAAGACATGCATTGTCTGTGGTCTCATTGTTTTGGCGGTAAATTTGACAAATGTCACGCTGCGTCAAAACTGCTAGTGTCCAAACTTGTTATTATTTTAAAACAATTGTTTTGAATACGATTGCTACTGTTCGCGGTAGGTGCGGAGAATAATTTGTCAATATTAAACCGTGAAGTGTTTATTGTTTACATTTCTCTTACAATTTGTGGAATTGCTACTTCATATTTCATTACAAAGTTATGTGAGCTTTGGAATTATTAACACAGAACTTATATTCGTCACAATTACGAATATTAAAATATATTTGAAAACAGAAAACACCAAATATCTTAACGTCATTATTATACTAATATTTGCATTACGATATATATAAAAATGTAAATATAGTCATACATTATATTTGCGTGTAGTATTGCTAATATATACAATTTTACATGTCAAATTGGCCCGGAGGTTGGATCCCGACGACATATTATGACTTCGTACGTACAAAGCTGTGCTTAGGTAGCTAGTTACCGTTTAGATGTCATTATATCAAATATTGTCAGTCAATTAAGCATTAACATAATCAAATAATAAAATATTTGTTATGGATAATATGATAATTCGTTACATTTAAATATGCAGAGGGTGACACCCCTAATGGAGTTATGATACAAATATTTTGCAAACAACTAATCGTATTATAAACCAATGAACAAGGGTGTGACCCTTTCAACTTTAAATGTTTTATTTTCCACCTGTTTATAAACAAATGTTAATTGTTTCTTTAGAACTGGAAAATCTGGCTATTAACACCATCCTCTATATTTATGGTTTTATTTAATTAAATTTATTAATTATGATTTTACCTACTTCGTACGTCGTTATTGCTTGTCAAAGGCTAAGTTTTGGAAATTAAAATTTGATTGTAACTTTGTAAGTCAATACTTGTAACTTTTAGATAATATAAGAGGGACAAGTTCTCAGACCTCAAGAGAATGTTCGCTGGACAAAAGTTTTGCGTTGATGAAGAGGTAATTGCCGAAACTGAAACCTATTGGCTTAAAACAAATCGTACTATAAAAATTATATCGAAAAATTTTATGACCGTTATAATTGTTGTATCGGGAAGGCAATATTGAATAACCATATCAAACTCTATGTCAGCCTACGGACTTTCCAGCCCACTGGTTTTTTTTTTTAGATAATTTTCGTGACATTTTAATCTACCTTGCCTGCAATTATTGTAGAATTACAAAAACGGTTCTTATAGTCGTAGTAGCGAAACTCCCTGTTCCCAATAGTAAACATAGTTGAAAAGAATTAAACCCGACTGAGATTTAGCTATAATGTGCTAAATGACCGTGTAAATATGATATGTCAGAAATAATTCCTTATTTTTTTAATCAGATGAAGCTCTGATACACGGAATCCTATTAATCTCGACTATTACTATGTAATAATTAATCAAGCCGAATTGTTACGAGTTTGCAAAAAATCTAAATGAATTTCTAGCCTGGAAAGTCATTGTTAATTTTAATAGTATCTCGGCCGTCGGTACTCACAAAGTGACAATGTACCGTTCAGCAATAAAAAAGGACCTCATTTTATTGCTTTACAGCTAGCGTAATGACCTGATAATTTTCTCAAATTACGCCAATTCAAGCAGGCAAATACTAATTTCATGTTATTGTAATTAGGTGTCATTTATTATCTGTATAATTCCGTCTTCTGTCGCTTCATCGACGTGTTTATCTACGAGTGTATACTCTATGATTTTTTTTCCACAGCCCCCTTTTTATTCTATAATTATTTGTCTATTACTAAGGGATGGTATAATAAATATACCAAACAATAAAAATTTGAGAGATGACATCGAGAGGATTTTATTACAAGTTTAGTACAGATTGTATTTAAAACGGCATGAATTATTTTTTAGTAGGTATACATGGAACGCATAAATATGAATAATATATCAAAATCATAACTTGTTAAAACCAAGTCACGCAACGCAGTTTTTCTACCGTAAAACATGAGATTCATGTATCACCAAGTCGGTCAATTTATTTAGTTCCAACTAAGGGAGTGAGTGACAAAATTGAGAAATTCGACTAGTTATAGTTATAGCTAGGTTCAAATTGAATGAAATTAATATACCGTGTTTCTACAATCCCTGATTGGAAACTAAATTCAGGCTTCTAATTTTATCCACAACGAAGTTATGAACGAAAATGTCATGAACTGCTTTGAGAAAAGTTTAATACGGCGCTTTTTTCTCGGCGGGCGCATATGGATTGTAATGTTATCAGTTATCTTAGAAGATGCGTAATGAAGTACAATTAAAAAAAAATACGCAGCTTCGTACACACAGTTGTCAATATATTATATACTAACTAACAAACTTTTTTACTTTACTTAGCAGTAAGTAGCAACGAGCAGTACTTCTTCGCCTAACTAACTCAGAATTTATGTGTAATAAAATGCATTTAGGTATATGATATACCTCTAATTCGTATAGTCTTGATTCAAATATATTTTTCTATAAAAAAACCGAAATTAGGTAATCATTTCAACTGTCAGGACTTGGTTCAAGGTCTGTTTAATTATATTTTAAATACTGCTTGAAGGAATGTATATTATTACTATAAATGTATTTACCGTGTGGTCTGTCATCTGCGCCGTCGCTGTCCACCTCACTCCTGACACTCCCGGGGCTTGCCCTCTTCAAATCCTCCCCCTGGTACTCATTTCTCTTCTCGTACATGAAGAAAGGGAAGTTCGGTACACGATTTTGGAAGTAATAACCCACTTTCTTGACCTCCTCATCGTTGAAATCGATATTATTCTCGATGTCGATTTCCGGGGAGCGTCGATCGATCCCCACAATAGACTCGATCGAGAAATTCTTCGGCGGGATTTTGGTTTGTTTGGTTTCGGAATCCATTTTTCACTCACAACACGTATCGATCACTGAATTTCGAACGACTGATGCTGACTGACTTGGTTTGAGATGAGGTGGCCACGCCTGTACGTGTGGGGGAGGAGACTGCCATTTTTGTATTATGAACCTTAAGTCTGTGATAGAGAGTACATCTTGCTCTGTGATCTGTTTATTTGAATGCGATACGTGTAGGCAAAACTAGTCTTTATGTTGATGGCACTACGGTATCTTATTCAATGACATACAATTGTTATTAAGGATTCTAAACCTTATTTTCCGAACAAAAATGTAAGGTACTGAAAAGTCCGTTAAGCTATTATGTGCTTAAAAGTGTACGGTGTAATGCGCATTATTCCGTGAACTTTGGATGCTTGTGGTTTAGAAAAAACTATTTTATTTTATTGCTCTCTTAATACTTAGAGTTATTAAAGTGTAATTTATTTATTAGACGCAATTACAGAACATTATTATTTTGGGTGAAGTTTTTGTGTGTTTTATTTTATAAATTTTTCCTAAACTACCCATAAACGACCCATTTATTAGTATTTTATCAATATTTAGGAGCTTTAGGCTTTACTTAACGCTAAGTGTGATTTCGTTCGTCAAAAATGTATAAGATTTTTATATACGGGAGATTTAGTTCGAGCTAAGTTTCGTTTCTGAATCTCACCAGGCGCTTAACTATTACTCCCACATGTCCAAATTAAAAAATTTGCAGACAAACGAAACATATACTTAACGCTTTGTCTCGATTTGATTTACTTTTAAAGTCATTTCAATTTACTTGTCATTATATTTGAGGCTCACCGGATGTTAAGTGTACTGCCCCGCCCACGGACACTGCCAGAAGGCTCGCAAGTGCGCTGCCGGCGTTTTAAGAATTGGTACTACTCTTTCCTGACCGACCCTAAGGCCAATTGGTTCGGAAGTACTTCAGTGGTTAGCTGGTTCCCCATAGGTAGTGGTGCGCTAACTGCCTTAAATAACACTGTTGTGGAACGACGGACGTCGAGGTGATACGGTGATTCTTACATTACATTAATTACGTCAATACTATGTGATTGAATGTATTTTAATTAAAATTTTGAATAGGTACTAGGTACAACCTAATGACCAAGGTTATTCATATATATTTTTCATATATTCTTTTTTCATATAATTAGGATTGCATCTTTTTTTACGTAATTGGAGGCAAACGGGTTGGTATTTTATTATCTATAGATATTATGTTAGCTTTTACTAACCCAGTTCTTAACATTACTTATTAAAAGTAAATGAGTGTGTCGTTAAAATAAATAAATCAGTGGCGCAACAGCCTTCTTAAGTCTGTATATGATTCATGATCATATTATGTCAAATAGGTAAGTAGATGATCAGCCTCCTGTGCCTTTTGAGTCTAAGGCAAGCCGGTTTCCTGGTGATGTTTTTTTTAAGTGTTCGAACGAACTATACAGAAAGTCCATTGGTCCACAGATCGTACGATCTCAAGGATGAGAGACGCACGCTGAAGCCAGACCAACACTGTTCTTGTGTGTTATCACTCAGATATAAATATTTATTATTAATCTAATATATAAAATTCTCGTGAATTTTTTATGCATATTCAGTAAATCTGAGAATCGGTCACTATGTTTTTCACACCCCTAAGTATCACTTACACAGCGTGTCCATCCCAAAAATATTTTTTATACTTATAGACATTTTTTTTTTAATTTTTTATGATATAGAGGTTTTATACGGTTCAAGAGACTGACGGCCAACCTCCAGTAATGGAGAGGCACGAAGTAAGAAGAAGAAGTGGCTGTTACAACTTCTTTATTTAATAACAAGTAGCTAAATATTGAAAACTGCTAGACTGTTTAATATTGTGTAAGGGACTCTATGTAAACATATTGAAACGACACTGATGTATATATATCATTTACCCCAGGAAACAAAGTCGTATTATGACTGTTTCAATGTTTTCTCATTTTTGTCTACCTTGGATGATGTAGGTTAAGGTACTATAACTGTATTTTTTTCAGAATTTTTGCCGAACATCTAATATTTTAAATTCTCGTGTCACAATGTTCGTTCCCATACTCCTCCGAAACGGCTCGACCGATTCTTATGTAATTTTTATGCATATTCAGTAAGTCTGAGAATCGGCTTCTATCTATATTTCAAACCCCTAAGTGATAAGGGGTGTTTATCCCAAAAAAAAAATTGTTTTATTTTTCTCTACGTATTCTCTCTTTCACCCCTCTACGAACAACCCTATTTTTTATTATAGTAGATAGAGTTATTTTTATTGAACTAAAAAAATGTTTTCTAGAAATAATATACATGGCAAAACAACGTTTGGCGGGTCAGCTAGTTTTATTATAATAATCACGAGAATGTCTTAATTCTACGGAAATTATTTTGAACACAATGTTAGAAATTTAAACAAATTTTACTTTCTTGAAATAGATAGCAACAACCTTAAATATAGTTTTAGTTTAGTTTCTAATTCTAACATATAATCATAAAATAGTGCTTATATATATCTGACACCAAGGTCATAATATTTCCGTGAAAAAAGTGGTAATAAATTATTACGTTCTAAACAATTGTCAATGTGCCGTTATAATGTGCGGTTACTGTGTTGTCCGTAATTATGTTCAAACAGTGAAAAAAATATAAAACACCTTTACTCTTAAATTCGTCAAAAGTTATTGAAGTGAAACTTTTTTAGGCGCATGAGGGTAAACTTTTTACGGATAAAACGCGTTAATAATATTATTAACGTCACGAAATTGTGCAGCGTTTTTGTCGAAGAAACGGGAGAGAGCGATTGAGAGAGAGTGAGAAGGGCGAATTACCTTATAGAAATTAAATTTTCGTAAAGAGAATTTATGAAATATTAGTATTTTGTATTTTATGATTCAAATGACGAATGTGTTTTTATTATCAAAGAAAATTAATTAAAAAAATTAGTTTGCCAAAGAAGTTTCACTTCTGACATGTGTACTTTGTACGCACGCACTTTTTTTTAAATTATTTCCACTAAATATATAACAACGTTTTAATCGTCCAATAGGAAACAAAATAGCTTTCATTTGATATATATTTAATTATATATACATATATATATATAATTATATTTATGTAATAACTTAGTATCCTAGTAGTACCTAGCATTAGGTATCTTCTTTGATATACATATTATATGACTTTGTTCCAGGGCAAGCGATATGTAATTCGTAGGTACCTACCGATGATATCGCAACATTGGGTTCGCATACAAAAACTCCTTAGGGGTTTACTTTAAACCACGCTTAAGCTCCAATTTATTATTAACTATACACCTTTACACAAGACTTCATTACTTACACTGCTAACTTTTACTAATATTATTATTACTTTTTTTTCTGGAACATTCTGCTCCTCAGCATAATGCTGAGCCAGGGCCAATTACAACCACAGCACACACGCATTACACACTTGAAACGAACCGAATGGAAAAAGGGAAAAAAAAAATTTCAATCTCTTGTTTTTTCGTTTTTTTTTATATCTCTTTTTTTTCGTTGATTATTGTTATTTTGTGTGTATATGTGTGTGTGTGTCTTTGGTCATGATATGTCTATGTCTAAAATTTCAAAATAAGCAATCAAAACAATATACAGTGAAGGAATATCATAAGGATTACGAATGTCTGATATCGAGATTTGTTTGAAAATACGAAATATATATCTACGGAAAGGCCAGTCTTTTCAATTTCAATTATTTCAAATAGTATAACTGGTAGCATTAATGTCTAGAAATTAGTATGTAGACTGAAAATACGTTCTCGACTATTCTATATTTTTGCATTTTGTAATTCGGCAAATATTAATATTTAAAACAATATTTGTTCACCAGTATTGCCATCTAGCGGCCAGTAGGGCTGATATAAATTAATATAATGATCACTTGACTTTACGACTTATTACAGTGCCATCTCTCTTTAAGTCTTTAAGTTATAAACAATTCAATCCACCCTTCACGCTTAATATTCTGACTGTAGAAAAACTACATGCAAATAGATGGCAGTTTTTTCAAATGCTAATTAAATTATTTTTATTAAGAGTACTGAGTTATTATTGTAAATTTGTAATATTACGATTATCAAAATGTTGTGTACTTTAAATTTCAGAAGTATTAATAGCAAGAGCAACGGCTATATGCAGACCCGGACCACACATTGGCAGCGGGGTTTTTATGTAAGAGACTAGAGGCTCTTTCAAAAAACAAAGATCTAGTGAACTGTGAACAAAACCGAATCTTAAATACTTCAAACACTATAGAAAATTCGACATCCATGAACAAATAATTAACATAAGGCAAGGTATCAGGTAAGAAAGAAGGCCTGACCGCATTCCCACGTCTTGGTTGAAGAATCTTCTGCAATGGTAGCACCAAATCATTGCTAAGAAGCGCGCCAAATTCAAACAAGAATAATATTAACTAAAAAGTATAATTTTCATTACATTCATAGAAATTTAAACTTCAGTTAACCTTGGTGCAAAACCCGCACAAATTAATTAAATCAATTGTTAAAAGATATTATTTTACCTTCGAATAATATATACGAAACGTCAAACGGCCTAATTAAAAAGGTGTTATTACTTTTTGTGCGTCTATAGACTTCCCATCACACATTATTTGTAGCTGTCGAGAGAAATGATAAATACATAAAATAAAAATGTGTTTATTCATTACAAGTACATTTGCATTACAATGTGTGAGATTTGGGAATTTTAAGTAAGAAATACCTGTTCCCAGCTCTTCCATAACAAACTTAATTATAAATTCCTTCAAATACATAATTTAATTACATCTTTTATTAATTAAACTTTTATTACATCGTATGTCGCGTGACGGTCGGCCGCGGAGTAGGGATAAAGTGAAAGGCGCTCGTCATAGCAGCCATAAGCAAAGGCCAATATGGCGGCGCCTATAGTTCGCAGCAGCCGACCGTGTAGTGTATAGACTATTATTTAATATGTGTATATAATCTAAATAATTCTTATTAATATGTGTATATAATCTTAATAATTGTTAAGTATTATGTATGTCGTACTCTCTAAGACAGAGTTCAATAAAAATATTAGTTGGAGAATTAGTCTACTTTTATTATTTCCCATTATCATTCCAATTTTCCAAGTATAAAATTAAGAATGATAAAGCGATTTTTATAGCCTTAATGGAATATTATTCCAATCTACACCACACAATCCCTTTTTTTATTTATTTTTGTTTTTGATTTTTCAACTGTTTTCAACACGCCTGAGTGCATGAGTGAGCGAGTGGGTGTATGTTAGTGAATGAGTCCTCCACATAGGTACGGGACTTAGCTTAAAACTCATTTCTGAATCTATTGATATTGACGACTCATTGGTCTAGTGGTTAGTACCCCTGACTGCGATGCCATGGGTCCTGGATTCGATCTGCTGCTGGATTCGGCTGAGACGAACATCAATGAGCATTTGGTGTTGTGCTTAGGTCTTGGGTGTTTAAATATGTATTTATACGTCTATCTATCTATAATATGTATGTATATCCGTTGCCTATAACCCATAACACAAGCTTCACCAGCTTAGCATGAGACTAGGTCAATTGGTGTGAATTGTCTTTAAAAAAAAATGAGTGTATACCCGGGGCCACGAACTATGATGCGTTTTCGTTTGTATTCACTTTATTTAATTGGAACGAGTAAAATACAAAACTAATTTAGCGTCATTAAAATCGATTAAAAAATAATTAGTAATAGATCGAATACCTCGAACTACTTGTGTATCTAAAATATGTATGTGTATCTGAAAGTTCACATAGAAAAGTAAAAGGGTTGTTAAGTGAACACATTTACACTTTAACTTCAACTTATTTATCTAGTCTTGTCAAACCTTATTATAAAAAACCTTATCTTCTGACAGGATAATAATAAAATAATATGTTACCTACATTACTAACTATACTATTAATACTAATTTTTGTCATTTGTGTGTGTTTGTGAGATACTTATATATATATCTAATATATATAATTCTCGTGTCACAATGTTCGTTCCCATACTCCTCCGAAACGGCTTGACTGATTTTTATCAAATTTTATATGTATATTTAGTAGGTCTGAGAATCGGCTACTATCTATTTTTCATACCTCTAAGTGATGAGGGGTTGTCCAACCCTAACATTTTATTTTTATTTTTTGGATGATTTTTTTTTTTATAATGTCCCATTAAAATATACATACAACGCTTAATTTTCACCCCTCTATCGCCAACCCTTATTTTTTATTTGTTAAATGAATGAACTCTGAAGTTTATATAGAGAAAAAGGTAGGCTAAGTAAAATCACATTAAGGAGAAACGAAGTTCGCGGGGGCAGCTAGTATCTATACATACGAAAAAGGAGAAAGAACTTTAATGTTTAATTTAAGCTTTATTTTTTTACCTATGTAATGAATTGAGTTATGTTTTCTGTTTCGTATATTTTAATGTAGATTACATTGTTATTTGGGTTTGTATATTGTTACATTGTTTGTTTTGGGTTTGTATATTGTCTAAGTGTTTTCTTTTAGAATATGTATACGTGTAGCTATACGATTACTTTTAAATAAATAAAAATCTAAAAAAAAACATTTTTTGAATGTTCCGCAATTAAAAAACGATAAACGAATCTTAAAATATATAATTTGTTTGTTGGTTGGTCACAATTTTACGATGACAAAGAATTATTAAGCCGTAGCACAGCCTCGTTGTCGGTAAAAACGTCACGGAATGCTAATTTCATTCATTATACATTGCTCCGTAAAACAGAGTAGTCAAATCATGTGAAGTGAATAAAGAAAATTAAAAAAAATAGTGTCTTTAAAAAAATATTAATAAAATAATATGTTAATATAAAACAATATTCAATATTATAAGAGTTATATAAAACAATAAAGATGGATCTTAACTATTCCTTTCCACACATTGGTCTCCGATCACCGAATTTAACGAACACAACAGTAAGTTTGCAAGAAAACTTCGAATTAGATTTGGAAGATACGAATTGGATTTTGACGTCGGCGTTTATTATATTTACTATGCAAACTGGTGAGTATTTGCCTGTTGCTCCCACGAGAATGTCAGTGCGTGCTCCTATTTCACCATGCCTCCATGATAGAGGACCAATCTTTGTTTTTAATTTATTTTATGATTATTTATTACTTAAGATGTCATGTGGAACATAGTGAAATGGTTGCTGTAAAAACGTTGTGTTAAACAAAAAAGCGACTAAAAAGAGTGGCGGATAGTTTATTGCCAGTTCTTCTCTTCCGTTCTACGCCCTTGATTTGAGAATTGGCAGTAAATGTAAAATTAGAGGCATTTAATGTTTATTTCTTTTTTGACGGTCATAAGTGTACATTACCTATATATATTTACCTATTATTATTATATATATATAATGACTATGACTTGACTTGATTATAAGTAACTTATTATTATTAAGAAACTTAAGAAATAAAATAAACTATATTGTCCTTAAAGCAGTATTGACGCAGCGCTGGATATAACCCATTACTAGCTTCGCTTCCGGTATATTACAGTCCTAAAAAATTACGCATATGTGAACGTCAACAATGAAAACATTAATTAATTTTTACTATTAATTATAATAATGTTGATAAAAAATAGATTTATGTTCAGCGTCATATTCTTTACTAAGTATTTAATAAGTGGTAATGACTCTAATCTAAATGAAATCCTTAAATCGGACATTTACTAATCGGGCTTTAAACTTCGTAGTTGAATTCTTGGTATATGTTTAAAAAATCTAGTTTCTTTAACCTCAAAAAAAATTAGTTGTGTCGGAAATAAAATCCAGGACTTAAGCGACGGGAAAGCGAAGGGTAATAAATTTATTAAAACTTTAAATTTATTATTAAAAAAAAGAATCTGTTTGTCAACACAAATCGTAACTCCTAACCTGGATAAAGAATTGTTTTCACTATGGGACCTATACAGGCACGGGTAGAATCATGCATGGTCATCACAATCTACGAATAGCCAGAGATACCATCCAAACCTTCAAGCGTCCCGAAGCGGCAAAACAAACTCCCTGATCTGAATAATCTGTTGTAAATGTCAGAATAAATTCGTCGTTTAGTTCTATTGGGACGTGGTAACAATTTAAATTGTGCAATACAAAATCCATGCACTTGTGATGCAACTTTGTTTTATTAACATACAATTTATGTAAACCTTTCTCTTTGGATCACTCTGAATGTTTGCGGATCTCTATTAAAATTCCCTGCGTAGTTAAAAAGATTTAAGCGTGATGGCGGATAGCTTTATATTATAGTAGGATATGAGCAGACAATAAGAACGACAACTCCAACTCTTCGTCAACCGCTGTCTTCGCCGTATTCTGGATTCTACTGGTCCGTGAAGATCTCTCACGAACAACTTTTGGAGCGCTGCCGAGAAACCCCGATTAGCCAGCAGATCAAGCGGTGCATGTGGAAATGGATAGGTCATACACTCCGAAGAGATTCCAATTAGATTCGCAAGCAGGCGCTCGATACCGCCTGAAGCGTGACCGTCCCAAGCAAACTGACGTCGTACAGTTGCAGTTGCATATACAGCCATATAAGAACTTGGAGCATGGTGAAATACGAGGCTCAGGACCGAACACGATGGAGACTAACTGTGGAGCTGGAATCGGTTTTTAAGTCTTTTGCTATTAGCAAATTTCACTACCTCATCGAAATGAGTCAAAATTTTCGTATGACAAAGTTCAATATTTTCGTATTAAGAATAGGGTTATTGGCAAGCGGTTTTTATATTGAAAATACCAAACGTCATAGTATTTCTAAAGAAATATTTACTCAATTCTCGTATTGAATCTAGAATGCTTAAAATCTTGTAATATGGACCTGACGGCTATTTGATCCAGTACTTGGAAATAGTAACGAAATTTTTAAGACTAAAATTCAATTGGATCTAACAAATCTTTTCATTGTAGTTCTGATTATGAAAACCGAAAGTAAAGAAAGATAATAGCAGTGGATATTAAAGCCATAGAATAATGATTAAATATTAATTTTGTCCTTTAATTCACACTTTATTATTTCAATCCGACAGCTCAAGGCGTGGTACAATAGATATCTTTTATCCTTATGTTTTGTAATTTATTTAAGGAAAGTAATATATTTGTTCTCTAAGGTTGCATTTGCATAATAAATATACTTAATCTACTCTAACCTTTTATTATGCAGCAATCATGAGGCTCGGAGGCAATGCCAAAGAAAATCAGATCTTATTGCTGTAAACCTGTATATAATGTATGATTTACACGAAATTTTTTAACAGAATATACTTCACATAATTATTCGCTTGAAATTTTATTTTATATTAATTTGACCGTGAACATGCATACTTAGTTACATACACATAAACACACTACAGTTTTTGAATTGTTTCTCAAGGTTTTGGAATGTTGGAGTCAGGCTGCGTCTCCATAAAGAACGAAGCCAACATCATGATGAAGAACCTAGCTGATATTTCTCTTGGAGGTCAGGACTGTTTTGATACACTATATTCAAAATTCATTTAAATATAAACATTCTAATTATTAAGAAAAAAATCACATTAAAATAGAGGATTATGGATTAAAATATTTATTTATTTAAAAAGCTTACCCGGCAAACTTTTGTAAATGTATTTTATTGTGCTTGTACATTGATTGATACAAGGAAAATAAAATACAAGATTTAATATAACAAGTACTTATAGGCAAACTTAACAAACACGAAGAGATAAAAAAAAATAACAAAAATAGTAAAAAATAAATAAATCAGTGGCGCTACCTCTTTAGGTCTTGGCCTCTGATTTCTGAATCTGTTTCATGATCAATTTTAAATCTAATAGGCAAGTAGTAGGTGATTAGCCTCCAGTGCCTGGTACACGCCGTCGACTTTTTGGGTCTAAGACATGTCGGTTTCCTCACAATGTTTTCCTTCACCGTTCGAGCAAATGTTAAGCGCCCATAGAAAGAAAGTCCATTGGTGCACAGCCGGGGATAGAAGCTACGACCTCGGGTATGAGAGTCGCACACTGATGCCACTAGGCCAACACTGCACTAACCAAAAAAGTAATTATAAAAACTAAAGGAAAATTTATTTCAATGTGTGTAGAGCGAATATTATCCAGACCTAGTTCGTGTATCAGAGTTTCCCAATTGGTGAGTTTTGGCCAAAACGCGTTCTTCTGAAAGTAGGGACAAATGGGGTGATGGGATACCTGGGTTATCTAGAGGGTAGAGGAAATTTAAATGTAGTCAAATGTGTGGTCATCATTACCAGTATTTTCGAGTAGGCTTAGGCTTCTATATTCCTCCAGCACGACTTATTAGTCAACCATCTACAGCCAATTGCTATGCCTATTGCCTCGTAAGAGGACACGACGTCTCTTATTCTTGGGTTTAAAATTTAAATTTAAGTATCATGCGGGATACATGTGAATATGTATGCACCTAGTCAGCGAGACACTAGGCAACGCTCAAAGCTGTCTCTGTGAAAGCAGTCACAAATGCGGGGTTCCCTAGTTATTAGTACTTGCTTTAACAGAAGACGATTTTAAATATTAAATACATATTTTAGGTCTAACGTACTGGATCTTCGGCTACGGCCTGTCATTCGGCCAAGGGGTGTTTTCCAACCCATTCATTGGAGTCGGAGACTTTCTCGTGGATCCTCCAGTCGGTGACCCGCTGATGGGGCCAGTATTCGCATCATTCCTCTTTCAATTGTCATTCGCAACCACCGCTACTACTATTGTTAGTGGGGCAATGGCGGAACGGTAAGAACATACTAATAAGTTAACTTTATTCTAACTTATCTGACGAAATAGGGGACAGATTCAGAAACGAGGTGTACAGCTTGCCAGTATTTTATATGTAACTAGCGACCCGCCCCGGCTTCGCACGGATGCAATGCTGATACTAAATTTAAAGTGCTATAGGAAGAACGGGTTCCGACGCGCTATTTATAAACACGCAACGTCCCGCAAATTTTAAATCTGTAATATCTTCGAAAATATTCATTTAAATCATATGCTGTAAAGGGCCATATAGATCTATATTAAATCGACAATGTATTTAAGGTATTTAATTGGATAAGGATTAATGTTGTATTGGGTAAAATCGCTAAAAAAAAATATGTTATTGTGGAATATCCATAAGAGATAGATATATATACCATCGTGAAGTTTTCTGTAGACCTTTTCAATGTGTACATTACTTAGTACATTATTTTGATAAGTCTCGTAGGGTTCAGCCTGAGTTTGCAATGTGAGCGGAAATTTTTTAATTATTATATCACATTAGAAACCTCAAAAATAACAGTATTTCTCCACTATTTAATAGATCTTATTATACATATAAACCTTCCTCTTCAATCACTCTATCTATTAAAAAAAACCGCATCAAAATCCGTTGCGTAGTTTTAAAGATTTAAGCATACATAGGGATATACGGTCAGAGAAAGCGACTTTGTTTTATACTATGTAATGATAATTAAAAATAAAATATGTTTAGTATGGAACATAAGATACAGGTATCACTTATTCCACGTCATTAAATTTGAATCGGTAGACACCCCTACTCATCGGCAAAGAAGACAGAGGGTGTAGGCCGAGAGAAAAAGCCGGCGTAATAAACTCTCGGTACGGTTCAAATAGCAAACCATCATACAAAATGACTATGGCAAACAATTTAAATGTCAGCAGTATATGTATACTATATGTAGTGTATGTGCAAGCTGAACTATATAACTAAATATATGAGGGGCTGAGATGTAAGAACCTAACAACCCTACGGACCCCTAAGCCCTACAGATGTAACCTAACACATAAATAGTGAATATATATAAATATATAAATAAGTACGGGATGTCTGAACCACGAGACCTAAGGTAACAGACGGAGCCCTACGCTAGGATCAAAGGTTCAAGGTGGTGGGATTATCTCAAAGCTATCGGGCAGGCTCACCACGATAATTAAGGGCTTGAAGGAGTCTTCGCCACTTTGAGAGGAAGCCAGAAATGAATAGCAATATTCAAATCTGATTTATTGTAAAACAATATATTAAATACTACTTACACGAATTCACACATACATATTATAATTCTTGTGAACGGTTGGTATATCGCGCACTTCAGCTGTAACAATTTAGAATAGCCACGTTAGCCGTGTCAGAAATTGATTAATGGTCAAACGAAATCTGAACACGAGACTTAGATCAAACTATGAGTGCCGTGAGTTAAAATCAAAACATTTATGACATACGGGACTCAGATTTAGCGTCTTGTGTCTAAATCACGTGGGGCATAGCATCCAACATAATAAACAATCCTGATGGATCTTTATGAAGCATATTTCGGTTCGATTTTGAAAACTATGCACGCAAAACCCTATATCACACATTACCCAGTCTATTTTACTGATTTGAAACGTAGTTCATCATCGCTTTGTTGTTTGTGAAATTGATACATACTTAGGTACAAAACAAATTGTGTGTGATTGTACGTGGCTGGCGTATTCAGTATTGGTTACTTTTTCATTGACACGGTTTTGGATCCTTTTTTATCTTCTGATTTAAAACATTTCGTCCTAAATCTAATATATTTTTCACTGTTGATAAATAACAATTATTCTATGCTACAATTATTGCTTTAGTAGCTACCAAATACTAGATACTACTAGTAATAGTACAAGCTACTATATACACCCTCGCGTAGGTACACTTCATTTTTATCACACAACACATAATTACGTATTAAGTTAACGTATTACATTATTTTCTTTCGCAAATGTTCGAACCTTTTGATATATAGGTACAATATGTACTCCATCTTTGGCTATATCTTTAAGACAATTGTTTTTTGTTATAAATATGTTAGCTGTAGGATTACGAAGTAAATAAAATGGAAAAGCGAGTTAGTTTAAAGATATACTTTGTTTCATAAAAACTTCTGCAATGCAATCAGTTATTGTCACGACTATAATCCATAAATGAGGTTAAAAAAGATCGAATTATGTAGTTAAAACATTGTTGACTACCATTTCATAGTCTCGGGTTCAGAAAACGGCGGCGGGGAGAAAAATAAAACACCTTAAAAATTTTGTTAACAAGTAAATGATAGCAGTGGCGTAACAATAGGTTGTCAGTGTTGGCAAAATGCCATGGGCCCCCGACCCAAGAGGGCCCCTGCCCAAGAGATATTATGTTCTATGTATGAATGTGAAGTCTCCAATACGCATAGGGCCATTGTGGGAACTACAAACCATTCCCTCTTGCCTAAGAGAGGAGGCCTATGGCCATTAGTGGGACATATACAACGTGTAATTGAGTTCGCTGAAAATCTCGAAGTTTATTAAAATTAAACTTTTTTTTTTTTTTGGATTGGACAATTCACACCAATTGACCTAGTCCCATGCTAAGCTGGTGAAGCTTGTGTTATGGGTACTAGGCAACGGATATACATACATATTATAGATAGATAGACATATAAATACATATTTAAATACCCAAGGCCTAAGCACAACACCAAATGCTCATCACATCAATGTTTGTCTCAGCCGGGGATCGAACCCGGGACCCATGGATTCGCAGTCAGGGGTACTAACCACTAGACCAATGAGTCGTCAAACTGAGTACAACGTGACGATTTTTACGGATAGGGCCCCATCAAAAGAATTTGCCACGGGCCCCAGATGGTATAGTTACGCCACTGAATGATAGCCCTAAACTTAGTTGACGGTCATAGTCTTCGCAGCCATTTGTTTTTCTTAATATTAGACACTAAAAAAATTACCATATCTCAAGGTTTAACTAATTAGTATAAAAATAAACGAATAAACGTAATACATTTTTTCCTTTAAGACTAATGTAGAAGATAATAATAGGAAATTTACTGAATAATTAAACATACTATATTCTTTAGCGGATATTAGTTTCTTATTTCCTTTGATAAAATACATCCGCATCTTTTAAAACATTAATTATTTTTACGACAGGAATTAACTTATTAATTAAGATAAACAATATATTATATACCCGCAAAACAAAATTTAAGAAGCCGTTTAGGTATGTTCTAGTAGGGCATTTATAAAATAAAAATATATCACTGGCGCTACAACCTTTAGGTCTAGGCCTCAGATTTCTGAATCAGTTTCATGATCATTTGTCAATATAATAGGCAAATAGGTCAGCTTGTGGCTGACAAAAGCCGTCGACTTGGGTCTAAGGCAAGCCGGTTCCTCTTGATGTTTTCCTTCACCGTTCGAGCGAATGTTAAATGCGCATAGAAAGAAAGTTCATTGGTGCACAGCCGGGTATCGAGCCTACGACCTCAGAGATGAGAGTCGCATGCTGAAGCCACTAGGTCAACGCTGTAGGGAGTATAAAATTAAATTATTTATTATAATCTATCTTTATTTTATAGATGCAACTTCAAAGCATACTGCCTGTTTTCGTTTTTGAACACAATAGTGTACTGTGTCCCAGCTGGGTGGGTTTGGGGCGAACATGGATTCCTTAATAAGCTGGGAGCTGTTGATATAGCTGGTTCTGGACCTGTACATCTTATTGGTAAGTTTTAACATATATAGTAGTAGAGAGAATAGGATTTATACAATCTTTGATTGTATATGTATTTTTTGACCGTATTCAACGAAAAGCGGTTCGAATCGTCGACGACCAGTCACTTTCCGTGCGGCTTGATCCCTTGGAGTTGCGTAGGAATGTGGGGTCTCTCTGCATCTTCTACCGCATTTACCATGGAGAGTATTCAGAGGAGTTGTTCGGTCTAATACCTGCAGCTGAGTTTCATCATCGGACGTCGAGGCAAAATATAAAATACGTAATCGCCTCGACGTCCGTCGTTCCACAACTGAGCGTTTTCTAAGGCAGTTTTTTCCGCGCACCACCATTATGTGGAATCAGCTGCCCACTGAAGTATTTCCGAACCAATTCGACTTAGAGTCCTTCAAGAAAAGAGCGTACCAATTCTTTAAAGGCCGGAACGCACTTGTTTTATATATTACACATCGAATTTTTAATGCAAAAGCCTAATAATAATATATTTTAATGCATAGATAATTGAAAAGAGTATAAATCTGAGCTGTCGTTTACAATTCAGTAAAAACTGGTTTTCCAGGTGGATCATCTGCCTTCGCTTCAGCCATGATGCTGGGTCCCCGTTTAGGCCGGTACGCGAAGGGTTACGCGCCATTACCTTTGGGAAACCCGGTCAATGCCGTCATGGGGACCTTTGTGCTGTGGTGGGGATGGCTGGCCTTCAATTCTGGCAGTACTTATGGGGTAATAGCAGTTCGTAGTATAAGTGGAGGCAATAATATGGCAATGTAGGAATTTAATAAAGCCAAAGTTGCAGCAATTTGCTATCATCATATGTCTACTGATTTCTCGGCTGGGATTATTGAAAATATCATCATATATCGGACCAATCGCTTTAAATTATAATGACAATGGCAGCTAACACTAAAACCATTGCTTCGACATAAATAATAGACTATGAAATTACTACAGACGATCAAATAGTCGTTAATTTGTAGATCTATTAATATTAGCTGATCAAATACCATAGAACACCACAGAACAGTAGTTTTTGAACTAATTTGACTTTAATGTTGTATTAATGACAATGGCAGCTGATACCAGCGGCATTGCTCCGACATATATATGTTAAATGACAAGATATAAATCTCAAATTTTAATAAATTTAATGTGCGTCAATTATAATGTAATGATCTCCCAAGTGATTTTATATCATACTGAACAAAACTGCAGTATAATCAAGTTAAAATAATTAACTTCTTACCCTTCCGTGTGTCAAATGAGAACCATTTTCTCTCATTACAGTAACCAGCACAAATTGATCCCCCATTACAGTAATAGCCATTTAAAATGTTTTTCAACTAGAATTTTCCTCGGACTACGGTTTTCTATCCGTAATTTTCTAATTTGGTTAATGCGAAAATTTGCATAATAATTAAAAATAATATAAATAACCTTTTGTATTTTTCTTCACGTATATATACGTAATACTTTTTTGTAGTTTCTTTCTTATTTAACCTTCATACGTGTACATTGTGTTACCTATATTAATAAATGATTTTGTTAATACATAGTTAATACCCTGAAACGCACTAACGAAGTTATCTAGAGTAGGGTAGGGAATTTCATAATAATATGTTGAGTTATAATTGTTGTCAAACTTATGGACTAATTACTCGCACCTCGATTTTAAAAATTTAATCGCCTTCCCCTTGAAAGCATTACACGGCAGTGATATATAACTTATAGGAAGGGGATTCAATAGTTTGATAGCCATGACGTAACAATTTTTTATTAAAGAATAAAAAATAAACAAAGCAAATTAATTCTACAGGTACAAAGTGCGACAGTAGTACTCTAATATTGACGCCTGTATGACTAATAAAATGAGATTATTTTATAAATGTGTATCTCTTTTGTATAGTAGAATATCATAGACATAACATTTATTACTAACAAACACAAACACACGAAATAACAATAACCAAAGAAAAAAAATATAAAGAGAGTTATCAAAAAAAAATTTTTTTGAAACTACATATTCGGCCATTGGCGTAAAACTTTTTTTTTTAACATTTGTCAGGTGAGTGGTGCGAAATGGCAGTACGCGGCACGGGCTGCAGTTATGACAATGATGGGATCCTTTGGCGGCGGATTCTTTGGTTTGTTGTAAGTTCAATTCTATTCACTGTGGATTATTCATTATAGCGGTAAAACTATATTCCAATATTATTTATATTATATTAATTATTATGTTAGATTCGATTAACTGGTAGAAGCTAAAAGTTTTATTTACTTGGTGTAATAGTTGTTGCGTAATATCTTGTAAAATGAAATTGTTGGCGATTAAAAGGAACAGAGTTTCAAAGTACTTCTTGTCCTACGCCTTGATTTGAGAACTGGCAGTAAATGTAAATTTATGATATTTCGATTTGAGTTCAAGCTGGAATCGAAATCGCTGTCTAAAGTTCGCTATACTCACATAATACGGGCTGGTCAAATTATTGTCGGCCTCTCTAAGTTTTAAAAAACAGTAAGAAAAATAAAAAGGTGTATTGGCGCTTTAGGGAAAAATGATGAGAGTAAATTTTTACGATGCGCGTGCACAACGTCCCAATAAAACCGACACCCTGAAGTTAGCCATGGTCAACATTTTAGTTTTTTTGAAGTCACTTATACTTCTTTTGGCGCGTTAGGGAAAAATGATGAGAGTAAAATTTACGTAAACGTTTTTTCTACAAATAAGGCAAAATAATAAATTTTTGAAAATATTTTTATCTTGTTACGCCAATGAATATAACTTCTAACGCGTGTACATAAGTACACACACGTTTTTTTCATATTTTCATCACCGTTAACCACTTTAAAAATATACATTTTAGATTCACTCTCATCAAGAACAAGGGTCGTGCTGAAGTGCTGGACCTGATTAACAGCATTCTTGGATCTTTGGTTTCTATCACAGGTGGGTTTCAGACATTAAGATTAGGTAAATTTACATTAACTTAATAATATTTAACGATAAATTCGTGAGTGTAAAGTAATTTTACTATGCCCAGTTTGGCGCGTGGTATATGACCATTATATTCTTTATTTATTTTTAAATAAATCAATCAGTAGCGCTACAACCTCTTTAGGTCTGGGCCTCATGTTTTTGTATCATGTTCATGATCATTCATATTTCAATCTAATAGGCAAGAAGGTGATCAGCCTCCTGCAGGCAACACACGCCGTCGACTTTTTGGGTCTAAGGCAAGCCAGATAACTCATGATGATTTTTCTTCACGCATGCTGAAGCCACTGCTTTAAACTATAATCTCCTAAGAAAAATCAAATGAACATGAGATTTTAAATTATTTCTGGCATTGAGTGTCCATGGGCACTTAACATCAGGTGAGCCTGCTATAGGTGTAGCGCTGAACATAACATTTAGCCCGACTTTTAGGCATATCAACGCATTTAAACTATCACATATTAATAAAAAAAAAGGGTGCGTGTACTTATGTACGCGCGTAAGAAGTTATACTGCTTTGGCATTATTAAAAATAGTTTGGCTTTGTTCCACCTCCAGTTTTTGATGTTTCACAGCGATAAGATGACAACTCTTTTTTTGTATTCAATTTAGTGCACTTACACTGATTCATCAATTGTTTTTTGTCTCTTGTCCTTATATTTGCTAGATTAAATCAGAAAAATTACATGTTTTGATTAAACAATGTGGTCATTTTTTTAATCAAAACATTACTCGATAATAATAACACATACGGATAGTTAACCTCAATTGTATTTTTTTCACAAATATTAATTAGTATTGGTTTAAATATTCAATTTAAATCACTTCTGATTATAATTCAAAAAGCATTGCTAAATTTCTTTGAAAAAATAATTAAAACTCCTTTACTTCTTTAAAAGGTAAATGACAAATGTCATTATGGTCATTCAAAATTCTTGGCATACGAACTTCAAGCATATTCTATTTCTTATTACTTGTAGATTGTCTTATTCCTATCTCGCTCGCGCACGCTATAATCACACTCCTAATTTTGTGTCACAGGTGCGCGCGCATTGTAAAATTTCACTCTCATAAATTTTTCATAACGCGCCTAAAGAAGTATAACTTCAAAAATATTTATTATAATAATAATTACACATAATCAACTCATTTCTTTTTCAGCTGGATGTTTTCTATATCGCGCATGGGAGGCACTGCTGATAGGAATGATTGGGGCTCTAATAGCCTCCTTAAGCGCCACTCTCTTTGACAGACTCCATGTGGATGATCCAGTCGGGGCTTCTGCGGTACATGGAGCGTGTGGCTTTTGGGGTAAGTTATTCTCTAAGCGTACGACCAGCCAGGCTCCAGAAGATAAACCACTCCTGTTGACGTTCATAAGTGTACTTGATTATTTATAGGAATAAAGTTATTTGGAGTGTGAGTATTTATTAAAGTTCACATCATGTATAATCCACCTAGGAGTTCAGGCACCTCTCGTTCGAATTCTTCGCGATTTCAACAAATTGAACACAGCGTATCCAGAGCTGGATATATTCGGCAGTGGGCTGATCGGTTTTAGGTTTGTGGGTGCCTTTCTAGAACCTAATTTCGCTGTTTTGATGATGATTTTTCTTTTTTTTTCTGCTCTAAGTGCCAACAAATTTCAGTAATTTTATTTTATTGTGTGCTTTTACTATCTTATATGTTTTAATTGTAATTTTTAATTTCAATTTAAAAAAATTTTTTGTGAAACTTATGCTTACATTAATTGTCACACATTTTAGATGTGAGATATTTTGTAAAATAATTAGTAATTTTAGTACTGTGTGTGATGTCATAAGCTTAATAACTAAATAAATAAATAATGCTATATCTACAGTATATGTTACAAGCTATATTTTCTAAAATACATGACGATTATGGTAAACAAATTTTACTATGAGATAAGCATTTAACAATGCTTTCTTGAAAATTAAACAGCCGACTACCGAATACATCCAGCTCTTGTTATATAAAATATGTATCAGGTCAGCTATATAAGGTGACTACCGCCATGGACTATTTAGTCACTGGATGTGTTGCCGGCCTTTGAAGGAATACGCTCTCGGAGTAAATATACATATTTTTTACATTTGCAGGAGTAATCGCAGTGGGTCTATTTGCTGATAACCCGATACCAATGGAAACTACTAATGGAAGATCTGGATTGTTTAAAGGTTATTTAATTTAAAGATTAAGTAAAAACACTTGCAGTAATAAATTCAAAAAGAAAATATTGTAGTTATACTTCTTTTGGCGCGTTAGGGCAAAAATTATGAGAGTAAATTTTTACGACGCGCGCGCACACCGTCACAAATAGCCGACACTCTGAAGTTAGCTATAGTCAACATTTGTTTTTTTTTAATTGTTAGTGTCGTTGTTTCTTCAGACGTAGATAAATTTTTTTTTAAAGATTTTTATCTTATTATGCCAAAGAAGTGTAACTTCTAACGCGTGTACATAAGTATACACACATTTTTTTTCAATAATTGTAACTAAAAGTAATAAATTTTGTGAAAATGCTTTGAGAGTGAATAGCCACGAAACTGTGATGTTTAATATAATTTTGAATAATTATAAAACAAATTTAGGTGGCGGTTGGTATCTCCTCGGAGTGCAAACTTTGACAGCTTTATGCCTGATGATCTGGGCTGGTCTAGTCACTATGGTACTATTGTGGCTCATAGACAAAGTCCTGCCGATCAGGATGGACCCATATGAAGAGTTATTAGGCGCTGATTTGACTGAACATAGAATACGTCATGGTCAGGTAAGAACTGAACGTTTTTTAAGGCAGTTGGCCGTGCACCACCACTATGGGGAACCAGCTGCCCACTGAAGAGTATCCGAACCAATTTGACAGGAAAAAAGAACTTTAAGGTCCTTCAATAAGAGAACCAATTCTTAATAGACCGGAAACGCACTCGCGAGATATCTGGTATTGAGAGTCCATGAGAAAGGTTATCAAGGTATCATTAAACATCAGGTGAGCTTCCTGCCCATTTGCCCCGTTCTATTAAAAAAATACTGTGTTTTATATCATATTTTTGTTTGACAATATAAAAAATAAAATGTCATCAATGTCATGAGCATATTTTTTTTTAATAGGTCGGTGTTTCAAGAGCTGTATCAGCATTACGACCCTTCCACAAGTCAAACAGTATTGAAGAAGTTGGCGGAATCGGCGTTAATACTGGTCACACTATGATCATAGACAAACTTAGTGAGGTAACTCGTGTACTTTAAATATATTTAGATTTAGATGTGCAGAATACAAATTACAACTTTACTTGCTCCTTTAAAAAAAAAAATGGTGCGTGTACTTATGTACGCGCGTAAGAAGTTATACTTCTTTGGCTTTCTTTATTTTTTTTGAAATATTAAATAACTAATAATAGATATTTAGCGTTAATAATTTAACAATATTTGATATTTAGTATATTGTTCAATTATTAATTAATATTAATAACAATTATTATTTATTATTTTATTATATTATCAATTTAATTTAATAACTAGGTATGTTTCATAACCTTTTAACTAAGTAACAATAGGTCTTTGTGAAAAAGCATTGCTAAATTTCTTTGAAAAAATAATTAAAACTGCTTTATTTGTTTAAAAGGTACTACAAATGTCATTATGGTCAAACGTCACGCATATTCTATTTCTTTTTTCGGCGCCCATACTGAATTTTGTGTCACGGTGCGCGCGCATCGTAAAATTTCACTCTCATAAATTTTTCATAACGCGCCTAAAGAAGTATAACTTCAAAAACGTCAATGTCGCAAAGGTACAACAAAAAGGTTGTACCTTTTTAGCCCTGTATCGTTTCATGATCATTTGTCTATCTGATAGGCAAGTAGGTGATCAGCCTGATGCGACACGCCGTCGATTTTAAGACAAGTCGGTTTTCTCACGATGTTCTCCTTCACCATTCGAGCGAAGCCGAGAGGAACCGTGAAACTGAACAGGGATGAGAGTCGCAAGCTGAAGCCTGAAGCCAATTTGTTCCTTTATAATTATTAGAAGTGTGTATACGACACGTACCTATACATATAAAAATTACTAACGCAATAGTTGCGATAGGTATCGTACTATTATCTCCTTTTATCAGCTTTTGGCGTACAACTTGTTAATTTTTAACTTCCAGCCATTTCAAGTTTTCATTTGAAAGAATTTTTAATTAAGTATTTATATACAGGTTGGAATTATATATCAAGTAGATCTTAACTTGTACATTTTCTCAGCTAAAGAAGAGACGAAGCAAAAACAACTTAAAACTATTCACAAACCACGCTTTCGAAGTTGAACCGGGCGAAAATACAACAGAAACCGTTTTCAAAAACGGTTTTTTAAACAAACGACCTGGCAATCCTGAAAATGATTTACATCGCGCTATAGACTCTATGGAAAGTGAGTTAAATGGCGGGAGACCTGTCAATGTCATTAGTAATACAGCTGCCAAAAACATTGAAGATCTAAAAGGGAGAAGATTCAAGGAATTCACACAGGAAGAGTTAAGGGAATGGGGGGAAATTAATGCAAATCAGGATAGATTTAGACATAGAATAATTGAACAGAACTATATTGACGATGTTAGTCGGAGTGGAGTATCGTCACCGAGTTTCAAATGGACCGAATAATGGCGGAAAATGTTTTTTAAGTTCTGTTATTTTGTATGGATTAAAAATACAATAAATTTGAATAATTTATTTCAAAACTTACAAAAACTAGTAACACAATTCGAAGCGTACGTCACAGATTACAATAAATTACTAATTACACTAGATTATTTTTTTAAAATTGTAAGAAAAACATACAATTTCACGTGCATTTTTCTAAATACTTTGATTTTGCAAATTGGCGCCAAATCTAAAACTCTTGGTACAACAAGTCATTATTCATCATTTTTAATTCGTTTTTATTTCAGATTTGTTTCATTCTCTTTTATAAATAAATAGTTACTTGTCGACCATGTTTTCGGTTTCTTTCTGGTATCTGTGGCAGTAGACGGACATTATGGACGATTTTAAATAAATAAAAATGTATACTATATAAATCAAAGCCCTAAACAACCGAATTATTAACCCAATGCTGAATTTCTGTGGGCAGCGCCTTAAACCCTTTGACGGCCTCCTTAATATCGTCTGTGGGTATTGCCAGAGTGTATAATTTATACTCCTTCTGCACTCTATGGGTTGTCGTGTCATTGCCAGATTCAGTGCGAACAGGCAATATTATTTCTAAAGACTGCAAATGCTCAAACGCCTTTAGAATAACAGGGCGTGGTACTGATTGCGTCGACGAGTTTTCGTTTGCGAATTTTGTGTACCTAAAATGAATAAGTAAGAATAATTTAGTTAATTAATTGAGAGTCTTACAACTCGCGCGAACAACGTCGCGTCGCGTCCGTCAACAATAATCTTTTATTATAGAATTGCGTGTGTAATTGCTCATAATCTTGTAATTAGTGATTGTACACAACGTGTTCGTTATTAAGTTATTGAAATAATCTATTGTTATACGTCTAAACGCAAGATCTTAGTCGAACATTAAAGTGAACACTTTTGAATCTACCCGCAAATTTTGCATTATTAATTAAAATGAATATTAACTAGTTTAATTCATCAAGATGCAGAATGGAGGTTGCTGAAAGTGTGAAATTGGCTACCGAAGACTCCACGGGGGTGGGTACCCAGGCCCCCGTGACAGTGAATGCTACTGGTCAAAGTAAGAAATATGTACAACAAGCCTTCCATCCAAGCCTGTTTATAAGACAGAGAAGTGTATCGGTTGGGAGTTTACTGCCTACCAGAAATGAGGAGAAGGAACCACAAAGCTCTCAAGAAGTAGCCTGCGACACCAACTTGCCTGAATGGCAAACGGCTCCAGTAAATAGAAAGCCGAATAAAAAAAGGAAACTCTCAAATCAGTCCCCCGAAAGTGTAGCTACTTCGAACATGTTCGATGGACTAACTCTCGTTGAAGAACCTACCCAAACCAAAGGAAAGAGGCCCAGCAATCCACCTCCAATCATACTATATGGAGTACAAGATGTCAATAAACTGACGGAATTTCTCGAATCTGCAACTGAAAGAACCACATTCAAGTTTAAGATAGTAAACAAAACACAAATAAGAATTATGAGTGAAGACATAGATGTTTACAAAAAACTTATTACAGCTGTAAGAGAGAAGGGTCTTATTGGCCATACATTCAATCGAAAAGAAGACAGAAACTACAGACTGGTAGTAAGAAACTTGCACCACACTACTCCACTTCATGTTATAAAAGCGGAATTTGAGAAAACGGGAAACATAGTAGTTGGAGAGATTATCAATGCCAGATTTGGGCCTGATAAAAAACCTACCTCAACTTTCTTTGTAAACCTGCAACCTAGTCAGCATAATAAAGCAGCCAAGGAAATCAGACATATTTTCCACCAAATTGTTACTATAGAAGACCCAAAAAAGAGAACCACTATAGTACAGTGTCAAAGATGCCAGCAGTATGGTCACACCAAAAACTACTGCATGAGACCAGGTCGATGCCTCAAATGCGCAGAATCACACTTAACCAAAGATTGTCCTAAAGTGGACCGCAGTACCCCAGCAAAATGTGCCTTATGTCTCGGCCCTCACCCTGCGAATTATAAAGGTTGCGAGGTATATAAAGAAATTCTAGCCAGAAAAACACAGCGCTCGTCTATAAGGGCAAGAAAAGCTCCTACGTCAAGCTGTCCCAATAGTGGTATAAGCCCAAACCCCCAACCTACAAACCAACCCCCGAACCCACCCACAATAAATACGCCTAAGGGATATAATGAAGTGGCTAAAAGTAATCATTTAGTCCAAGGTACAAACCAACAATCTGTACCAGAAGCCAGTCAACCATCACTGAATAATAGAATTGAGGAGATATTTATAAAACAATCACAAAAAATTGATACAATCCTACAACAAATGAGCACCATTCTGGGGCTCTTGACTACACTAGTTAACAAATTACCATAAAAATGAATAAACTCAAAATTGCTACATGGAACATAGATGGTCTATCGCCTAAGAAAAATGAAGCTGAAATCCTGCTAAAAATGCATAATCTGGATGCCTTGCTTATTTCTGAGGCGCACCTTACATCCAACAGCCAAATACATGTACAAAACTACAATGTGTACACAACAAATCATCCCGATGGCACTGCACATGGAGGCACAGCTATTATAATTAGATCCTCCATTGAACACTATGAACTTCCACAATTTCGATCGGAATCCATTCAAGCCACCTCAATAAATATCCAGGATGAAAATGGGAATTTATGTATCTCCTCGGTTTATTGTCCTCCAAAGCACGTTATAACTGAGGAACACTTCACCACATATATTAACAGTCTGGGTCCACGCTTCATAGCAGGTGGAGATTGGAATTCAAAGCATCTGCAGTGGGGGTCGAGATTGATTACCACGCGTGGTAGAGAACTTAAAAAATGCGTTGATAAAAACCACTTAACAACAATCTCCACCCCCGAGCCAACTCACTGGCCAAGCGACCCTGGAAGATTGCCTGATGTCCTGGACTTCTTTTTAATGAAGGGTCTCTCACGACTGTTTTATCACATTGATGGCTTTCTCGATGGTTCTTCAGCTCACATCCCGGTGATATTAACGATTAGTACCAATATTCTGGAGTGCCAACGGAAACCAAAACTGTATAACAGGAGAACAAATTGGCAAATGTTTCGTGACCTCGTAGAGGACGCCCTACAATTACGGATTTCACTAAAGAGTAAGGAGGAAATAGATAGTGCAGTCTTGGCATTTACGAGAGTGGTGCAGGACGCATGCTGGAGGAATTCTGAGGGAATGGCTCAGAAAAAGACCAGACAGCTTTCTGTACCCCACGAAATTCATGACATGATCCTGGAGAAGAGAAGATTACGTAGAGTGTGGCATAATAGTCGTCATCCCGATGATAAAACAGCACTAAACAACTACGCTAAACACCTTAAACAGGCTATAAAAGAAAATCTAGATGCTACTATTGAGGAAAACCTGATGTCGTTAACAGCTACAACAGACACCGACTACTCTCTCTGGAAGGCATGCAAAAATCTGAATCAACCCACAAACCCTAAACCACCTATAAGACTAGATAGAAACAAGTGGGCTAGATCTAAACTAGAAAAAGCAAATGCTTTTGCTGACCATCTGGCTAAAGTATTTGTTCCAAATGAAGCCACTCCTGGGTCGGATGAGGCAGAAATAGATGACATTCTCCAGCAGGATTTCCAATTGCATTTGCCCTTGAAGATAGTAACACCAAGGGAGGTACAAAGAACCATACAACAAATGGAGAATAGGAAGGCACCAGGTTTTGACCTCATTGACAAAAAGGTTCTCTCCGAATTACCTCGTAAGGCTATAACTTACTTGACGACCCTATTCAACCGGATTATAAGTGTTGGATACTTTCCAGCACTATGGAAGGTCTCTCAGGTTATTATGGTCCATAAGCCCGGAAAATCGCCACATGACGTCTCATCTTACCGACCTATAAGTCTTCTCCCGATCGTCTCTAAAGTACTGGAGAAGGTACTACTACGACGGCTCTCGCAAGCTATTCATAAAAATTCTATAATTCCAGATCACCAATTCGGGTTTAGAGCACAACACGGCACTATCGAACAAACTCACAGGGTGTGTAAATTCATAAGCAATAGCCTTGAGCTGAAAGAGTACTGCTCCTCAGCTTTTCTGGACGTTCAACAAGCATTCGATCGCGTATGGCACAAGGGGCTCTTATGCAAGATCAAGTCACTTCTGCCTCATACTTTCTATGGAATCCTAGAGTCTTATATCACCGATAGAATATTCCAAGTGAAAGAGATGGATTGTACATCAGGTTTTCATGATATACTTGCAGGGGTACCTCAAGGCTCTGTACTTGGCCCAGTGCTGTACACCATATATACCTCAGATCTACCGCGTACCTCTGAAGTCAACATTGCAACCTATGCAGACGATACGGCAATCCTAGCTTCAAGTAAACAACCCGAAGAAGCCACGTTAAAGCTGCAGCGAAGCCTAGATGAAATAAGCAACTGGTTCGATAGATGGAGAATTAGGGTGAACACTAGCAAATCAGTACAGGTGACATTCACACTGCGAAGAAAGACATGCCCCCCTGTAAACCTAGGAGGAAAGGAACTGCCTCAGAGTGACACAGTTAAATATCTTGGACTGCACTTGGACCGTAGATTGACATGGCAAAAACACATCGAAACAAAACGGCGTGAGATCAACATTAAATATAAGAGGCTGTACTGGTTACTGGGTAGAAACTCGAAATTATCCATCGACAACAAACTCCTTATCTACAATTCTGTTATAAAACCGGTGTGGACCTACGGGATACAATTGTGGGGAGCTACATGTGACTCTAACAAAACTAAAATTCAAAGAACACAAAATTACATCCTTAAACAAATAAGCAACTCGCCTTGGTTCATAAGAAACGCTGAAGTACATGAACACCTAGGCATACCTACAGTCAAGGAGGAAATAAAAGTATACGCTCAGAAGTACAAGACTAGGCTGGAATATCATCCTAACCACCTAGCTGTTCAACTCACCCTACCGGAGTATATAAACCGACTCAAAAGACGAAGAACCTTGGAGCTCAGCAGCATTGACTGAGCTAATATTATTATGGTAGATATTCCTAATGAGGAATATCTCCACCCGCAAACCATCCTACAACTCATCTGCTCATAGTCAGAAGACTGATTGCACGATGCGCTCCATTAAAAAAAAAAAAAAAAAAAAAAATTAATTGAGATTATCCAAATCAAACTGCTCTGGGAGATATTGACTCCCTGGTACTCCATCGGGACCTAAATGTAGAGAACGTCACCACGATAATCAAAAAGATTGCTGGAGCCCACGAACAAAGTCTCCACCAACATCTATTCAACTTCTTGACACCACGGGGCTGGTGAGAAGATTGGAAAGGACAAAACCATTGGAACTAGTGAATTAGAGCGGTTAGTCTTAAGTGCTAAACAGTACTAGCGGTAGTTCCCTTAAATAGAGACTGTAAGTAGTGTTATTGGACACTTTTGTTAAATATCCTTTTTAACTCTAATAGGTAGATAAAATAAGCCTTCAATCATTTAAATAACCCCAATTAGGTGTACATATGTTTGAATTTTTCATAAGGTAAGTTGTTTATTTATATAAGATTTTTAATGTTTTAAAAAAGATAAAAAAAAGTTTGAAGCGTCTATTTGCGTCTAAGCGAATAGTTGGAAGTTTTAAAGTTGGAAGTGTAATATTTCTACTATTTTTTTTATGAAAAATGTATGTTCACCATAATTGTCATGTATTTTAGAATCGATAGAACGTAACGTAGAAAATTGATTATATATTATGATGTGTATTTTAATAAATAAATAAACGACCATTGATCTTGAAGCAGACATTTTTAAGCAGTGTTAGAAGCTTCTAGAAGCTTCGGAGGTCGAAAGGTAAAGAATAATATCGTGAGGAAACCGGCTTGCTTTAGACCCAAATCGACGACGACTGAACATCTACTTGCCTATTAGATTGACAAATGAATCCCAGATCTGAATTAATACGTACCTATTTAAAATCATTTCAAAATTCATCGGCTGGCCGTCAAATATCTCCAGACCGTGCATCATAGCTATGACAAGAGAAAATTCCAGAATAGATAAAGATTGCAGTAGCTTTACTCTATGCTCCGGCGCCACTGTCTTGTCTATGGTCGTTATAATGTCTTGCGGGTCTATATATGGTTTTTTCGGAGATAATTTCGATACAATTTGAAACTGAAATTAATAAGGTTAAATATTAATAAACATAAAATGAACTTCTATTTATAAATCCTGTAAAAATATTATTTTACTAATTTTAGAATTTATTCAGACTACACATACGATATAACACGACTTAATTCAGGTATTTTTTTTTTACTCTGGTCATTTAATATAAAATAATTTGTAATATTAATTAATATAAAAGGTTAAAATTAAAAAAAAGAAACGATGCCGCCTTTTTAACCGATTTCAATATAAATCTGAAGAAGATGGTCAATTTCACGTGTATTTTTTTTTGTCATTGTTCAAACTGAACGACGAATCGTGTAGTGTTTCCGATTGCTCTAGAGATAGTATTGACATAAAAAAAAAATTATCGTAATTTTGTGAAATTAAGAAGTGCTTTTCTATCTAATACTAGCTGTAACATTAAGGAGAAACGAAGTTCGCGGGGGCAGCTAGTATGTATATAGAAAATCCTATAAGCACTTATTGAAAAAAAAGTAATTTAGAAAAATTTAATATTTATAACTAGATTGCGGAAACTTATTGGATTGGACTGTTCCTTAAAGTCAGATCAGTTTACGAAAAAAATGTAAACAAACAAACACATACGAAATTTAGCATATTATGTGCTTCCACGCCTGAAGCTATAAATTTTTGGAGGTAGGTAAAAAAATTGCATAATTAACAACTTTTTTAAATTGGACAAACAAATCGAAATCGCAACTAACCTATATTTGATAAAAAAAACCGTTGTAAAAATAAAAAAAAAACTTACCAAAACATTCCTAAATATTTGCTCATTAATAATGTAATAGCTAAACTTCTCAAAATAATCCATCACTTTTTCTTCATCCAACAAGCTATGGATGTGTGCATTCCAACTTCTAGTAAAAACCGGATCTAAATCCTGGAATTGCCTGGAATCAATATGGCATTTCTGGAATACTTGATTTGAAATGGAATATTTTGATTCCGTATCGGATTCGGAATCACTTGATGCTGAAATATAATTATAATTTTACTAATATTTTCTGAACGAAGTAAAATAAAGTACAGAGAACAGAACATAAAATTAATTCATTATATACTTAAGTACATGTAAAAAATCACCTCTGCTCTTTCTACTTCTTTTTGGTTTGACTTTTTCCTTGAAAACTGGCAAGCATAAACACTGAACAAAAACATTCTTTAAGTTTTCCAACGGCAACACTGATTCACAGGGAAATATAAAGATGTGGCGATGGGAAAATCTTGATTTCACCCGTTTTTCTAACAATTCCATCACATCTAATCGGTTGGTCAGACCTGAAAAAATTCAGTCAAATAATCAGCGATGTTTTAAAAAAAAAAAATTTATTCATGTAGCGAACACAAAGTACACTCACAAACAACTATAAAAAATAATTAAATGACATTTACTACCAATTCTCAAATTTCAAAAAAATTCAAAAATAATTTAATCATATGGGTAACACATTGTACACTTATGACTTGTCAGCAAAGAAATATATAATATTAATGCTTCTAATTTTACATTTAGTGGCAGTTCTCAAATCAAGGGCTTAGAACGGAAGAGAAGAACTGGCAATAAACTCTCTGCCACTCTTTTTAATCACAATGTGTTTTTTTTTACACAACGTTTGTAAGGAGCTGCAACCATTAAACCATGTTCCACGTGACATCTTAAGTAATAATTAATCATAAAATAAATTAAAAACAAAGATTTGTCCTCTATCAGCAGGAGGCATGGTGAAATAGGAGCACGCACTTACATTCTCGTGGCATCCAGGACATAAAAAAGATGAGAAGCCTGAAACTTCCACCAACCTTTTTGATTTTAAACATTAAATTAATTTCAATATTTAATTTTCTTTTAAGGGATCAACATCAAATGCCTGGATCCACCAATTGATTAAGTTAGTGTTTGCAATATATATATGGTACTAGCTGACCCAGCTAGGGGTTGATCGTAGAGAGTAGATGAATATTAAGGGTTGTGTGTATTTTTGTATGCTGTATCATAAAAAAATAAAAACAAAAAAAAATGTCTAAAACATAAAAATAATTATTTTGAGGTTTTGGGGTAAGGGACACCTCTTATAACTTAGGGGTTTGAAAGGTAAATAGTAGCCAATTCTCAGACTTATTGAATATGCATAAAAAATGTCATAAGAATCAGTTGAGCCGTTGTGGAACAGTATGGGAACGAACATTGTGACACGAGAATTTTATATATATATATATATATATATATATATATATATATAGATTTGGGAACATGAAAACTGCACCACTGATTTTATAAAACAACAGGTGTTGTTGGTTGATACAGATGTTTGCATAAGCTTAGTTATATATATTGATGTGTTTACACTTTTATTATATTTAAAAACTGAACTGAACTGAACTCTGTATTTGTTAAACAGATTCAGAAAAAAAATATTTACATCAGTTTTAAGCTCTAATAAAGCAAGACAATCCTTACCTAACACACACATAGGTGCCTGCTTATTATGTGTTATATCAAATAAATTATACAATAACGTCTGTGTTCTTCCACTATGGCAGAACAAATCAAACTCCTCTAAGACAAATATCATGGTCCTGCACTTTCTATCAACTCCACTCATGAGACAACTTAGTAGAAAGCTTAGATTTTCAGCAAAGGTACCAAATACCCTATCACCCACAACATTTTCTAATTGCATCTGAAAATAAAATGTTGGTAGAAAGGCTTTATGTGACATAATACATATTTGTCAAAATACCATACAGTAAATTTTTGTTTATACTTCAGTTTTCAAGAAAAATTATGAGGAAAACAAATAACAATAAAAGCTTAGATGCTTAGTCTTGCAAGTTCCAGAACTTCAAATTTCTCAATAACCTAAATAATTAGATTAGTTTTACCAAATAGGTAGTCTCGTTTTTAAAATGTCAAAAGATAATTCTTATTTTCATGATTTATTATATATTTTGATCATTTCAATTATATTATACTTTCAATTACCTGAGCAGTAATAGACTTTAAAGCAATCTTTTCATCATGGTGTAAAAGTCCATTCAGTTTTATAATCATAACATCATTATTCATATCAACTTCATTTGATACTTGATGTAAAACTGAATTTATTAGCTGGAAAAAAAGTAATATTATTATATTAATTACTTATTTTGTAATTAGCTAACGGACCAATCTAAGAACACCATATTTAGTATTAAAGTTTAGCATTTAGTGGTGTTCAGAATTAAACTATTATACCAAGGTAATCAAACTATCATTTAAGCTTTGAACTTACAGTGGTCTTTCCACAACCCCTTGGACCTAAAATGAGGGCAGAGTGGGACTCCCCTTGCTCTATTGACTTCATAAATAAATCGTAAACATGTTGTCTTTCATTTTCATGTCCTCTGAATTTTACATCATCTTCTATGATTTTCAGTTTCAGATATTTTCGTACCAGCTTTATTTGGTCCTCTATTTCAAACATATTAAAACTTAATAACGTTATTTTAATCAATTCGTTAAAAAAAATACTAAAATAGACTACGTTATAAATAAAAACTTCACTTCACTTCACTTTATTTATAATGGCGACATCTGTGTAAATCACAATTCCGCCAATGTCACGTTCTAAGTCTTCACACAGTGAGGATATATTTGATAATTTTGATAGATTTAATTTTATCTAAGCAGAGTTACCCAAAACAAAAATGACATCACAATAAATACAACACACACAGACATCTAATAATATATACAAGAGGTTAACATTTTACTACAAGGTATGAAGGGGAGAATCTTATTTATAACTTTAATTTATTAACAGAAATAAATTTCCCTAAAATTCTGACGATCGAGCTGGATGGGAGGGAAAGTAGGGAGTTAAGGTTACATGGACGAGGGAAATCTGGAGAAAGATAGTCAAATAACGAGTCATTAATTAAAGAACAGTTAAAAAATATATGGTCTGTCGAGCCCTCGTCCATACCACACTCACAGAGAGAACTGTCTTTAATTTTAATTTTGGCTAGATGAACAGGAGTACAAGCGTGCCCTATACGAAGACGGCAGATTATAGACGTGACCTTTTTGTTTAAAAACTTATATTTAAAAAACCACGGCGAAGAAGGGATTGAATACTGAATATTAGCATAGTGCCTGCCAGTTTTTTCTTTAGAAGATTGCCAATCAATAGTCCAGGATTTTAAAAGGTGGGAGTACGCAAGAGCTGATAGGTCGTGGGCCGAGATGTTGGGATGCTGACAAGATCCGCAGAAAATAGCACCTTTTGCACAAGAGTCAGCAGTTTCATTACCCGCTATACCACAATGACTAGGTATCCACAAAAGTACAATATGAATATCTTTTTTACTACACCTAAACAAAGCTTCTCTTATTTTTAGAATCGTATTATGTTTTTTTTTAGACCTGAATGGATTGGAAAGAATTGCCTGTAAACAGCTGCGAGAATCGGAAAAAATTGTAACTTTATTTAGGTTGTGGGACTCAGCATACAAAACCGCTTCTAGGATTGCAAAAGCTTCACCTGAAAAAACGGAGGTCAATGGAGGAAGTTTAAAGCTCAATACTGTTTTGAATGAAGGGACCCATACAGCCGCACCGATGCACTCATTATTGGGAATCTTGGAAGCATCAGTATACATCGGTAACCAACCCTGCCAGTCTTTTGAAATTTTTTCCAGAAAACAAGTGGAAGCTTGGGTGGATTTTTTTTCAATTCCAAAGTTTAAAATTATTTTAGGATCAAAAATGAGGGATTCATAACTATTTAAAAACAAGGGATTACTAGAGAAACTTTCAACAGGATTAGGAAGACGAGAAAGTTTATTAAAACTGAGTAACAGGCATGGAACATTACCTGTACTAGATGGCATCGTGAGATTAGATAAGCGACGTAATTTGGACAAGATGGAATGTGAAGAGTATTGAAGGACTTTGATGAAGAAGCGGTCACTTAAAAATTGTCTACGTAAATACAGGGGGGGGTCAACACATTCTATTTGGAGAGCATTGATGGGAGAGGATTTCATAGCACCAAGGATGATGCGTAAAGATTTCGATTGAATTTTGGAAATTTTATCAAGGGCTTGCTTGTTGCCAGGATCTAAAAGGAAGGTGCCATAATCAAAATGACTTCGTACCACAGCATTGTATAAAAGCTTTTGCGAGTAGGGGTGTGCTCCCCACCTCACACCAGATAATGAACGGAGAACATTAACACCTTTCTCACTTTTTTTAATCACATGGTTAAAATGAGGTACACCGTTTAACTTTGAGTCTAAAATAAGGCCTAAAAATTTTACTTGCTTACAACACGATACCAAGGACCCTTTATATGAAATGTTACACCGTGGAACCTTGTATTTTGTAGTAAACGTGACCGCCGAACATTTGGGCACAGAAATAGAGAGACCATGATCATTTAACCAATCACCCAAATAATCCAAAGCCGAATTTAGGCGTGATGATGCCTCTTCAATAGAATTTGATGAAAAGTATAAGGCTACATCGTCCGCGTATTGAAGAATCTGACAGAAGGAATTCACAACAAGCTCCAGGTCATAGGTGTAAATGTTGTACAGAAGAGGACTCAAAACAGAACCTTGAGGTAAGCCCCTCCAAATAGATCTAGGAGACAGCTCCGTATTTTGAGATCTTATAATAATATAACGATTCGAAACTGCATTGCAAACAAAACGTACCAACTTCTCAGGAATACTCAGCTGAAGCATTTTTTGCCTGAGCACCGGAACCAGCACGTGGTCATACGCAGATGCGATATCCAAGAAAACACCCACCAGGAACTGTTTCTTTTTAAAAGCAATGCGAATGTCGGTCGTTATTATACTTAGGCTATCCATCGTACTTAAGCCTTTCCTGAAACCAAACTGGGATTTTGCAAAGATATTGTTACTTTCACAAAACCATTCTAAACGAAATTTAATCAAATGTTCCATAATTTTTAAAAGGGTAGAAGACAAAGCAATAGGTCTGTATGAAGAGAAATCTGATGGATCTTTGCCAGGTTTTAGAAGCGGAATGACGATTTGTCTGTTCCACGATTCAGGAATAATTCCAAGATCGAAAAAACAGTTTACTAAATCAAGAAAGTACCTCTTAGTGCCTAATGAAGAATTTATGAGGAATGAATAAGGGATTCCATCTTCTCCAGGGGAAGAGTCAGAGAGACCATTTAATGCTTTGTTAAGTTCTTCCAAGGAGAATTGACAATCTAGACTGTTTGAAGAGGGGATGTAAGAATTATACTTATAAGGAAGACAATCATAAAAAGGGACAGATGGAGGAGCCAATTTGTCGGCAAAGGAGGTAATCCAGCTAGACGGATCATTAAAAGGGACATCATAAGAATTGAGGGAACAACGGAATCTTCTGATCTGCCTCCAAACAACAGACGAAGGGGTACCAGGGCACATGCTCTCACAGAACTTATGCCAACCAAGACGTTTCTTATTATTAAGTAGTCTGCGAGCAGCTGCAGAAGCTTGTTGGTAGACTAAAAAATTTTCCAAGGTCATGCAAAGACTGTATGACCTTTCTGCCGTTTTTCTTTTTCGAATCATCTCAGTACATTCGGAATCCCACCAAGGAGGGGAAATTTTCCTTTGTGTAGAAGATTTGAGTGGAATATGTAAACTGGCAGATGAGGTGAGGGAGTTGACAAAATCATTGTATGAAGATAAGCAGTTTTCAGCAGAGACTACGGGGAGCGCAGCTATCTTAGAGTCAATAGAAGAAGAAAAGTCTGACCAATTGGCCTGATTCAGTTTAAATTTTAAAAGAGGGGAAGGGCGAGTAACGCTCCTTAAATTGGTTGGGAGATCAATTAAAATGGGGAAGTGGTCACTCCCACAAGTGCTCTTAAAAACACGCCAGGATAGAAAAGGGAAAAGATCAGGAGAGCAAAGTGATAAATCCACTGCGTTAGCGGGATTCTGAGATGGAAGACTCCTTCTCGTAGGACAACCATTATTCAAGACACTTATGTTTATATCATCGAGTAAATCTAGTAGAAGGGACCCAAAAGAATCTGAGGAATGACAACCCCAAGAAACATGGTGGGCTTTGAAATCACCCAACATGACAACAGGAGGAGGAACCGAAAGGATAATAGAACGTATATCAGAAATGAGGTCGATGTGGGGGTGGGGAATATAAACAGAAATAAACGAGATATTAAAAGCTCTCATAGCAACAGCATTAATACCATCACAATGAGGAAGAGATAATGAGTGGAAGGTGAGAGATCGGCTGACCAAAAAGGCACAGCCAGCATAGCCATCATCCCTGTCATCTCGGAGACATCGATACCCAGAAACCCTAAAGCGGGAACCCGGCAATAACCAAGTCTCCGAAATGGCTAGAATAGATGGAGCGAATTTATTGATAAGAAAGGTTAATTCTGATTTTTTACTGCGAACACTGTTACAGTTCCACTGAATTACTAAATTCGCCATTTTTGGTGACGAATGAGTGGAGCAAATTAATTTTTTGGGCAACGTGGGACGGTATGGGGATGTCATCATACTTGGATAGCATGTTACAAATGACTGCCCATAAGCAGTCGAGAAGATTTTCATTTGGGGATACTTCATTGTTGATAAGGGAAGGGGAGCTTACGGCACAACCATTGGGTAAAGAGGAGGGTAAATTGGAAGTAATGGCCTCATGGGCCGCCTTATCAAAGGATTTTCCTGATGTTGGTCTAGAGCGAGGAGGGAGAAATACAGTTTTCCTGTAAGATGTAGTCTGACGGGAATCTTGGGAAGGTAAAGTAATGGGCTGGGATAAAGAGGAGGGGGTTGTTTTAACAGAATCTGCAAAAGTTTTGCCACTGATAGGTCTAAACCGAGCCGATGCTTCGATATAAGAAATGCTCTCTTGAGACATACAACTCTTTATATTTTTTTGTCGATTATGTTCAGGGCAAGCTTTGTTGGTCGCAAAGTGTGAGGCAGTACAAAATAAACATAATGACTCTGTTTCAGGGATATTACACTCATCACCAGAATGGGCTAGACTACAACGAAAACACCTAGGCTTCGATCGGCATTGTGACTTTACGTGACCAAATCTACAACAGTTAAGGCACTGAATTGTAGGGAGTTGGTACGTTTCAACGCGGAGGGAACTATGACAAGAGAATATTCTCTCAGGAAGGGTTTGACCTTGAAAGGTTAGAACCACAGTTTGCGTTGGTATCCAATTAATTTGACCATCGGAGTTTGTCTTGCGGTTAAGGCGTCTGGCCTTGAGGACTATACCAGTACCTTCGGGAACTTCCAAAGTTTCGACAAATTCCTGCATCGACCAATCAGCTGGGACACCTCTCACAAGGCCCATACGGGAAACATTATAATTAGGAATCGTAACAGAATAGTTGCTGGAAGGTACAATGGGATTAGACACAAAATTATTAGCATCTAAGCCCGACTTAAACTCAACAGATATTCTATTACGTCCCACTCTCTTAACACCATCTCGAACAATGTTGGGTATTTTATTTTTTACCAAGAAATGACCAAATTTAATTGGGCGGATTGATGTACCAGCGGATGGGTCAGATACAGGGCAAGAAACATGGACTAAAAAAGGGCCCTTGTCATTGACAAGGTATGACTTGGGAGAGCCAGTGAGTGATGGATGGGAGTAAAATCCTGGGTTGACGTCATCAGCAGATGACCGGACATCAGTCATTGGTTTTGTGGAAGGTTCCACTAAACTTTCATGGACAGTATCGAGTCTGCGCTTGACACCAGGTTGGGGAAGCGGTGGGGTGGATAAATCCATTGATTCCACCGGAGAAGAGACCCTATCCGGAGGATCAGGGGGGTCTGGAGGGCGTTTCTCCATTATAGACTACCAAAAATATAACAAAGTAAAGGGAGAAATATAACAAATAAATAAAAATAACTTACGTAATTAGTTGATGTTATTAATTAACCACCACCAATAGGATAAGTCAACTTATATTCATTAAACTACGAGAAAAAATAGAAAATGCTAAATAATGATATCCGAAACACGTGTAAACACTTATACCCGCAACGACGGACAAATAAAAACTTAAAATTAATAAGCTATAAAGAAAGCTGTAACTGCGACCAGCGACAGTTTTCGCGGCTCGCGCCATCGTAACATAATCATGTGTCAACTATCAACTGTCGACTGTGATACTCGAAAGTAAAATCGATGGCTGACATTTGTCGTCTTCAAGTGAAAGGTGATTTCAGGGGACTTAGTCAAGATGCCTTAACAGTAGTGTTAGTGTATATAGAAAGTCGAAAACTAAATCTGTATGGAAATGACAGTTCAATTTTCATTACATTTAACTTTTGTTGTCATAATTTTATAGTCATTAAATGAAATTCGTCAGTCACACTGATTTACTTAATTCTCTAGATACCATAGAATTATTTGAAAGAATAATTTAAGGCATTTAGGCATTTTCTTTTGCAAACTAGCGAACTGTGGAATCGACTCCCGGTGGGGGTCTTCCCACTCAGCCACTAAAAATGGGTGTCTATGGGCTGCGATTACTGCCCTTTTTGGACGTCCCGCAAGTTCGTTTGCCCACTATCATATATTTAAAAAAAATAAGACTTAAAAAATATGCGTGGGTACAAAGTATACATGTCAACTTCTTTGTAAACTTATTATTGAGTAATTAAGCTGCCCAATTCTCATAATTTAATTTTGCCTTTCTATATTAATTAATGATATTTAGGCTAGTTAAAAACCAGAACTAAAATTAGTTGTTGTTATGTATATAGAAATATCACAATAATATGGTAACAATTACCAAATAATATAACAAATTCATTATTAACGTAATTGCTAACTTAATGCCACATTTTCTAAAATAGCCAACTGGGTCTTAACAAAAAAGGTCTTGGTTCTGTGCCCTTATAAAAATACAAAACCAAAAAAAAATGGCATTTTGTTACGTAATAAAATAATAATGATATTGATATGTATCGGTCTCAATCGCTCTCACCGACAAAACTCTGCCCTGTGATTCTGTAACTCACTTCACGAACTCACACAGCGGTTTTCGCATCGGCGGTCGCTCTCAAATCAGTCGTGAAGCAGTCATTTTATGATTTGGCATTCTGAAAAGGTGGGAGCTTGTAGTTTATTGTTTATCAGAATGCCAAATCATAAAATGACTGCTTCACGACTGATTTGAGAGCGACCGCCGATGCGAAAACCGCTGTGTGAGTTACAGAATCGCAGGGCAGCAGTCTGCACACCTTCGTGACGTTCTGTAAAAATGTTACCCTCATACGCCTAAAGAAGTTTCACTTCAAAATCAATTTTTAAAACTTAACAATAATGACAAAACTCTTATGTAGTTTGTGAAAATAAACTTATAATTTAGATTTACTCAATCAAATTAGATTTATTGTTAATGTTTGCCTTGTTTTCCAGTTACAATAATTTAAAATTAAATTGAAGGGCAAAATTGCGCATGTGTTAACACTCCCTTGTGCGCACTGCGTGAAAACGAAATTAATTGTCGATCAATAATTTGTATGGCACACAGGGGTAAAACATCAAAAGATTTATACATTTACTTATTAATACATTAACTTTACTAGATCTTTAAACTGATAGCCTAAAACTCTTTATAATAATTGTTTCGAATATATTACTTATTTTTAATATTAAAAAATCCCAATATATAACTTAGATAAAAAATACATTAGGATTTTATCTGTTAATTTTTGATTTCCATAACTGGAATTATATCTTTAAAGTAAATCTGAAATAGTTTTAGGATTTTATTTGTCTTCGGACTTGTCGTTTAAGTAAGTTCCGTTTCATTAGTACATTCATAGTTGTACTATCTCGCTTTAACTTGTTAAACTTGGCTTACGATATCTCTTTCCTGACCTTAAAACCCCTAGATTTTATGTCATAATACGTATGTGTAAAGCTCCAAAATTTCGGCCGGGTGCTAAGCCAAGATCTAAATTTAGATTTGGAGTAAAAAGTGCCATAGATTTTTATATTATAACATATACTTTTGAAACGACTGTAGTCATATGTGTAAATAAAAGGTCCAAAAATATGATGAGTGAACTACCTGTGTAACTACACGCACAAGTGATATAATGATGATTATATAGCGTTTTAACGATCAAAATACTGTTATTTAAGTGATGTGTTTGCTCTATAAGATCAGCAGCAGGTTTTAATTATACAATTATACACACGGATAAAATTGCACATTTCACAAGCAAATTAAATTGCAATGTAATAGTTTTTTTTAAGCACTGTTGATGAATTGCTTTTTGTGTTGTGTAAAATATACCTACCTACTTCTAATTTTCTATCAGCAATGTTGTATTCGATGTTTTCTGAGCGCTGAGAAATTGTAAGTGAGCTTTATATGTTTTTTTTTATTTAAAGAGTATTATAAAAACTATATATCTTATAAAATAACAAGATACTGACTGGGATGATGAAATCTGTACCGAATTAGTTGGAATTAGGTGACCTAGTGAAAAAATTGTATAGATTATGTTTACATTAAGCAAAAAAACATAATAAAAATTACTCTGTCTTTGATAATAACATTAAAAAAATATATAATGAAGCTCATTAGCTATAGCAGTCAATAAGAGTGTTTTTTTAAATCAGCTAATTTAGGGATTAATTGATATTTATTTTTTTGCCTCAGGAATGAAATTAACTCTACGCGAGAGAATTCACATAGATTGTCATTACATAATGATGATGATGATGATAGTAATTTATCCTTAATGGGAAAGGCAAAGGACTTTAGTCCATACAGCCAGCTCTTGCGTCCATTTTTAAACTCTGTCATAAATTAAATTTGTCAGTTGTCGAGATAGTTGAAAATTAAAATTGACTTTTGTAGGTTGCCATACCACGCTTATCACCGTAAAATAGGGCACTTAATGGTTGATAATTTAAATTTAAAAGCCTCTATGTCAAATCATGACTTGCTCAGACCATGTTTACTTAAATATATTAGATATCACACAGAATACAATTCATATTCGACGGTCTCAAAGTGTTTTCGATATTTATAAATTGGCAAAAAGAAAATATAAAGTTAAAATAAATAACAATACAACTTGCAACACTTAAATTCTGGCTATTTTTATTTTGCTTATAGATTGATTTCTTTGTGTAGATATTTTATCGTAAAATAATCGTTTTAAACATTTATTTTAATCGTATGAAGTTTGCTACATTATTTTAAATAACTTTTGAAAGTTATTGGTAACGGTAAACGAATTTCTTCATTCCATTATTTCATTGAAGTTACAACGTAAGTAGTTCCAACTTTCAACATAATTGAATCCACCTAAAGAAGATGCAATTTAAAACTACTAGAATCTTATTCTGTAGATGTTCACATATGCCAACTTGACATAAAACCAGTGGCCTATATGGTGATCGCACTTGAAATAGTTACATATTAAACGATAAACATAATTCTCTCTTCCATGCTTCTTTAACACCCTTTGCATACTAAAGTGCAGTAAATTAAATCTTATTCCCTTGTAGCATTAGATTCAAGTTTTAATGTTAGATATAATTAAGTATGTTTATGCATAGGATAGGATATAATACTTTAAAGTTTGTGTGATTTAAATAATACTTAAAGCTTAAAATTTTGAAAAATGTTTTTATGTTCCTAGCTATTCTATAAATGATCAAACCTTTTGATTGAAGCCTTATTAAGCTAATAACCTATGTTTATTTTTGTATACCTAAGTATTACTTCACATGTCAAAAGCAGGTTGCTCATGTATGTAAAGATCAAACTGGCTAATTTCGTTTTTACTTAATAAATGGTTGCCTCTGCCAATATGCCTGACAAGTTAAGAAGTAAACACATAAACCTTAGTTTTCATATTACTTGTTTGCCAAGGCTGTAATTGTATATAAGATAAAAATATTAAAACAGCTATCATCAAATCAGTGCAGTAGATAAAGCTTCATATTTTAGGTGCTTAAATAACATCATGTTTAACTGTTTGTATATTTCAATAAATTATACAAAATTTTCTCACATAATTGCTGCAATTGTTAAGATTTTGGGTTGTAATCCTCAATTTAAATAGATATTTGACACAATAACATAATAGTATTTATATTTTGTGATGCTATTCTATCTGTACAGTATGTGCGTGTATCTATTTGCTTTTTATTATACAAAATTTGCCTGTTAACCAGGGCCTGCAATATTTGCAATTTAATAATAAAATTGTATTATAACACATTACAGCTAAAATTGATATAACGTTATACCTATATTTTACTGATATCTCTGAGAATGCTAGTATAAATATTTATAATTACATGTTATCAAGTAGAGATATCCTTTGTTTGAGGCCAGAACAATTATACTGTATCTGATTTAGACAACACAATTACTACCAAATTAATTACGTATTTAGTTTGCATATAATCAAATGTTCAGTTTATCAATATTTGCAGTACATAATTATTTTTTTATAATCTTTTTCTTAATTGGATGTGTCAGTGATATTTTTAATTAACCTGCCTTTTAATTTTTTGCAATTCTATTTAAGGCAATTATTTTTTATGTATACTTTTGAAACTGTATAGCAGAAATCCCAAAAAAAGTCAATCTTTAATTAGACAGCCTTATAGATAGACATTTCTCTTGTATTTCTGTTGTATCTCTTGTTACTGTTATTGTTTTGAATGCTAAGAAATTCCAGTGCTTTAAATGTACATACTAAATACACCAAACAAGTAAATTTGTTCATTTATGTCTGTTACAGTACAGACTGTACATAAAGAATTGGGTATTTTCATGTATATTATGTTTTATTAATAAATTATTGCTATTTTTATGTCTGGGTAGATTGCCTAAGTATTAAAAGAAAAGCCACCTTAGTTGAATTGGCTATCATCCATGTTCTCTTACTTTACGTACTTGCTGCCTTTTAGACATGCTAGTACGATCCCTGATATATTTAAAATTTGATGCTCTCTTTATAAAAAAAAATAATTGCAGATGGGAGACCGGTTAATTAGCAGTGACAATGGAGGAGCATGCGTGCCTTGTCCGCGCTCGCTCTGACTCTGAGAGTTCTTCGAAACTTGGCAGCTTCGGCTCCATAGCTCACACCATGTCCTATACCGAGGACAGACTCACAGGTATCTGAATTAATAGAAACATAGTTTTAGTACATGACCAGTACTGAAAAGTAAGTGAAAATGATTTACTTAAAAAAAATACTAACAACTAGGAAGTACAACAAGTAACCATTTTGGATCCTATCCTACAGAAATAGTGTATTTATTGGATTTAGCAGTAGGCTGTTCCTTTTCTTGATTCTATTTAGAATAATATATTCTTTATTAAAATTTATACCTTGAAAATTTCAGAAGGCGGTGGTGATCCTGGCATCACAAATAACATACCACCTCCGCCTGACAACAATGATGTCAATGACAGCGGTGAGCTCTTGGACTATAATGATTCAAGTGTACTAGAGCAGTTCCATGAAGATGCATTGAGACAGGTAAATAAGTAAACATTTTATTTCTTTTATTATTGGCTCTAGGATTTGATGAGCTGAATTATTACCATAAATATATAGTTGGTTCCTTAACTTGTAATATATAAAGCATAATCATGAAAACCAATATAGTATTACCTTTAATCCATGTTGTCCAAATCACCAATCAAATCCATTGTGAGCACACATATACATAAAAGAATTGGAATTAAAGTTGAAATATATACAAAACATGTTTCTTATGATTTTTTGCTTTCAAATGAGTGTTGATGACATTTACTCTGGATATAAAAGTAAAAATATATCAGTGTTGGTGTAGTGGCTTGAGCAACTCTCATTCACAACGGCTCTTTACTATGTGTGCATTAAACATCTCCTTTTTATTGTTGTGGGAACCTGACCAAACCCAATAAGTCTGCATTTTTCAGGCACAGAACGTATATCACCTTCTAGCCAGGCCGATCTGAGGCCTAGAAAGCCGATTAGGACTACAACCCTTGGTCCAAGACCATTTCTATATATCCTATATATATTGAAAATAAGAAGACAAAAGTGGAAATGGGCAGGCCACATGATCAGGGGAAAGGACAAATGGAGTAAAATAATCACACAATGGTACCCAAGAGATGGAAAGAGAAAGAGAGGTAGACCACACAAAAGGTGGGACGACGACATTATACAAGTCGCGGGAACAACATGGGGTAGAGTGGCCATAGAAAGGCCAGAATGGAGAAGGTTGGAGGAGGCCTTTGCCATCTGGCAAACGGACACCCAAAAGTGGAAGAAAAGTACAATATACGAAAAATAAAGAAAAATACTGGCATGTCCGAATAGAGGCTATAATAATAATAATAATATTGATCACGAAACATATATAGAAATGGTCTTGGACCAAGGGTTGTAGTCCAAATCGGCTTTAGTCTACAACTGCACCTGCATTCCGTTAGAAATATAACCCGGTTACTCTGGGCTATACATCACAGACTAAATATAGTAAAAAGTTGTGCTTATAATAATACAAAATAGCCAAATTTGTGAATGTGTATTATTATTCCAGGCCGGTTGCGGTTTATCTCAAGGAAAAGTGATCCTGTCCGTTGGATTGGCCGTGGTGGGGTCAGCTTTAGAAATGTCATCCATTCCGTTTGTATTGCCATCTGCTGAGATAGAGCTGTGTGTGTTGCCACATGAGAAAAATTGGTTAGGTAAGCTTAAATTAATTCTACATTTTTATGTTAAATTAGATTATATTCAACTTTAAAAATTATAAAATTATATAACTTTTTAAAGGTTTCAATATTTGCTTGATTATCAAAGCACAATTTTTTTTGTTTGTTAAACGCTTTAAACAAAGTTATTAGTTTTATTTAACAATATATTGATACTTTTGTTCACAACTGCTAAATTAATTAACAGCGATTTTGAACTTTATCACAGTGATTTATTAAAGTATTATTATTTTACTAATATTATAAAGAGAAAAGATATGTATGTAAGTATGTTTGTAATTTGCTCAAGAAGTACTGGAGCGATTTTAAACATTCTTTCACTATTGTATGCTACATTATCACTGATTAATAAAGTCTACTAATTTTAATTTAAAAAAAATGAGTAGCCGATCCTACTTTTAAACATTTTAAAATTTAGTAGAAATTCCGACCAAAATGTGACCAAACTATTTATACCTTTGCCTTAGTCCTTACCTAAATAAATGTCTGTATGTCCTGCATTTACTGTAAATTAATGAAAAAATGTTTAAAAAATTAATATCTACCCGTGCGAGGCCGGGACGGGCCGCTTTAAATAGAAAGTAAATTACAAGAAATCACTGCTATTATATTGCTGCTACAAACTGCTATTTCAGTGATGATTAGTATAATGGGTGGATCGCTGGGTGCCGTGGGTTGGGGTGCGTTGGGCGAACGCCTCGGCCGTAGAAGGGCGTTGTTATCTGCGCTCGCTGTTAATGCGGTTTTTGCTGCAATTGCTGCCTTCATGCCTACTTATGGGACGTTTATGATGGCCAGGTATGATGTGTTAGCTTTTTTGCTAGAGCGGTGTTGGCCTAGTGGCTTCAGCGTGCGACTCTCATCCCTGAGGTCGTAGGTTCGATCCCCGGCTGTGCACCAATGGACTTTCTATGTGCGCATTTAACATTCGTTCGAACGGTGAAGGAAAATATCGTATGCAAACCCACATGTCTTAGACCCAAACAGTCGACGGCGTGTATCAGGCACTGGAGGCTGATCACCTACTTGCCTATTAGACTGACAAGATCATGAAACAAATTCAGAAATCTGAGGTCTGCCTCAAGAGGTTGTAGCGCAACTGCTTATTTTTTCATATTTTTGCTACTTTAAGTTTCGGGGTGAACGCTCTGGATGTCAGAGAATTATTTGACTTATCTTTTGACGTAAGAAGTATAAAATTAAGTATTCTAGTATGTATAAAGCATTTTAATTTATTTTAAATAAATGTTAAATTTCAGATTTTGTTCAGCGATCGGTTCGGGCGGTATCATTCCCACGGGATATGTGTATACGTCGGAAATGATATCCCGGGTAAAGCGAACAATACCGATGGCCGTGTTCCCCGTTTGTATGGGGGTGGGGATATTGGTGGCGGCTGGACTCGCCCGGGCCATCCTACCTTTGACCGGGGCCGAGACTTTGATAGAGAATAAGGAGCATTTCAGCGCTTGGCATAGGTGAGTTTAACCGACTTCAAAATAATAGTAAAAACTTTATTTATGACAAAAGGGTTGTGACAGAATTCATATATCGCTAGTCCCCACACTATGAGGCCCTGTGTTGTGGGTAACTAGAAAACAATTATTACGTGGTACGTTTAAAACAGTTTAAAAAAAATTAGTGTTACAAATTAAGTGAATGAGTGTGTATGCGCATGTATTTGTGAGTGTAGCTGAAAGTTGTTATGATCGTGCACTGTGTCTGTGTTAGTTTTTGAAACCTCAAAGTCATACCAAGATATGCAGCAATGCCAAATAGAAGGTCAGTTTGACTTGTATGCGTAGAATATTTAGAAATGTTACAAATAGTCACAAACTTAGGGAGCAGTTCAAGTTTCATCAAAATCGTTTCAGTAGTTTTTGATATATGGACAATTTCAAGTAACGTTCACTAGTCGGTTTTTTTTCTAATTTTTTCTAATCACTTTTAATTATTTGATTGACCATATGCAGAAATATCATTGATTTTTTTTTCAGGTACCTCCTCCTGTGTGTGTTGCCAATCATTGCGTCGTTAATCAGCCTCATTTGGACGCAGGAGTCTCCCCGGTACCTCCTCGATGTGGGGAGGGAAGTTGACGCTATGATGGTGTACCAGGTAAAATTATTTTTTTAAAATAAATTAAAAAAAAAAAACAAAATAATATTTTTCCCAAATAGCGAGAAAATAAGACTGTTTTTTTGTCTACATCCTATATATGAAATTCTCGTGTCAATGTTAGTTACCATACTCCTCCGAAACGGATTGACCGATTTTTATCAAATTTTATATGCATATTCAGTAGGTCTGAGAATCGGCTACTGTCTATCTTTCAACCCCCTAAGTGTAAAGGGGTGTCCACCCCAAAAAAAAAAATTATTCTTTAGTTTTTTTTTCTGTTTTTATTTTTTTATGATACAGTATACAAAAATACATATAACTCTTAATTTTCACCCCTTTACGATCAACCCCTTTTTCTTATTATTGTAGATATCTATTTTTATTGAACTAAACAAATGTTTCCTAGAAATAATATACATGGCAAAACGACGATTGCGCCGGGTCACCTTGCATTGATATAATAAAAAATAGACAAATACATAATACATAGAAAAAAAAGTGCGTGCATACAAAGTACACAGAAGTGAAACTTCTTTGTAAATTAATTATTACTAAGGTAAAAGCCCACTCCATGTATTTGTATATCTATATTCACGCTGTTTACACAGCGTATACGTTCTAATGATAATATGTATAAATAAATAAAACATCTGAGTTTACTGCACAACATGTTATGCGACAGAATGATGCGACGTTCGCTCTATCTAACTTTCTCTCTTTCGATCTCAATCGCTATCTCCCTTTTCTTTGACAAAAACGCTGCACATCTTCGTGACGTATTCGTAAAAATTTTACCCTCATGCGCCTAAAGAAGTTTCACTTTAAAATACATGTTTCCACATAACAAAACATAATGCGAGACGAGAGGGTACTTCCGGGCCATCGCTTGCAACTCTATAAAGCGCAAATCCAGTCCCACATGGAGTACTGCCCTGCGATTCTGTAACTCACTTTTCGAACTCACACAGCGGTTTTCGCATCGGCGGTCGCTCTCAAATCAGTCGTGAAGCAGTCATTTTATGATTTGGCATTCTGAAAAGGTGGGAGCTTGTAGTTTATTGATTATTAGAATGCCAAATCATAAAATGACTGCTTCACGACTGATTTGAGAGCGACCGCCGATGCGAAAACCGCTGTGTGAGTTCGAAAAGTGAGTTACAGAATCGCAGGGCTGTTCACACCTCTGGGCGGGAGCTCCTTTCGCTTGACCGTATTCAACGAAGAGCGATTCGAATCGTCTACGACCAGTGACTTTCCGAGCGGCTCCCTGCATCTTCTACCGCAATTACCATGGAGAGTGTTCAGAGGAGTTGTTCAGATTAATACCTGCAGCTTTTCATTATCAGACGTCAAAGCAGAATACGAAATTCCATCCATATCACCTCGAAAATTCTCGGTTTAATATGACTAAAATTAAACAATCACCCTGTTGCGGTTATTATCAACAATTGCATTTAAATCATTTATATTTATTACTTGCTGGCCTGGCGAACATCGTACCGCCTAAAAGTAGATTCTTTATTTATTGTCTAGCTAGTAAGATAAAAAAAATAAAATTGATAAGACAACAAATACATTATGTCAAAAAATAAAAATTTACCTTCCCGGAACCCTCCACTAACACTTGAACTTTATGCTATGGTATTAAAGTTCAAATTGACTTTTAAGTATTATTACGAATATTTTGTATGGGAATATAGAAAAGTGTTGTTTTTAGACTTTTTCTATCATTTTTTTTTAATTTTTCTCCGTAAGAACCATCCTCGTACTTCAAGGTATATTAAACAAAAAAAATCAGACAAATCGGTCAAGCCGTTTTCATGTTATGTCGTGACAACGGAAAACGGGTTTCATTGTTATATATATCGACGCTTGAAAGGCAAACATATCTAAGCGACATTGAGAAAACTTTACAGGAGAGTGATTTAAAGTTCAAATTTTTAGAAAAAAAATCATAAAAATTTACCTAATGGTCGGATTTCGATACTTTTAACATACGTATATATGTATTTTTTAAAGCTATTTATGATATTAAAATAAGCCATATAGCTCTTGTATAAAAGGCACTTTATGTCGCTTAGATAAAAATTTACCCCTTATGATAAACAGGTAAAATTATCTAAGCTATCAATGAAAGTTTTGTAATAACAAGTGAAATTATATAATTCTTTTCCGAAATATTAGCAGCAATATGTAAAATTATATAAGCTATCATTAAAATTTCTGCGGAAACAGGTAGAAATAGATAAATTCAAAAGGCTTTAGAATTTATATACAGAAATAAGTAACTAAATGATCTAATAGTTTATAAAAAAATCAAGGTAAGTTGTATAAATGTTATTGTACATTTAGTATCAACCACTTAAAATGTATCTTAATAGATAAAATGAATGCGAATGATCCTTCTTAACCGACAATATTTTACTAAAAGTAATAAATAATTAATAACGCATATAACATACATGAAATTAAAAAAGTTATGTTGAATAAAATTCTTTATTTAAAATAAATCTATAAAATCAAAACAATATTGTTATTATTATTTAAGTAATTCGGAACTTTAAGGCATAAAATTAGATCAATATTAGTATCAAAACCAGTCTTCAAAAACAACAAAAAAAGTAGCTCTTGTGCTCTGCATTAATAAAACATAAAGTAAATCTTTGGCAAACAAAACATCCTTACAAATAATAGCAACATTAATGCTTAAATAATTTTTAAGGTAGGAATAATTAATCAATCAGTCTTCAAAAACTACAAAATATTAAGATTTAATATGTTTTGTAAGAATATCTAACCGACATCATTGATAAAAAAGTTATCAAGTAAAAATATCTAGAATTCAAAAAGTTATATTGTGTTAAATTAGTAAAAACATCTAAGCACCAATAATATTCCATTTAAGTACAGGTAAAATCTTATAAGTCACAATTTCACAAAATAAAGGCATCTAGTAAATATAACTGTAGGTACAATTCATAATATTTTTTTACGGGTAGAATCTACTAAGTATTTTCGAAGAGAAATTTTCAAACAAGTAAAAATAATTAAGTCCAAACAAATAAAAAATTAAAGACATGAAAAATATACTAAGTTGATATTGCCATTTCCTAATTTTTCCTAAATGTACAATTTTCTAAAAACCCCTTTTTTTTCGTCGGTTAGTAAGCACATAATTGGTGATTTTGTGTCAATTCCTCAATATCTAAGCGACATGAAATGCGTCGTAAACGCACGACGAGTAGACCAAACGACGCAGAAAAATTTGACGATTCGAATGGTATATATAACTCATTTTAGGTATTTTTGTCGCTTAGATATTTTTGCCTTTCAAGCGTCGATATAGATTTGCGGGTAGAATTTTGGTATGATTAAAATGAGGGTATTTAATAAATGCAGAGCATACACAGCGGCAACCAAATCCGCGTGTGCCGCAAAGTGAGCGTGGGCAACGATGGCGACTATCGTTTGGGCGAACTCTCCCTTCCGGGGAAGAGACGTCCGCCCGCCCTGCATCACGTCAGGCATAGCGTCAAAATGGTGAGGAATTTGTTTGACTTATTTATAGAGACTAGTTTCATTATTATTTTCAAAGTGTGGGTAGTTGCAGAATCGATATTTGTTTTCTGTATCTTTCCTGGTCGTTTGTTTTTTAATAGGAAAGTATACCAGCATTCTGTCGCTGATAATTGATGCCGGTTTCTTTCTTTCCTTCATTGTACGAGTGTTGCACAGAAAGTCCATTGTACAGCCGCATTCGAACCTTCTTTCTATGTGCGCATTTAACATTCGCTCGAACGGCTTTTGCCTTAGATCCAAAAAGTCCACCGCGTGTCACAGGAAGCTGATCACCTACTTGCCTATTAGATTGACAAATGATCATGAAACAGATAAAGAAATTGGAGGCCCAGTCCTCAAAATTTTGTATCGCATTGCCTCTATCGCAATTTTCACCATGCCTCCTGATGATAGAGCACAACTCTTTGTTTTTAATTTATGTTATTTTATTAATTACTTAAGATGTCATGTGGAACATGGTTTAATGGTTGCAGCTCCTTACAAACGTTGTGTAAAAAAAACATGGCGATTAAAAAAAGTGGCGGAGAGTTTATTGCCAGTTCTTCTCTTCCGTTATACGCCCTTGATTTGAGAACTGGCAGTAAATGTAAAATTAGAAGCATTAATATTATATATTTCTTTACTGACAAGTCATAAGTGTACAATGTGTTACCCATATGATTAAATGATTTTTTGTTTTTTTTTTAATTTGTATTATATAATAATAATTGATGTAATAAATATATTTTATTAATGTGATGTAGTGATAAAATACTATAAGAATTCACTATATGTTTGGTAATATAATAGGTAACTACTATGTAAAATTCTACCTTTTTATTATGTAAGACAAATTTGCACGTCATTATGTGTGGCTAAGTTTGTACTACTATAATATTTTTGTAACATATTCTTGCAAATAATTTTTTTTATTTTAACCCTTATCGTCATTTTGTATAGTATACCATACATCCAACTTTATAAAAATATATGATCACTATAAAATCATTTTTAACTTAGTTTTATTAAACACATGACATTTCTAGACGTCTATTTATACTTCAAAAATAAAAATAGATGTTTATCTGTCATAATTTTAAATCAATTGTGAAAAATAAACGTCAAAATGCGCCGCACAGGTTTATCTATAGTAAGTTTTATTTTATTTTTATGTTTGTACTCCTAAATATGCATGTTTTTTATAAAATACACATGCCTAAATGTTTGTTTTAACACATTTTTATATATATGCTGTTGTCGCTATGAGAATTAGTATGTTTTTGTCGTGTTTTTTACTAACGTATATTATACTATACAATGCCGCAGTTGCAGTAATTTACCTTTCGTTGATGGTGTATAGAATAATATACATTGCTAACTGCACGGAATGAATATTTTAATGGACTTTACTATAAAAATTAAATTGCAAGTATGTCTGTCTTATATATTAAACCAATTTTATTACAATTTAAAAGACAGTTGAACTTATGTTTGACTGCCTCGTTAATATAGTGGTTGTAGAAAGCTACACACAAAGTTGGGGTTCGATTCCCACAAAAAATACACATTATTATTACTGAAATACTACATAACTGATATATAAATATATATCTATAATACAATATGGGTTGGCTTTACTATAACGATGGGTTTTTTGCATGTTTCTTTTGCTTTGGGTTTAGACTGCTATAAATTATGTTGAGGGAAAATTGTGGTATATTTAGTTTAGGAACAATCAGACAAAATACAAAATAGACTCAAAGATGCTGCTACTAACCTGCTAACTGAAAAGGCTTTGAAAAAGTAAGAATTATTATATACTTAGTATTGTCAAGTGGGTTGATAATAAACAGGTCACATTAGTGAGTTCTTATAATGATGCATACCTTGTCGAAAATATAAAACGATTCGGCAAAGAAGCAAAATCTCGTGTTGATGTAAAATGTCCTAAAATTGTTAAAGACTATAATCGTCACATGAGAGGTGTCGATTTGGCAGACATGCTGATTGCATTATATCGCACTGGAATAAGATGGCACAGGTGGTATATGAAAATTTTCTCGCAGCTTTTGGATACACTCGTAGGCATCAACAACGCTTGGCTTTACGTCACAGACATAACAAAATGATAAACACCACTAGAAAGCAGGATCGTCTAGAAGATTTTAGGTATGAAATCTACAGTGGCCTACCGAAACGAGGTCGAAATGTTTCAGTGAAAAACCATGCGATGATGTCCGGTGTGACAAATATGATCATTAGCCGCAAATAACCGGATATGAGAGGTGCAAGTACTGCAAAGTTGGCCAGGCAAGTACGATGTGAACAAAATGTAAGGTTCATCTTTGTTACGTGAAGAATCGAAAATGTTTTTTGGAGTACCACTGCAAGAAATAGGGTCTCTGAATTAGTAAATTACGATTATTTCGTTGTTCAAGAAAGAAAATTTTATTAAACATTTTATTTCCACCAAGACAGTTATTTTTATTTAAAATCATGTTATTTACAATAATCTTTTGGTATATATTAAAAACTACTAGTAACATTTCAACTCTCACTAAACATACCAATGTATAGCATAATATACATTCCTGAAAATGCGATAATCACTGTACGTGTAGCAATGTATAGAATAGTATACATCTTGTTTTTCCAAAATTTTCATGTCTCGTTTTTTTTATTTATTTTATTGATGTTTTTTATACCCCAAAGAAGCTACCTATATAATTTTTTTTTGCTTTTCTTCTAAAAAAGAATCTTGCCACGATAAGGGTTAAATGTGAATTTTGGTCTGAGTATATTCGTTACAAACATACAAAATTACGAATCTTTCTTTAATTAGATATAGAATATTTACGTTATAATTTTTTTTTGCTCTTTCCAGTTTTGGCAGACATTTTTCCAATTATTCTCAAACACATACAGGAGTACAACTGTGTCTCTGGGCGGGACTTTGTTATTCTCTATGGCGATATCGGTAAGTACGAATAGTATTTTTAAACCTATTTTAATAATATCTAATTATGTGTTAAAATGTGTCTGAAGGAAGAAAAAAAGAAAAAGCTTTTTAAAGAACAACAATTTTTGGACGTTTATTTTTAAAAACTTTTTTTTTATACAAAAAATAAAAATGTTTTAGTATGATGATTTCGTCTCACGCGCGGCAATTAAAAATATTGACCGCCATTCAAATTCAATCAGATATAGTTCAGGTCGGTTAAACTTTTATTAAAATATGTTCAGTAGGTTTTGCCATATGAGTGTTCACGCTTTTCTATATTTATGACTATAGTCGACGCATTTTAAACTGAGTCTTCGGGCAATAAATGTCACCAACAGTAGGGAGCTACCTGCGCACGCACTCTTGACTTCTGATTGGTCGTTACGAGTAAGGGTTGTTGTCTTTCTTATTAATACTTAACATAAAAAGAATATCGATCGTATCTATCCCGTTATCGATATGCACCTCTACAATTGTGCGAGCGAGACAGACAGATATATATGATTTAGGACCCTCAGTTCATAATTCGTCGACTATAAGTTATACATAATATTCTTTATTTTTGTCAATTTCTTTTTTTTAATTGACAGTTCTACCTATCAGCGGCTGTCCCGTCGACAGTGCTGAGCATAGAAACGGAGGCCTTCCTCCTTTCGAGACGTCGGGTAACGAACGTAACGTATGAGAACGAGAATTACAACGAGACGTTGGAGAACGTAGACTTTTATGACGTCACGTTTCGTAACGTGACGTTTCGGGATATGCTCATGTCGCACGTCACCTTCTACAATAACACCTTCCTGAATGTGGCCTTTTCGAATATTAAGACGTCGTACACCAGCTTCAAGGGGTGCCTATTTGTTAATTCAACGTGAGTATTACATTATTTTAATATATATATGATAATTGTAATGCCACAGTGTAGCATAGACAATACAGATTATATTTGGAGTAACATTTTGCTTTTTAAAATTAATATTACATTTATTGATGTTTTAACGTATAAAATAAATTTATTTTATCTCGACATTTAGTCATTTACGCTCCATCATAAAAAAATCATATGGCGATAAATAGAAAAGTATATAATATATCTTATTCTATAAAATATATATTACTAGCTGACCTGGCTAACTTCGTTCCGCCCTACAACCTTATAATATCGTTGTTACTTTAATTTAACTTAGTTTAGGATTTCATTAATGTTAAGTATTACATTAACACAACTTTTTAGCAAATACAGAAATGTTTTATTGCTTGCCATTGTGAAAGAAGAATGGCAGTTTGGCATCTTCTCTCTAGCGTCAATATGGCGATACTGCATGTTAAGCACTTTCTGATATCCAACATCTTTTGATCAGGATCAAAGCATGGTTATGCATCTCCTCATTCACCTCAAGATCGGAATTTCTTAAACTGACACAAATTCGACGTAAAATAATGCGTTGTTTTGTCAACAGATGGCACCATATGGTTTTTGCATTCGTAAAATTAATTAATTTATTTATTGTTATTCGATAACTTGTCCGATATTTTATTGCTTATTCTGCTATTCGGGATGGAAACAAATCCAACAAATCAAAAACCATGACAATCGGTCCAGCCGTTCTCGAGTTATAAGTGTTGTAACAAACACGACTTTCTTTTATATATATAGATTTGAGAAACCGCGCTCCGTCTGCACGTATTATATCGTCCTGGAAGAAGTTTAACAGTTTTTTTACTGTATTATTATCACCACTTTGGATTGGTTAGATTTCTGTAACTTCCGATAGCAATTCCGACTTAAATATGAGGAGGTTATTTCTTGCGAAATTCGGTATCAAATCTCAACATTTTCGCTATTGGATCGTCCAATAGTGCTCGAAATACATTTTTGAAGTTATACTAACCTAAAGAATTAGGCGCGTTATGAAAAATTTATGAGAGTGAATTTTTACGATGCGCGCGCACCGTGACACAAAATTCAGTATGGGTGCCGAAAAAAAGAAATAGAATATGCGTGGCGTTTGACCATAATGACATTTGTAGTACCTTTTAAACAAATAAAGCAGTTTTAATTATTTTTTCAAAGAAATTTAGCAATGCTTTTCACAAAGACCTATTTATACTTAGTTAAAAGGTTATGAAACATACCTAGTTATTAAATTGAATTAATAATATAATATAATAATTATTATTATTAATATTAATTAATAATTGAATAATATACTAAATATTAAATATTGTTAAATTATTAACGCTTAATATTGATAATTATTTAATATTTAAAAAAAATAAAGAAAGACAAAGAAGTATAACTTCTTACGCGCGTACATAAGTACACGCACCATTTTTTTTATAAGTTTTGATGAGAGTGATCGTCACATTTTTTTCAATTGTCTTTTTTTGTTTTACTTGGGTAATGCTACACGCATTTTGAATTTGATTATTTATTAGTTACGCTCTCAATTGTATTATTGTTTAGTCAGTGTTTGAGGGTATTTGAAACTATTTCAAAGCAAAGTATGTTACTTTATTATCAGTGTTTCCCAACGTGGGGCAATTTGATTTTAAAGGGGGGCTTTTCGAAAATGTTATTTAAATAATTATTTGTATTGTTATTTCAATTTTTCATTATCCACTTACTTCTTTCGTTAACAATTTCTTCCTAAAAAATATCATTTAAGTTTCTCAAATAAATTTCTTAGCAATCTAATTTTAAATATTAGAAATGATGTATATGCTATTCACATAATAGGTTGGGAAACACTGGTCTAACTAGAACCGTTCCTTGTCGTACGAATAGCCTATGTCCATCATTTAAGTATGTATAATGATACTTTTCAGTATGATAGACACGGATATAGAGATAGGAAAGGAGTTGGACGACTGCACGCTGACCGGCAGCACAGTGCGAGGGGTCAAGGGCGGGTGCAGTAGACACGCGGACCTGACCTCCACGCTGAGCGGTCCGCTGGCCGAGCAGACGTACGGGGCGTACGCGGCTCTATTGGCCTCGGTGCCTGTTGCGGCCCCGCACGCTTTGAGACCGCCTGGTAAGGAATTGCTAATTGCAATAGTATTTCGTTTCTTCAATGAGGCATCATGGAAAATTACGATCTTGTCTAACTGTTGAACACTTTGGAGGCGTTCAAATATTACGTAAGCACTTTAGGGGTGGGGGGAATCTTTGATTTTCTTATTTAGTGATTACTTCAACAGTAATTATTTACTTTTTTACACATTGTCTATCCTTGAAAATGAAATGAATTTTCGAGTATTCCTACAAAAAAATAATACGTTCTTTTATCGTTTTTTATCATCCTTTTTTGAAAAGACGGGGAAGACCATTTATTCCCCATACATGGCAGTAAATCTGCTTACGTAATACTTGAACGGACTAACTAAGACTAACATGCACTAACACTAATTCACTAAAAGACAATACACTAGTACAAATGGTGTAAGAAGTCGAAAAGCCTCGATGTAAATAAAATAAATATTCATACCTACTTTTATTTAGACTTTGTTTTGTGTTATTTTCATTTAGTACGAGCAAATTTTTTTATAAGTTCAGTTTTAATTGAATTGTAGTCGTATTTTTTTTAAATATTTGCTTTTATAACTAGCAACACTAGTAATTACTAGACATTATTTTTTTTAAAACATGCTCGTGATTCGTTACGTTCTATACTTGACAGAATAACGTCTATTAAGATATTTAAAACTAACGAAATTTGAAAGCTTACGCCAATTTATTTAATGATAAAAGGCTTTTATTTAGACATTTAAATAATTGATTAACTTAATTGTAAATATCTTCATAATCGTAGAACAATGTCGGATTTGAAAAAATTCAAAATCCACTTTTTATCATATTTGGATACTTTGGACTATTGACTAAATATTACGGCTACATTAAAAAAAATCCATGTGTTTTTAATTAATAATTAATCAGTCGGTAAAGTGATGGATAAAAACACGTGATTTTTCTAGTCTGTGTAATTTAATGTTATTATTTTTATTTTGTTTTCCTGTATGCCAATTTTCATAAGAACAGAATATGAATTAAAATAGTTATGACAAAAAGTAACATGATTTGAAATGGCAGCCCTATAAAGTTTACTATTTGTCAGATCCGTCACTATTCTACGACTGTGATATTTCCTACGAAAAGTGTTAAAATCACTGTTCAAATTAGTAGGAGATTAAAGGCTTATTAATTAAATATTACAGTGATCCTATGCGCCGCGTTAGTGTTGCTATCTCCGACACTCTACTTTGCGCAGATAGAGACAGCGCTATACATAGTCGAGGCGGCTTACAGACTGATCGTTACCGTTATTTTCTTCACCATCAGTATTAAGGTGGTGGATTCGTATCCGGCTAATTTAAGGTAAGTTTAATTAAGAATACGCACAATGTTAATAAGACATAACATTTATTACAAACGAAAACATACACACATACACACAATAACTATACTTAAAGAAAATAAGACATCAAAAACAATAAAAAATTAAAATTAAAAATTCCCTTTTGCCATTCGGTTCGCTTCCAGTGTGCAATGTGTGTGTACTGTGGTTGTAATTGGCCCGGGCTCAGCATTATGCTGAGGAGCAAAAAGTTCCACAGCCGAGTAATACACTGCAATTTCCCCGTACTAGACTATCTAAAGTTAGTCATTCTTTTTTGGGGAAAGGGATACTCTTCTTTAATAAAATCCCAGAGGCTCTTTTATCACTGCCTTTCAATAAATTTAAGAAATGTGTTAAAGAAAGGCTGTGTAAAAAGGCTTACTATAAAATCAACGATTATCTAGTTGATAAAATGGCCTGGGACTAGTGCTAGACAGGCTACTTCTAATTAATTTGCGATATTTGTTTTAAATAAGTGTTGTTTGATGATTTGCTATTTGAAAAGAGTACCGAGAGTTTTTTACGCCGACTTTTTCTCTCGGCCTACACCCTCTGTCTTCTTTGCCGATGAGTAGGGATGCCTACAGATTCAAATTTAATAAGTGATACCTGTATCTGATGTTCCATAATAAACATATTTTATTTCTTATAGTTTTTTGAACATTTTGTGGGTAGCTACAAAATTGAGGGTATTACAAAATAACTCTGATAATGTCTAAATTTTTGTTTCATTGTCTGGTATAATTGGCTATATTTATTTTATGTGACCTAAATAGCTAGATCGATTTTGATGGAATTTACTACCTTTATGCTTTCTTTAGTGGAAGTTAGAAAAAATCTTTAAAATTAAGGAACCGTTGAACGCTCAGCTATATAGGATGTATTTTGTTACAGATGCACGGCCCATGGGCTGATATTATCGACAACTTACATGTGGGGTACGGCCGTCCGGGGCATGGGGGACTTTGGACTCGTTATAAGTTGTATTCTGTGCGCACTTTTCGCTATCACAGCAACAGCACTCTCCGTAAGAATACGATAGACTGTATCGAAAAATACTATGAGCGTTTGAAACAAATTGTAATCTTAAACAATAAATACGTAAATGTAGCCGTACTCACGCGCCCAGTTTCTGAAAAGTCAAGTGTCAAATTTCTGTCAGATTGAAATGACAATTAACAATGGGCTATTGGGCAAGATTTAAAAACCATTTCAGATTTTAGAATCTATATATTGGTTTTAATTGTGTTTATTAGCTTTTATTTTAATTAAATATTCATTATATCATCCGCCCAAACGCTTCTCTAGACAAGATGGCGTCCAGTACCTATGACGTACAATGCTTGTAAACACTGAACAAATGTCAAGTATTTAAATAATTTACAAGTTTACTCCAATGTATTTTCCAAATAGTCTTTAGGAGATAATTTGATTAAAATGAAGACCTTCAAGAAAAGAGCGTACCAATTCTTGATAGGCCGGCAACGCACTTCCGATCCTTCAGGCAATGTGAGTGTCCATGGGCGGCGGTATCACTTAACATCAGGTGTGCCTCCTGTTACATTAAAGAAAAACTTGTCAAACACCAATTTAAGTGTTATAACGATTGATTGAATGAAAAAGTTTTAGGAACTATTCACGAACAGGTCAGAAACTGGGCAAGTCAATGAAATTATAGTTTAATAATATTTTTTGTTATAAAAGGTTATTTGTGAAAATCACCTGTGAATTTTAAATTTGATGAGTTGGCAGTGACTTGAGCTTCCCAAAGATAGTTCTTTATAGCTTAAGTAACGATTACAGACTCTGAGTAGGTCCTGCTCTAGTCTGGATATAGTTTTCAAAATATATATGAAATCTCCTTGGATAGAATTGCGGTTGAGTGAAAATTAATCACTATTATACCAGAATAAAGTTCGTGTTCGCTTGCAAATGGTTCCACGAACAGAATTACGCTGTATATGTCTTAAAGGTTATATTAATTTAAAAGATTATCGCTGGAATAGGTAGCATTATTTTATTACGTCATTTTTAAATTAAAAGGCTACATTTGAAAGCCTATCTCTAACGAACGTTTAAACAAAATAAAACGCGTTTAATTTCGCGATAAATTCAAAGATTTTTGTAAGTTCTTGGAAGCATGTGTTCTTCCCTTACCTAACATATATAATGATATCACATAAATACTTTGCGAAATGCATAACCCAAGGTACGGATATGGTCACGTGACCAAGCGTGGACCAAGAGTATTTTTATCTCACATAAACAAGAAAATTATGAGTAGCTAAATTTTTCTTACGTTGTCGAAAATTTACCAAAATTTCGGGTTAAATTTCAGCTTCGTAAACAAAACCCAATGATAAAGAAAGCTTGAATATATAAGCTATATTATATTTAAAATTATGAATTTGTTTTACATATCAATTTAGATAGCGTAATTTTAGTTAATTTAAATTACCTTGCAATAAAACTAACATAGCAATGATCATTTAATCAGTGTTTTTAACACTGGTAATTGCCCATATGGGTATTTTCTATGGGGTTGGGTGGGTATTCAACCCAAACTGTGAAAATACCTAATTAATTAAACTTATTAAATAAAACATAACCATCCGCCATCTTGTCGAAAGGGGCCGTTACGTAAGCAGATTTACTGCAATTTATTCCCCCCCCCCCCTCTTTCAGAAAAAGTATGCTAAGCTCTCAAAAATAATAGTACATAAACGTATTACGTTTTGACAATGTGTGGGTAATATGTGTAAAAAGTATATAATTACTGTTAACGTATTCACTTAATCAGAAACTCAAAGACCCCAAAGGGTCCGAGTTGTTTTAAGGCTGTATTCGTTTTGAAATAAGGGTTTTCTTAATAAGGGGGCAGCGTAACAATAGCTAAATGTCTGCAGACGCCAAATATTTATTAATTTAAAAGTTGCTTCCAATGCATGTAATAGCCATTATTTAATACTCACTGAAATATCGAGATAAACTAATATTATAATAATGAACGAACTTGTGAAATTGTACAGTACCATGAGTTTGCCAAAATACGTAAAATTAATTAGTATGACATCTAGTTTTCAAGTGTTTCTTTTGTTCATACAAGTGTTCGCGTTATGCACGTGTTAGTAAAAATTAAAAAGGTATTTATAAAATGCACGCAACGGAAACTCCACAACTATGTTTGTACCTTCGACTCAAAGATTAAACAGTAATAGCGGGTATAAATTAACTTCTAACGCGTGTACATAAGTACAGACACGTTTTTTTAATATAACTGAAGCAAACATTGATAGCTGTTTTTATTATGTAATAAGATATGTTAAGAACGATGGATTATTTAAAGGAAGCGTATCAAAGAGATCTTTTAAAGGAAGCGTATCAAACGGATCTTTTAAAGGAAGCGTATCAAACGGATCTTTTAAAGGAAGCGTATCAAACGGATCTTTTAAAGGAAGCGTATCAAACGGATGTTTTAAAGGAAGCGCTACTCATGGTAGAGGTGCAGGGCGAGCTTTTTTGATAATTTCTATATTTTAAACTGCACTTTTTTGAATAAACTAATCAAATAATATGGATTCTGAAAAAAGTGTGTATATTACCAGTGGATGGCAGAGACGGTCAGAAAATGTCATATTGCAACCTAGGAATGAATTGTGAAAACCTTCACACTTTATGTCGTCAAGTGATAATCCGTCGATCTTTCACGGCGAAATTCTGTTATTGTAATTATATCTGTTATGGTGGCTGTACATACAAGTTGGGGAACGTTCAAGTATTACGTCACGCAATTTTTGGACATTATTGAGCCCCCTCCCCCCGTGTAACGCGCCGTAACGTTTTTCTGTACCCAAGTATAGTAATACTTTTCGTGACCACTTAGTGACTCTTTATACCTAAAAGTTACCATTATGTTTTGTAAAATACTGGAAAGTCGAATAATATTAACAATAACCCGTAATTCAATCCCCGCCCCGCATCGTAACGTTTTACAAGGACCCCCCCTCCCTCCAAAATTCGTTACGTAATACTTTGAACGCTCCCTTGACAGCAACTCTCCCGTATGTCAAAAACGTGTTGGATATTAACTGGGGTTCGATTTAGTTGACCGAGGCTCGTAGATCACTAGAAAGCTAGCGATACCAAAGCTGTATGAACTCGTTTAGACAAATCTCGTGATATGAACGTGTATGTATAGCCCCTTTATATATAGTTTCCATCGTGTGTTTAGTCCTAATTTTACAACTATAAATGGGGCTTAAAGGGTCAGGCGTTCAAGGCCGCATTTGTATGATGCATCCTAGAATTTACTAGTCATGTGTGACTAACATTCATTATCATTGTGATGGGCGTGCAGTTCGAAGTATTTTATATGCAACTTGTTGGTGAATACTGCTTTATATGACTTAAATGTGAGATTATTTATTGCGATTTGCATTTTCAAAAGCTAGTGATTTTTTTATTTCTATTTTGTAAACGATTTATTCTTGTTAAAACTAAAGTTTCTCTCTCTCTTCGTCATAGCGATAACAGAATTGGGAAGAAAGAGAAGAAAGGAGATGCTTCAGTTGAAAACAGTGCTGTGTCTTAGATAATGTGAAAAGCGACCTCTACCGGGCGATTTAGTGTAAAATAATTTGAAAATGCAAACGTATAAAGGTGTGGACATATCGGAGTTGGAGGAGAAAATGGTTGTAATTCTTTTGTACTGTAATTAGTGGGTCAGGTCAATAAATTATTTTGTAATTAATCACAAATATCATGCTAGGTAGGGTATAGTACAATAATATAGGGTACGATGTTAAAGGACAAACTTTTAAATCAAATTAGTAAAAATACGCCGACATAATACCGTATATTATTGTGCCATTTTAGTAATTTAGTGTTGCCATATCCTTTGTTTAAGTGATATCATAGAGACTGCTTTTATTTTTATTCTCTAGATAATTATATAAAAGACAATCCTATACATCCCTGCGATTTATTTGAGTGGATGTGTCATTAAATAATTTCAAAAATCATGTTTTTTATTTCTTACCTACCTTGCATATAATCAATAAACAAAACCATGAATGTATTCAAAATGGTCGATGAGTAACACTTACCAAGTTGTAGATTTTCTTCTCCTGAAGTGTGCCGATAATATCCTCCCAGGCTTTGTTTCTTACGGCGAATAAGACGTTGGGTAGACAACTGAATATAAAATATTATCGGAAATATGCGATATAGGTAATATTAAATAGTCTGCCAGTCCCTTAATTATATAAGCCGGAATCATATCTGGACCCGGAGCTGTCCTAGATTTTAGTTTATTTACACTACGCGCAATAACTTCTATTTCGAAACTTTTGATGTCAAAATGATTAGAGTATGCTTTTGGGTTACGAGTGGCAGTTATGATCGTACACGCTGACGACCTGCGAACAGTGGTCTACACGTCATTCAAAAACGCTTTCTAGAATTGCATATACTTAGGCCGCCAGCATGCAGTCATCGTGAAGCTAAAACAGCCTAACTGCGCGGTACTTGGGCCATTTGGGTCACTCGGTTTAATACAGGATATAATTGGTACTAGTGCCTGGATCTATTGAACCGATTTTGTTATCATTGTACAAAGCCACACTATTATGGTACATATTTAATTGTGATTAAAATTTATAACAATCGGGTATAAATCTTTTAATTAATGAAACACTTTTTACTTCTTATCATTTATTTTCTATGCTACATCCACGAGTCTGGTCACAGCCAAAGCAATAATAATAGTTTGACAAACAAAATACTTATAATAAAGTTTTAGACAAGTTTGGCATGACTAGCGCCATCTATTGCCCGCAGAGTAAATTAAATGTTGGATAGATTCTATATAAAGGCATCATTTGGAAGTATTATGTAAATTTCATTTGTGATTATTTTCGTGGAAAATCATCTTTTCTTCTCTTTAAGTAGTCTGAAAAAGAAAAATATGTATTTTATAGATGGTATTTTTATCTATCCTCATTATTTTGTCTACCTCTCATCAAGTTGTTATGCAATTCTTCACTCCGTTAACTATAAAGCTGAAATGAAATAATAGAACACGGCCTCATGGCCATTCCTGGACTGGAAAATTTATCTGTCTGTCTCGCTCGCACTTACCGGTCTTATGGAAAGGTGTAGTGATGTGCGATAGAATTGTAGAGGTGCATATCGATAACGGGATAGATACGATCGATATTCTTAATTATGTGAATGATTAATAAGAAAAACAACAATCCTTACTCGTAACGACCAATCGGGAGTCAGAGTGCGCGCGCATTCCTACTGACAGTGACATTTATTGCCCGACAGTTTAAAATGCGTCGACTATAGTTATATGAGCAAGTTGAGAACCGACATCACACGCCAAGACTGTTAGGTGTGTCAGGCACAGAAGGCCGATCTCCCAGCCTATATAACAAAATAATCAATGATACAGACACAAAATTCTACTTAATTTGTTAACTCTTTAAATGAACCCTACGATAGCTTAAGCCATACTTACATAGTGGTACCATTGCTGTTCACCCCTAGATTATAACAATGTGTATTGCTGTTGAGGGCTTTTCTTAATTTTTCTGCCACCTCACTATTATCACTGGTGTCTCCCGAACAAATATCAAAAAATATCCCCACAGCATCATATTCTATTTCGTTAAATGACCCCAAAAACCTGAACTCCGAGAAACTGTTATCGTTTACAAAATCAATAAAATATTCGACAACTTTTTCCAACACTTCCATTACCGTAAATGTTTTGTTCGAGACATTTTTTGCTAATTCATCTTTAAAAACTAATTTTTGTTCTTCTTCTGCTAGTTTTTTTCTGAATTTTTTATTGTTTGGAAATTCTGCCTTCTTAAATAACGATTGAAATGAAATTTCTTTATCTGTATTAGTGGTACTATCGTCATTGCACAAATGTATAACTCCTGTATTTTGATTGTTTATTTTATCCGTTGCATCATTAATTGCTCTTTTGGTAATATTTCTGTCTATTAAATTTTCTTCAGAATATGCACTAGATACTTCTTTTACAATACACTTGAATTCCTCGTTAGTATTTTCCTCTGCTTGTTCTGAATCATTTTTAGTTTCATCTATTTTTTCCTTCTTATTATCTCCGATATCTTCTTCTCTTAAATCCTCCGGTATTACCAGAAACATAAAATCTTTTGCGTCTTTGTATACGCCAACTTGTCTGAAATTATTAGTAAATTCTTAAGAGAAAATAGGCATTTTTTAAAGACTGTGCCGTGAAGTATATAAGTTTTTAAATACAACAATTTTAAAAGTTTCATTAAAATATCTTTGCTCAAAGGAATAATATTATTATTGGTTCAATACGAATCAGACCTCAATTTAAGATTAATTTTGCTATTAAACGCTATTTTTTACTAAAAGACATCTCACCTATTCGGCTGCTTTCCAGAGCTCTCCGTATGCAAATGGTAGTCATTGTATTCAATTATTTGTTCTATTAACTCCATTTGTGTCATATTTCCAACATCGCAAGTATGTATACAACTGATTTCGTCAATCAAGTTATGAACAGTTTTTCTTTCAACGTTTGTTAAGTTTTTATCAAATAATAATTCTACTTCTCTTTCGTTTTGAACGAAATCTAATATTTGTTCCAGCACGGATGTTGTTAAGATTTCTTTGAGTTGCTTCTTATTTGCTTTGCTGTGCATTTTGGTCGTAAATTGCGAGCGCTTCGGTTTCTGATTTTGTTTCGTTTTAGACTCTTTTCTTAACCGTTGGTTATCTGTTGTCTGGAAAAGACATATTAATATTATTTTGAGTACACGCTTGGAATTTATTTATAAATTTTAAGGGCAGGAGGTTTAAAGTGTAGGTATCCATTCTGTCTATGTATTTTGTTTTTAGCATAATTTCTAGTAAATTGAGGTGAGAAAGGACGCTATCCTTCGTACAATCCTATTTCAAAAGTTACACATTTATTAGAATAAGTTAGTGTTGCAAACAGTTTTAAAAATTGAAAAAAAATTATATGGAATTAACTATTAATTTTGTTTGAAAGAGCTGGGAACCCTGACACAGGTGTTTTATTTCTTAAGAGTTCCCAAATCATTACATTAAAATTAATGGTTTCTAATGAATATTTTTTTTTGTGATAATAAGAAATTCCACTGGAGTTACCATGCAGAAACTCATGTATATAAATATTAAAATAAAAAAAACAGTCAGTTACAGACAATCCGTTTTCACAAACATTTAATTCCCTAATTTTATACTAATAAATGCTATATTCATTAATTTCGGAATTAAAGCAATGCACACAGTGAACACAATACAGTGTGATTGTAATGTAGACTGTGGCTTCAATCAATCAATCAATCAATCAATCAAGGCTGAGCAAGGCAAGAGCTAGGCTGGCTTACACAACGGACCTAATGAGCGTTTAAGTGCGGAAAGTGAGTCCACACTACTACTTCTACTACTACTGGTAATGAAGGTTACATAGAGGTTAATTAAATGTCTTACTTTAGGCCCATACGAATGCTTGAATGTTTTCGAAACGGCGCAGCCACGTTTATCGAAAGTCTCTTGGATTTCTGCTTTTCCCAAACCTTGTTTATTTGTTGCCTGAAATACCACAATACCAATGTTATATTTGGATAATAACGTTCTTATAAAATCGTAGTTTTTTAATATTTTTGGATCCGTTCCACGATCTTTTTTTCGTTCTTCATCAGGAAAACAATGGGAGTTTGTGTTGTTGGAGCAAAATTTACCATTTTTACCTTTGGGGCCGTTCAATTATAACGTAATCACCTTTGTGGGGGTCTTTGATTTTTTCTTCTTTCTTTTTTATCGAGGGATCTTATTTTAAATGACATGGGGGCTGGGGGGATTCAGATGGTGATTACGTCAAGAGTAATTATTTACAATTTTACTCATATGGCATAATACCATTTAAGAGCTTTGCTAACTTTTGCTGACAAGGGGGTAAGGGAGCGTTCAAGTATTACATAACGCAATTTTTGGAGATTATTGATCCCCCCCATGTATCTCGCCGTAACGTTTTTCAGTACCCTAGTACAGTACTGTACTCAAGTATAGTATAACGTTTCGTGACCACCTTGTCTCTTTAGTTACTATCATGTGGTGTAAGTCGAAAATAATATTACCAATAACGCGTAATTCAATCCCCGCCCCGCATCGTAACGTTTTACAAAAGGACCCCCCCCCCCCCCTCCCAAAACTCGTTACGTAATACTTGAACGCTCCCTAAGGGGGATAAATGTAGTAAATCTGCTTACGTAATAATTGAATGGCCCCTTTACAAAATCCTTTATGTTAATCTTCCATCGTCAAAATGTACCCCGAAATAAATCCAATTTAACCCCTATCGATTAGAACCTTATTATATATTTAGATAATATCGGATATTTAGCATTTCCAAAAATCTCCAAGATCGGCAAGTGTACGAGTATGTCCCAAATTCTAATTACGAAATTTACACTTCTCTAATGAAGATTAGGTCCCATACCATCATTTGTGACTATCGTGTCTTATTTCTGTCACCAGAAATCCTAGATACATGGATATTTGGATATTTCGTAACGTCACATTCAAACCAATCTTCTAAAGTTGTGTTAAATGGATCAGTGGAGTTCTTAATTTTAAAATGTCTTGAAACTCAAAGTAGCTGTAAAATCGCTTTTGGTGTCTCATTCATGGTCAATAGAATACTTTTATAAAACCGTTGCGCACTTTACTAGTAAAGTCTCCAAGCCTCAGTGTTTGAGCCCTCGTTTTGTACCCTTAATAAATACAGGGCTGTATTTGCTTCTTGTTGTGGTATGCAAACAATAACCATAATTCCATTTAGCGGATTATCTACTATTTTTTTTTAAACGCTCAGTTGTGGAACGCCGGACGTCGAGGTGATACGGATGGTATATCATATTCTGCCTTGACGCCCGATGATGAAACTCAGCTTAATGAACAAAGTAAGACGTCGGGCGTCCGGCGGTTTAGGCGTCGGGATGTGACGACCCCATCGCCCACTGGTGAAATAACCTGTGACAGAGGTTATTTCACCAATGCAATCAGTCAACCCCCATCCTAGTGGGAGTGCCATGCTGTTGCTTTAGGGCTTCAGCCAAATGGGCAGGCACGACCGGGGCAGTACCACTGTCTCACAGAAAACCGGCGTGAAGTGATGCAATAAGTTCATCTTATTGTACTCGCGTTTCGTGCGGTGAGTGAGACTCCCGGAGCCCATCAATCCACCCCCATAAGTATGAAGATGCAGTTCAAACAGAGATTACCCCAGGGGGGTACCACACGTTTCCGCTGTGGAGAATCCCCCTCTGGGCGTCCATCATCGGAACAATTGGTATTCGATGGTGGATGCACAGGCTGCCCTTCGTATTCTGGGGGGGGCAAAAACTGCGCTAAAAACTTATGTATTAATAGGTTTCGATCTCGAGGCAAACGGAAGCATTTACCTAAGGCAACCCCTTCCACGCTTACGGTGGACTTTACAAATGTTAGGGGGCTAAAAACTAACCTAGACGCGGTTCACTTTTACTTAGAAACTGCGAAGCCGGCCTTGTTCTTCCTTACTGAGACTCAGATATCCTCCCCGGCTGATACTTCTTACCTCTCCTACCCGGGGTACAAATTGGAACATTCATTTGTGCCGCGGGCGGGAGTTTGCGTGTACATCAGGGAGGATATCTGTTCTCGTCGCCTCGGGACGCTTGAAGGAAGGGACCTATCTAACCTCTGGCTGCGCGTAGACTGCGATGACCATCCGCGATTCTATGCGTGCCTGTATAGGTCCCATAGCGGAAATGACGAAACGAACCGACTCATCGAGCACATTCAGACGGCTACAGATTCCCTGCTCGAAAGGGTTCCTACCGCTGAAATCGTGATACTTGGCGATTTTAACGCCCACCATGCCGATTGGCTTGGCTCTGATACCACCGATCACGCGGGAAGATCCTTTCACGACTTTGCTTTAGCCTACGACCTGACACAAATGGTCCCTGCGATTACGCGAATACCAGATGTGGATGGTCATAAACCCTCTTTGTTGGATCTTCTGCTGACTTCACATCCGGAGAACTATCAAGTCTCTGTTGACCCGCCATTGGGTTCATCAGATCATTGTGTGGTCCGGAGTACTGTGCCTTTTACGCGCCTTTCACGGCCCCGCTTTTTGGGTTGTCGCCGTATTTGGCACTACAAGTCAGCAGATTGGGACGGGATGCGGTCTTTCTTTGCGTCCTACCCTTGGGGGCCTATGTGCTTTTCGTCGGAAGCTCCAGATTCCGTCGCTGCCTCTGTCGCCGAAGTGGTTCTGCAGGGCATGGAACTCTTTATTCCATTTTCTGCGGTGCCGATCGGTGGCAAGTCTCAGCCCTGGTTTAAACGTTCTTGCAAGGCGGCCTCGAGCCGAAAGCGAGAATGCTTTAAGGCATGGGCGGAAGCGGCGAAATCTCGTGATGCCAATACCAGCGAACTTAAAAAAGCATATAACTCAGCCTCCAGGTCCTTCAAACGGGAAATCACTAAGGCAAAGTCAGAGCATATTGCCAGATTTGGCGAGAGATTGGCCCAACTCCCTTCAGGGACTCGAGCCTTCTGGTCTCTTGCCAAAGCTGTCCAAGGGAATTTCTGTCAGCCCGCCATTCCACCATTGCACCGGGAGGATGACTCGCTGGCCCACACTGCGAAGGAGAAGGCCGACCTTTTGGGCTGTCTCTTCGCGTCCAACTCGACTTTGGATGACCGAGGACGATCACCACCGACTATTTCGCGGTGTGATTCTTCGATGCCGGAAATCACATTCCGGCAACGTGCTATCCGCAAGGCACTATCTTCCTTGGACATTCATAAGTCGAGCGGGCCGGATGGTATCCCCCCTATTGTGCTGCGTACTTGTGCTCCTGAGTTGGCTCCGGTCTTAACGCGCCTTTTCCGGTACCTGTACTCGCTCGGCACTGTCCCGAAGTGCTGGAAAACCGCTTCGATACATCCGATCCCTAAAAAAGGCGATCGCTCTGATCCGTCCAACTATCGCCCAATAGCCATAACCTCCTTGTTCTCCAAAATAATGGAATCCATTGTTAATTGCCAGCTCTTGAGGTATCTTGAGGGCCACCAGCTGATTAGCGATTATCAGTACGGCTTTCGCCGTGGTCGTTCGGCTGGTGACCTTCTTGTATACCTTACACATAGATGGGCAGAGGCAATTGAGTCCAAGGGGGAGGCGCTAGCGGTTAGTTTGGACATAGCGAAAGCCTTCGATCGGGTGTGGCACAGAGCACTGCTCTCGAAGCTCCCAGCCTATGGGCTACCCGAGAAATTATGCGATTGGATCTCCAGCTTTCTGGCCGATCGGAGCATCAAGGTCGTCATCGACGGAGCGTGTTCCGACCTTAAACCCGTGAACGCAGGGGTCCCACAAGGCTGTGTTCTATCCCCGACCCTGTTTCTTCTGCATATCAATGATATGTTGCAACTTAGCAACATTCACTGCTATGCGGATGACAGCACTGGGGATACTCTTTACACTGGCCGGGCAGGTATTTCTCGGGCTGTTGTCGATGAGTACCGGAACAAACTTGTGTCTGAAGTCGAAACTCTACTTCGTGGAGTCTCAGACTGGGGCAGACTAAACCTAGTCCATTTTAATCCCAAGAAGACACAAGTTTGCGCGTTTTCCGCTAAAAAAACACCCTTTGTCGCTACTCCTCTTTTCGAAAACACTCTTCTTAAAGCCACAGCCAGCATTGGAATACTTGGCGTTGACATATCGAACGACGTTCAGTTTCGCGGTCACTTGGAGGGAAAGGCTAAATTAGCCTCCAAAAAGCTTGGTGTGCTCAGCAAGGCGAGACGGTACTTCACTCCGGGCCACCGCTTGCAACTATATAAAGCGCAAATTCGGCCCCACATGGAGTACTGCTCTCACCTCTGGGCGGGGGCTCCCCAGTACCAGCTCCTTCCACTTGACCGTATTCAGCGCAGAGCGGTTCGAATCGTCGACGACCAATCTCTCTCCGAGCGGCTTGATCCTTTGGCGTTGCGTAGAGATGTGGGGTCACTCTGCATCTTCTACCGCATTTACCATGGAGAGTGTTCAGAGGAGTTGTTCGGATTAATACCTGCAGCTGAGTTTCGTCATCGGACGTCGAGGCAGAGTACGAAATTCCACCCGTATCACCTCGACGTCCGCCGTTCCACAACTGAGCGTTTTTCAAGGCAGTTTTTGCCGCGCACCACCACTCTGTGGAACCAGCTGCCCACTGAAGTATTTCCGAACCAATTCGACTTAGGGTCCTTCTAGAAAAGAGCGTACCACTTCTTGAAAGGCCGGCAACGCACTCGCGAGCCCTCTGGCATTGAAAGTGTCCATGGGCGGCGGTATCACTTAACATCAGGTGAGCCTCCTGCCCGTTTGCCCCCTATTCGCTATGTGAAGAATATTGTTCCTCAAAATTAGAAAACTGTTGATTTACAGAATATTGATTATTATAGCCACAAATATTATATTTCAGTTGATGATTACCATTGCCGTGATGATTGAAGGGGCACAGCAACAGCTTTTTTAGTCGGCTAGCCACCGCTCCGTACCAACTATCTGTACTAAAGTTACGATTACATTTAAGTGGACTTACATATGCAGCATTTGGTGCGATGGGTTCCACAATACCTTCTCCAGACCTCCCCAACCCTCCGCCAGACCAGCCCATTTTCTTCATCATACTGGAACATATTTACCATTTTTATAATAATTCTATGAACATTTATTTATAGAATGTTTTGCCCCTAAAGAGTGACACTTTTGTGTTTCTGTAATGATAATATTTGGATGTTGCGACATACACAATTTAAAATAAGCAAAAGCCTGCTTTCCCAATTGCTTTTTTGTAATCCACACACTTGGCTTTACTAATATTATAAAGAGGTAAAGGTTGTTAAAGGGGGTAATCTATCTATCTACAAAACTGATTTTCAAAATTCTTTACCAATAGAAATTTTAAAATTGGTTCACATTATTTGTGTCACAGGCTATATGCTACTCCATAAAAATTTTCATGGTATGCAAAAATGATTCATGAGCAAGGTTTAGGGATATCAAATTTATAATGAAGAATCACCTCTCTCCTTTCCCCAAATCAACTGGCTGCTGTAGTGCCTGATTCAATCTCTTCTCAATTGCATTCTGTCTTGGTCCTTGTCCGTGAATTTGTCTATTTCTACAATTTCATTTCCAAACATAATAATATACTTTTTTATAAAAATATTTCTTTCTTATTTAATACACAATACTAACATACATATAACATATTTAATAATTAAGAAGATTAAACGTTTTCAGGTAATTTCATAATTACGGTCATCCGTATTAACAGTTTGACGATTGAACAACTAAATTGATTGGTAGCATAAAGAAGTTATGTGAGTAGTACTTCGGCACCCAACTTGTGAAACACCAGAGCCATCTCTACAGTTGTGAAAAAATATATAAAATAAACAACTTACTGAAAATCTCTTGGTCCACCCATATCATCAATTCGATGGTCATTTGTATTCTCAGCTGATCTAAAAAACTGATTATAATTCGGTATAGACGACATCAGTGGTGGTAGTCCTCGGGTTTTACTCATTTTCTGTTATTGTAAAATGCTCTTCAAGGTATCTTTTCATTTAAACCTGTGCACTGTAATTTAGACACAAGTTTCTAAAGAAAAAAATTAAAATACTACACAACTAATAGAAACCGATTTTAATTAAAAATTATGTTTATAATCAAGGCCAAGGCAGTGATGCCAACTTCTACGGCACGAATCACGATCCCCCTAGGACCAACTTTAAAATTAAAAAACCCCTAGACTGGACATCAACAATAAAACCCCTAAATTTTTTATTGTACACTCGGTTTGTGTGGTAATTTCTAAGATGAATTGTAAATACATTCAAGTACTATAAAATAGTTACGTGAACATGCTGTTGTAGTTATTCGGGTGCATTTTACACATTTATCATAATTTTTCCTAACTTTTCTTTGTTTAAATAAATTATAATATATTTTTGCTTTTTCTCATTTACTTTTAATACAATATTTTAGAGCTTACTGCATTTTTCTAACCGTTGAACTATTCTTTCGATCTTGGGGTATAAGTTATGGCCCCGCTTACAATTTAAACATATATTTGGTTAAGTTTGTTCTAGCAATAATATAAATTGTATAGAAACCTTGTTCTAAAAAACAAAGTACATGCCTCTTAATGTCCCGATACCCTTAAATTTAAGGGGAAACCTTCCAAGTTGGCATCACTGTGTCAAGAAAGTTCTTTCCAAAGACTATAATATTCTTTGATCTTTTCAACAATCCTACCACAGACATAGAATATCAGCAGACCATAGAACTCTTGTACCTTACGGACTTTTTAACGTTACGTAAACAATGAGATTTACCCTATGTGCGATTATTGCTATTTGTTGAAAACCCCTAAGGGAAGAATATTGACAAAAGATTATGGATTAATATCGACGCCACTGCCATTTTTACCGTTACCACTTAAGACCTAGAAAGTGGGGAATCAAATAGTTTGTCACATCACTGATTTTTATTATACTAGACCGTGTTTTAGTTTACGTTCTACTTAGTCTAATTAGGGTATGCAAGTCGCGTCAACTTTAATAATACAAAATACAATCATCATATATAAAAATAAATTCTTAATATTGTGGCGACATATTGTAAATAAAAAGGATGTATTTTCAATTTTAAGTAAAACTATGAGGAACTGTATCATTTCTATTCAACTATACAACTTGGACTTAATGTCCTATAACCTCTAGATGGGGCAGAGACCGTCCACAGTGAGTCTCCATCGCGTTCGGTCTTGACCTCGCTCCAAGTCTCTTAGGCTCTCCTTGCGTCTGCGACTCTACGCCGCCAGGTTTGCTTGGGACGGCCACGCTTCCGCTTTCCTTGCGGGTTCATCCAACACCATCTCCAACTTCCCACCACAATGACGGATGTACAAGCAATTTACAGTACTTTAAAAGTTGGTCATAATATATCAAATACTTCACTTATGTAGAGATGAGTAATTTTAACCTAGAGGTGCTAGATATATATAGATTTTTACCATTATGTAAAATATGTAAAAATATTTAACAATTAAATTGCATAGGAGCAGTGATAAAAAATAATATACTTACTTACAAGTATTAAAAAAAAAACAATTAGAAAATTTCAACAGATTTAATTAACTACAATTAAATATTATACTGAATGAAAATAAAGTAACACATCAAAAAACTACACTTAGAATTAAGGCTATTGATCTTTTGTGTTTCACTGAGTTACTCATTCATTTTAGTTTTCAAACAGAATAATAAAAACTACATATCACCTATTTGTCAGACAAAAAAAAAGTTCTACAAACACTTGATATTGTAAAGACTTTTATTATTCTGATCAAATTTGTTATTTATTCGGTCATCCAGTAGAAGCGGCTGCCAAATCGAGGAGGTTTCTTCTCTGCATTTTCTGGTAGAGCTGGGGTTGCATCCGGGTATACAGCTTTTCCTTCAATAGAAGGCTTGGGTCTGTAAAATTTGTAGTAAGAATTAAGTCATGTAAGCACTGAATAAAAACATTATAATTGGGCTAGTGGATTTTTTACACCAAAAAAAAAAAATATTAGCTAGCATCGTTATACTTTTTTCAATGCCTAAAGGAACTTATTAGAAAATATACTTAAATGGATTTTTTACATTGATATAGGACTAATCTTGATTTAAGCTCATGTTCCTTGTAACTTTTTTAACAATAATTTAATGACTATTTATTAATAATTCATAAATAGTCAAATTTTGATAAACAACAAATAATAATTACCTCTTAGTAGCATGAACTCTAACTTCAGTGAAGTACCCAAATGGTGGACGCTCCAAATTCAGGTTTTCCAACATGCATTGGTCAAATACACCCTGTGTCTTGCGACACCTAAAAAATAAAGGCTGTTGATTATCTAATACACACAATTCAATACTGATTACATTAAAAATTTTGTGAATCAGCAGCAATCATAAACAGCCAGTTGACTGTTATTAAATACTTTTAACTCAAATCTCTAGCACATGTACATATGTTTCTAATATTAAAATTTTATAATTATGTATCTTTAGTAACTTATTTTTTATATGCCTCAATTTCCATCTGATTCCTATACTAAGGCCATGCAATATTTGTAACAAAGAACATAATATAAAATTGAATGAATATAAAATGTTGCTGAACAAAATTTGCAATGTTATAACCAGAGATAAATATGTACGATGTACATACAGAAAGTTGTATACATTACTACAAAAAGGTGATGTGTATTACTATTTATTAATAATGTTATTAGGAAATCAAAACTTACTGTTGAAGTGACATATCTCCAGAACTCTTGTCAATGCAATGGGCATATTGATTAAACTCTGCTAGACAGGTTTTCTTCACATTCCTAAAGAACTCAAGAGTGCAAGCCGTGACAGCTTTGCCCTCATTTATACATTTTCTAGGATCTTTCTCTTCAAAGCGACATAGCATGAATTCCTGAAATACATATATTAATAATTATTTCCTATACTATTAATTTATTATCTGGAATTTACTAAACCACACTATTCATTTATATATAATATTTAGTAGGAATATAACACACACAAAATGACAATAGGTAAACAAATTAATACTATATAATAATACTAAACAGCTTATAAATATGTTGAAAATTCAGCACTACTAATCTCTACTCTTTAGGTACAAAGCATATATATGTCTAACTAAAAATTAAAATCGCAGCTACACAAGAAGTTCGAAAGTACCTTGTAAATGTACAAAACTATTTTATTATAAACAAAACATAACCTCTGTGGTTATGCAATCAATATAAACTATTAACCATTAGTATATGTAAAATAACTTTCAAAACCTAAGTAAAAGTATTTTATAATAAATTTACTCACATTATTCACTTCTTCACAATATTTTCCTAAATGGAAAGAGCCTGCATGTAATGTTGGAGTCGATAAATTAATTTCTTGCACAGTTAACTCCGATTCTTCCGGCAGAACTACATCGTTGGTAATGGTCATGTTGTTTTGTTGCAAATTTCACTTGAGAATTTAGATAAATTACCGAAAAATTAATAGATTTCTTCCACAAAACCAGTGGAAGAAATATTTTAGTTGATAATACTCTTTAATAAGAGATATTTACGTAACTCCCTGTGCGAAAAAGAGAGTAGTAATCATATATGGTAATACAGAGCGTGCGAAAGAAACAAAAAATACTTTTAGAAACTTCTTAATTTTGATCATTTATAATATAGACATCTACTTTAACTTGTGACAATGGACAACTTTTGATAGTTGTGACACCAAACACACTGACACTGACGTCACATGTATATTTTTTATTTATGTCTTCACGACACGGCTTTTTCCCGAAGGTGGAAGAGTAGGCAGACCACGGATCACCACTAGCTACAATCCTGATATACCTCTCTCGCTTCATGCACTTTTGTGACATTCAACATGCATGCTCGTCAGTTATGGGTATTTTCAACTTGTCCCTTCTCAAGAAGGTCAGTGATTTGGTCCAGATATGTACGACAAGGCCTCTTTTAACCCACAGTGCTCACGTATCTCACTATTTCTTATCCTATCAAGCATTGTTACACCACACGTCTTAACGCCCTTATTTCTACGACATTTATTCTACATTCTTTATTTCTATGCCGCACCTTACAGAATGTCAAGTGAAGCAGAGAAGTCGTCGTCGTCGAGATAAGCACTCCCCTATGTACGACCAGTTGAGCCTCGTTTGAGATTTTATGGCTACACATAAAGAAATGCAACGCACCGTTTACTAGATATATTCCCAGCGTTCATTCGTCTTTCTATATCGTCGTCATACTTTTCATCCGGAGTAAACATACAGCTGAGTAGGTACACGAACTTATCCATTTGTTCTACAGTTTCTCCATCTATCAGAATATCGTATAGTCCTATTCACACTTGTTTCAAATATCTTAGATATTTTTGAAGTTATACTTCTTTAGGCGCGTTATGAAAAATTTATGAGAGTGAAATTTTATGATGCGCGCGCACCGTGACACAAAATTCAGTATGGGCGCCGAAAAAAGAAATAGAATATGCGTGACGTTTGACCATAATGACATTTGTAGTACCTTTTAAACAAATAAAGCAGTTTTAATTATTTTTTCAAAGAAATTTAGCAATGCTTTTTCACAAAGACCTATTGTTACTTAGTTAAAAGGTTATGAAACATACCTAGTTATTAAATTAAATTGATAATATAATAAAATAATAAATAATAATTGTTATTAATATTAATTAATAATTGAACAATATACTAAATATCAAATATTGTTAAATTATTAACGCTAAATATCTATTATTAGTTATTTAATATTTCAAAAAAAATAAAGAAAGCCAAAGAAGTATAACTTCTTACGCGCGTACATAAGTACACGCACCATTTTTTTTTCTTATGTTCTTTCATCCTCTTAAGAGTCAAAGTGTTTTTCAAAATTGTCACTGACTCCTGCAATTCAGAATATAAGAGACAATTTACTAGTAAATGGCCCATTTTTTATCCCCGTTCACTGTCTTTCATATCTTCTATGTTAATCATATTCCTCATGTAAATTTCAATTTTCACCAGACTAAATTCAAAGAAGTCTGTAGTTTCCGAATTTAACGTTAATAACAAGTATGTTTTAGTCTGTTGATTCCAATTGTTTAGTAGTTATAATGTCAAATAAATGTGTTTTCAAACTTATAAAGTATATTAAGTAAGAGGTGGTAATCATTAAAAGATGTAATCATGCAATTTTTATTGTGATAATAATAATTAAAAACTATGACTAGAATTTAGGTTCTGCAGCATCCATGGAATGAGTCTTATTTGTTTTGATAAAGTTCAACCTCCTGCTCACCATTATCTGAAAATAAAAAAAACATATACTACCAGAAAGTTACTTATACTATGTAATATGTATGCAGTCCTGAGTCAAATAATCTAAGTTCCATTTAATACTATTAATTTTATTTATTTACACAAATACAGTATTTACAATTTTCTTAACCTATAATAAAAATAATTATAAATAAATAAAATGAAAATTAATTAATAATTAGGTATATTATTTGTAACTTAGATTAAAGGAACACACATCAGGTGTCACATTGATAATATTCTGTCATTTGAGTGGTTAGAGACGCCATTATTATTGACTTTCCTATTATTGAATATATATGTAACGTTTGAATGTACTGGGTGTACACCTGAACCACTGTACCACTTAAATTTACATACCTGCATAAGTTTGCGTGTCGTCATCGGAAATCTGGTACAGCTTAGGTATATCGTAACGACTAGTCTGTAATGCAAAAAAGTTACTCTGGATTAATATTTTTGCTTAAGAATTTATATTATGTTAGTAATTTTATCGGCAACATAACTTTTGCTTTCTGTAATCTATGACGTGGTTTGCTCAGAGTTACTGCATTTCCAAGGAAACTAAGTGTGAGATTCAGAAATGAGACTCTCGTATATCATAATCCATTACATTTTCGTCGTAACTACGTCAGCAGACAGCGCAAAATCACGTTTCTGAATAACAACCCAAATATGCTTAGATTTTAAAGTTAGAGGATGATATGCCTGACTCCAACTCCATGTCTCATTTTTTTTAGTTTTATGACGGAGAGAGTATGAGTTAATAATTTACTTACAGAGTCAAAATTTCTTCTGCCCATCCGCGGTATATTTTTGCTAGGAATAGTTTTTATAACGTATCCCATCATTCCCTGATCGAATAAACCATCGGCTTCGTTGCTTCTACCAACTCTTGGCACATTATTAGGCTTAATAAATGAACTTTCAACATTAACCAAAAGATATATTAAACACAAAGTAGCTACTGCGATGTTTAATTTTCCCGCCATGTTAAATGCTTAAAGTGTCGATTGTCAAAACTTTTTAGAACTGTGTTGAGTATTTGAAAATCCTGTATTTTATACTGTTTTGGAAGATTTTATCCTGATCCCGCATTGTTTAGGGCAGAATACTAAGTAGATGTAGTATCTGATTGATACTTATCAGAGATAGGGGTAGGTGATGATTGTACATTAAATAGTATGTTACATTTATAGCCCTCCACTAACTCACACGTGTGGTAAATATGCAACGCATAATGTAATGTGTATATGTACTCAAAGATGTCTGATGTGTGTTTATAGTTAATTTATTTCTACGTCCATTGTTTTTCATTGTTTGTACTCTGTACCTTACAATAGCATGATAATGAAAGCAACTCCGATGTTTTATAACATGTACATTCTGCCGAAACAGTCGGAGTCACAAACTTAAATTTGAGGGTTATACCTACGCTGGGTTTAGGTGTCCTGAAATGAGAAATTATTTCCATTATTGTAGATCTAGTACATTCTACAGCAGGTATATTGGGTTAGTACCAAATGGTGTTGCCATTTTTCTTTTTTACAGTGAGTTAGAAGTATCTTATGGATACTAAATTTAGAGGTATGAAATTATAATTATTTTGTGATTAAAATGTATTTGAAATGAAATAAACATTATATAAAAATAGTTTATTTTGTAAGAAATTTCAAAATCATACTCTACAAATTATTTACTTCTATACGATTTTTTTAAAATTTTAAGTTTCAAAATATTGCTATGAATTTGTATAGGACAGAAATGTAAAATTTGTCAGTAAAGACAGAGTTCAAATTCTTATTTCCTTAGATGTTATCGAAGTCAATTATCTATGTTCTATTGAGGCAGGTATGTAGACTGTATATTTAGGGGTTGAACCGCCCTTTTCTACCACAGCTTCAACTGTTGAAAATACATTAAACTTTTTCTTCACGACCAGGAATCTGAAAAAAATTACAATAAAATATCAAGGAATCAATTAACATTTAGTAAAGCGATCCCTTTTGGGCAAACAGGTTAAAAAAAATTCTTCAAATGTTCGAATAAAAGTTTTATTATAAGTTTTACGGCTATACAAATTTTCTAATAATAGACTATTTGACAGTATGAAAAATATAGAGTTATTGAGACTAATTTGTATAAAAATTGCATAATTTAAATTATTTATTAGATAGAAAATGGTCACAAATGACTTCGCTTAATTCTATTACGGTCTAAATAATTTCGATGCAGACTGTTTTTGATTGAAATACATATATTTCTGTAATTTATGAATCATAAATTAACAAGTAAATAGTGACACTTGTTTACGTGTTCACTTATGCGACGCCATCTTGTTTACAGAAGCGTTTTAGAGGGTTCTTGAAAGTATATTTGATTTGGATTTTTAAACCCTATACTAAAAATAATGAAAAGTAGCAATTTGTGTAGGTTCTATAATCATTAATAAATAATCTGAAATCGTTTCTAAATCTTATAACGTTCGTATGATTTAAAAAATAAACAACTTGTCTATAAAGATTATTAAGAAAAACATCTGAGTGCGAGACCATGCATTTTTCTCTCGGTCCGCGCAACACTTTAGCAAGGGTAAAAATAACTTCATTTATACAAAAATAAATATACAATTTAGTATGCATTAAGCCACTTTCGCTAATTCGGTCGGTCGAAGAGCACTCCATAATATGATTTTTCATTATAATTTCGTTGATATATTATATGAAAATTGTCTTCAACTATTTCCCTCAAGTAACATTTATTTGTAAAGAAATTTGGACTAGAAACTTAGCCAATTTGGGCACATGGCGAACGTTTAAATTTCGTAAGTGTATGTACTTTTGTCCACAATTTTTCTGAGACTTAAAGAAGACAGTCTAAGATTCATCAAATCCGGTTCAGTAGTTTTTGAGATATGGGTGAGAGATGTGACATTTTATAGGTACTTATTATGTGCTGTTATTATTACTAAAATCTTTACCTATCAGTATCCACTCCATAACTTCTAGAAACGAGACCAGCTTTCCTCGCACAGAGATGTAACGCACTCCTTTCTTCAGAGCTAAACTCATTGCTGAACACCAGGTCCACATCGAGTTGTTCTGATGCTGCGAACCTCTTCATCATCTCCATACCCTTGCGTCGTAATTGGTGTATATCGGAGCTGATACTGCCAAGGCCTGCGCGGTTCACCTGAAATTTAAATTAAATATTTTAGATTTCAGAAAGAGAAATTTGTTTTAATATAGAATGAACACATTTCCAGAAATCTTTAATTCAATAGCAATTGTAATATTAGAACATTATTTAGATTATTTATTTAAAAAATCAGATGAAATACAAAATCATATAATAGCGATTAAATCATGTTATATAGATGTATATATAAAGGGCTACAGATTGCTGAATCTGTTTCATGATAATTTGTATATCTAATAAGCAAGTAGGTGATCAGCCTTCTGTGCCTGACACCAGCCATCGGCTTTTTGGGCTTAGGTAGGCCGCTTTCCTTACGATGTTTTCCTTTTCCATTCGAGCGAAAAATTTGAAAGAAAGTACATTGGTGCACAGCCGGTGATCGAACCTACGACCTCACCATAAATTCTATTTTCACATACAAAACAAGAAAAAATATTTACTATTAAACAGTAGACTTGCAACGTATAGTATATTCGGCAGTATACCGAATACCGAATATTCGGTGAGGTCTCTGACCGAAAGGCTAAAGTATTCGGCTGGATTTTAGCGCCAAAAACTGGTACAAAGGTGACAAAATATATTATTTAAGTATTCGGTATTCGGCCGAACATAATAAAAGCAGCCGAATGGGCCGAATACCGAATAGTAACCGAATATTCGTTGCAAGTCTATTAAAAAGTAAGGTCTATCCTTATTCATCAAAAATAAACGAATACATGTTCATCCAGTGTAAGAAGATTGGTTTAATGAATATTTCATACCATTTGTAAGGTAGGTTTGATGGGTTCTGCAATCCCTTGTGCGTCGGCGCCTAAACCGCCCCCCTTCCAACCCATTAGCTTCATCATTCTAAAAACCAATTAATAATACGATTTTGATATTTTAAAATTGGTAAGGTCATCTATAGCTACACTATAGTCGACGCATTATGAACTGAGGCTTCGGGTCATAAATCATATTTATCTGCTGTCTCGCTCGCACTTACCGGACTTATGGAGAGGAGCATGTCGATAACGCGATAGGTACGATAGATATGCTAAAACAACGACTATTGCTCGTAACGACCAATCAGGAGTCAGAGTGCGTGCACAGGTATATGTGCTTAGATATATTCCTACTTTCAGTGACATTTATTGCCCAATGAGTCAGTTTAAAACATGTCGACCATAATGATATAAAGGATATGATTCTTTCGCCATTAGCCTACATTATCCCTGATGAACATAGATTTTTTTTATCATTAATTGATCAAGAAGTTTCTGGGTAGACAATTCAAGGAATATGTTAAATAAACTTACTTGGTAGCAACACTGCTTTCAATAGGAGTGCCAAATTCATACTGTTTCTTTCCGGAAACTTCACTCATCGATATCTGTCGATCCTCGTGAGCTATCCACTGCTCTTTTACAAACAAAATTATTGCTTCTTGACATAGTTTCTTAAAAAAAAAAACATTATTTAATACTTGATGTTTCCTGCTGATTTAGTTGCGTTAATTAAGTTATAGAGCAATGCCATAATGTAGCTTTTAGCCTTCTGTTATAAAAGAACTATCCGGCACAAATAATTTTAATTTCAAACACATATTATTTATAATTAGTTAAACACACTAATTGCAGCAGAACAATAATTAGGTTTACTTTATGAATAAGGGTTTTAAAGCGATGTAAAAATATAGGTTATCAAAATACACTAAGTTCTGTCTAGAGAATAAAAGTCTTACATTGTACATACATTCCATGCAATTGTTTCAACATTTTTTCTGGCAATTGTCTTTACTGAGCTGGATGCTTGAGCCAAGAATTTACCATTTAATGTTACGGTCAATATATTATTTTCATATGTGGACTGTAATTGGAGATGGCTGGCAACACTGCTACCTAGAATTAATGAAAACATTATTTTACAATTTAAAAAAGTATTCTTTAAAAAAAAAATAAAATAAAAATTTTAAAATTATTTCTGTAAAAATTATATTTTAATTACTTTCAACCATTCTAAAATATACTTTTACATTACACTCACCTTGTATATTACTCATTTTTGGTGCCCACGACCGTATGAGAAGTACAAATTTACCAAATGATGTCATAAACATATTTCTATTAAAACATCTGATGTCTAAACATCTTATTTTTGAGATTTCTTCTACATATGTATTGAAAAGAGCTGTCTTTAAATCCTCCTTAGAGACATCATTACTAACTTTTTCATCACTGACCTCTGTAGATTCCTTATCATTTTCATTTTCAATGATTTCTGATAATTCATTATCTGAATTGGCTATCTCATCAGTATTTGGTATATCTTCTAAGTTCTTAGATTCACCTTGTTTGACAAATTCTATTTTCTTTGATTTTGAACTTGGAGCATCTTTAATCACACCACCTTCTCTTTTGATGCCTCTTGCTCGATCTTCTGCAGCATCAGAGGCAGATACAAATGTCCTTTGTAGTTTTGTCTTTTTTTCTTTTCTATATTTAGTTGCTATCTGAAAAACAAAAGTTTTTTCTATGTTACCTAGCTTGACCAAAATTTATGTTGATCTTCTAAATTCAGGAAAAGGTAAATAGGTACTTGACGATAGCTTGCATTTACAATTGTGTGAGTTTAAGCTATGGGTATAATATGTTAAACAAAATTATTCTCAAGACTAAACTAAACAGAACCTTAAGGTATTGTTCAATTTAGACTAGGGTTCCAACTGTAACAAATATAAAAACAAAATGTTCCATATAGCTTGTATTTAAAATACTCAACATTCAGCAATAGTATAATAAAACAATAGATGTAGTCTTATTTTTTACAAAATATTTTAACATGTTCAAAAAGCCACAATACTATCTACTTGCTGAAGTGATATTAGGAACATTATTAAAACAGAAACCGAAACAAATCCGGGAGTTAAGTTTAAAAGCAAGAAAAACATACATCCTGTGATAACCGGGCAACTTCCTGCATGGTTTCTAGAGGGTATCTACATCCCATAAACTCAATATTGGCGAAAACTTGCGCTAAACAAACTAATCTCTCCTCGGGATAGTCATCTTTCCATCTTTTAATAAACGCTCGTCTTAAATTCCAATGCTCTTCGCTTTCATACTCTTCTCGGTATTTATCAACATCCCATGACACATCAACCGACATTATTATGTAAATTTAAAGTGGTTGTATTTTTAGGAAAAAAAATATTTATTTTGAATTCTTGTTTCTACCATTTCATGCTTAATGCTTCTAACCTCCTACCAATTCAACACAGATGTCAGTCGTCAGATAGTAGATATACATGCATAGTAAACAGTTTATTGTAAAAGAATGATAAATTATTATGAATGACAGATCGTGACCCTCGTTAGAAGAAACAATTTATATATATTTTTTCAAGTTTTAACTGATTTCAAACAAGTAAAAAACAGAACGACGACGGTCGACTAGGTGGATATTTATTTTGGGTCTAATTTTCCCAGTTCCCACAGAATATGATGAATGCGTTTAGCGTTATGATTATTAATTTGTTCAGAAAAAAGTAAAAACTCAACGTCAAAATCATATTAATTGGAAGTTGGAACCACCAGATATAAACTATAAACGTTCGCGGATCCACGATCCAGAATCGGTTGTTTATTTGCGTCTTTCCCTTTATAAAAATGGCTTTTTAATAAGCTAGAAATATTTATTGTATTTTAATATACCGAAATACGAATTATTCAATCATTTATTGAGTATTAAATAATACTTTTACCCATAAATATTTAGATTAATACGTATTTTCAATAACTTCAATCTTCATTACTTTCTTTCTAAAGTACTTTTATTAGAAAATTTGGATGCAAAAAGTTTTAGTCTTTTAAGGTTTGAATAAACGTTCAATAAAATTAGTTAAGCTATCATCATGCTCTTATGTTTAATTTTAACTTTTTCCAGATATAATGGATTCTACAAAAAAATCTAGGTAAGTCATATGCGTTAATTTTCCACTTATCAGATAAAATATTACTATACTACGTACTATTTGAGACTGATTGCAACCTATAATGTTTTCAGTAACTTAAACAATATTTTATTAAGATTTAGTAAATTTAACATGACTTCAATACCTATACAAATAATAAATTTAATAAGCTTCCATTTCCTTGTGAATCCTGATCACATGATGATTTATAAAAATAAGATTGACTTGTTATTGAATTTCGTGTAAGATACAGCCTGCACTTTTTAGAGAAAAAAATATAAAAACACTTCTGCTCATCTAACAAGTACTATTTAGAAGAACAACTATTGGCTTAGTAATTAACTGTTAAGATGTTAATAATTATAAATAAAATAATATTTTTTCTGTGATTTTATTGGTAGTTCTACAAAACTGTTGGAGGAGGACATACCCACTGATTTTAAAGTATTATGGCTGAACACAACATTGAAATTTGTAAAAAATGATAAACTATCACTTTTTAAATATCCAGAAATGCCTGCTAACAGGATAAAATTTCTTAAAGTTATGATAACAACATCATATACAAATGGATTGTTTTCTCCACTTTGGGAAGCATTGAAAATGATGAGCTTAAAGTATGATTTTCGAATATATGTTGAACGTACAGGGTCTGAGCAAGGGTAAGTTACTTATTAAGAATGATAGTAAAAAAATAATATGTAGTTAGGTAGTAGAAATTATATGTGGGCTATATAAAAGTCAAATTGTTTAATTAATGATTTTATTGGAAAAGTGTGTTCAATGCAATATTTGTTTTAAACAATTATAACTAGAGTTACTAAGACTTGAAAAAGTATTATATCTATTTTTGGTAACTTTCAAGTTTAAACTACTAAACATCTTGCTGAAAGTTTGGTACTGTAACCATATTATTGTATTTCTTTTTCTAGCTTTAAATAAATATTTGATTTGTGCCAAAACAGGTGTAGCTAACTATGTGGATTTATTGATAATAAATAAGTGTAAAAGATATTTATCGTTATGAGATATTATAGATTAGGTGGTTTTGTGTCTTGATAACCCATTTATCCATAATATTCCATAAGTCCTAGGTTTAGTTCCCGGCAGAACAAAATTTGGGTTTCAAAGCACAGAAGATGTTGTCAACACACATTATTTAATTATTATATATTACAGTAGGATTCTTCAGATTCTTAGATGAAGAACACATTTCAAAGAGATTTAGATATAATATAGATTATATAGGAAATTCAGTGACCAATTCAAACAGAATTTAAGTAAAAACTTATTCAACTATAGTAAAATAATCTTTTTTCTAAATAATAACTATTATTACATTATGCATTCTCATATAATATTCAATACTTGATGAAATATTTTTCTGTATGAATTAGTAAACATTTGTGATTTTGTTTGCAGACATTTGTTTTTGGAGAAAATACCAAAGAAAGAAGTTGTTTACAATGATGGGTAAGAAATTAATTATCTTATTTATTGCCTAGTAAGATTGAACTTGACACCACTACTGCTATTAGAGGTACCCATCTTTGAATGTCGATGGTGTAAAAAATTTCTACTTATTCCGGAAGTGAATTTACTGGTAACAAAAAATGTTTCAGTTGCCACAGATGGCTACCAAGTCTGTGTTGAGGTCCTACCCTTAAACTTCCACCTTCTAACCCAACTTTTCTAGTCTATTCCTAGGCTAAGCTCTATAGGAAACGAAGGTGCTGACTTTAACTTAAGCGGAGGATCTTCGAGCAGTCTTACCACAGTGGCTGAGATCGAAAATTTGTGCAGTGATTGTAGAAGTAGATTGTGTGTACAATTTGAAATAAAATTTTAATTCAAGGAACGTAAGCCATCTTTCTAACGCACTTTCCAGAGAGAGCAAACCAGAATCATGCGCAATATCCAAAGGGCAGAAGAAGAAGGAAAAAAAGAAACGCAATAAAAAGAATTTTATGCAAACAGTTAGACAACAATTGGATTCGATAACGCCTGTATTTGTTAAGAATTCATTGAAATTGATTTTCGACTTTGTCGAAGATGAGGCACAGGCTAGTTTGCCATTTGACAGCTTGTCGCGAGTCCAGGCGGAGTTTATATATAATTTAAATGGTAAATATTATTTTAAACTCTTGTATAAAATATAGCGGCTCACTGCTTTTATCGATTTTGAGTCATGTTTCAAATTGGGGCTGCTCTAGTTCTCAGGTCCTTATAACTACATGTTACGCTTCTAATAGATTCTTTTTGGAAATTCCATCTCATACTTCTAAGGGAGCGTTCAAGTATTACGTCACGCAATTTTTAGAGATTATTGACCCCCCCCCATGTAACGCGCGTAACGTTTTATAAGAGGACCCTTGAGGACTTGAACACCAACATCTATTAAAATTTCTTCACAAACATTTTTTTACCATATACTATCCTGCTCATTCGCGACTTTTGTATACAATTAATTTCTTATTCTTTTGTGTTGTTAATTCATGAAACGTGAGATTACCTATAACTACATAACTTGATTTTTTTCCTTTCTAGGGTTGCCTGGCATAGATCGCTTGTGATTCCTTATAATTTATGTTTTTTGTGTTTTTTTTATGTAACAAAGTGTAAATAAATAAATAATTGAGATTTCGGTAGAGTAGGCAAACATCGTGAGAAAATTGTCTTGATTTAGTTATGAAACTCAAATTGTATAATTAAGCGTATTATTTTGGTGTAACATAATAATTTTGTTCATTTTTAGGTATTTTAAAGCGAAAAGACGCAATGCAGGAACTATTCTCCCCAGTTTGTAATATGTTATGGAAGAAAATACATGATACGTTGCAAGATGCAAATCATTTTAAACTAGAAATTTCCAGCATCAATGTTGATCCTGATACATGTAGGAGGTAAATATTACACTCAATAATAATTCACTATTACTTAGAGGAGTGTGTGGGAAAAAAAAAAACCGGCTTGTCTTAGACGCAAAAAGTCGACGGCGTGTCAGGCACAGGAGGCTGATCACCTACTTGCTTATTAGATTGACAATGATCATAAAACAGATACAGAAATCTGAGGTTTAGATAAATAGGTTGTAGCGCCACTGATTTATTTCTTAATGATATTAAGTAAACAATATTTAAATTAATAACATTTGAGTGCATAATAAAGTTCTCAAGCTACAAATGTCTAGTAACTGGCATTTATGTAGGATATAATGTATGTTCTGACATTCAAATATTAGTAATGTCGGAAATTGGTCTTTTCCCAACCGGTTTTCGAACCCGAGACCACATAGAACCATACTATTACTCACTTAAAGCAATAATAGTTTAAATATATTCTAATGTTGTACGTGAGTGGTTTTTGGAGGTCGCTTTGTAAAACGTTACGATGCGGGGCGGGGATTAAATTACGCGTTATTTTTTTCGACTTACACCACATAATAGTAACTTAAGAGTCACTAGGTGGTCACAAAACGTACTTGGTACTTGGGTACTGAAAAACGTTACGGTGAGTTACATGGGGGGGTCGGGGGGGGGGGTCAATAATCTCCAAAAATTGCGTTAGTGTAAATCTAAAATCCCGATGACCCAGTAACCTCTGAATTCTAAATTTTCAGACAAATAACGTTGTTTAAAACACCCAAGTATAATAATAAGAAAACTGAAGAAATGTAAGTATCATATATTATTAATATATATATTTTTTATATTTTATTTAAATTGTTACTTAAATTATAATTGGAGTAAGAAATCCTTCAATTCGAATGATGGGAAAGTCTGTAACCACCCAAATTCACTCTTAAGGTGCGTATCCATTAGAGCAGCCTCGACTTGAAGCAAACCGAGGCTGCTCACTCCGAGGCATAGGCTCGAGGCACGTTGCGGATCAAGGTGAGGCATGTCGCCTCGCCTAGATCCGAAACTAGTGTAAAGTAAGAACGCGATGACACCAGACGCGCGTATAGTAGCCGCTGCTTTAATAGCCATTAACATTATAAAAAAAAAAAAAAAGAATACAACAAAAAACTATACACAAGAGGAAGCATCGATGGTGGATAAAAGAGTTATATCGCAATAGAATTCAGCATGGATGTAACCAATTGCTATTGGACATAACGTTTGAAGATGGTGATAGCTTTAAAAATTTTACACGCATGAGCACTGGTGCAAAAACTGCAGTTAAATTAATTTTATTAATTTAATTGCAGTTTCGTTGTCCATTGCGCCCGTTGACACGCCCGTCTCCACCAAGTGCACGGCTCGGACTGAGGCTTCTTTGAGCGCGCCAAAAAAACCGACAAAATATGGCCTCGCCTCGCGGCAACGAATTTTCCTTATGGCGCGGCTGCCTCGCCCCGAGTCTGCCTCAAATGGATACGCACCTTTACACACACATTCACATACTTATACACACTTACCTATTCAACTTTTTTAATTTAACATTAAGACTACATTTTCTTAACAATATCTTTATAAATAGCTTATATTCATTTTGTTTTAAAATGCACCACGGAATAGCTAATCATAAAAACGGGTAATCTTGTCATAATTTAGTTTTGAGAAGTTTTTTATTACGAAAGACTTTATAATGAAGAAGAAAAAAGCATTACGTAGTTTATTACACTGTGTTAATTGAGGCTTTTGTCTTCTTAATTGTAATAAATATCTAAATCTTACTAATAATATAGGAAGCAACTCTTGTGAACTCAGCCAGTGTACAAACAAATAGGTCTACCTTAACAGAAATTCTATTTATTATATGAATTGCACGGGTGAGTGGTGCTTCGCTAACCAAGTTGGAATGTGCGCGCGGTATATCCAAAAGTTGTTTCAATGAAAATCGTGAACTAAACAAGTAATATTTAAAAATATATATTTATTTCAGAAATGAAAGTACAGACTCTGACATTGAAAATGAGAGTCCTCCGAATATGGAGAGAGATGTATCCGATGTTAACAGGTTGAAATTATTGCAATCCATAGAAAATTGTGTAAAGAAGTAAGTATATAGACTATGTATATATAATACTAGCTGACCCGGCAAACATTTGTTTTACCATGTATATTATTTCTTGGAAAATTTAGTTCATTAAAAATAACTATGTACCTACAATAATTAAAAATAGCGGTTGCTCTTAGAGGGGTAAAAATTTCGGGTTGTATGTATTTTTATATGCTGTATCAAAAAAAAAATAAAAACAAAAAAATTGTCTAAAAAATAAAAAATAAATTTTGGGGTAGACACCCCTTATAACATAAGAATCGGTCAAGCCGTTTCGGAGGAGTATGGGAACGAACATTGTGAATTTTATATATATGTATATATATTTTTTTTTTTAAAGACAATTCACACCAATTGACCGAGTCCCATGCTAAGCTGGTGAAGCTTGTGTTATGGGTACTAGGCAACGGATATACATACATATAATATAGATAGACATATAAATACATATTTAAACACCCAAGATAGATAGACATATAAATACATATTTAAACACCCAAGACCAAAGCACAACACCAAATGCTCTTCGATGTTCGTCTCAGCCGGGGATCGAACCCGGGACCCATGGATTCGCAGTCAGGGTACTAACCACTAGACCAATGAGTCGTCAAATATACATACATAGAGATTAAGTTTATTATGGAACCCGGACACAGGTATTAATTACCTAAACGGGTTACTAAATCTTACACGTTGTAATGCAATGAATAAACACATTTAATTTATTAAATATATATTTTTGTTGCTAACACTGGAAAGACTTTCTGTTGGTGGGTATATAAGTTCTAGCGGGGTTCTAAGCCTTTCTAGCACCACTATTGTATAAAAGTTTATCGGATTTTTATATGATGTCTAGGTTGAAAACGAAATTCCAGCCATATCCACAAATTCCACTTCGACGTCCGTCGTTCCACAACTGAGCGTTTTTAAGGCAAATTTTGACGCGCACCACTATGTGGAACCAGTTGGCCACTGAAGTATTTTCTAACCAATTCGACTTCAAGAAAAGAGCGTACCAATTATTTAAAGGCCGGCAACATACTCGTTTCTTCAGTTTAAGCATAGGACAAGTTGAGAAGAAATCAAGTTTTGATTGTTAACGTGAAAATTTTCAGAGACTCAACTCACCAATCAGCACATATTAATAGCGGTAATATGCTTCTAGCAAGTAAGAACTTACTTAACGAACCAACGAATAGCAGGGAATTCGAACTAAATAATACGAAACCAGTAACAATTACTAAAGAGCCAACAAGAGATAAGAAATCAGCAACAAATAAAGAACCAGCAACAAATAAAGAACCAGCAAAAAATAAAGAAACAGCAACAAAAAAAGAACCAGCAACAAATAAAGAACCAGCAAAAAATAAAGAAACAGCAACAAAAAAAGAACCAGCAACAAATAAAGAACCAGCAAAAAATAAAGAAACAGCAACAAAAAAAGAACCAGCAACAAATAGAAAACCAGCATTAACTAGTAATCCAGTTCTAGATAATGAATCCGTGATTGATAATATTGATAGAGAAATATCTAAGTTAGAAATAAATTCAAATAAAGTACCGACCGTAGAAAAGACTGTTGTTGGAAGAAAGAGAAGTAAAACTATACAACTGCCGACTGTGTCTAGGTGAGTATTTACAAATTCAATTATAATTAACTGTTGTTGCTTTCCCCGGGGAACTTCGTAAAGCAATTTTTGATGATGGGTGATGTACCAATTACTGTAATTTTTTTCAGAAATTTTGCAAAACATTTTTCTTTCTTTATGCTACAGAAATTATTTTGTGCATAATGTTAGTAATACTGGTTTACCTAATTTAACTTTCCTGAAATATATAGCAACAACCATAAAGATGTTTAGATTTAAATGCTACTAAAAAGGGGCTGTTCTAGTAAGCACTGGATCTTTGATTTTCTTATTTAGTCATTACGTCAACAGTAATTATTTTTTACACATTACCATAGTCTATGCTTGAAAACGAAACGCATTATCGAGGATTCCTACAAAAATTAATATGTTTATGTACTATTATTTTTATACTTGAACGGCATAATCATAAAAGCTAATGCGACAGTTTAAAAACAAATGAGTGGTAATAAATTATTACGTTCTAGACATTCGTCAAAATTACCGTCGAAATGTGCAGTTACTGTGTCGTCCGTAATTTCGTTTAAAAGTCGTAAAACCCAGCAAGCAAGAGGCAAGATCTCAAAATATACCGGGATTTGTTTTTTAATTAAATTATTGATTATTCGCCAGATTCTTAATCCCACGAGATCCCGAACTAAGCATTGCGTACGTGAGATAGACTAAGACATTATTTTTAAGCATTCTACGTTTTGTGTCACGTGACTCACGTAAAAATTTCTTTACAGCGCATTAAACGAAATGATGAACACATCAAAGCTACCCCAGCCTAAGGTGAAATTAATTGAAGGCTTATCGAAACCTTTGGAGAGTGAAAAGGGTTTAAGGTGTGTTTTTCTAAATACCTAAACTTATATTATAATATATGTTAACGTAAAATTGTAAAAACCGTTAGATTGTAATCTATCTCGCGAGATTATAATCTGTCTCGTTTCTCGTGAGAATGTCACATCTCTTATAACCAATAGAAAAGTAGAAAATGGCCATTTCACAATTTTACGGTTTCACTTCGATAGATTACAATCTACCGAATAATAAGACGTTAAATTGTAAGCAGTACGTTGAGGTTCACAATCTTTCGACAGTTTATTTTTTTATTTTTATGTAATAGGTAATAAAAAAATTTTACGGCGAAATATATAACGCTTTGATCTTTGAGTTATAGCAGTGTCGGTTTTTTTTAGATATTAGAGTTCAGAAGGAAGTCTAAGCAATTGGAAACAACTTTTATACTATTTATTGTCAAATATATATAATTTGCGTATTATTTTAAAATAAATGTTTTGTTTAAATCAGTCATGTAACTAAATATTAAAAATACAAATGAATCTTTAAAATACCAATGACTTATAGTTGTAATAATATCTAAGTTAACAATACTTCCGTAAGAAATAATTGAAATAATTTCAGAATGATGCGTTGTATGGGATGGGATGGCGGTGCTTTGGGGACGCGGGAGGGAGGGATAACCGAACCGATAATGCCGGCTTTGCATCTCGTGAGTTTTATGTAGAATTATCTTTGAAAGCTTATTTGAATGATAAAAAATGCATAGAAATGTATAAATCTAAGCTTGGTTTGTGAATGGTCCAGTGCGGCATATCTATGGGACTAAACCTCAAAATATATTCTTAAAGGGTGTGATCAGCTTATGAGTCGAGAGGGTAATATTCAGAATAGAGTGATTTCTGTATTTTAAGTGCAAAAATGTACTGTATTTTAATATTCTAAGCTAGGCGTGTTTCTGAATATCACCTGATATGCCGGTTTTCTTCAATAATCTCAAATTCAAAATAACTTTATTGATATAGGTAAACAAGTACACTTATTAACGTCAACAGAAAAGACGTTAAATTGATTCTAAATTAAAAAGAGTACGAGCAAGTACTGTCATACCTCCTATAACGCGAGATATGTCCCCCATATAACGCGGTATATCTCACCTATAATACGGAGATTTATCAAGTAATATTTCTGTAGTGGGAAATTTAAAATGATTTAATAATTAGACAATTGCATTATTGTAAAATGAAACTAAATAAATATAAATATATAAATATAAAAACTATATTCTTGCTCCTAGTTTTTGAATTGTTCAAAAAAATTCGTACTACTACAACGCAATTTCCTATCACGCCGGGACTACCGCGTTATAAGGGGGATTACTATACTGTAATTGGGTCTTATAAGAAATTAGAATTAAACATTTTCAGACAGCCAAAGCTGGCCTCGGCCATGTCGGTACTAACAAAGTCGTGAAGGCCAAAAATAGCCAGGAATTTCGCGTACACATCTTAGAAAATATACTAAATCTATTGAATAATAGTTCAACGGAATTGGTGATTGACTTCTGTGACCAATTGAACAAAAAGGAGATAAATTTCCTTGGTAATGTCGGTCGTGCACTGAAGAGCGGAAAACGTATGGGAGTCAGTAGTAAGAGTGAGGAAAAGCTGGATAAGAAAATTTCAGCTTTTTTGTCCTCGAAACGGGATTTAATGGTCGATGTACAGGTTGTTAATAAAAGGTGAGGAAATTTTCGTTATTTATAGTCGGGCTTGTTATAACTTTTAAAACTAAAGTCGCCGGGCACTAAATGTCACTGATAGTAGGAATGTGCACGCAATGCAACTCAACGCCCCGTATCCTAACGTTTTACAAAAGGACCCCCCAAAATTAGTTACGTAATACTTGAACGCTCCCTTATCGACACGACTAAGGGTTGTTATTTTTTTATATATATAAGATTTTTTAGGGCTAAATTACGATCTATACAGTTTCTCTATGATTACGTCCGAAACAAAAATTATTCCTATTAATACTTCAGCATATCGATCTTACCAATCTCGTTATAGACCTGAAAGTAAAAATTGTTCTACGGGAGGTTCTACTCTCTCTAACTTATTTTGCGTTTTTATTGAATTTTTCTAATTCTTATTATAATTCGAAAAATCTACCTCCTGTATCTTTTTCATAATATCCACTAGATTGGTACTGACGAGTCTTTGCGCTAGACATGCTATTTATGGTTGTTTATTGGGTGTATTGAAGATAATATCCTCCCGTAACTTTTTGGCCACCCTGTATATATAACAGGGGGCCAACGGACAGGAAGCTCATCTGATATGCCCAATGCCCATGGACATTGATATCGTCAGGAGGCTTGCAGGTTCCATGTAGGCCTTTTAACAAATTGATACTCTCTTGATATATTACACTACCACATGTGGTGTTGCCAGTAGTTAATTTAGCGCCTCTAAAGGTGTTCATTGTATTGGATTTTGATATGATAAAGATTTTATTTTTCAGACAAGTTAAATTAGAAAAGAAATCAATTTTAAACGTACACAACGAAACAAAACGAAAGCAAAGTACTTTTGTATTAGAAAAACCTCTTGAAAACACCAATAGTTTACCAAATGCTGGTAAAGATAAAGAGAATAAAACTGTTCGCGGAGAACCTGCATATCTAACAGATGAAGAGATACTTTCTCTGTTAGATCTAAAAGAGCAGGTGAAAATCTCAAAGAAATCTCTGAATAAACTTAAGATACGATTGTTTATAATAAAATCGTTCTTGGACTTTTTGAAAAGTGACTCTGATACTGTGACCTTGAATTGTCAATTGTCGTCACCTATGAGGAAATACATACATGGATTGTGCTCAGCCATAAATAGCAGAACAGAACACAAATTTCGTTTTAGTATAGAGACGTTTGTTTGGTTGGATATCGTGCAGTTTTTGAAGGGGAGAGACCTTTATCTCATGGTCCAAATGGATTCTAGGTATGCTTTGCTTGTCAATTGTCAAAAGTTGCTTATTTACAGTTTCGAATATTTTTTTAAAATTTGATTCAGAGTTAAGCCAAAGAAGTAATCCTTTCTCAAATCTGTCAAATGGTCGTTTGAATTTGACAGATACTTCATTTTTGATTCTTGAGTCTGAAGTGTTCACATTTAGCCCCTTATTCATAAGAAGTTATCAGTTTGCACCGATTTAAGTGAAGTACTCATCTGTCTCTTTTTATCATAACGTAAATACAATTTGACAGAAAGAGTTAAAAGAGTAATTTTGTATAACAATTAGGGTTGCCACCCTTTTTGCAATTAAAGACCATTAATTGGTAGCAGAAGAAAAAAGTAAAGAACAATTTCATTATCTTTATGAAATAATTTTGAAATGTATTTTTACACGCTTTATATTAGCATCACCTGTATGTATGTATGTAACCGACTCCTTCGGACTCGATTTTGACCCACTTTAAACGGACAGATTTTATTCAAATTTTGCGACATCGATGACAATGCAATAATACCCGAAAAAAAAAAAATAAAAAAAAATTTAACTAAAAAATAAAAAATATGTCTGTGCCATATTTTTCGTCTATAGAGCAACCCACGCTTTTTCACAATAATACCAGTATTTTTTGTTCATTACCATTTTCAGCCTAAATTAGGAATTATTTTTCACTTTTTAGTTTGATGTGCTTTAAAAGCGTGTTTTTTTAGTTTTTTTTAACTATTATTTATTTATAATGTTCTCATAAAGTATAGAGTACAATACTTATAAGTGGCAACCCTAATAACAATGCAATTATACTAAATTAGTTATTTTTACTAAAAGACCATGTTTATAGTAAACGTTGAATATCAAGAATCAAACTTAACATTAAATTGATTAATGCGATTTTAGGTCCTTTGGTTTGAATAAAATATCAAAAAGCAGTCCAAACTTCACGACTTATGAAAATCATGAAGAGTCCTCTGGAAGCAGTGACACCAGTTTCTCAAGTGTACAAAGTTCTAAAGATAGCGAGGAACAAAGAAATCAACAAAGTGATGTTGAAAATATATTTTATTTTGGTAATAATATAAATAATGTATCCAATAATATGTCTGAAAATTCTAAATTTAAAATAGATGACAACACAAACAGCTCGGTGATAAACGTGAGAATCGTTCAACGAATCAGCAAACCGATGACAATTGACACGGTTAAGGAAATTCAAACTCGAATTTCGAACGCGATTGTCTCCCCGCCATTTCCAATGTTGAAATGTCACGGTGTCAAAAGTGACAGTTTGATCTACAGTTGTTATGACAGAAACAGTTTCGAATTCTTAAAGGAGGTTTTAAAAGATTTTCATATTGTCGAGTACGAGATCAGTAGCCTTTTCAAAATGGCGGCTACATTCAAATCTAACGCGTCGTTATCAAAAGTGTTAAACTGGTTACAGTTATATCATAATTTGGATGTTTTCAGTTGGGATATCTTAAGTACCTCAATAAACAGTAATTTAAGTTTTACGGTGTCTATGGATTTTGATTCTTTTCAGTACATTTGTATGAAAAAATTTACATTGCTTGCGGGTGTTGACGAGTTAACATTTGAGATCATTATATAGTTACTATTTGTGTTTAAGTTAGTAACTAATGACGAATGGCTAATGAAGGAGTTTTAGAATATTACTTGGGAAACAGATTTTTTAAAAATAAATTGGTATTGGTATATTTTCGGACTATTAAGCCTAATACAATGGCCAAGGGAATAGTATCAGAGATACTTCTATTAAATATTTGTCTAACGCCCGGTTTCTATAACAGCTGTCAAATAGGATTAATTGTTTTCTACTTTTAATATTCATTTATCCCTTGAAACATTTACAAAATATATACACTTTAAAATAAATTAATGATATATATCTATATTTTTTTCTAATGTTTAATGAACGTTTGAAATAGGCCTCTTTCGAGTGTCGCGGTGCTTCATGCAGTATTGAGTAATGAAAATTATTACTTATTTCAATCTCAAGCATTTCTTGAAGCAGTCTTTATCAATACCAAAAATACATAGTTAGAATACGTATAAAGAAGACTAAAGAAATTTTTGCAATATATCTTGGATTTAACGGAAGGGAGATAACATATCATCCGAATAGTATTCGCGTAGTGAACTATGAAATCAACGCGTTTGATATTAACTGATAATTGTATTGATGACAATACTTGACCGTTAATCGAAAATGAGAGCTGTCAAAATGTTAAAATCGTCACAGTCGTAGAATAGTGACGGATCTGACAACTAGTAAACTGTACAGGGCAGCCATTTCAAAATAATATAATCATGTTAGTTTTTGTCATAACTATTTTAATTCATATTCTTTTTTTATGAAAATTTGCATACTAGCAAACAAAAAGGTTTGTTTTGAAACAAAATAAAAATAATAACATTAAATTACACAGTTTTCTAGAAAAATCACGTTTTTTAGACATTGTTCTACGATCATGACGAAATAGTAGCTAGAGAGAGACCATTAGCTCTCCTATAGACAATAGTCTATACGTCAATGTCAGTTTCTGCCAGCTTCAACTCTTTTAGTTTTAAACATCGAGCTATGCTCGCTCTCTATTACTATAACTATTTTATTTTACCTATAGCTAAGATTACTTGATATGTGATGGAAAATCAATCTAAGTTTCAGTTATTATATCATTATATGCTTACGTTTAAATTGCTGAACTTATTGTGAAGGAATTCGTTATATATCTTTGTTAACCTTTAGCAAACAAAGTCGAGGGTTTATAAAGGTTTTTGATAAAAACGTAAAATTAGATTTAAATGCTCCCGGTTTATATTACGAACCATTTTTTACAATGTTATTATCTTCTGTTAGAAGTAAGTTTGTTTTTGTATTTATAAGAATAAATATTGAAGTTTCTTATGTCTTTTCATTTAGATAAGAGAATATGGTTCTATTTTTTTCATAATCTTCCCTTTCACCCCCTAAGAACGACTCCTGTTTATTAAAAATTAATTATTAGAAAAGCTAGCCGTTATGAGCTTCCCTTTGCTACTTCAAAACATTACTGCGCCAATAAGTATTTTAAATATTAATTTAAACGTCATTTCCTACTTAAGATGCTTATCTTTCCACGGCGATAGCAGCTGCAAATATTTTATCAAATTAATCGTTGCATGATGGACTAATGATATGGTGTTTTGTGAAATAAAAATTGTTTTAAAACTAATTACAAGATAGTGTAATAATGAAAGTGAACAAATGGCGCTTTAAAGTCTACATTATTATCGCGGGTATTAATTATAACCTGATAAGTAATAATAATTGGGGTGCTAGGTACTCCCGAGGTCGTAGGTTCGAACGCCGGCTGTGCACTAATGGACCCTCTAGTACGGTGAAGGAAATCGTAAGGAAACGTGAAATGAAATCCATTATTAACGGCCAGCTACTGAGATGTCTTGTGGGCTATACGGCTTTCATTCGGGGATGCACAGGCTCTCAGCCTATGGGCTCCCCGAGAAATCATGCAATTGGATTTCTACCATTCTCTCTGATCATCAGAATTGTCATTGACGGAGCATTTTCCGACCTTAAACCCGTGTCCTATCGCCGTCCCTGTTTCAACATTCATTGCTATTCGCACGATAGCATTGGGGATGCTTTAGGGCCGTGCACAAAACAAACTTCTGGAGTGTCTGAAGTCGAATACCTGCTACGCGGAGTCTTGGACTTGGTTCGCCTAAATCTAGTTCAATTTAACCCCAAGAAGACCAAAGTTTGCGAGTTTTCCGCTAAAAACTACCCTCAGTCGCTCTTCCTCTCTTCGAAGATACTCTCCTTGAAGCCTCAGCTTTTGCGGTCATTTGGAAGGGAAGGCTAAATTAACCTCTAAGGCGAGACGATACTTAACTCCAGGCAACCGCGTCAAACTTTATAAAGCGCAAATTCGGCCCCATAAGGAGTAGGTACTCTTCTCACCTCTGGGCCGGAGCTCGCCACCTGCTCCTGCTACTTGACCGTATTCAACGTAGAGCGGTTAGAGTCGTCAAGGACCAGTCACTTTCCGAGCAGCTTGATCCATTGGCGTTGCGTAGAGATGTTGTGTCTGTCAGAGTCTTCTACCGGATTTACCACGGAGTGTTTAGGGTTAATATTTGCAGCTGACTTTGATCATTGGACGTCGAGGCAAAATACGAAATGTGTGAAAGCAGCTTAGAGCGAGAACTTCAATACGATTTTATTACCCTTCTCGTGTAGTTTCACTATTATAAATATAATATTTATGCTCTGTTAAACACGCTATTTGCAACGGTTTAATTGACTACCCTGATTTATTGTCGCTTTTACACCTCCTCTTCATGCAATGTAATATGTATGAGGAATAATATATCATTAATAATATATATTATTAATAAGTGCCCACTGATGTATTTACGTACCAATTTTGACTTAGTGTGGCCATAGACGGACCGCATATTGCAGTCAAGACCGACTGCTGTAGAGCGGTCGCGTTGAAGTGTTACACGACTTCAACACGACCGCATAATGCAGTCGGCTACGACTGCTTGGAGCAATTGTGTTCGACCGCAATATAATACTGATGCGAGTTCATTTACAAGATGGAATTCGATGAAGAAACACCGCTACTTGCACTATTATTACGCAAGCGTAGGCGTAGAAGACACCGTAGTATGTAGGTGCGTCCAATAGGTACTACAATCAAGAGAACAGCATGAAATATTTCATACTTTGTATCCCCAGTTATGTATGAGGGAGTGGCGCGCGGTCGACAGCAACCGCTTGTAGCGGTCCGTGTATGGTAGGTCCGGCAGCTCTAAGCAGTCGACCGCACGGCGAAACTCGACTCGAATTTAGTATGGAAACTGCATAGTGCGGTGACCGCTTAGAGCAGTCGGTATCGACTGCAACATGCGGTCCGTCTATGGCCACACTTAGGGTCTTTCAAAAAACGAGCGTACCATTCGTACCAATTCTAAAAGGATCGGTTACACACTAGCGCGCAATCTGAGTGTCCATAGGCATGTTATCACTTAACATCAGATGAGCCACTTGCCCGTTTATAAAAAAAAACTCTTTGCATTCAAATAAACTATGGATTTGTATCTACAAGTGTGTTAATAAGTATATCGATAAAGGTTAAACTCTGCAATTTTTTATCAGCCGGTGTGTTTTTTATCATAAGTAATTAACACTTTCATGGCCCAATTAATAAATTACGATAATATAAATTAAAATCCGTGTTGTAATATATTCAAACATATAATGTTTAAATATTATACAAACAAAAAACACATTTCTTTAGTATCAAAGTTCTATTTGACAATAGTTAGGGATAGATCCTTTAAATCTCTACTGTACAAACTTACCTGTCCACATCGTATCCTTTACTTTCGTGACTAAACTGATCTAAAATTATAGTGATTCTTTTCTTTTTAGTTCAGTTTTTTGTTCCCGTTTTGTTTTAGTTTTGTCTAAATAACTAGAGGAGAGTGACCAAATATGGAATACCATTTTGATTTTTAGGCATAATTTCCACAAGTGTTATAAATAAAAAACTTTTTGTGGTAATTATTAACAATCATATATTTGCACTTTAGTTTGTAACAAGTTTAGGTTTTATTGATTAGTTTAAGGTAAGAAAAAATTTAAGAAACTAAATAACGATTTAGGTACCTAAATATGGAATAGGTACCCCAAATATGGAATACTATAAACACTATTAAAAATTAACCTTAAAATACACGAGACTGTATAATATAGAAAGGTACACAATTTTTTTACAAAAATCACAAATCCAGGTATCAAACTCTGGCACAGCGCAATCATTACATGCCCAGAGTCCACACATAAGATCCATGTTTCCCCATGAGTATCATTCGAAAACAGCACACCACAGAAAATACACTCCGAATTTTCAGATTCTGAAGCTGTACATCCTATCAAGGCATCGGGTTCACTGTCAGTATCAAATAGCATCACCTCCTCATCATCTGAATTAGGCTTAGTCTTCTCTTTTGGTTTTTTCCTTTTGATATTTTCTCATTCTGTTTTTAATTCTTGTTTTTTGCCAACACGACAGTTTTCTTTCCAAGTGTAGTAGCTGCGGCTTCTCCTGGAGAAAATTCGTTTTTCTGACATAATCAAAACAAAGTAGATCTAGACACATCAAAGTATTTTCCAGCTTTTAAATAACCCATTTGTTTCTCTCTTACTAATTTTATTACTTCCGCCATATGCTCTGAATCCATTCTTTTTGCTTTGTTTTTGAGTTGACGCCCGCCATTTTGGTTAAACATTAAAAAAAATTACAATTAACAAAATCATCATGTCAGCTGATACTTTAGAGAACCAATTATGGAATAGTCCATAATTGGATACTGTGATCTGTCCATATTTGGATTTTCCAACGATTTCAAACTGACATTCAGATTTTTATATTTAAGAAAGTAATATCATCTCATACCGCTAACACATACAAAAGAACGTCTAAACGGTCTCTAAAAGCTATAAAATCAATACTCTGTGCACTTTCTTTACGAAAAATACGTATTTTTAACATACCTTAGAAAGTTATGCAGTAGCAACAAAACAAAAAACTGTCACAATGACGAAAGTACTTGCTCAACTGACATGCTACAACTTGTACGCGTAAACGGGAGTAAAAGGAGACAGAAAATCATTGTTTATTGCGTATGTGAGTTTGCATTTGGGAGAAATAGGGGTATTCCATATTAGGGATACTATCCCATATTTGGTCACTTTCCTCTACATATATTATGTATTTCACTTCTTGCTTATCTAATTTTTTTTCCTCACAGTTTGCCCCCTTTTCATTTAATTATGTTTATTGTATTATATTTTTGTATGCAACGAAGTGTTCGTAATAAATAACAAAAAATCTATTAACATTTTAATTAAAATGTACGTAAGAAATAAATTATTTTAAACTGAAATATGTTTATTGTTTCTTCCTCCTCTGTAACGCTAAAGGCAATCCACCCAACACGTTCTGTATGATGGTGGAACTTGGGTCGATTGGTGGATAACGTTTGGTACTCTTAGATGGCGCCACTGAGAAAACATGAAGTACAGCAGCTACACCGGCCAAAGACTGCATGATACCAAGTCGTTCACCTAAAAAGGTCACATTATAAAAACGTCTAATATTCAAATTCAGCTCAAATCATGTCATTATTTTGTTTCGGGTACACTGTTTTTGACGAGTTGTATAGAGAACGAAAATTGCTGTGTGAAAGATAAGGTAAAATTCAAATAACCCCTAGGCCTAAATGTATAGTATATATATATATATATATATATATATAGTAAGTACTTTTGTATGGTTTTATAGGGTAAAATAATTACAGCGACATTCAGATAAAAACGGTAAAATTCTATGAATTTGGAATGAATTAGTGATACACTATTGTAGTACCTATAATTACAACAAATATGTAGTATAAAATAAATCAGTGGCTCTACAACCTTTTTAGGTCTGGGTCTCAGATTTCTGTATCTGTTTCATGATCATATTTTGTCACCCATATGTTGTGGAACCTACGACCTGAGGGATGAGAGTCAAACTTACCTATACAAGCTCGCGGTCCATCCCCAAACGGTAAGTACACATTCTTATTCATCTTATGTATGTTATCAGGGTGGAATCTCATCGGCTTAAAGGTCTTAGGATCATCGAAATATCTTTCGTCAGCGTACAAAGCCTGTGTGGATATAACCACGCCAGTTCTATCGTCCAACGTTAAATCTGTTCCGGGCAAAGTGTATTTTCCAACTGTTTTGCGGACCAGAAAACCGGGAGAAGCAAAGACGCGATTGCTTTCTCTATAATTAAAGAAAATATATACATTTAGTCCTTATAATCTCTCTTCTTTTGTATATAACTGGTTCGTTTGTCTCAAAAGAAGATTAGTTACTGAAATGTTATACTTACTTGAATGCCATTTCCAGATATTTCATGTCCTTGACGGCATCATAGGAAAGTTTTCCATCATATTTGGCTAACACCTCATCGATTTCCTTCTGAACTAGCTTTTGTTCTTCGGGGTGGTAAGCCAGCTGGTGTAAAAGAAAACTACTGGAAGATGACGATGTTTCAAAACCAGCAGCAAAGAAAATGAATACCTGTGCGGCTATCAACTCGTCTTTTAATTCGAGTTCCACAATTTTAGGCGATCCATCTGGATTTACTTTTTCTATGGACTCACCCACCATTTTGCCTTTTTGTTTTAATTCTAACATCATGTCGATAAAATCATTTCTCCCCGATGGTTTGTAATCTCGCTGGCTCATAATTTGTCTCACCAATGATAAGTTTTTTCTTTCAACTTCAGGAGAGAAGAAATGTATATATTTGAAAAGTTCCACATTAGAGAACGTGCGTTTCAACAAATTAACTAAGATATCGCGTTTAGTTACTGTGAAAATACGTCTTCCTAACTGACGAAAATCATTTGTGTCATCATCTAACGTTTTCGAGTCAATACCAAATCCACATGCACCAATAAAATCGGTTGTGTATCTCGCCATAAGATTTCTAACGTCAACTTCTTCTCCGGAATCGGCTACTTGCTCTGCAATCGTTATGAGCTTTTCAGTTCTCTCAACAATTAAAGGAAACATTGCTTTCAGCTTAGCACTAGAGAAAGCTGTAGTCATCCTTTGTCGCAAAAGTTTCCAGGCGTCTCCATCTACCGTAAATAGATTCTTCATTAGAGGTTCAATGTCTTCCTTATGCGGGCTTACTCCCCTTCGGTAGAAGTGTTTGAAGTCAGTGACAAGAATGGCTTTAATTAACTCGGGGTCTCTAACCAGCAGTGCCGGATTGTTCGCCTCGAAGTAGCCCACATATTTTTCGTTAGGAAATCTGTTGTGAAGCTCGGCAAATCTCTCTGATAAACTGTGTTTCTTGATGATATGGGTTAGGTTGCTTCCAAAGAAGATAATGGGTTCGTCGTATTTAACTCCCCGCTTCTTCCAATAGTCGAAATTTTTGGTCCCAATATAGTAAAGGACGACCACAAGAAGTGCGACCACGAGCAACCACATTTTGAAAGTGATCAATTTAGGTTAAATACGGTCGATATGATATCTTAGTGATTTTTAATTCTGATTAGTTATCAATTAGATTTTAATTTTATTTGCTCACATTATAACGTCTGTGCATTTAGCGTTCTTAAAACTCTAGTTTTTTTTATTAAATAGGATTTAATAATGAAAAATTATTCTTATTAAGCACGTTAAATGCTGAATTTTAAATTAATTGAGCGTAATTATACAACTGTAGATATCACTATCGTACAGGTTTTTGAATGTACATGACATTAAATTGTAATAATCTTAAAATTATCATTGCCTTCTTGTATAATGTTATATTACCATATATGAAAGATATGTATATATCGCAGCCAACTAGTTAAACGACGTCGTTTAGTTAAACGGCTAGGCTGTTAATTGAACGGCTAATTAAGCTAGTTGGCTGCGACATATATATTGACATCTTAATGTTTTCATTGTTGTTTGCACTATTTAAAACATATTGGTTCTAATATATAAAATTCTCGTGTCGCGGTGTTTGTAGTTAAACTCCTCCGAAACGGCTAGACCGATTCTCATGAAATTTTGTGTGCATATTAGGTATGTCTGAGAATCGGACAACATCTATTCATCCCCCTAAATGTTAAGGGTAGTCCACCCTTAAATTATTTTGTTTTAATTTTTAGATATTTTTTTGTTTTTATTTTTTCATGATACTGCATTAAAAAATACATACAACCCCTAATTTTTACCCCTCTACGATCAACCCCTATTTTTTATTATAAATGATATATATGGCAAAACGACGTTTCCCGGTCAGCTAGTATATATATATATATTTACAGGTGGCAAGCGGGAACAAGGGTCCGACGTCCGTAGTTCACGACTCGGTGTGGTCCATCGGGACGTTGTGAAATTTGATATTCAGACGATGCCCGATGATGAAACTTAATCAGAACTCCGCTGATTTTTTACAAAATAACATGACTGCACTCACAAACTCATAAATAGTTTACCCTATAGATTTAAATAATACAAATTTTCAATTAAAAGCTATAAACGGATGATTACTCTGTAATATATAAAAAGGGTGCGTGTACTTATGTACGCGCGTAAGAAGTTATACTTCTTTGGCATTATTAAAAATAGTTTTTGATTGCATGCAAATAATTAATGATAATTAAATAATCAAAGCTTGGAAAAGGAGTCATTATAGTCATAAGTTTACATTTGAAAAATTAAATAAATAAATATTTATTAGATATTATTCTCTTACATTAAGTGTAACATAAATTCTATTATTATTGGAATGTTGTTTTTAAATTATGTCCAATGCCGTAGCATCTTCCGTGGGCAACTTCATTCTGTTAATTATGTGTCACGGTGCGCGCGCATCGTAAAATTTCACTCTCATAATTTTTTCAAGTATATAGAATTCCACTATAAAACGTGTTTAATATAATTTGTATGTACTTACCTAATGTTTTAATTGTGATTGAATAGTTCTACAATACTAATATTCGTACAGTTAAGGATATTAATAATAGGTCTTAACAATTTTTACCTAACATTTGCGTATTTTTCGACGTCGATTTAAAATATGTGTACGAACTTCCAACTTCCCGGCGGGTACCTCTTTCACCTATTTTATCAGCCTTCTGTTCCTGACACCCTTCGTGTGTTAATAATAAGGGGACAAAATTGTCACTTCTCGTAATAATAATAATTATGAGGCTTTGTATTGATGACAAGAACAAGGATTTTTGGTAAATTTATGTTGATAATATGTATATATAATCTATAATTATAATTAATTATATTTATTAGCAACTGTTTTTATCATACGATAAAAATAGATAGTTTTAATTCTGTCTGTATCTTATAATAATTTATCGTTTTTTTTAATTTATTTAATGTCGTTTTAATCACCAAAGCAATAAAGTTGAAATAAAAAATAAACAAAAAAAGAAACAGAAAAAATACTGAAGTGAAAAAGACTATAAGACAAAAACAAGAATAATGATCCTATATTATAGTGAGTCAGAATTTGATGAGTGAAGATTTTGAGACCGACTTTGTTGAGGTTGGAAAATAAATGCATTATTTTCGAGGGAAGAACAACGAGATGTACCTATACTCAGACCTCATTTTGCATACGAATTTCTTTTAAAATCTACGACTTAACAAATCTTAACTTAAGCCTTTTATAAATATTATTACTAATTTGTATGAAATAAGTTTAACAGATCTCAGTTAGATTCTGTGACACCTTACTAGATTTCCTTAAGTTATCAAATCAAAAATAATAATAAATTAATATTGATTATTATGCGACCCATTCAGTAAGTTACTGTTAAAACTAAGATTCAAAATAGCATTCGGTTCATAACTAAAAATAAATCAGTGGCGCTACAGCCTATTTAGGTCTTGGCCTCAGATTTCTGAATGTTTCATGATCATTTTTAAATCGTCGACTTTTTGGGTCTAAGACATGTCGGTTTCCTCGCGATGTTTTTCTTCACCGTTCGAGCAAATGTTAAATGCGCATATAGAAGGAAATTCCATTGCTGCACAGCCGGGAATCGAACCTACGACCTCAGGTATAAAAGTCGTACGCTGAAGGCACTAGGCCAACTTTGCTCTATCGGTTCATAACTCTGTCTCTTTTAAACTGACTTCATTAAACCTTTAAAAAAACAGTAGAATTTCTGTGGTATGACGTAATCGTTTTTATGTCATATTGTATTTTTCTTATTTATAGTTTTTCCTTCTTTGATTTCTTTATTTAATCATAAATAATATGTTTGGTTCTGATATTAGTGATAATTGAATCATAATTATTGTCGAGCTCATTTTTTCTGTAGAAAACTCGATACTCGGTACATTGCCGAGGCCGAAACTTCTATCTCGGGGATGAGATTCGCATGCTCAAGCCACTAGGCCAATACTGTACTTTAGGGGTTGTGAAAAAAACACAAATCTTCTTAGTCAGTTTATTTGTTAAAAATTCGTAATACATAGCGATACAGTTCCAGAACCCCATTGTAATATACACAATCAATGGAGTGTATGAAACTTATATCGAAAATTCGTTGCATAAATCTATAATATACATTTGTAAACATTTAATTCAATTCTAAAACTCTAGTCAACCAATCTTCTACACACAGTCCAAAATCCAACGACAATAATTCAAAAGGCGATATCGACTGAATTCAACATTATTTTATTTTTTGCTACGTTCTTTTTTTTTTTTAAATAATTTTATGGCCTGGTAACGAGACCTTTAAGCCAACCTACTCCGTTCTCTGTTAATAAAATAGACTGAAATTACTATTCAATAATAATTTGAAGAACTACTGAGAATAATTAAAAATGTTTACAAATGTACCTATCTTAAAGCGAAAGCGGTATTAAATATAGCACCGACGTTGGACGGATTAAGTATGGCAATACAATAAATTTGATTAATGACCTACCAACAAAATAGTAAAAACAAGGCGGGAAATATATTGTTTCACCACAGAGTATGTTAAACTTTATGTATAATGTCAAATATGGGTTTCAAAGCATTAAAACTAAAACGCCATTAAAATTCATTTGAATTTAAAGTGATAATGAAGAAATTTTATTTTTCTTATTGATTAACTATTGACAAAGATTTCCTAAGTAAAAATCTTGGACTTGGAATCTGGAACTTTCTTTTTCAATAATTGCATTCCCTTCACCAGAATTAAGCTTTAGTTTTGGTGTAAAACAATATCTATGAATTGCTTAAAATAGTTTATTAAGTAGAGTAACTTCAATTATACAGCGGTCACAGTCGACGATTAAATTCTCTAAGAGATCTATGTTGAAGAAATACGTACCTAATGCCCGATTAGTTATTTTTTTTAGTTTTCTATTGCTACACTTATTATTTTTTTAAAGACATTTTCTGTAGTTTTTAAAATTAAGTTACTCTACATAATAATAGCACAAACTTAAAAAAGACATCACAAAAACTGCTTCATTAATAAATGATCATTTTAATATAATTACGTAATGCAAGGTCACCATCTATTGAACTTATTCTATACTTAACGGACGGAAAATTATCACAAATTATCCATATAAATATTAAGGTTCTCGTACACATGGTATTTTAATTCATCTGAATTTATTAATTGAAAGTTATAGTCAACTAGATTTTACGATATTTTTTAAATAATTGTCGTTTTCTTAATTAGAAATCTGTTAATATAAACCTTAATTTCAAACAACAGAATTAACTATTATTCCTGATACATGGAAAACTCCACCGAATTAAATCAATTGGGCAATTAGACAATTATAAAAATACCATGTGTTATACTTAAATTTAACTTAAATTATGACTGTTTCGTTGTGAATGAACACAACAATTACACAGAAATGGCCCATGGCACTAAGTGCAATGTTATTCGTTGTTTAACACTAACTAACCAATAAATATTGTCTGTAACTTGACATTGGCAGCTAAACAAAATGGACGGACATCTGTAGAGAACTTTATAGGTTTTTCAAAGTATTTTTTATATAGCAGTAAGACACTAGAAATGGCGCCAAGTCTTATAGAGCACTTTATGTCATGTATACGTCAATTTCTTTACGATAATGTCAGTTTTTGACAGATCGATAGCATTTGACATTTGACAGGTCCCTAATACTGCTCAAGTTTTCCGTATAAAAATATCGTTAAGTTTTCTTTAACATTTAGATTCAGGGTAAGAATAAAACAAGAGGGGCTTGAGACAAAATCTTTTCGACAGGAGGCGAACTGTGACTCGCAGCCATTTTTAGAGTCTTAGTGATTCTATGGTTCATTATGGATTTAACTTGTATGCGAATAGCCAGTGTTGGTATACGGGCCACTGTATAGGGAACTGCCAGTTCTAGAATAAGTTTTTGGGTTCCTTCGTCGTGCTAGAATAAAGGCTATAGCTGCTATGACGCAAATCATTAAAATCACACCGGCTATACATATTCCAATGGCAAAGTTGCGTTGGGAAATGCATATTTCGTCTTCTTTCTGTAAAAAAAAAGATCTTTCAGTCAACCCTAGTGAGGAAGAGGCTATAGAAAAGGCTAAGTATTTTTTATAAGGCGTTATATTTTCGAAACGTATGAACAGAAAAAAAAAATACTTGGACAACCAATTCTAGTGGAGATTTTACATTTGGAAAGGAAAAAAATGACAAGAAAGATCAGATATGTACTTTAAAGCCGGCAGCGCACAATCCAACTGGTGGTGCAGGGTGTCCATGGGCGGCGGGAAGAACTTAACTGTAAGTAACCCGGCTGCTCTTTTCCCTCCTGTCCCATAAAAATAATGCTTTAATAACTGTCAATATATTTCTACTTTTTTACGCCCTTTGTCGTCGTTGCCGTCAAATAAATTTGAAGTTTGACATTTGACAGTGCACAAACGATTGTGAACTGTCAAATGGGGTATTATGGATGACACATTGATGAGTCAATACCAACCTTCTCGCTAACAACGTCATCGTTGTCCAGCGAATCTGCTTCGTTGACGTAAAGTCCGGAGAAAACTTCGACTGTTGCGGGCGATCCTTCCTCCGTGTCACGACGCACGCGCTTCTTGTGCGAACATGGCTCCTAAAGTGAATACAACGTGAAATTTCAATATACTCTATACTTTATGGCAACCCAAGTGTGCTCCAAGAACTCGGACGCACGCACAGACCTAGCGGAAACTGAGCCCTCCAACTATACCCGTTATCAAAGAAGTTGCGCCTACTGAATGCTATCTCCGACACTATCGACATATTTATATGTTCGCAGAGTGAATTCACAGTAGCGATATTGTGTAAATTATGTATATATATATTTTTTTTTTCAACATTATCGTATTAATCGTAAGAATAGTGTAAATATTTTAGTGAATAAATAACTATTTACGACTTGATCGATTAATAAAATTAATGTACAGAACGAACGAATTTTTGTATAGTTGTACGGTTGTAAATTGACTGAAACAAGGATTATTGGTTGAAGAAAATAATTATGAAACTTACACAATCTGTGGGATGATTGAGATCGCACAGTTTGACCTCACACGTGTAGTAGACGCTGGCCGTGTAAGGGAACTTGTGAGCTGGGAATGAAACCCTCGCCTCTTGCTTCTCCACGCTGTACTGGAAGAGGCCCATTATTTCGCCGTCTAATGGGCAGCTGGAAATTATTTCTCATTAAGATTTCCACTTGCGCTAAACATCGTATTAAAAAAAAACAATGGCGCTAGAACCTTTTTAGGTATGGGCTTCAGATTTTTTTATCTGTTTCATGATCATTTGTTAATCTAATAGGCAAGTAGGTGCCTTCAGTGCTTGTCATACGCCGTCTAAGGCAAGCCGGTTTCCTCACGATGTTTTCCTTCGTACGAGCGAATGTTAAATGCGGACATAGAGATTCCATTGGTGTAGAGGCTGTACAGCTGAGGGTTGAACCTACGACGTCAGGGATGAGAGTCGCACCCTGAAGCCACTAGGCCAACACTGCTGCTAAGTATCGTATGCAGACCACAATTTTTTTAGAAAACTGGCAGTCATATCAAGATAATCCATTTCTTCGAATCAGGTATATTAGAATATAGGGAACAACCCATAAAAATCGATTCAGTAGTTTTTGAGATATGGATATATTTATCCAGATGCTATAATGGCGTCGTGTTTATTACAGCACACTAGAAGAGCCATACACCATCGGTCCGATTTATTTTTGTGTCAAATGAGTATCTTCCAATTTCTGGCCTTCAGCTGTAGCAGGTTCTCCACTCAGTCGATCCAGTGGTACCAAGTACAGGCTACTAGGCCGGCCCTGTCACCGCCCGATCTTGGCCCATACACTCAACCTGCCCCAACCAACGTATTGATACCGGCAAACATCTTGAACAAATGTCCTTGCCTGCGCAGAAGCGATTCTTAGGTGTCACTGGGAAGGGGGACGGCCGGCGGTGGTGCGCGGTGGCGGGAGATTGACGTGTCGATCGCGTGATTAATAAATCAGTTGACGTTTGTGTGTGTAATGGGGCATCCACACGCTGGCTGTTTGTCACAAACACCGCAAAACATGGCGGACGACGAGCTTGTGGCAGCTATTACTTTCGGGTTGACATATTTTTATTATAAATTAAAGCAAGAGAAAGAAAAAAGGAAAAAAAGAAGAAAGCAAAGACGATGGTGGATGATTAAAATACATAGAAAGCGTACAAGGCTTTAGACCTATTATTTGAGTTTTACTTTTCCGTGTTTTTTTTAATTTTACTTAAAAGTTACTTAAAAATGTCAGAATCGTAGGTGCTCCAATCAGACATTTTTTACGCTTTGCGCGCCAACGAAAGTGTAGCAAGTAAATACGTCCGCCTCCCGCAAGCTCGCGCGCATACTGATCGCTGCCAAACGTGTGGATACGTAGCAAACTGTTTGCCAAACATCCTTTGATCTGGCAAGATAAACCGACACCGATGCCGAACACTGCCCAACACGAACACAAACAGGCAAACAACGACAAACACCCATCCACACGTCCATGTATGCTGTTTGCTGTTGGCTGTTTGCCATTGTTTGTCAAGCGTGTGGATGGGCTTTAAGATGCGCAAACCTTCCCCCTCTCCCTTGTTTAATGCTCAAGAAGTTTGCCGGTATCTATAGTCGATGGAATTTGGAAAGAACCTTAAAACTAATCTAATATATAAAATTCTCGTGTCATAATGTTAGTTACCATACTCCTCCGAAACGGCTCGACCAATTTTAATTAAATTTGATATGCATATTCAGTAGGTCTGAGAATCGGCTATTATCTGTTTTCAAGCCCCTAAGTGATAAGGGTTGTCCACCCCTAACATTTTATTTAAAAAAAATTAAAACGGGACGAAATTTAAATTTTTAAGTTTTTATAATGTGCCATTAAAAAATTAATACAACCCTACATTTTCACCCCTCTACGATGAACCCCCGATTTTTTATTATAGTACATAGTTATTTTTATTGAACTAAAAAAATATTTCCTAGAAATAATATACATGGCAAAACGACGTTTGCCGGGTCAGCTAGTAAATAATATAATAATATTTATACCCATCATCAGCGATCAAACTCTGTTCAGCCCATCCCAGTCCGTCCCGCACCGAGCACTCGGAGACCAGAAGGCCGTACTTCCTCTGTTTTTCTAATGACACAACTAACGTGAGCGTGTCACCTATGCGAACGTTTGACGCCACCTGAAATGTACAAAAAGTTAATCATTTCTGGACAAAAACCGATTTAGATTAAGGTTCTATATTTTTATATAACATTTGGTTCTGCACTTCTTGCACTCATCATCTTTCTTTTTTTAGTTTTTCTCTTACTAGGGTTGCCTGGAAGAGATCGCTTATTAGTGATAAGGCCGCCCGTTGCATCCTTTTTTATGTATTGTGTTTCTTTTATTTTTGTTGCAGCGAAATGTGAATAAATAAATAAATAAAACTGCAGTTGCACTACGATGTTTAAGGTCTATCTTTCTTGGTTTTTCTAATAGGCAAGTAGGTGATCTATGTCTATGATCAGCCTCCTATATCTGATACACGTTCTAAGGCATGGCGGTTTTCTGATGTTGTTTTCCTCCACGTAAGAGCGGCTGTTCAACACACATATAAACGAAAGGTCTTTTGGTGCACAGCCGAGGTTCAAACCTATCACAGGGACGAGAGTGGAAAGCTGAAACCACTAGGCCAACACCTAGAGAGGTGTAATTGTTTTATGGATAGAAACAATTCGCTTGATGGTCTTAATTCTCCAACTTCATTCATAAAAACCAATTCCTCCTACAAAGTACTCCTTTGTCTCTTTTTGCAAATTACGTGCATGCTGTGATGAAAAGAGATAGACTTTTTTAAATTAATAATGAGTCCTTTCTCCAATTTCGATTAAAACTTAATTTCTCGTTAATTATTAAAATTTATTAATTAAAGCACAAAACAGCTAATTGTAAACTCTTAAATCTATAAAAGATTTCGTTTCGAGCGAGAATACTAATATATAAATTTTAATGATAAATTAACTTAATAAATATATAAGGATTGTAAAATACCTGCTTTTCTTCAGGGTCACCTTTAAAGATTTTCATAGTTACAGAGGGTAATAGACCGGATTCCTCGTCGTACTCATCTCTGAAATAAAAAAATAAAATAGAACCTCCTCCAAAAAGTATTAAATAACAATATTTCTTAACAATTTGAATACCAAGATTTACTATTGAAGATAATAATAGGCTATTTTTCCGAACTCCACTATGAGACATATTTGCTGCAACCAAATAATTTTACACCTCGATCATCTATATTGGTACTCGGACCGCGCAGCTATCAGCTACCTTCATTATATACTTATTTAATAAAAAAATTATATATACTTATTTTACCCAATACAATATACTTTTTAGTCCCATATTAAAGTATAATATATCGGGTGGCCAAAAGCAATTTTTTTCTAGGAATTTTTGTTAGTTACTCCGACTAACACACATCTTCTTGAACTTAGATACTGGGCTTATCAGTGATTAGAATAGTTGAGGATCCACCACCGGATGTGGAGTAGTATACTTTCCAATTATGTAAATTAATTCTATAACTTGCCACTTACCGTACATCAGTCCTGGAAGTGAGTCTGTCAGCGTGTGGTCTGTGCAGATGGAAAAGCGTGAGGTCTCGCCTACGGTAGCGACACCTGACGTGGTAGCCCCGACCTTGACCAGTCACAAGGCGCAAATGAGGCTGCACTATTATATTGTTGTAATATTCTACTGTTCCGTCCTCCTGGAAATTAGTTTAAAATTTGAACAACAATGGCAGGTCGGATCTTAATAAGTACGGCATAAAAGATCTTGTCGGTCCTTTATGCCTTCCAAACCAAGCATAGTTACTCATAGAAGTAAGCCCACAACGCGATCGATGTTGATAAAGGTGAAATCAAATGAGCTATGGGCGCCATACAGATGATGTGGACAGAGTCTTTGGATACAAATTCTAAAGTTTCCATACCTTTATAACTTAAGAAAACTTAAATTTTACACGATACTGTTACACTTGAAATAGATAGGTGTGCGCATTATTATTATTATTACGTAGATAAACACACTAGCACCATAATAAGCTGATGCGTGCGTATTTGCGGGGTTGGAGAATTTATCCAGCCTTCCTTTTAACAGAGTTCGAAGAGTGCTCTAACTACAATATCCGGGCTATTCCACTGAGTCACTACTCAGTTTGGGAGAAAGTTATTTAGGGAAATTGTATTATATTGAGTGGTCTACTGTTTTGAAGAACTACCCCTCAAATGTTATGGTTATGTATTATAAAGAGCTTCTCAATTCCTGTAACATTATAGTGGCCAGCCCTGCGATTCTGTAACTCAATTTTCGAACTCACACAGCGGTTTTCAAATCAGTTGTGAAGCAGTCATTTTATGATTTGGCATTCTGATAAACAATAAACTACAAGCTCCTACCTTTTCAGAATAAGTACACAGTAAGGATTTTATAGGTTTCTCTTAATCACCTATCAAGTGCTTCAGACACTCAATATGGTTTGTTACGAAGAGTGCTCGAATATACTTAGTAGAATTATTTTGTCAATTGAGGCAACAATTTAATAACACTTAACCGATAGACATAAGAAACATATGCAAAAGTGCATTATAACGCTCGAAGAAATAACTAACTAATAATACTCCATTAGGGTCAATTTCGGGTCCTAACAATGAGGGGAGATGACGTCACGTCCGGTTCCAAGTATTTGGTCGGAAATGGCGAGCTGATGTGAATTTATAATGTAGATATTGATCTTTAAGTGAATGGTATAGATTCGAGTGGAGATAGTGTAACTTTATATAATAAATGCTTAATACGAAAAGTTAATTTATTTACTCCTTAAAAATCTCTCTAGCGCACTCACAATGTTGATTAACAGTTGAAAGATTTGTTTACAATTTCGTAAAGGTCTATAAAATCAAAATCAAGACGAATTTTTTTTTTTTATAAAACTAAAAACATTTTATTATTTTATGAGCAGTGTTGGCCTAGTGGCTTTAGCGTGCAACTCTCATCCCTGAGTTCGTAGGTTCGAGCTATGCACCAATGGACGTTCTCTCTATGTGCGCATATAATACTCGCTCGAACGGTGAAGGAAAACATAGTGAGGTAACCGACATGCCTTAGACCCAAAAAGTCGACGTGTGTCAGGCACAGAAGTCTGATAGCCTACTTGCCGATTAGATTGAAAAATGATGATGAAACAGATTTAGAAATCTGAGGCCTAGACCTAAAGAGGTTGTAGTGCGATTTATTTTATTTATTAAAAACATTTTATAATTTAATAAACAAAGATTTAGTTAGCCCAACAACGGTCCCCAGTAACCCCATACACCCAATTTTAAAACTACATTACAGAAAATTTTAACGTTCCAAGAGACCTTTAGTATAACCTTGCTTCACAGCGGAGGCGGGCCCAATGGTCACAATAAATAACCAGTTTGGGCTTTCAATGTGATTAAATAATACTTTTTAGAATGGTGAACCCGACTTTCCGATTTGAAATGTTTAAAGCTGAAATATGAAGGATTAATGAGGATTTCTGTTCGTTTGTGGAATAATTTAATTCCTCGTAGGATAAGATTCAAAATTTGACTGACTCCTGAGCGTCAAAAATGTATTGGATTTCAACATACGAACGTCATGTTTGTGGCTTTATTTAAGGTAACAAACACCAGTATTTGGCCTATCGATGAATCGACAGACTTCAGAACCTGCTGCAGCTAAAATCCAGCATTGGCAGATGGCACAGGACGTTGGAAACTCAAAATAACTTTATTTTAAATAAATTGTAAATTTACATTTACTATCAGTTTGCAAGTCAAGGGCGTAGGGGGGCAGGAAGAACTGGCAAGAAACTTTTCGCCACTCTTTTTAATCGCTAAATTTTGAGTCATACAAATTGTTTGAACTGCAGCAAATCAATCCCAAGAATTAGGATCTTTTAAATAATCGTCAAATTTATAAAAAGCTTTATTGATTAATTTACGTTTAACGAGGGCTTTGAATTTATTTAGTGATAATCTCTAATTTCGTTTGGGAGTTTGTTGTAAAAACGAATACAACTTCCATATAAAGAGGTTTATCTTCTGGAGCTTGGTGGAAGATTCTCATTTTCGAGGTCAAATCCCTATTTGGGTCGCAGAACCAGCTGAGTGAGTGAGTGAGAGAGTAACAAACACTGTACTGTATTTTAAGCAAAGCTAGGTACACATAATAGTTTCTATAGGATTTTTTTAGGTTTTGTTTTGCAAGTGCAGTATCCTCCAGTATAAAGCGATTTCCATCCTACATATAACGCGGTATTTTCCGTATAACGCGGGGATTTCTCATGTTGTATTTCTGTAGTGAGAAATTTTATTGATGATTTGTAAAGTCCATAATTAGTTCTGCGTACCATTGCACCTGTTTCAATTGTTTTAAAAAATTAAATTAAATAACTTTATTAAATTTGTGTTCCCATTTTTGAAGAGAATATTACTACAACGCGATTTCATATAACGCGGTCCGGGTCTACCGCATTATAGGGAGGTTACTCTACACTCTAAGTATATTAATTTCAAGTGTGTAATTAGGTTATCTTTAATTGAGGTCGCATTGCGTCTAATCAATCTGAAGTTTATTATTCCATTTATAGCAATGCCTAAAACTTATCTTTCAAATGTTAGGTACATTTACTCAGACCTGTCATTTACGCACACACATACCATACTTATTAAACCTTTGGCCCGAACTTCCTAAAACGAAAGATATCACGTCTCAATTGACTGCAATCCGTGAATATAGTTTCACGTTAAATCACAGACTCCTGGTCTCTTTGTTTGACCAATCAAAATCGAGCCAAGAACGTTATTCCTTGAACATTTTTCTTGGACATTTCCTGCATATTTTATAACCACTGCACGGGTCTGCAATAGCTCGCTTAAAAGGTTTTTATCAAACGTGAAGATTTATGGCAACAAACATTCAAAGTTGTTTGTTTAGGATCAACCTTCTCAACACAACACACCTTACAAAGAGGTGTTACGTAAATATTTAAGGAAGGACAATACAAAAACAAATATTCCATAAAGAAGCATTTTTCCTTACCAATATTTCGATGGAATAGCATCGAATATTCCTATATGTATTGGTAAAGATGATTTTGAAAAACATGTTATTGGAGAATTTTTGAAGAGAGTTTCCAATCTATAAATAAAAATAATATCTAATAATAGAAGTACCGGTGACCCCAGAGCTGGTGCTTTCCTGGCTCAACGAATAAGTATCGCAATACAGTAAGGAAATGCTGCCAGCGTTAAAGGTACATTGACACAGGGACCAAACTTTTTAAATTTGTTTTAATTTTCTTTTTAAAAATTTTTAATTATTTTTATTATTAATTTGTAGGTTAAAAAAATTGTAAATACAAATTATACGTATAAGGTAATAAATAAAATTACTAAACAATAATATTAGAAAAGGTTAAAATGCAATAGAATAAATGTCATCTAAAAATGTCAGACATTTTATTTCAAAAATCGATACAATTATCGACAATATAGATTGAGATGAAATTGGTCAGTACCGTCAAGAGACGTTGCGCAAACGCACAAGGAAACGCGTGATATGAATGAATAATGTTCGTCTGTCAGTCAAGGAAATCAGCGGTCCTAATAAACCAATATTAGTAACGGTACTCTTTTGCTGAGGTACCATTTTACCTGGAATTTAATAGAACTTATATTAACTATTTTCGAGTGGTTTTTTTGTAAAAATTCTTTGCAATTCCTCTTTCCCGTTCTAACAGACACGTGAATAATTTCAACAGTACGTGCGTTATTTTATAGTGATTTCCAATACCTATATATGTATACCAATGGTAGTAAATTATTTGTTATGTCTGGAACTCGGATGTCTGTATCTGTTTCGTGATAATTTCTAATAGGCAAATACGCGATCAAACTTCTTTGAGACACACCGTCGACTTCTGGGTCATGCCGGTTTCCTCGCGATATTTTCCTTCTCGGTACGAGTGAGTGTTAAATGAGCACATAGACAGTAAGTCCGATGGCGTACAGCCGGGGATAGAACATACAACCCCAGGGATGTGAGTCGCACGCTGAAGCTACTAGGGCACCTCTGCTCTTCTTCTGACTATTACGTATCATTTATTAAAATTAATATTAAATTAGTTACTGGACCCCAGAGCTAGTGCTTTCCTCGCTCAAGGAATAAGTATCGCAATACAACGAGGAATTGCTAAGGGGCAACACACATACACTGCCATAGGTGCTATTTATCAATTTTTATATTTAATTTATGAATGCACTATCAAGGAGGTAAATTTTTCGACAAAACTGAATTGTTTTGTGTACTCACATTATCCGTAGACATTGTGTTACAGCCCTTCAGTGGAAGCGTGTACTGGAGATCACCTCGGGCGGAAACGAATTCTCGGAGACATGTTGAGTTGCTGCCCAGCCCAGCTGGGTAGACTATGCCGTTGAATGAGTCGTAGACACTGGAAATAAGAACCAAATAGTGCCAATTGCTTTTTATAGAACAGGGGAAGAAGTCTGATGTTAAGTTGACAGCCGCCTATGGACACTCTCAATGCCAGAGTACACTGCCGGCCTTTTAGGAATTGGTACGCTCCTTTCTTGAAAGACCCTAAGTCTTTTATAGTGCTAGATATTATGGCCAAGTACGAATTGAGACATTACCTACATCTATCCAAGTTCCACTATTATTAATTACTTTGCTTTTCATACATGTTATAATGAAAAGGAAAGTTATTATAATTTTATTAGGGTTATAATTTCGAGAACAGAACAAGATCCTAAGAGCAGTTGCAAAAGTATATGAGTCGACTAAAACGTCACCATATTCTAGAGCTAGAAGACCGGCAGTAGCTCTAGACAGAAGATGAGTAGATGCTTCCAATGGGAAGTCACTCCTCATGACAGCACCACAGAACAAATTCGCTCATAGCCTTAGGGCTGATTGCAAATAGCCGCAGTAAAAAAAGGGTTATAATTTTTAGATTAGGTAAAAAAAAATGACTTTGAAAAATGATCACTGAAGGAGAAATAACCCTTTTTGGGATTAACAGAAATTAAAATAATTACCTGTTAGCATGACTAGTTGAGAGCGATATAGTGACGTGCATGTTGTCTCTCTCGCACGCGACGGCGAGGGTGTCAAGTGGTGCGAGCGCTTCCGGCCATTCCGAGTCGGATTCGGTGACTGTAGTCACCGCTGTATTTGGTAAATCTGAAAATTGGTAATGACCAGTATAATTATAAGTTTCTGTTTTACTAAATTAACTACTAGTACGACTATGTTTTAAACGCAGAGACACAATTTGGTAACAAAAGTACGTCTTGGGTATGATAACATATAGGTTAAATAGATATTGAAAGAATCAGAGGAAACACACGACGTCGACTTTTTGGGTCTAAGGCAAGTCGGTTTCCTCACGATGTTTCCCTTCACCATGTTAATTGCGCGAAAATAAATTACATTGGTGCACAGCCGGGGATTTAACCTACGACCTCAGGGATGAGAGTCTCACTCTGAAGGCACTAGGCCAACACAGCTCTTCAAATGGTTGGTTGGTTGGTATGATTAACCAAATATTTGGCAAAATTAACCACGGATGCGAAAGGAATTCGAAGCTCAATTTATGAAGTTTTGCTATGTTTTCATTGATTTGTGACACGGTGCATTGTCTTGATGAAACAGCAGTTTCTTCTACCGCAAATGTGGTCGTTTTTCCGCGATTTTGTCGAACGCTACGTAATAATCGTTTGGACTGTGATATATCAAATTTTTAAAATTTTTAACCAAACAACAAACACGAAACATTAACTTAAGACGTGCTAGTTACTTGGTGACCCGCCGTCCTAGAACTAACTATGGAAAAAGAAGTTTGGAGTATGAGGGTGTTACAATTTATAATAAGTTACCATCAGTTATAAAAGCAGAACAAAATTATGCCCGATTTAAAAATCTTCTAAAAACTTACACATTAATTAAATACAAATAAGTGATCAAAATATAAATATAATATGTATATATATATATATATATATATATATATATATATATTGACAAGAATGCGATAACACTTGAAATGTATAATGTTTAAAAACTTTAAACTAACACCACTCACGGTGTTAAAGAATTGTATTTGATATTGACCAAAATCTGCCCATAAGTGATTTTAATTTGTAAAAATGTTTTATAAACCTTGTACATACCCTAAATATATCAATATAGGAATAAACTAAAAATAAAATAGTGTTATGAAAAATAATAAAATAATCAATATAAATTTGTTATATCAGACTATGCCATCAATGCCACATCTAGTTAAAAATCAAATTCCAACATCCGTGTTTCGCTTGGTTAACTGGCCAAGTTTTTTGTGTCTACCCACATTTTTGGTGCTTCTCTGTTTTCTTATTTTATATATGTACCTACATCTGTGCGCTCTAATTTTTAATCTTAGTTTTAGTTAAATATGTGTTTCTCAGTAAGTGAATTTAATTCTTATGAGAAATAAAGCTATTCTTAAACCTAAACCTATATATTCTTATAGTCCCTTTCCGTAGTTCCCTTTGAGTCAATGGTGAACTTATTTAAACCTTCGTTAAAAGGCTTACGCAATTATTAATTATGGGTCTGATACACACTAGTTAGTACAAATAAAAAGAAATCCTTTTACAATCCTCCGGTGGTACCGCATTTATTCTTAATTAGAATCTGTTTTAAATTTATTAGTATAGAACATCCATATAAAAGTTGAATGCACTAATATAATTACGGGCAAGCGCCCTACAGGATCGGTCAACGGTACAACCAGTATGCTGCGTATGCGCATAAAACGATTTCAAGTCGTGATAAACAAAAATACAAGGCGGGAATATGAAATAGCCATGTCTGGATTTGGGAAAGGTCACGTTGATTTTGTAAGCGATTAATGAACTTATGGCGACTACATATTTTACCACTTGTCTAAAAAAACGTTTCTTTTAACCGAATTTAAAAAAAGAAATGAAGGAGGTGATCAATTCAACGCGTCAACTTTATTTTTTGCGTAAGATTCTTAAAGCATCTGTGGCCCGATCTGGAGAAATTAGGTGTAAATTATTCGTATTTGTAGCGATGTGTGTATCTTTATACCCTATATAACAGAACAAAATTATCGTTTACATTCTCTTGGTCCATACGACCAGTCAATTTAAATAAGAAATATTGTTATTTTATACTTTTTAGTGCGTAAGTTAGTTCTACTTTTCTTAAAGGATTTTTTGTAGCAAACATTCAGTTAATATATAGTGTGTGAAGTACAAACGACCGGGTCGCTTCTTTGACATTTCCAAGACAAGCGCTCTGCTTAAAGTGACAGCAAATGTCACTTTACAAAAGCTGTGCTTCACAGAGTTCTTCAGTTACATAAATTATTTAACACTCAAATATCTCCAATTCCCGTAAGACGCTGTGAGATTTTTCATACGCCCAGCGATATTTTATTACGTTTAGAGAATCGTAAGCGATTTTTGACAATTATGGCGATTCCGCTCCGCGTATCTAAAACCGAGCCCGATAAATTCTTGGCGCCTCGGGTTCATCGGCCTCTCGTCCAGCTATTGGAATATCACAATGAGGGCTTTTTGTGTCTATTTGTGTATAATAGACCATTTTGTCTAGAAGAAACAGGTTGAGTTTGTTTGAGACGACATTCAAAGTAGATAACAACATAAACGCTGTGACAATGTATTTAAGAGCTTTGGTTTAAACATTGATTTTTACATACTTTAAATATATTCTATTGGAATCTAACTTACAGTGGCGGATTTACCAGCAGGCTGAGGGGGCTGGAGCCTAGGGCGGAAGAATTTTGGGGCGGCATTTGGGAACCGAATTTTTTTGTTACTTCATAGAAATCAAAAAGATTTCTGCATGACGGTTTTTTGATGTTTTATTTGCCGATGACTTTCCCCTCTTACTTGTCATTGTATATTCAGAGTAGCAAACTTCCATATTCTAGAGTAAACCAGCTTGTGCGCAACCAGTAATCGGCGTTTGCGCCCTCAGCACACACTTTGTATGAGTGAGAATGCAGAAAATGTTTTTCCATCTTCTCCTTTCTCCTATCACCCCATATATGTCAGTCCTTGTACTGGTTGGATGCGATGAACTGGATGGTTTGTGTAATTTTGTGTAATCAAAACCAAAATTATGTAACGTGCAATTTCAACGAAAATTGAAAAAAATTTAAAAAAAATTGTAATTTGTAAATCGGCACGGCTAACATACACCTTACCCTTTTATACATATATTAAATTTAAGACGGTCAAACGTTTTACTATAACAAATTGTAATCTTTGCAACCAACTTCTTTAGGAACATCCTATAATCACCAGGTAACGAACAGCGTCCGTACTGTACCACCAAATAGCGCCCGACCTTTTTAAAAGTTGGATATAATTCTCTCAATTACGGTTATTGATGTCGCAACTTTGGAATGGAGTACAAAAACTCATTATTGTGATAGGGATCCTATTACAGCGATACAGAGTAAACACATCCATAAACATAGAGGTTACCCAAGTTATACAGGTTCACATTTTGCTTTTAATACAGTATGAAGTTTGGAGGACCATAGATGTAGCAATGCGTCTGAGTTGACCACAGACGGATTATTAATATAAACAATATGAAATTACCTGCACTGTGTGGTAATTGTTTGGACCGCGCGGTCGCGAACAATGCCGCTACCACCACAAGGGACCACATCTGAAACAATAAAATTGAAGTTTATTAATAAAAAAACAGTAATGTCTTCAGATTTCCGTATCTGTTTCGTGATTTATTTTTCTAACAGGCAAGTAGGAGACCAGCTTGTGCCTGACAGACGCCGTAAATTTTTCGTTCGGCATTTCGGTCTCCTCACGATGTTTTCTTTTACAATACGAGCGAGTGTTAAATGCACCCATAGACAAAAGTAGGTACAGGGGTTCGAATCTACTATATCAGGGCTGAGAGTAAAATAAAATATGGTTATTATAGAAGATACCTATAATGAACATATATATTGATAGGTATCTTCTATAAAAAACATATTTTTTATTATTCCACGTCATTAGATACTTATTTCACGTCATTAAATTTGTATCGGTAGACATCCCTACTCATCGGCAAAGAAGACAGAGGGTGTAGGCCGAGAGAAAAAGCCACCGGAAATAGAAAATTTTGGTACTCTTTTAAAATATCAAATCATCATAAAGAATGACTATGGCAAACATAGATACAAGAAACCAGAAGGAGGAAGTCGCACGTGAAATTCAATAGATCAATAGTGCTGATGAATGTACTAATATTTTATTATACGATATTGTTTATTTAACAGTAATAAAAACGGTATAATGAGGATTTCAATATCTCCAGCAATTTTCACCAGTTTTTGCAAATAATTCAAATAAAAATATAAATTGCTACACGCACACACACACTTTTCACTGTTTACTGCCCATAGACACCCATGGTCTTATTGGCAAAACCAGGAGGTCTGCAAGTGTTTTGCCTAATTATTACCGCGTTGTTAATGTTCATAATTTTCTAATACTGTTCGCACGTAAACCATGTTAGGTGATAATCTGGGGGCACGGCAGTGTGTCCGCCAAAGTTAGTGAGTTAAAAAGCAGTACGGGCTTCCCCCTTTTTGTCTCGAAACAATTCAGGTCTTCGTTGTGGTCCACAATTTTTTAATCCAGAACTTGTGGATAAAATCAGTGTATTTATTTAAAACAAAAGATATGGTCTCAATGATATGTTGTTAGGTTAGTTAATTACGTAATATCTTTACACAGAAGGTCCTTAAGTAGAAACTGAATAAATCGACCGACTTGGTATTACATGGATCTCACAACTTTTTACGATAGAAGAACTGCGTTGCGTGTATTGTTTTTTTTACAAGTTATGTTTAAATGGCATTATTATTATACATAGTCTTTATTGTTAGACCATAGACACTATACGGGCGATTACATATGACCTTGGTAAAAGGCCGTGTTAATTATATTTTTACATATTACTTAAGTCTATTTGCATATGTTCTTTATCAACAATTTACTTTTATTTCGAAGGGAAAAGAGAATAAAGAATAATATTAATAATAATAATAAAATACATATATTGAGAATAATATTCTCATCTATGGTTGAGATGGAATTATCAGTCAACAGATTAATGTTAACAGAGTAATTAATGGAATTATTTTTACTCTGTGTGAATTTTTATACTTCCTAGAATTTCCAATCGGTAATATGACATCGAATGGCCATATGACATCATCGCAAGTCGAGGCAGAATACGAAATACCACCCGTATCACCTCGATCCGTCGGTCCACAACTGGGCGATTTTTAAGGCATTTTTTGCAACGCACCACCGCTATGATTGACTAAACTAGCCAATGAAGTACTTCCGAACCTACTTTCGTACGTCCTTCAAGATACGACCGTACCAATTCGACTGAGGGTCCTTCAAGATAGGACCGTACCAATTCGACTTAGGGTCCTTTAAGATACGACCGTACCAATACGACTTGGGATCCTTCAAGATGACATCGTACCAATTCGGCTTAGGGTCCTTCAAGATGGGACTGTACCAATTCTTAAAATGCTGGCAAGGCAGCCTTCTGGTACTGTAAGTGTCCTGCCCACCCCTGCCAAATTTAGGGTATTAGCACAGGTAAGTATTTAAGAGTCTACTTTCTCAGCTCATAGTTATAAGTAAAGTCACGTGTCAGTCCTAGTGATGACATAATGAGTTAATTAGAATCGAGAAAACTAGAAATCCTTCACATGTTCTTTGCATTACGAGGAAGTGAAGTCATCTGTGAATAAATATTAGACAAGGTCTTCGTCCACAATAATTTATTAAATGATTATTATAAAATCGAAAATGGTAATGTAGGTATATTTAGAATCTTCTAGTTTGTTATATTTATTTGATAAGTATGTATCCGGCCTCCCTCAAAGGCCGGTAACGCACTCACTAAAATGGGTGCTACTGCCCGTTTTGGACATCCCTCGTTTGCCCCCCCTATAAAATAATGTATTGTGATTTGATTTGAAGCGAACCCAAGAGGTAAGGTCCTCTCTCGCTAATAAAAAACTCTATTTTCAGCGTTAAATTAAAATTATAAATAATGGAATTAGAGTTCCGGGAGTCAGGAGTTTTTTATTGGAATTCCTCCTCTTTCAGAATCTTTTTTTTGAATTTCTTAAATATTAATAGTTTATTAAATATTGGCAAAAAACGAAACGCCATTTTTTTTCATCTTTAATTGTGTATAACTTTTGCAATTTTTTATGTGTTAATACACGCTTTTGGCACATTTTTCTAGACGTCATTCCGTATTCAATAAGCTATCGCACATAATTTTAAGAGCAGTATCTCTATTTTGTACCATTTTCAACTTGTCGACTAGACTATATGACACAATTAAGAAGCTAAGCAAATAAAACTAAAGTGCTTCTATCAATTTAGTATAGTAAAGGAAGTACGAGTGACCCAATAATATTTAAAATAACAAACCGATTACATTAAAATAAACTATGTTTGAACAGCTTAAATGAAAGTAGAACGCACTTGTGAGAGGGACTAGATACATTTCTCCTCAATTACGAAATTAAATTACTCCAGTTACGAAAGTTTAATTGGTGTATATTGTCCGTTTCCATAAACTCCTTTGTTTTATTTATTTAATTATTAAAGTTCCCCACGTCATATATAATGCTCTATCTCCTATATGTTACAAGATCTTACTAATGTAGATTTATTAATAGAACAGGGGGCAAACGAGCTCACCTCACCTGATGTTAAGTGATACCGCCGCCCATAGGTATTGACAGAGGTCTCACAAAGGCATAAACATCATCATCAACCTCTGTTTTTGTCCATATCTAGACATAGGCCTCCTCCATCTTTCTCCAGTACGTCCAGTACTGGCCTCGCAGTATGCACTGGGACCCAACCTTCTTGACGATGTCGTCAGGCCACCTAGTTGGTGGGCGGCCACGCAGTCACAAGATCTTACTAATGTAGATTTATTAATAGAACAGGGGGCAAACGAGCTCACCTCACCTGATGTTAAGTGATACCGCCGCTCATAGGTATTGACAGAGGTCTCACAAAGGCATAAACATCATCATCAACCTCTCTTTTTGTCCATATCTGGACATAGGCCTCCTCCATCTTTCTCCAGTACGTCCTGTACAGGCCTCGCAGTATGCACTGGGACCCAACCTCCTTGACGATGTCGTCAGGCCATCTAGTTGGTGGGCGGCCACGCAGTCTTTTTATTCTGCCGAGGTGTCAAGGAGACTGCGGGTTCATATGTTCTTGTCCATGCGCGCTGTGTAGCCTGCCCATCGCCACGTAGATGTAGCGGCCACATAGATCAGTTTATTATAATATTAAATCTTAATTTATACAATAACTTAATTAAAACACATTAATTTGTTTTTGAAGAATATTAAATAGAATCATCTTGATGAATACAAAATTTATTATATAATATATTAAGCAAGAAATTACTTGAATAAATATCAAAAAATTTAAATTGTATGCTTCCGGAAGTAATTATGCCTATTCAAAACAAACACATTAAATCGAACGGCAAAATATTCTTACAGAAATGCAAGTAAATCCGTATAAATGTGTAGTGTCCCTTTAACATATTGCGTAACAATTTGACCAAGTTACTGACACAACTTGCTTGAGGCGAACGGACCTCATTACTTGAAATGCTTCTCACAGATTATATCATTATATTGCCAATTCTGTCAAACTTTGATAAGTTTTTGCAATAATATCCTTAAACTATTTATTTATTTACAAATTATAATAAATAAGTAATAGCTTACGAGCGATCATATAAATCACTTATTTTAAGTTTGCAGAACTTGGGACTCTGTCACCATTATGTAATTCTAAATATTTATACGACTTTATTGGTCGGTTTTTGTAACACATGATCCCGCGACATAAAAACTACGGATATTACAACAACACAGCGAAATTGCGTGAAATGGAACCGGTCTCTATAATAAATCTTTATGTTAAAACTTTAATTAGCCTGAGTATAAAAATTGGTTTTACAAGTACTATTTAGAATTACAGCCCTGCGATTCTGTAACTTACTTTTCGAACTCACACAGCGGTTTTCGCATCGGCGGTTGCTCTTAAATCAGTCGTGAAGCAGTCATTTTATGATTTGGCATTCTGAAAAGGTGGGAGCTTGTAGTTTATTGTTGAGTGAGTTACAGAATCGCAGGGCAGGTATATAGTATAAACCGGTGACCCCAAAACTGATGCTATCCTCGCTCACCAAATAAGTATCGCAATACAGCGAGGAAATGCTGCCATGTAGGGTACACTGCCACAGGGACCAAACTTCGATTAGTGTTCTATGATTTGTATGTTTGTTAAGAATATTGTAAATACTTTTTGCTTATAAATCAGTGAAATAGTCCTTGAATTTTATGACTAAAAAATATATAACGCCTGGAGCTTATTCGTAACTCATGTACTAAACAAATTTATGACAATCCAACAACATACAAAATTTATACCTAATTCATTGATTTCTTAAATGTTAAAATACTTATAGGGACTAATCTATCGAAACCAAAGTCGAAGAGGCTTTTAAGGCTATCTGTTACTCAGGTCTCCTGTTACAGAGACCAGTCTCTCACATACACTTCCTATCATCTTAGTTTAATCATAATAACCTCGTATGTATATGTGAGAGAAGAAATAAAGATTATTATTATTTTTTACATATAAAAATCGTCCTTACGAAACTAGGATCGATTTCTGTCTTAATAATACTATAAATATTTCGGTTTGAGCACAGCTGGCTGATCACTTGTTCAGTAAATTATCTTTGAATAAATACTTGACATAGATCGCTGGCCTTCTATTATATCTCCACCATCTAAGGAGGCTGTTGAAGGCCGCAAGAAATTAAAATATAATGATTCATTAAAAATATCTCACGAATATTCAAATTAACTATAAAATTAATCCTTTGAATTCTTTGTCTCGTATTCATATTAGTTTTAAACTTCATAACCCAGTTTTCAAATCAAATCAAAATCATTTATTCATATGGGTTACACTATGTACACTTATGAACGTCAAAAAAGAAATACATATTCAATGCTTCTAATTTTACATTTACTGCCAGTTCTCAAATCAAGGGTAGAACAGAAGAGAACTGGCAATAAACACACTGCCACTTTATAATCGCCATTTTTTTGTTTTATAAATTCAGTTTTACAGGTAAATTCCTGGTTTGATTTCTCGAATAAATACGTGTATTATAAAGAAATACATTCGATAGTATATTTGTCTGATGCTCCCTAGTGTTATAGCTTGTAAAAGAGGTTTATAGATGGAGGAACCGTCTACCTTAACTAGACACCGCAAGCGTATCTTATGTTTTATTTGGTTATATGAAACAGTTTACAATGTAAAATTGTCTATTTAACAAACTTAGTAAAAAAGTGAACTACACCCACTATAGGCAATATAACTCAATGTTAACCATTGTGTTGTAACCTTATGTAATGATGTCATTTAGTGACGTCACCCACACAACCTTCCTGCTATGTACCTACTGTGCACATTCAATGTATCAAATTAATTGTATGCACATAGTAAGTCCATCAACAATTACACGTAAGCCTAGTTTAAAGTATTGTTTCAGTAAATTTATTGTTTTTATAAAGTCAAAGTCAAAATCATTTATTCATTTAGGTAACACAATGTACACTTATGAACGTCAATATAGAAATACATATTAAATGCTAAATGCTTCTTTTTTTCATTTACTGCCTGTTCTCAAATCAAGGGACGGGAAGAACTGGCAATAAACTCTCCAGCACTCTTTTTAATCGCCAAGTTTTTTGTTTTACACAATGTTTGTAAGGAGCTGCAATCATTACACCATGTTCCACATGACATTTTAAGTAGGTAATCAATCGATAATTAATAATTTAAAAAAAAAGAACGATTTGTCCTATATTACCAGGAGGCATGGTGAAATAGGAGCACGCACTTACAACTCGTGGAAACAACACGCAAATACATAGTCGAAATAACTAACATCGCCAGTCACCACAAGTAGCACCCATTCACGAGTATGTCATTTTTTTTACAAAAGTCTTAAGTTTAATTACATAATGTTCTTCAGATCGACTTGGGTAGGGTGGCTAATCTCTATTGAGACTGGCCAGCTAAGTACTTACAGCTTTACGCACTCGTTTGAATAACGGTAATTTCCAAACTTAGTTATTCAGATGTTTCTTGGAATAATCGTAATGAGAAAACCCTAAAACCTCAGTATCTAGAAAGGAATATGTTAAGCCAGGACTTTATATCATTAGAAAGAAACTCCAATACATTGATACTATAACTAATTTTAAAAGTTAAATCATTTTAATAGAATATTACGGTACACCAAATATAGGTATGTCCTTAATTCAAGAGCTTAGTAAATCAGTTCATGTCAATCTACCTTTAATAAAAATGCAGAGTTCAAGATACACTGGTTAAAAATGCAACCTCGCCTATTCACCACTCGACCTTATGTCAAATTGTTACATGACTTATGTAATCATTAGCAAGTGTATGTATTGGACATTATATAATGTTTAGATTGTTTAAAGTGTAAAAATATATGAAAGTTAAAATAATATTTCGATAAAATTTGACTAGGACTTGAACGGTGACCCCAATAAAACTTGGTTAATTTTTATTAATAATTGATGTGTGATTTTGTTTTTTAATAATTTCATCTGTCTATTAAACATACTATATGGCTTTTTATAATGTATAACGGTTTAAGGGTAGGAGGGGTATGTGGGTCGCCCCTCATAGACTTCACCTCTATTCATCAAACCATTTTTGACCATCTGTGGGGCAGTCTCCAGATGGATGGTGTACCTACCACAACCAGTGGCTATATATATGTTATAACGCTATATGTTTCTGGATATACGACTATTCACTTATTTGGCTGAAACCAGTTAAACACCTGTACATGAGTTTCATCGTCGTCGAGACAGGATAAGAAATTCCACCCATATCTTTCTCCTTCCATGTCCTTCGTTCCACAACTACGCTATATTTAAGGCAGTTTTTGCGACGCACCACAACTATGTAGAACCAGCTGCCCACTGAGGTACTTCATAACCAATTCATCTATGAGCCTTCAAGAAAAGAGCGCACGAGTTGTTAAAATGCCGCCAACGCACTCGCGAGCACTCTGGCATTGAGAGTGTCTATAACATCAGCTGTGGCTCCTGCCAGATTGGCGCAAAAAAATACAGCCATAGATCAACTTATACTAGTTTCATTGAAACTTAAAAAGTTGCGACATTCAACATCTTCCTTGTAAGTGGCAATTTTGTTGAGTGAAAGGTTTTATCACATATTTTGGTTCTTAGTAACTCATACTGAACAACCAACATTTAAAGATATTTACTAATATTTTTTACAGGTAGATATTTCCTTTCAACCTCTTTAAACTTCTGACCTCCTCTTTAAGCAATGACTTTGTGTTGCCAGAAATGAATTCTAGACTCTCTTGGCTTGGTTGGCCTTCCTTTGCGCTAGTGTTTTAATACTAAAATACATTTAAATATCGTATTAGCATAAAAAATAATTATTTGCTACAGATAATGAATCCTTGAACGGATTGTTAATATTTAGATAGGCGTTCACAGGCCATTAGTCACGTCTCACCTCTACCTTTTATTGTTCAAGGTTGACCAATATGCATACGCAATATTGGACAATGTTGTAATTTGTAATGAGAGTTCAGAATAAGATAGCAGAAAAGACTCCCGTTCTTTAACCGGATTTTACCATATTTGAGAGTTGGTCAGAACTTGAGAAAGCAACACATGTATTTTATGAATTATTTTGTATTTTTTTATGTATATATAAACTAGCTATTGTATACTTTCGGAAGCATAAAAGTAACATATTAGTTCTTATTTTTTATGATTTTAATAAATAATTTATAGTTATAGCAATTTAAATCAGTATCAAAATTTACGACAAATTTCAAATGGAAGTTTGGCCTTGATTTACCAAAATAAAATTGTAATCTATTGTTCTCATCTTAAGGAATATATAAAATTTTAAGTAAACGAATTCTCGTTAACCGGACGCGTAGCGCACGTTATTCAGTTTTTCACTGATATTTATATCAAACCATGTAATGTATTATCAGAACTGATAGGTTTTGTTGTAATATATGTTTCATTTAAATTAAAATTATTTATTTTAAAAAAAATTACACGTCAAATTGATATCTCTTCTTTCGGTTTTCTTTAAAAATCGATTAACAGCAGACTTGGAAAAGATCGCAATATTTGATAATGTATATCATTTAAAACACTTAACATAGCTGCCACAAGTGTACACTATACATAAAGCAATAATCTTAATGTGTTCGATAGATAGGTTAAGTCATAAATACATAAATATATAAAATCATTTCTACTATGTCAAAAAATATATTTTCATGTTCCTCACCATCACTCCAGTGGAACTTTATATATATGTGATGAATGCATACTTTAATTTATTTAGATTCATAATACCTTGAAACTAGGCCTTTTATAGATCAACTACTATTGGCTATAGTATAACCCCACAAGTAACCACATCTTACCCGAAGTAATGCAATTGTATTTGCGAAAACATGCTCAGTTTCTCAGCCACTTGGTTATGGAAAAATTATGAAATTGCACTTATTATGTTTAGAATACCGCTTTGTAACAACTGGTGTTATTATGTAATTATTCAAATATGGAGTTTACATGTAAATTGCTATGAAATGTGTGCTAAGAACAAATTATGTGTTTTACATTATATCTAGTTTTTAAACTAATCGTAAGAATTGTGTATTTTCGTTCGCTTTTGTGTGTGTGCATCCCTTATAGAACTGGAAAATCGACTATTTCCCTGGATATCAAACCCAAAAGCAGCATATAAGCGATATATTTTTATCGAATGAGACCACAAACACAGCAAGGACATAAGAATTTACATGATGTGGAAAATAGTTGAGGAATATTTTGTCATGTTTGTAAAGATCTATTTAAATCATCGTCTTAAATTGAAAAGTAATAGTAACGTATACATCATTTAATTTATATCAAGAGACAAATCATATACATATATCGTTCTAGACGAATAGGATAAGATCCTTTCTTAAAATATGTATAAACGAATATAAATTATGTTTCGAAGATTGCCCACATTTTAACACACTCGATTGTAATGGAGCCTAATTTTAAGCTTGGGAGATAATGATCTAATGCAAAAAATTAATCTACGCAACACGCGTAAATATAATATGTATGTAATTATTTTTGAATGTATTATTCATAAATGATTCAAGCAAAAAATACCGTATCTTAGACAAAAAATCTATTTGATTTAAGATTCTCAGCTATGGGATGTACTTTTAATAGGAAATAAAATTACGCAAGCCAAAATGTGCTTTATCATGTATCCATACGATTGATTTTATATTATTTCAAGCGGCAAGGTCTTAAGGTCATTACCGATGCGGTCATGTATGGAAGAGGCGGCATTCTTAGAATTTATAGACGAACATTTTCTAAGATAGAACCTTCTTAATTATATTTAAATTTCTTTAATACTTTAAGCTTCCACTTCGAGAACTTTGTGACTTAACTGTTATTGCTATAAATTGTATTTTAAAACCCCCTACTAAATATAATAAGCGCAATACTTATATAAAAAATAATTATTATTTAATGACAAAAATAAATATGCTAGATCTTATTTCTCAGGCGCTTATAAACATCATATTTAAAAGGCACGTAGTAATATTAAAAAAAAAGCATATAGTCAGGTGGGGTAAATGCATGAACGGGGTAAATGTAATACCATAACTTTAACTGATTACACACAAAATAAACTAGTGCTGGCATCTCTTATACACGTAAAGTACTTCTTGCACTACACTCTGACAACTTATTGAATCTGATGGATTGACAGATTTTCTCCAATCTCGTTGCAATAAAAACCAAAGTATATTTCAATTTGCGTATTTTATTGCAATTACCCCAGATTAGTAACTATCTACACTATTAGAATTTTAACATATTTTTTACATTTACCCCTTTACACCGGGAAAATGCAACAGAGAGTTAATCTGTAATCATCCATAATTAAATATAAATAATTACATCAAACAAAAGCCTAAAACATGTTTAATATTCACAGTAAAAATTATTTTTATATTGTAAAAGACCACAAAATAACAAGTCAATTTAGTTATGGTACTCGCATTTACCCCACCTGACCCTACGTTAATTTGTATATTAGGATTAGGTACTAGTTAATCTTAATTATTTTAAGTATGACTTGATAACTTCAAGATAGTTTCATATTTTACGCAATACAATTGAACTAACATTCGTATCAAAACAGCTGATCATGTTATGTCATCGTGAAACCAGCTTTATCTAACGGAACCTCGGTCTAAGATTAGGGACATGATGACGTACATAATTTACCGTTGGACTGGACTTTAAAATATTTGCTTTTTTAAGGAACGAAACTGTAAAATGAAAACAAGCTTTGTTATCAAAGATTTGCTATGGTCTATGAAATATGAATCTTAGTTTTTCCGCACAAAATTAGACGTTCACTACGCTAATAAAAAATGAATGTAAATATTTGTTTTTAATTTAGTTGTCAATTACGGTTGCATGGTTGGTGGCAGTTGTAGCATGGCATCTTTTTGAACCCTGAATCCGTGGCGTTCATCTTACTATCAAACTTAAGAATATTGTAAATTCTATACGTTTTTGCATATGTATTAATGCGGGTACCAAATTATTTCCAACCCTTTCAAACTTATTTATTTATTCCGTAACACTATTAATTCAATTCATAATTAATTTCTGTAATATTTCTATGATATATGAAGGTCACAGTAGCAGCTTAGCTCTTTTAAAATGCAGATCGCAACATTGATATTAATGCTACCTGTGTGGGCTGCTGACTAAAGTATATAACAATGTATTACATGACAGTGTTATATATAAGCGTTTAACAAATTTATGTGCCAGGTATATAACGAAACGTTAAAGTTACGCTATGATCAACATTTTTTACATATGCAACTGTCCCCAATTTTTTTATATTTAGCAGTTCGGGTTTTACAATACCTGCGTTTACCATCTCAGAAAGCGCTCCATATCTTATTATTTTATATCAACGCAGGAATAGAAAGATTTATCTTGTTCTATGGAATATGACATTCCTAAAATACTTCTTTTGCCTGCATAATTATACATAATTTTATAATCTTTTCCACACAAATTCTATATCACAATATCGGGTCAAGCTCATTGGTAAGTATTCTACAGAACGCATTCGTTTCTTTGATCATTCTATTTCATATAGTCTAGTCGACAAGTTGAAAATGGAACAAACAAAGTCAAACAAATGGAGATACTGCTCTTAAAATTATGTGCGATACCTCATTGGATCCGGAATGATGTCTAGAAAAATGTGCTAAAAGCGTGTATTAGCACATAAAAAATTGCAAAAGTTATACACAATTAAAGATAAAAAAAAAGGTAATTTAGTTTTTTGCCAATATTTAATAAACTATTAATATTTAAGAAATTTCAAAAAAAGATTCTAAAAGAAGAGGAAATTTCCAATAAAAAACTCTGTACTCCCGGAACTCTATCTCCATTATTTATAGTTTTAATTTAACGCTGAAAATAGGTCTACGCGTGACATTTTTAGGATTCGCGCGTGGCGTCAAAAGCGACTACGGCACATTAATTAATTTATTTAAGGTGTTGAATATTTTTTTTTAAATTTGAAAAAATTATGGTGTGTTCTGAACACTATAAATAATTTATTCCCGTTGGAAATTTTACTTAAAATTAATTTTTCAACAAGTTAAATAATTGTTAACTAACGAAATTTTCTCGAACGACCGTCTTAATTGTAAGTGAAAAAAAATGTTTAAATAATGGTCGTAAAAATATTTCGCTTCGTAGAGCCTTTCTTACATACATACTTAACAAGATCGTGCCATAAAAGTTAAAGAAATATTTATACTTTGTTTATAACAATTTTTTTACTTAAACAAAAACTTAAAAATGCATGTACTGTTGTTAAAATTTTTTTTTTTTTTTAAATCATCATATAATCGTTTTTTTATTAATACAAGATATTTATTGATTTGCAAAAAAAAAAATTCCCGCCATTTGTTAATAAATTTTTTTTTTAAAAAATGATTAAATCAATATTTAAAAAAAAAAAAATTACACAACTTTATTACATTAAAAATATTATGATTTTTAAAAAAAAAATTTTTCCTTCATAACAATTTTTAATTGTTTATAATCGTTTTTTTTAATTTTCTATTGTTTAAATAATTAGTTAAGAAATTTTTTTTTTCTAAAAATCATAATTGACAGTCCTCTATAAAGTAACAGAAAAAAATTTTTTTTTAATCAACAATTCTATTGTTTATTAACTTACCAATTTGTTATAAACAAATGTTCAACTTTTTTATATTTTTTTTCTAAAACTTCTAAAATTAACATAGGTAACACAATGTACACTTGTGATTCGTCATTAAAGAAATATAATATTAATGCTTCTAATTTTACATTTACTGCCAGTTCTCAAATCAAGGGCGTAGAACGGAAGAGAAGAACTGGCAATAAACTCTCCGCCACTCTTTTTAATCGCCATGTTTTTTTTATTTTTTATTAATGTATTGAGACACGCCGGTTTCCTCACGAAGTTTTCCTTCTCTCTAGATGCATACATAGACAGAAAGTCCATTGGTACACATCCAGGATCGAACCTACAATGGGACCAATTGGCCAACACTGCTATACATTTTTGTTTAGTGACCTCTCTTATTGAATTTATTCGGCGGTGAAGCCTTATTGACGCATCCCGTGCAGTGTCTAAGTATGTCGGTAAACTTTTTTTTTTACTTTTTTTTTATGTAATAGGAGGCAAACGGGCAGGAGGTCACCTGATGTTAAGTGATACCGCCGCCCATGGACACTCACAATGCCAGAAGGCTCATTAAACTGAAGTTTTAGTTCGCGCTCAGTTTGACACTGAATGTTATCCTTGGTCCCTCGAATTTTCCTGTCGAAGTGCTCTCTCTCCACTCTCACAACTCCACGGTCTGAGTATAATGAACCTCTTAAATTATTTTCGTAATACAAACAATATTTCCTCTGCATAAACCTGTCATAAGATAAAGTTCGAACAATATGAGATGTATTTTGCATTCATCATTACATAATGTTACATCTCATTGACACACTTTTACTGGTTATGTGTAAAATAATGATTCAGTATGGGTTTTCATTAATGAACGTTGGTGGACTACCTTCACCTTACCTATAGTGGCGTTGTGGCCCATTTTCACAAGAGGTTATTTAAACAATTACGTATTTCGGACATCTTTCGATAACTTAAACACTGTCATATGGCCGGTCTTATAAGTTCAATATAAAAAATAAATCAGTGGCGCTACAACCTCTTTAGGTCTTGACCTAGGATTTCCTTTCGATGATCAGCCTCCAGCGTCTGACACACGCCGTCGACTTTTTGGGTCTAGCAAATGTTAAATGCGCACATAGAAAGAGAGTCCATTGGTGCACAGCCGGGGATCGATACCTCAGGTATGAGTGTCTCAAGCTGAAGCCAATAGGGCATCACTCCTCCATAAGTTCAATATAGTTCTCCAAATATCCGTACCGCTGATGTCACAACCTTCATATAGCGCGGTACAGAAACTCGTTCTAGTAATTGGGATCCTTGTCGGTATGTCTATTGGAAGTCACAGAGTAAGGGATCGTATTAATACGATTAGTAGTAGATTAAACTGGCCGTTAAACGGGCATCTCCTGGACAGGTGTGGGCACATCTCACTTAACATCAGGTGGGATTTGATTGTGTCAAACATCTGTCCAGTTCTGTACAAAAAAATATCGACTTGTCTGGCTAACCATAAATAGTATAGACTGGGCATGTAGTATAGTTTAAATGATCCTAATCCTTGGGATTGATTTGCTCCAGTTCAAACAATTTGTATGACTCAAAACTTAGCGATTACGTTCATAAGTGTACTTGTTTACCTATATAAATAAAGTTATTTTGAGTTTGAGTTTGAATAACCTAATAAATCTCAAGCTTTTTGTGACAATTATCAAATTGTTTCTATCAAGATGTACTATATATATAGTAAAGAACTAATCATCGAAGCATTTATTTATTATATACCAAGGGTATAGGCTGTTATTATTCAGAAAATACTAGCATAATTAAAGTAATAGTACCAACACATAATGTAGAATATATCTTTCATATTTTCTTTAAATATTGTCTGTTTTTTCTATACACTTAAATGCTTAAATGATACATATTATAAATTTAACTATTTCATAATACGTCAGAAAACAAGTCACAATTATTGAAAATAATGCAAGCAATTAGTTTTCGTATTTACATTTTGAAGTCGTTGAACACAGCTACATACCGTAACCACGTTAATGTTATTAAGTAAATTTTTATGTCTGTTACCCGGAAATGACTAGAGCCCACGAGGCGTGACAGAGATGCTCGAAGAATCCACGTAATTATTTGATAATAATAATATGTTTAGTTTTTGTTGCAGGTGGGTAATTGACGGATGTACGTAATGTCTATGTTGAGGTTAATTGTAAATTCTTCTCACATGTCACCTTTAAAAGGTCATATTTTGTGTGAGTTGGATTGATACAGCTATGTAGCGCAGTTTTGGGCTTTGACTGGATTTTCAAGCAATGAGGAATGGGACATGCTGAGGCTTTCTGCGTCTGATACTTGTGGTGACTGGTCGTATTGGAATTCGTGTATGCGGTGATGTTATGTGATGTAGTTATTTTGACTATGTGTTTGCGTGTTGGTCCCACGAGAATGTAAGTGCGTGCTCCTATTTCACCATGCCTCCTGATAGAGGACAACTCTTTGTTTTTAATTTATGTTATTATTATTAATTACTTAAGATGCCATGTGGAACATGGTGTAATGGTTGCAGCTCCTTACAAACGTTGTGTAAAAAAAACATGGCCAAAGAGTGGCGGAGAGTTTATTGCCAGTTCTTCTCTTCCGTTCTACGGCCCTTGATTTGAGAACTGGCACTAAATGTAAAATTAGAAGCATTAATATGTATTTCTTTACTGACAAGTCATAAGTGTACAATACGTTTACCTATGATTGAATGATTTTTGAATTTGAATTTGTATTTTTAAAGGATTTACATCTGGAATTTAACACAGGATCATCGGGTTATATGCCTGCGTTAAAAACTATGCTACGGAGGTGTTGCTGGTTAAAATCGAGACAAAATAGGCGTAAGATGCGTAATCCATCCAATTTTTTATTCCATAGACGGATTGTTTTCCCTAAAATAAAACACTTTTAAAAGTTCTTGTATGTTTTTGATAATATATTCTAATCTTTTTGCATTTGAGAAATAAATATTAGTAAAGACATGTATTAATCAGGTCATGAGAAAGATTTCAAGTATTTGCGAGAAATATATTTGTCATAACTTTTGTTTGAAACAAATATCTGTGCCGAGATAAGAGTTGAAACGTTACAAGATACAAACATATAAAACAAACAGAAGGGCTTACACAACGAGAGAAAGTCACTTATCAGATAGGCTTTACGTCATAGCCAGTCTAGGTAGAACGAATTTTGCGCACCATTTGTGTTTTATAGACGGCCAAAATTTTGTATTAATTTAAACTAGTTTTTTTCTTTACGCTAAGTCCCAAGTAGGTCTTATACCACTGAGGTTTTGCGTCCGAATCACGGCTTTGCACCAACGGATATGTCTGTATGTACGCAATTCTTTCTCCTACATCAACATCAAACATCGTTTTAAACACAAAAATAAACATAAGCTGATCACTTCTCTATGAAAAAAAATAGTGCTACTTAATTATTATTAATACAACAAAACAAAATGGCAATAGAGTTTAACATCCTTATTTACAAATATCATTCATTGAATGATGAATCTCTTGTCTTTATCACTCTCGTGGCATGTCTCAAATAATTGAAGGTGACAAATTATTCTTTCACTACCCTTCACTTTGTTTAAAGTGGTATTTATATAATTGTATATCTTAGCCTTGTTTTATTAAGTTAACAAAAATTGTTGTTTTACGCGTTGCTAGCTCGACTTTGTTTATGGAATCGGTACGGAATGAGTTTAAGGAACTAAATATTATGACACTATACTCGAAACAGAACTAATCTTAGCATACGAATACGAATGGAAACTGAATAAATTCAAAACTCTCGTTAAACGTAAATGAATCAATAAAGCTTTTTATAAATTTGTCGATTATTTAAATGATCCTAATCCTTGGGATTGATTTGCTACAGTTCAAACAATTTGTATGACTAAAAACTTGGCGATTAAGAACAGCGGCGGAGAGTTTCTTGCCAGTTTTTCTTGCCCGCTCTACGCTCTTGAATTGCGAACTAGTAGGAAATGTAAATTTAGAATGTTTTCTGTTGCCGATCATAAGTGTACTTGGTTACCTATATGAATAAAGTTGTTTTGAGTTTATGTTTTAATGGAGATGCAGTAAAAATAATACTTTCTTTGTATTATACGAATTTAAATAAATTATTGTTATAAATTATACTAGATTTCAAAATGACAGGAATCAAATTAGAAAACTCCTTGTTTATAATAGATATTAACATTTAACGTGATCGGGAAAGGCGAAACAACTATTACTCAACAACCATATATGTATCGCTATTAAAATTGCAATTTACACCATTTTGATAAATTTATAAACGAATAAACGTGGGAGGATTGCTTAATTTCTTAATAAAAAGCTTAGGAAATTTATTGTATAATCCTTTTTCATCATTGGAGTATTAAAACCTTATACCTTCCTCTACGTACAAAATATTTTTTTTAACTTGTCGGTCACTTGCAAGTGTTCAAGTTCCTGTTATGCGTCTAACGCGGAGGTCTTGAGTTCAATATATGTTCCGTACTTTAAAATAAGCTGCTCACTTACATTCCTGAAAGGTACTCAGTAAAACAAATTCTACTAAGTAGAAAATAATTAAAAGATATTTAATTTAACTTGTGACAGGTGGATTGTGCAGTCCACTGTGGCAGGTGTTCCAGAGTTTCTAATCCTTTTTTTAATCATGGGGGGATTTAACAATCAGATTCACACTAAATTCAATAACCGGTCGTTTTACACTTCCACGTAACAATTTTTTATGTAACAGAGGCAAACGGGCAGGATTTAGAAAATTATTTTGTAGATCGTACAATAAAGTACGAAAAGTTCTATTGATAAGGTTTTTCAAGTTTTGGTCAGAGATGTCAGGAACGGCGAAGGCGAGTTCACAGCATCTATTCAAGATAATGGCCGCCATTATTGATCTGAAACTGTTGTCTTATTACTACAGCTTTTTTTGGATTGGAATCTCGCTGTTGGCTTGGGCTGTTTAGGTGAGCGTAGCTTGGCCTGAATGGACGTTGTTCCCGCGACTAGCGCAAGGGCGTCTCCTGTGAGACTTGGACCTGGGCTAAGACCGTCGCATCGTCGTCAGCACATTGAAAGAAACCGTAAGCATTAAATTATAGTTTTGAATGGTCTTCTTTTGTTTTATTTTATGTAAGCAAACGGTCATGAGGCTCAGCCGAAGATAAGTGATGCCACCGCCCATAGACACTCGGGATTAACAAAACTAGAAATTACGTTAGCAAAACGTATCTAGTATTATATACCCTTCAATCTAAATAATTAAATCTTTATATACTATATGTATAAATACTGTCATAAATTGCTGTATATAGGTCAGATGTTACCTAAGGATTTGCAAGTAATAAATAAAAATCTCCAACGAGGTTGGAATACCTTACGAAGATCCATTTCGAAACGTTACTCAATGATCCTGATACGGCGCACAAGGGCGTGCGCGGGCGACGCGACGTTTGGATAACCTCAATCCTACAGATTAATTTGAAATTATATGAATGTATCGTTTTTCCAAAAATACATTTCACATACGTTTATAAATACGATCAATCAGCAATCTCTTTTCCTTATGAAAAAAAATACAACTTGATGGAAATGGACTAAAGATTAAGTAGATACAACAGTGCAATATACATATATAACATTATTATGTGTAACATTACCTAACATCTATATTTTGTGACAAATACATGTGTATGTTAACTCAAATTTCACTCCTAACAGCCCATTAAAGAGATGATTCGTAGACCCTTATATATATATTTGGTGATGTGATTATGTTTTAATGATCTTTATAGTAGGTGATCTGCACATTCTATTACCTACAACCTGCTGGTTTTCTATATATATTTACGTTACGCACGTGTTCAAGAGCCATAACAATAACATAAACGAAAATCCTCTATAGGAAAGTAATACTTCTGTTGTCTCGCACTTATAAAGGACTACACTATCATCATATACCTTAGTTTTAATCTATAATATAAAATAATAGGTGTTCGAGTCAGGTTCCGGTAGTGACGTCACGCGTGGGTGATTCGTGGGCACACAGCCTTGAGTCGTGACTGGCTGTAATCATGCTAAGTAATTTTTATACTCAATAAGTCACATTATAGCATTACAGCCTTATATGTAATTTCCTGTCAAACAAACGTATGCAATATTTTGTAAGAGATATTCAAAGATCACTTATGCTTAATAATTTGTTTAAGCAGTAATTTGAAATAATAAGTATTATTTGTTGTTTCAAATGTTAAATTTCAGTTGTCTTTCGTTTTTTTTTAAATATATTTTTGTCTATTAATATACTTACTTGTTTTCTGTATCATATATATTGTTTATCAATGTAAACTGTTTTGGGTTTCAGTATTGTCTAAGTGTTTTGTTTTATAATATGTTAGCTTTAAGATTACTTATAATTAAATAGATAGATAGATATATATAATAAAATTACAATATATCAAAAACAGATATTTTGCGTATGTGCAAATAAATCCGTAGAAATTAAAAAACTAATTCAAAGATTATGTGACAAAAACAATCCGTTTTCAAAACTGGTAGTAAATGTAATATTAAAATAAATTTAACATCATTTCTGTTGACGTTCATAAGTGTACTTGGTTACCTATATGAGTAAAGTTATTTTGAGTTTGAGTATGAGTGTTTGCTTAATATTTAATTTTTATTTAACCATTTAAAGTAAAAAGACAAAGGCTGACAAATAGAACAGTTACTAATTAGTAACGGTACCTATTAAGAAGTAATGTAACAATTTAAGTTATTTAGGTAACATGTAGTTAAGCAATGACTACACTTTTGGAATTTAGGTCGATAGAGTCCACGTGCTTAAGCTTGGGTAACACTATTTTATGGATACAATTATTTTTTTTATATCAAAAACAAATATATTCATTTATTCTCTATTATATTCCAAGATTCCAAAAGTTTATTGCTAACTACCAGCTATTTGAATCTTTTTCATGTTAAAATAAAAAAAAAATATAAAGAGTAAAATACGTTTAACAAAAAATGTAATTATAAAATACAGACTTTTAGTGCTAGCTTTGACGTTTTCATGGATTAATTAAGTGTTATACCGTAACCCACGCACAGTGTTTGCCCATATTTATGTGTGTTTTATTAATCAAACAGCTCGGCTCCTAGAAAAACCCACTAATTTTGGCAGATTTTTGTTTTATGTTATAGGAGGCAAACGGGCAGGAGGCTCACCCGTTGTTAAGTGATACCGCCGCCCATGGACACTCACACTGCCAGAAGTCTCGCAAATGCATTGCTGGCCTTTTAAGAATTGGTACACTCTTTTCTTGAAGTAAGTCCCCATGTCGAATTGGTTCGGAAATGCTTCAGTGGGCAGCTGGTTCCACATAGCGATGGTGCGCGACAAAACTGTCTTAAAAATCGCTCAGTTGTGGAACGACGGACGTCGAGGTAATACGGATAGTATTTTGTATTGCCAGATTGTTAAGTTGTGAATTCTAGACATAATGATTATTAATCAGTTCTTGTACCTTTAAAGGTCAAAGTATCAATTTCAAAGTGACAGATAAATGTCTCGCTCTAGTAGATTACTAACCTGCTTGCTTATATATAAACAACATGATAGAAAATAATTAAATTTAATATTTATTGTCATCTAATATTCGATCAGAAGAAGAATATTAGAAGAGAGAAGAGAGAGAATGAATAGAGAGAGAGATTAGAGTCTACAGATTTTTAGAAGTTTTTAAAATGGTAGGTCGTTTGCGTTGCGTTTCAATATAGGTATATTAACTCGTGTTATATATATATATATATATAACAAATATTATTTTAAAGAAAAAAATATATATATATACGGTTATTGTCATTCAAAAGCTAATGAAAGTCTGATGCGGTTTCAAGGAGCTGCGGTACCGTTGAAGTCTAATCCTTAGGGATGTGTCTGATATACTGGAACTGCATATTACACTGGTTAAAACGCAAAACTGTATTTAACTCTGAAACTAGGATGGCAATACGAAAATGTTATATTATAATATAAATTTATATTGATATTCGTCGTGCTTTCGAATCACTGCAAAAGTCGCTGTTTCTACAGTAAAATTAGACCTTCTAAGATAACCAATATGTCTAAAATGTTTCCGCCTGCCAGACTTGAAATAGTGCTTTGTTTCACGTTTCTCACATCCACACCAACTATACAAAGACCTTAGTATTGTATCGCGCAGCCCGGACATACAACGACCACAACAAACGTTGACTTGATTAAGCTATCGCGGAATATGCTTAAGGAGTATAAAAAACATCCATAGCGCTTAATAACCTGCACATAACCGCATCCCACATACACACTCTCACGTATATATCCTCACTTTCATACCATCACACATCACAGCCGAATTAGGAAATATTTAGTTAAATATTTTTAATTAATTTTTTCCTGTCTAAGTGAAGTGGTAAATGAACCTTTTTGTATATATTATGTTTTCCATATTGTCCTATATCTCTAGTATAGTTTTTTGTTATATGTTCCCTACAATTGACACTGGTCAGGCACAGAAGGACATGTTTATTAAAAAAAAAATCAAAACAGTGTTGAAAGTGAATAGGTACCTATATAACCTATATGTATGTGTATATTCACAGTTATTAAATTATTATCTATCTTCAAACTACAAACATCGCAAAAATAATTTTATATTCGACACCTATATAAATAGTTTGCTAGTAAGCTATCCAACGTAAAAAGTCAACATGGCCCATTACCCATAAAAGGCATCACACGGCTCCTGGTTTTTATATAAACCACAGATAATTACAGAGTTTTTGCTTCATTTTTGTCTTAAGTTCAATATAGCATCTTCGCGAAGAAACTAAAATATCGTTAAGAAATATGACATCATTAAGGAAAATTTGTATTCAAATCGTTTACAAAATATTAATTCGCTTAGGAGTCAATTCATAGACTTTATTTATTATATAGCAATAAAAATTATAATTATTATGGAGCAATAAATTCAAAAAAATTAATTTAGCAATTTTCGGTGTAATAAAATAATGCGGAAGTACATAAAGACCCCTTCTGTTTTGTTTTTATTTATTATAAATTATTATTGTTAATACAAATCAGGAGGAGGTTATATAAATAAAATGGTGTTAGCTTTTACTATGGTTTGATAATTCTTATAGGTAAGAATATAATACTTCCTCCGTGCGTACAAGTTTTGTTCCTGGGGATTTAACCTTAGACCCAGAAAACTGCCCCCATCGAAAAGTCAACATACGCTATACAATATATCTTGTGTTAGCAATAGCATACATATTATACTTGTCGACCTTAATGTTCATATTTAACAATCGATCAAAAGCCTCCAAAATAAACACGATGCTTGATTGGTTGCCTTGAAATAACCCGTTACATATACATTATAATTGAGGCCTGGAATTTAATTTATTAAGAAGTGGTTTAAACAATTTAAATCACTTCTTATATATATATAGATATATATGTATATATAAATTGTTTAATAGTTTATATTATAAAATAATTGTCCTTAATTTCAATCTTTTGTTAGTATTATTCACAAATTCTTACATTTTAGTGCTCTTAAATGCTAGACAAAACTTTTGAAAAATGGTTTATCTCAAATAAATCTTTATATTTAAAAAGTGCAAATGAGCTACAGTTAAAAGACCATATACGAAACATATTGTTCATATTTAATTCATACGTATTGACAGAACCTTGCTATTTCAGTCTTCTCACGAATAAAAACAAAACGCATCGAAGCAAAGCTTTTTAAAAGTCATTCCAAGATTGCAAACTTACCTTTTAAAAAACAACCAAGGTCTTACTGCAACTGAGAAAACTCGACCGTTTAACCACTCACATTAAAACCACATTTCCATACACAACCACATTACACAATTAAATCGAAATGCAAAGATTAGTTGAAAATTTTGACAGATTTTCCCGCGAATTCGTTATTTTTTTTTATATCATTCGTTCGTTGTCATGGCGACCGCGCGCTTCGCATGTTCTTGGCCAACTGGCGTCAGCGATTCGAAGTTCGAACTTCGAACCGGTCTTAGCAAAAAGGTTGTATTTTTTTATATTTCGATTTATAAAGATGATGTCAGGATTGAAACTCGCTCGGTAAGTTTTATTTTAAGTATATTTTAATTGCAATATGGAAATATACATTAAATAAGCTATAATAAGATAACTACACTTTAGGACATTATGTACGCAAACGCGCAGCAGCAGTCTTATTTTACAAATATTTTTTTTAAATAATAAAACGAACGCTCGATGGCAAACATGGCAAAATTCCGGTATGTGTATTTTTTTTAGTAATAGACAACAATTTTTTTTAATTCCTTCAGAGCAGCTGTACCTAAACATGCTGCCCTCTCTGGACTGAGTGTTTTGAAATCTTTGCAGTTTTATGGTTTGATTATTTTTATTCAGAATAATTTAATTTTATTAAAAGCAATCCTCGTGACTTTTGAATACATTATTACAGTAGTTAAATAAAATAAATTAGTGGCGCTTTTTAGGTTTGGGCCTCAGATTTCTGTACCTGTTTCATAATTTGTCAATCTAATAGGCAAGTAGGTGATCAGCCTCCTGTCCCTAACACACGCCGTCGACTTTTTGGGTCTGAGGCTAGCTGGTTCCCTCACGATGTTTTCCTTCACAACATTCTGCTCCTCACATACAAGGGCCAATTACAGCCACACCACACACACTTGAAACGAACCGAATGGGAAAGGAAAAAAAAACTCTCTCATTATATCGTTTATTTAATTTTTTTCTTTGATTATTGTTATTTTGTGTGTTTATGTGTGTGAGTTTTTGTTAGTAATAAATTATATGTCTATGTCTTTAAATCTTCCTCAGGAATCACACTAGCTATTAATAAATGGATGAACGCATATTAACTTGACGTTACATAACGCGGCGTTTCAAGAGTCGTGTTCAGCTAGAGTCGCTTATTCGAAGTTTTATGATTTTTTTTATAGAACAGGGGGCAAACGGGCAGGAGGCTCATCTGATGTTATGTGTGTTCCGCCCACGGAATTGGTACGCTCTTTTCTTGGAGGACCCTAAGTCGAATTGGTTCGGAAATACTTCAGTGGGCAGCTGGTTCCACATAGTGGTGGTGCGCGGCAAAAACTGCCTTGAAAAACGCTCAGTTGTGGAACGGCGGACGTCGAGGTGATACGAGTGGATTTTCGTACTCTGCCTCGACGTCCGATGATGAAACTCAGCTGCAGGTATTATTACGATCAACTCCACTGAACACTCTCCATGGTTAATGCGGTAGAAGATGCAAAGTGACCCCACATCTCTACGCAACGCCATAGGATCAAGCCGCCCGGAGAGGGATTATGTACATGTAATATTCGCAATTTGCATAAATAACAAAATATTATTAGTCGATTGATTTTTTTTAAATTATTTTAATGACCAGTAATTTATATTCATAACTTTATTATTTGGTCAGTATTTTTTTTTAAAGCACGTTTATTCATTCAAATATATAGAAACTGTAGTTTTAATGAATAATTCTAATAATATTATAGTAGTGATAATATAACTGCGCATATAATCCATATTTATATAGCGATTAGTATAATTTTTATTATATTTTAATTGATATAGATTACGCGACCTTAATTAGTTCTCTTAATGCCTATCTTAGCCTATTTACATTATTTGGTATTTCGTGATTAAATACGAAAATCACACATCACTTAGCACAACTTCTTAAGCGGGTATGGGGCAGTCGTATTGCTTCATTGCCCATTGTTTATATGTTATGCATTGCGTAAAAAGATTATCAGCGTTATACATTAGGAGATAAGTGTACTGATTCCCAAACTTATAGGGTTGTTCCACAACCTGTTGAGGCCCTACAGGCTGAATGATAATGATGATGATGGATCAGCTGTTAAACTTAATCTCTAGCGTTATTTTTATTCTACTCAGATATATAAAAATAATTCCATTTATTTTCAATCTAAACAATTATTGGCAGTACACAACTTATTATATTTATATATTTTTTATTACTTGTTATAGTAACTTTCTTCAGTTCCAGCGGAAACTCTTCTTGGGAAAAGGCCACCGTCAGCTTTTCTCAAAGCACTCTAATCATGGCTTTCTTTCTCCATTCCCTTCCTGCTAACGCTTCTGTATTTTCCATCCACCTTTTCGATATCACCACATCCTACTTCCCCGTGGTCCTTTCAATAAAGTTTTTTGAAGTCCAGCTTTTATCTGCACATCTTGCTATAAACCTCGTGCACTGCCACTTCTGTTTTAGGGCACCATGTAAGACGTCTCTTACTTAGATACCAATAGGTATTCTTCTTTTTTTTTGTGTTTATGTCCATTGCTTTCTAACATACTTGAACGGTTCCCGGGTCATCGGGGTGCTTTGAATAATAGAGGATTATAGTTTTACTCTATATAAACCACTCGCGTACAACAATAGAATATAAGCGAAATACTGAAATGTTAATTGCTATGTAACGAATTAATGCAATGTAACAGACGAAGAGAGTGTCTATGTCTGGATACACTCTCGGGGCGTAACTCCGACTATTTAGAAAATCGCCAAGCTTATAAAACTAAGAAAACCTGAGTGAGCAAAATGAGCCTTGGCTGTACAATACTACTGGTATAGTATATTTGTATTGTGAGACCACGGTTGGCAGACGTATGTGCGTGTAGGTAAAATTCAGTTGTCCAAGACAATATTCTTTAGATAAATGGAAAATTCTTTTTCAGCTCATGTTAATACGCCGTTTGTCCATTATCTCTTGATATTCACTTTTGACTTCAAATGATAGTTGTTTTCATGGGTATTTTTGCTATTCAAATTACAAACGTAAATAATATTTAGTTAATACATTATTAGTATCCAAATAATTGAAAATGTGAGTTTGTGTGAGTGAACTTGAAGAACAGCAAGAAAGGAAGAATAAGCACAACTATATTTTCCGCGCTCCGCATTAGGGCCGGCGCCCATTATCGGCATCGGTACGACTGAGGATTTTAGGTGGCAAATAGCAATATACTATAACATAATGGCAATAAAGTAGAAATTTCCGTAATATGTGGTTGTAATAACAAAAATACAGCTGCGGTATGCTTGAGGCTGGTGTATCGGCAGCCTTGAGAATGCTTCGGCAACCTTCGGGACGCCGCCGGCGCCGAGGCAACACTCGGGGGATAGTTTGAGATAATATTAGATATAATAGATATTGAGACGCTTCGGCAAGCTACAGGACGGTGCGGCATCATTAAGGACGCTTCGTCATCCCTAAGAACGTTGCAGCATGCCAAAGCATAGTTGCCGATAGTGTGCGCTTGCATGTAGGATGCCGAAGGATCCTTTTCCTTGCCGATGCCGATAATGGGCGCCGGCCCTTAGAATTGGCAGTTATCGTGTTTGGAATGGTTCTGGCTTTTTTTGATCTCATCAGAGAGCCAGGAAAATATTTGAGTTTAACAGGTTTATTGGGGAGTATTTACCGAGGAGTTTGGTAGCAGAAGAAGTGAAAAACAAAATTTTGACAAGAAAAGTAGAGTCGTACAAAGCACTCGTCTATAATAAATGCATGAGCGAGCATTGATAACTACTGTGGGATTCTGCTTTGGTCGCTTTGAGTGAAATGAGAAATAGTTAAGGTCATGGTATGAGAAGGTGACTACTGTGTAACAATTTCATAGCTGACTTTGAACGCATGACTCAGGACTAAGAATCTACTGTAAATACTAGATTACTGTAAATAAAAATACTACTATCATTTTCAACTTTTTATTTAAATAAAAATTAATAAATAGACAAGCTAAAAGTATGTACCACTTGGTAATATCCTAAGAATAATTTAGGATTATTATAAAATAATAATACAATATAATGATTTATGTTTCTTATCTATTTATTTACAAATATTATCATTAAATTAAATTACGTACGAAAAAGTTCACTTCGAGATCTTTAATGAAAAATCCTATATTGTATCTAGGAAATAAATAAGCCTAAAATTTAATTTAAAATCCAATAATCTCGTGATAAAAACAAATTTTACTAATATAACAAACAAATTTTATTAATATTTAGTTATTATTATCACATACGAAGCTTTACACAAAGTTTTAATTAGAAATTTCACAATACAACGTATTTGTCGATTCGCCATTCTTACAGTTATGAAAATTGCATCAAAAAGCTAACAATAATACTGTCACTATTTACTTTATGTCGTTACAAGCTTATCTATCCATGGTACAAATTTCTGTATATTAGTGTACACCCCGGGAAGGTGTTCACGACCACAACCGATGCCCCAAGAAACTAAGCCAATGAGGGTACTTCGCCCCTCGAATTTCATAGTTAAAGGTCCACCGGAGTCCCCTTGACAAGAGTCTCTACCACCCTGAAACAGAAATGATAATTTTACTATTAAAGCGAATATTTCGAATATTTTTATATAATAACTATGTAAAAATTCGTTGGTAAAACATAAATTACAAATGTTATTTAAATGAAACGATTTAACATATTTTATTTTATTTGAGTATAAATGACAGGTGAAATGTTGTGCAGTTTTTGTTAAAGTTCAACTCCTTGAACAAATAGAATAAGAATTATTGTTTTCGTTTGGCGTCTACATAAACAAAATAACGGCGGTTTCTAATTAAAAACACAATCAGATTGTTTGGTAGAGTAAAAAAACTCTCACTATTCCGGAATCATATTATGACCAACCTCTTTGTATCCAGCGCAAAGAAAAACATCATGAATAGTTTCCCGCCGACCAGCAGCACGGAACCATCGCTGACATCTTTCATTTGGTATAACTTCTACATCCACCTCCTGGAAATTTAAAAAGAGGACTTTAGTGTTACTACTATACAAAAAACTTAATAGAATATGTCAAAACATTAAAATAACAATACAATTATACCGTTTTGAAATAATTGTAGTTTATAACTAGTATAATTTTATTCTGGCGTTATTTTTTGCGGAGAACGGAACGAAGAGCGGGTGTAGGACGCCGCTGTCATAAAATTGTACAGTGACAGTATGTCAAATTTATCATTTGACTTGTTAGTTTTTGGAGTCGAGTTGCGACTTGCGATTGTATCATGTTGATGTTTATCTTTTATTATTTCGTATAAAAACATTAGAAATAAATAAACAATCGTTAGTAAAAATGGAAACAACAAAACACATATTTACTTATAATGAGAAGAAATGTTTACGTGATATTGTAAAGAAATACTATGCTATTGTAGAAAATAAGGATATTCACACCGAAGCCGTAAGGCAAAAGAATGCAACTTGGCAACAAATTGGTGAAGAATACAACGCTTGTCCACACGTGTCATTCCATGTAAGTAATTTACATTAAAAAATGTACTTCCATTATAATATGATGAAGCTTGTTGTAACTTACAACAATCCTTACTTAAATCTATTAAAAGTTTGTTTGTTACGACTTCGTGTTTGCCGGTTTTGGTGTATATGAAGTTCTGTGGTAACTAGTTTTTGAATATATTGTCCCAAATGAACAATTTTTCATTTAAGTTATATTAAGGGAATGTGATTACTATGGGTTGCTTAATGTTTATTTATGGGCACTTTCAGGCAACACCAAAACAGTTAAGACGATTATGGCTCAATCTAAAACAAAGGAGTAAAGCTAAACCACAAACATTAATTCTAAAAAAAGAACCTGAACAGAATGGTACACAGAATGAGGATCCATTAAGAGTTGAGTTACTAGAAAAGGGTATCAATGAGTTACAAACTTTTAACTATAGGGATCAACAGGAAGAATGTAGAAAAATTGAAAAGCATGAAATAGAAATGCACATTTTAAAGGAACGGTTAAGAGAGGCTAAGGCAAAGGCAGATTTAGCTGAGCTAATATACAACCAGCAGTTTAATAAATGTAAGTCTACACTATTATAACTATCTTCTAATTACTAAGTTTTCATATAAAAATTTATAAACCTTAAATTAAATTGAAGGCAGTAGATAACAAATCAACTTTCACAGAAGGCATTAAAGCAACCTTCATCATTTATAAGCAAGACTAGTTAGATAAAAAGGTTGTTGAATAATAGTCTGAACTTTTGCTACTAAGTAACTATTAACATGAAGCTGGAGTCAGTACATAACTTAAAAGTCTTAAGTTTGCAAGTAATAAATAAGATAATGTATAGCACTCACTTAAGCATTTAACTAAAGCAAGTTTGTTTCTAATGCTATTATTTTATCAGTTAAAAATCTATTTTATTTGTTTTCTGTTATATTTATTAATATTGAAATAATTTTAAAAAATATGCAACTTCTTTATTCCAGCTGAAATAGAGCAAACAAACTACAAATAAAGCTGTGCCCATGACTAACAGATATTAAACCTGTTATGCCTTTAAGAACACACTGAGCAAAAGGTGTGTCACAAAACGGAACAAATATGTCCCCGAAATAATGAACTGCTTCGGGGATGATTAATTTTTTAAACTGGTTTCGAGTTTGATGGAAGACACAGAACGGTAATCACATTCTTGTATGTGAAGGTAAATTATTAAAATATGCTGGAAATACAACATAAGAAAAGATACAGGAAAGTCTCTCTTTCATTAGTCCCTAGGAAGGGAACCCTATTTATAGGACTTCAAAATTACGAATTTATTTATATGTATACCCACATAGTGTATATAATTTGCAAACTTCAGGATTACTTTGATTTCTATGTTTCTACAAGGAATATTTTGAAAACAAATACCATTTCTTACATAAATATTATAATAGTATATACCAGTACTAGATACTTTATTTTCTTGTATTTCATGTTTTAATTACATGACAATAGATCTTTACAGTTGGCTGTATTAAAAAAAACTATGTATATTCAAAATCTCTTTTGAGTATGGTGATTTTATAGAAAGCAATGATTTTATTATGAACATATAAACATTAATATAAACGAAATATAATTAAATGTCTATGTCAGTTACTCCCTTTTTATAGTTTATCCTATTCTGTTTAAACACTAGTGAGTAGTAACACTAGGTTTAAAAGCTGAAATGACTTAACATAATATGCAAGCAGCCCTGCGATTCTGTAACTCACTTCACGAACTCACACAGCGGTTTTCGCATCGGCGGTCGCTCTCAAATCAGTCGTGAAGCAGTCATTTTATGATTTGGCATTCTGATAAACAATAAACTACAAGCTCCCACCTTTTCAGAATGCCAAATCATAAAATGACTGCTTCACAACTGATTTGAGAGCGACCGCCGATGCGAAAACCGCTGTGTGAGTTCGTGAAGTGAGTTACAGAATCGCAGGGCAGGTAATCAGCCTGTATCTAACAATTCGAAACTATTGTTATGTTGGGAATCAAACCCAGAACTAGCCAAGAGCCACTAAGCCCGTTGGTTACCATAATAAGTATTATTTAATGAATTTCATCATATAGATACTTTTTCTTTAAGTTTATGTTACTTAAGACAACAATTAGACCAAACTAGTTTAATAGAAAATTAAGTTAAACACAGAAAGAATATTTTATGCTGTGTAATGTTAGTTAGTCATAAGAGATTATTAAAAAATATTTTAAATATCAAAGTTCTTTTCTTTGGAATAATACATGGAATACAAATTGCTTTTTGTCATTCAATGTGTTAGATATTTCAAAACATACCTGTAACACAGATGGCACAGTACTCTGTCCATGTCTTGTTCGTCCCCATCCAGCGACGGTGGCCATCTTGCCCACTAACTTCATTTGTTTTTGTGGAAGACAGACCTTAAAATCAATTTTTTTCAATATATTGATTGTCATTAAATATTTTTTTTTAGTGTATAGACTTAAAGTAGTTGAAATGCAAATTAATGTGATTCATTGAATTCTATAGGAAAAATAATAGGATTCTTGGGGGAAAATATATATTTATTTTTATATAAAGCAGAACAACAAAACCACTTTAATCAAAAATGTGGCAACCCAGTTAAATAACGATATGAATTAATCAAATCGTAAGACGTGTACAAAAGGATTAATTTTTTTTTATATTTAAAAAATCTATTATTATATTTTTTTACTTTGACTATAGAAACTGCAGGGACCAAGGCAACCCGAGCGTTTATATTATTATTAGGTGTTGAATGGTTCCCTATATTGTAAATTTAATAAACTTGATAATTATCTACAGAACCTTCGACAGAGCTGAGAAAAACTTAATTTTCAGTCATTAATCCAATAATAAACCAACTACTTACAGGTAAGATATGTTGTTTGAACACGACGCCTCTATCCAATTGGACCAACGCCACATCGTTCCTGAAGTCAGCAGGCTCATATGCCGGATGCACTTCCTTCCGTTGTACTGAGAACTCTTCGTGTGAATATCGTTCGCCCGTGTCACGTACGTCCCATTCGCCGAGTCGCACGCGCAGTTGGGAATTTGGAGTGCTGCAATTGATACGTACAAATTATTAATAATTTTGCGTTTGCGTTTTTTCTGCATTTAGGACAGGTCTGGATGTCGTGGCACCACTTTCGTCTAGCTCTATCTTATTTGTTATTGATGTACACAAGTAGATGATCTTATTTATAAACATTTAAAGTTGGCTGTGAGTCTCCCTCGCTCCTGAAGCAGATTTTGAATGCGCCCTCCTCTGTGAATGGCTTTGAGGGTGAAACGAAAGCTAGCGCGAACTATGATTGATTGATGATATGATGACGTATGTCAAAATCTAATGCATTTTAGCGCTAAATATCGTTTCTGAATACCCTTAGACACCAACCGGAATGGTTGAAACGCATGTAAAATATATTAGTTTCCATTGAAATACACCACTCTCCTATTACTGTTTATTTACGCATTGTGTGATAATATGTTAAGAATAAAATCACTTACGTAGCGACACAATGAGCTGCTGTGATGACCCATCGATCAGATATAAGAGCGCCACCACATGCGAGCTTCTTGCTCAGGAACCCTGACTTGATCAACGCAGCCTGCCAAGGGTGTGACCCGAAACCAGTCGAATGCCCACCAACTATGCGATTGGAACGGGTGAAATGCTCTCCGCAGCCTGAAAAAGATAGCAAGTGAATCTATGTAACATTGCTTTACTATTTAACAAGGCGTATTATTTTAGCTAAAATATTTACATACTTCACCCATGTCTTATGAATCGTCCTATTTGTAAGGCTTGATATTGAGGGTAAACAAAATGTACGTAAAATATAGCTATAATACCAAATATCCGCCATTAAAGCATAACAAAGAAAACGCGGTGCAAAAGCGTGTTCTAAACAAAAGTGCATGATGATTATGAAAACGCAGTGCTGAAAAAGCGATAGAAAAAGATTTACGAGGTAATTCGATGTTCAGTCGATTATTCCTTATAAGGCATAAGGAAGGTACGAGTGACAACTCTTTAAAAGAGTTTAATAAACTTAATACCGCTTTTATAGACGTGGTGTAAAGAAAGTATGTAGAGTAAATGTTACCAGTTGCAAAAAGCAAAGATATCCGGCAAACACGTCTTTCTTAAATATACCAAAAACAAATGAACAGTTAAAGTTTTGTCACATCGAAAAACCAAATCACCTCATTAAACAAACAAAACATACCCGGGTAACTGGGTCTTGCTACATGCACGGGTACATAATCATCACCACTTTCGTAACCCGGGTAAACCGTTGTGGTTTCGTGATACGACGGTTTCACATGAAAGTAATTCCAATCCGGTTTCGGTCTATCCGGTTCCATAACCGGTTTGTGTGGCCGGGTATCCGTGTATATGATGATTGGGTCTTCGAATTGGTTTGTTTCGTATGTGTCGTGAGGGAACGAACCGATGATTTCTATCAGGTCGCCTGGTGTGAAAAATGAGTAATGTTGGTAGTATGATCTGACTGATGCGTGGTGAACATATCATATAAATCTGTTGTTTTATCTATAGAGTTATAGACAATTTTCTAGTGTGATTAGAATTAATCATTTGCTTTTTTTCGTAAAAAAGAAAATCAGATATTTTTGAGACGTAAAACGCCGGATAATAAATGGGGTGATTGAACAACATAGTTTTAGAAATAAGTACATATAACCTATTAAATGTTTTGAATTTTCTATAATCACAGGATTCTTCAACTCACTGTTACAATGTTATTTTTTAATTTAATCTATGTTTATAATCTTATAAAAAAACTGTCCTCTGCGATTTTGTCCGCGTAATTCTCATCGTTAAATTATAATATAGACTTTTTCGATCATGACCTACACATCTTACAACAGGAATCTTTTTAGGGACCTATAGTTCCAGAAATCCATATTGATACAGCGCGTTGTACCAAATAAACTGGGAAGCTCACAAACTTTTTTCCCGCTTTCTCAATATTCTTCATTAAAGCTGGTCATTAATTCTGGTCGTGTCCACGTGTTATAGGGACGGCACCGCTTTTTATATTTTTGTATGTTTATATCATGTGTTTGTCCTAATTTTGTGGTCCAAATAAAAAAAATAAAAGCTGATCGCTGATAATGTAGCTTAATATTTAATAATGAGCCTTGGTCTCCGAAATTTGGGAACGCCAGCATAACGCGAGCAACCGCTTCCCGATCGGACACTTGGTCGCTGCGCTATTTATATTTCTACTACAATTTCAAAATTTATTTGTTATATATTATCTATTACGAACAAAACATCAAATCCTTCTTTATAATAATATTAGTATGGATTGAATGAATGAAGTATGATAGAGTTAAAAGATAAAGATTGAAAAATTTAATTTACATTCGTCGTAATGAACCGAAATTATAAAGCCATAAACTTTCTATATAAGAATAAATAACTCAACTAATCATTACATCACAATTACATCGGAAATGATTACCCGTATACCATCATCGATTGGCCATTACGTAGAAAACATAATGATTAATGATTCTCTATGTAATTGCGTTATTCAATAACATTACATAGTTAGTTACGTGAGAGAAATTTGGTTTCTTGTTGATTAGGTTATTAGTTATTTCAATTTCTAACTTTGATAGACAGATATATGAAACAGGAATTGAATTTTTTTTTTGAAGGATTAACAAATTTTCAATGTTGTGAAGTTTTTGCCGCCCTTGCCTACAATTGTCATGTCCAAGAATATTTTTTATTTCACCATACAATTTCGTTCAAAATGCACATTAAATCATTTTTGGGTTTGATTTTAGCACAAAATTAAACACAAACTATCCAGTTTCCAGCCTCAACCGCCTTGATAGGGTATGGTAGTGAGAAATACATTTTCAGAAATTTCGCTCTTTTCACTCCAACAAAGTGTGAGTTGAGGGCACAGAATCCATTACTATGTATTTGCGTGTTGTTCCCACAAGCATGTAAGTGCGTGCTCCTATTTCACCATGCCTCCTGCTGATAGAGGACAAATCGTTGTTTTTATTAATGACTTAAGATGTCATGTGAAACATGGTGTAATGGTTGCAGCTCCTTGTTGTACCACAAACGTTGTGTAAAAAAAACTTGGTGATTGAAAAGAGTGGCGGAGAGTTTATTGCCAGTTCTTCTCTTCCGTTCTACGCCCTTGATTTGAGAGTTTTTTGACGTTCATAAGTGTACATTGTGTTACCTATATGAATAATTGATTTTGACTTTTGACAGCGAACTAGCTGTTTTACTCTAGAAAATGGAAGTTTGCTACACCGAATATACAATGTCAAGTGAGTGGGGAAAGTCGCCGATAAAATTGTTGCAGACTTCTATCTATAAAGCATCCAGGAAACCAGTAAAAAAAATATTCGGTTCCAAAATTTGTCGCCCTAGGCTCCGGCCTACTGAGCCAGTTAAATCCGCCATTGTCGTCTATTTGAAATACAAAGACCACAGATTTAAAGTAGGAAAAATTATAAATGAATTCGTAAGAAAATAATGTATTTTGTTTTTAATTTTCGTTCTCTTGCGTTCCCTTTTCTTGAATCTTTTCGAACTTCTACTGGCTTAGCTATGAGTGTATTTTTCTGTGACTACTTACGGCTAAAGGGTATGCCAGGCTTTTTTTTTGAAAGGAATCTCGCTGTTTGCCTTAAAGGCCTTTACAGCTCAGCTCGGCCTGAATGGGACTAAAGCTCGGCCTGAATGTGGAGCCAGGCTTTAAGTGAACGCTACGCTTATATACGTATAATTTTTATTAAAATTATGACCATCTTATGAGCCGCTCATGCGTGTCGCAATTCTCAACGAACCCCCAATTTTGAACACCTATAATTTACTTTCGAGAAACAATTCCTAATTACAAGTCACTTACATCTTATTGTGTTAACGGTCGACCGGCGACTTTCACTCAATTTCACTTAGTAATTTTCGCTTTCCGATCTATTGATGCTCTGGTTACGAGAGTTATATCAGAGGGAAAACTCAGATTAACGCTCACTCAATTAACGGCCATTCACTGGATCTACTTAGGGTTGCCATTTGCAAATAACATTTAAATAAAAACTCGTCTTTCCCTACAATATACTCGTAGCGTTATTTTTTTCTTCTATTCATATATTGTATGCTATCTTCACGTATTCGTGAATAAGGTTAGCTTAGCTTTCATAACGACATTCCCGAAATTATTTATACCAATTTTGTTTATTTTTCCGCATTGTATTAAAGACAAAGTTTTAACTTTGCCACTTCTACCATGATCTATACTCACTATACTGCAAAATACATATGGTTATCACAAGTTAATATGCATATTCTTTCAGTATATTAACAGGGGTTAGGGGGTTATTTTAACAAGGACAAAAATTAGTGACAATTTATTGGTACAATATTACGATGAACAAAAAGCCAAGAATTTAATCGTTTTTTTTCTAATAACACCATAGCTACCTTATTTTCTAAGTAGACTTTAGCTTTTAAAACAATTAAGCTGTATTGTTGTTTTAATTAGGTCTTTTAAAACTAAAAAAATAAAGGTGAACTAAAACATTATTCAAGGCAAAGTCGTAAGAGAGGTATTTTTCTAAATTAATAGTAAATCTATTGTAGCCATGGTTCGAACAACCTTAAGGTAAAATTCAGAGTCTATAATATAAATTCTTAACAGTCCGGCAACGAACTTGAGCTTTTTGACAATGTCAGTGTCCATGGGCAGCGGTTTCACTTAACATCAGGTGAGCCTCTTGCCCGTTTGTCTCCAGTTCCATTAAAAAAAAGTCGTGTCATAGCGCTAACTATGGCTCCTGTGTATCAAAATCTAAGAAATTGACATCCAGAATAGACAATCGCACGCATGCAACAACGTTTTTCTTTCAATTCCAGATTAGATTAAGTTAAATACTTACTGGCGTTATGTACGATTGGTGCGATCTCCGTAGGCTTTTCAGTGGTGTCCCGGTCGACGCAGCAGGCCCAGATCATCCCTCCAGAACACAAGTCCAGAGGTTTGCCACCTCCCAGGACACAGGATATGCTCAGGCCACACGAATACCTGGCTCCTCGATAGCGACAGCTCTGTGGTATCACTGTAACAATGATACACTAATTTATCTTGTTTTTGGTCATTTTCATGATTAAAAATTGGCAAGTAAAGCTTAAATTTGAAAGAAAATTGTTTTGTTATTTGAAATTTTAAAGAGATAGGCGAACTTCTGTGTTTGTTTCAGTGATCAAGAGCAGGAACAGAATGCAACAAAACCTCAACCCAAGAACTAAGCCACTAAGGTCATTTTTTAGGGTTATTATTGATGTCTCAAGATCTATTTCTCCTAATAAATACATATATTAGTAAAATTAACCTTAAATTATGTACATATAATGTGTACCAGTTGCGCTACTACCTTTTAAGGTCTGAGCCTCAGATGTCACTGTTTCATGATCATTTGTTAATCTAATAGGCAAGTAGGTGCCTCCTGTGCCTGACACACGCCGTCGACTTTTTGGGTCTAAAGCAAACCGGTTTCTTACGTTTTCCTTCGCACATAGAAAGTCCATTAGTACACAGTCGGGATTCAAACTTGTCGTAAGTTTGCAGTCCAGGTTTGAGAGTCGTACGTTGAAACCACTAGGCCAACACTGCTCAATTCTGCTTATTCATATATTAATAATAATAGGTTACACCATAATAAATAAAATTAAATAAAATTTTAATTTTAATTAAAATTTTAGTGTAAGTACGTTTACTGCATTTTCTTTTACAATTAATTATATTTCAATGTTTGTTTTGTTAATGAAAAGCTACTCCTACTCTCACTACAATAGCTCTACTATCACTTTGACTATTGATTAAACTTTTTATGACACATAACTTGACTATCGCAATTCTTTGCTTGCAGCAGCAATTGTAGTCAATGACTGGGTGTGGTTTAGGACATATTACAGCGCCTCTAGGGGCTGCACGCTAAATTAATAAATGAAATATTTTACGCCGCATTGTTGTTCAGTTTTAATTAAAATATATGCCTATTCTTATTATATTTCCGTTCTGTATTGGATTATATAACATAATTTTGTATAATCTATAAGGGTATCAAATTGAAGAAACAAAACGGGAGATACATGGTTGAAAATAAAAAGGAACTGTGTCAAAAAAGGATTTTAAGCAAACTGTTCTGTTTCGTTTGTTGGTAAGTTCAAAGGATCAAAATTTTGACTTTCTATCACTTCTCACTCTTAGTTTTTAATCAAAATCAAAATATAATTTATTTATTTAGGTAAGTTAATGTACACGTATGATTTAAATTTACATTTACCACTTCTCAAATCAAGCGCAGAGGAGAAGAACTGGGAACTCTTTGAAATCCAGGTTTTTTTTTAATAATTAATTTTTAAATATTTGGCTAAAATCTTTGGTGACTATTTAGCTCTTATAGACTAGATATTTTTGTTACGTGAATAAAATATCATATTTTACTAATCCGATAATGAAACCTAGGAGTTTGAGTATTTACACTATTTTATAAATGGAGATAAATTATTACGTTCTTTAAAATTAGTAAACCTTATTCAAACCGATTCAACGGAACGGGCTTAAAAGGTTGGGACATGTGCACGAATGGCGGACGTCAGAACCTTAAGGTTCTCTTTGAGTCCACAACCTGGCGGCAAGAGAAAGATACTTCAGAAACTCGACTCACCTTCCAACATTAAAGTTTCAGTATTAGTTTACTATCATTGTAGGATTATATCGAATCTTAATCGATCTCGATTCTAGCTGAAAAACATATACACCACAGAAGCTATGCATTTTTCGTCAGAGATAAAGAGAATGCAGTCCGTTGGAGGAACAATGTCAATACTTTTTTAAACAATAAATATTAACGGACCAAAGCTTGTCCTTACGGAAATTTTTCTTTTCGCCTGTGTGGGAATTTTGAAGTTCTGCGCTTAAATTCGACAAAATGTTATTGAAGTTTCAAGCATTGTTTGTGTTGACTGTACGAATCTAGTGCGATTAGTAAAAATAAGCTAATTAACCTATGTATTTTTCATATATAAATTAAAACTTGAGCCGTGAAGGTGTGACAAACAAAATTTCATACAACGTATGCACTCCTATATGTGTCTTTTTTATAATGGATATGCTTGATAGTAATTATTTATCAATGTTATGTTTACTGAGAACATAATTGATTTAAGATCGCGTGTCTACAGATAATGAACGGTGAATAAAATCAGTGAAAATGATATATTGACATTGGGGTCGTTCACCTGACAATATATAAAATATTATGAGTAAGCACCATCTCTATCAGTCAAAATCTGGATGATTTTTTAAGTCATTAAACTTTTATGTAATTATAATGTAATTAAAATGTATCATTTAACGTAGATTACCGGCTGATTACCTGCTGACCCTACACAAAATACCCTATACCTATGATCCAAATTAAAGAGTAAAATACACACACGTTAAATATGTGTTCTGTTCCTCATATCACACTATTATATATACTTACTCTTTCCCAACAAGTCCATTATCGATTCCTCTTCTTGTGACGAGCTGTATCCATTATTATATGATCCCTTTCGTCTCCCCAACGCGTCTAATAATAAAATGTCCTTTTCCTGACCATTCGCGGGCCGCCGCCTATCTGACATTTCTAAACTGTCGTCCATGGAAAAAACGTCATTATCTGTGTCCGAGCAACTCACCACAGCCACCATAAAAAAAATAAAACACAACATTCTTCTCCGAATTTTGAAATTTCGCGCGCTCCGCACACACATTTCACTTTGACACAATTTTATGCATAGCAACACCGACGTCTTGAAGCGTTCGCGCCCAATTCGGAAGTAACGTGATTCACTTTCGTTTCATTTTCTCTGTTACGTGTTAATGTTTTATTTATTCTGTGCTAATGTATTACGCAATGTTTTTCATTATCTGCGGATTGGATTAATTATGACACAATTTCACATTTCAATTATTTATGTTTGTGTTTTTACCTTTTGTTATGGCAACGCGGAATTGTTTTATGAATCTATTACGTTTTTCATTTAAGGAGTTTATGATGTTATGTGAAACTTTTATAAACTTTAATTGAAATATTATCATACTTCTTATATCATTTGAAATGTATTGCATACGATTCTTCAGGTTCTTTTTTGAATAAAATGATACCATAGAGATTTAAATTAGTGGAAAGAACTAAAGCATAGGTACAAGCTATAACTGACACTCTAAACACGTGACATTTTTCAGACATGGGACCATATTTAAAGCTTAGACCCAAAATATAAATTGTTGCAAATGTAGTCAAAACCATACTTGTGTTTGTCAATAAAATTATATTACCTGCTTTCCAACTTTCGTGCCAAAATAAATTGGTTAGTATTCATGAAATGTTGTATAGTATTTTTTATGTCGCTTTTAAATGTTTCCTTATACTTGGTTCTTAACAATATATATATTTTCTTTGAAGTTACATACTATCACTTATTAGTACACATTAAATACTTCTTTAGGCCTACGTTAATCAAAATATAGTTCTGTCAAAGATTTTTTTGCGGATGAAGTGTACTTGACAATTCTCAAAATGAAATTTTGACTTTAAACTTAAAATGGTCGTAAATATACTATAAAATGCTTGTGAAAGTAACTTGGTAAATGTCTGTTTTAATAACAACCATTATTACATAATAAATTGTATCAAACTTAAATCACGTAAATAAAACAATTAGATAAGGTTTAACCTCTTTGGATAGAACTTTCCCTTGACTTTCGAAAGCGTACGAAAGTCAAAAGAACCTAAACACGTCTTGGGTTTATCCTGGAACTGGCCTTATTACAATGTAATAAAGTTTATGTTTGAGTGTACAGTAGGTTAACGATTATTTCATTTAAATGATATGTAAATTGGATCTTAAGGGTGTGGAAATCTTTAAATTGCCTTGAAAGTTGTCTAAGGCTGGACATGTTTTAAATAAGTGTCAATAAAACGTCACAATTGGATGATGTTTTGTGTTCATTGTGGTGGAATAAAGAATTAGTTTTTTCGAATCACACACGCCTTTTCATATTAAACTCCATTTGTAAACTTTTTTAACAGTTGAAAATCAGTTAACTTATCCGCAATTTTTTATATGAACACGTAGCATTACGACATATCTTATGTAAAAACACTGTATAAGGCTGAAATTGGGTAACCATAGACAAAATAATTGTAGAACTATAAAACAATGTGTGTATTTTTTTTTAATATAGTGGATATATTATATTTTTCATTAAATGGTCAGTGAAAGGAAAGTATACGTTTAAAAATACTATTTGCAACCTAATCCCAAATATATAGATACGTAAAGTTGTTGACACCCGTGGCATACTTATCATTTAAAAGAACGCCCATACGAGTTATCGTTTTATCTATACTAATATTATAAAGAGAAAAGATTTGTATGTAAGTTAGTTTGTAACGAATTGACTCAAAAACTACTGGACCGATTTTAATAATTCTTTTACCATTCGAACTCTACTTATCACTGATTAATATAGGCTGATTAGATATAGAATTGCAAGAAAATAATAAGAATCCCTACTAAAACTACAATTATGTTGCCCAATGTGTTAAAAAATATATTTTATCGCATGCGCTGCGAAAACGATTGATCATAGAACAAAAAAATTTTCCACAATATTAAGGAACATATAAATGTCTACAAATTTAAAAAAAAATGTCCAACCGTGCGAAGCCGGGACGGGCCGCTAGTATGTTATAATATATCAATTATTTTATAAATTAGGTGCCATTAAATATAAATACAACCTAGAAATTATGTATACAGCTACAAATACTCTAATTAATTAAACTAATTAAAACATATTTAACAAATGTACACGTGAAATTACAAAAGCTGTTTGCTTTATCTGTAAACCGCAGACAATACATATTCTATAATCTTTTACTGTCGTGAATTGCGTTTTAAACGCATGTTAATATTGGATTAATTGCTGTAACTAGACGAGTTAATTTCAAAGAAACAAAGATAACAAATACACAACTGATAGGCTTTCACTTGACATAAAATATTTGTATTTTAAATAACCTAACGCATTGATGCGACATAGTGTTGGCCTAGTGGCTATAACCTGCTACTCTCATCCCTAAAATCGTAGGTTCCATCCCCGGCTGTGCACCTATGGGCTTTCTATCTATGTGCGCAACATTCGCTCGAACGGTCAAGGAAAACATCGTGTAAAACCGGCTTGCCTTAGACCCAAAAAGTAGGCGTGTGCCATGCACAGGAGGCTGATCACCTACTTGCCTATTAGATAAAGAAGTGATCATGAAACAGATATCTGAGGCCTAGACCTAAAAGCGCCACAATTTTATTTTATTTAACTACTGGAATAATGAATGCAAGTGTCACCAAGATTGCTTTTAATAAAATAAAATTGCATGAGTCTCTGAATAATATTGAAAGTTCGTTTTATTATTTTAAAAAAATTAGAATACGACTGCTAAGCGCTTCAGCGTGCTACTCTCATCCCTAAGGTTGTAGGTTCGATCCCCAACTGTGCATCAATGAATTTTCTATGTGCGCATTTAACATGCGCTCGAACGGTGAAGGAAAACATCGTGAGGAAACCGGCTTGCCTTAGACACAAAAAGTCGATCACCATAAATCTGAGGCCCAGACCTAAAAAAGTTGTAGCGCCACTGCTTTATTTATTTATTTAAAAGCAATGCATCACATTGAGATGACGGGACTACATAGGCATAATGGAGTAGATATTACGTCTCACAAAATGAAAGCGAATCGCGAAGATGGTCCTCGCTATACATCAATTACGTGTTCGCTTTCTTTTTAGGCCGTAATTATGTAACGTTATTGTTAGAAGACCGGATTAACTTGACCTAAAGCCATACAAACTCGGACTCCGATTAATAATAGAATTTATAATAACCTTTCCCACCTCACCAAAGACGATGTAAGGAAATATTTGAAAAGGCGGGAACACTTAGAATTTGTTTAGCAGTAACAACCTAGTTTTTTCTTTGAAATATTAAGAATTAGTTTCCGTTTGTTTAATGTTAAATTTAAATTTTCTTTTATTGAAGTGAAACCTTATTAGGGTAAAAATTTTACGGAGCGTCACGAAGATGTGCAGCGTTTTTGTCGAAAAGGTAGAGAGCAATTGAGACCACTTTTTTTGTCTATTAATATACTTACTTATGTTTTCTGTTTCATACATTTTGTATATCTGTATAATCTGTTTTGGCTTTGGATATTGTCTAAGTATTTTTTTTTTATAATATGTATTAGCTGTAAAATATACAAATAAATACAATTCCGTATCGAGTACAAATCCAAACTTTACATGCGAATAATCTACATAAGCAATAGAGCGACTCATGCGCTATTAAAAATGATAAAAATATGTGAATTTTAAGTCACGATTTGAGGTCACTCAAAAGATTCGTGTGAAACAGAACGCAACAGTTTTACATATAAACTGTCGTAACTTAAAGACGAACAATTCTTTTGCGGATGTAGAGACAATTGCTATATTCTACTCATTGCATTGTTACGTAGAACGAAATATTAAAGCAATATTACAAATTGTATGATTTCAGGAAAATTTTCGGCACCATTTTTTTTAAACATGTTTCAAAGCGTAAATTAGTATTTGAAAAACATTAATGTCGATATGTTATTTTTAAATCGAGATTAGAACACTATAAAAAAAGCGTTTCGTTTCACTTCACTGTCGTTTTGGCCCGCGCGGAGTATTTTTTTACAGTTTATTATTATTCTACTGTTTATGATCGATCTCTGTGATTAATACGGATAAAAACTTGGCCCCTGTTTCTAGACCTAATCTAGTTCTTTTTAAGTAAATATGAAAAAAAAACAATTTAACTTATTACTTTCAAAGTTATTTGTTGTAACCATTTTAAAGTTTTTTCAATACTTAATTTTATTCTTCACTAAAGCACTTAAATAAAGAAATACGATGTATGCATGAAAGGCTGTGTATTTCAGAGCTGTAATAAGTAGTAAATATAAAATCGGGGTATATTATAAATTAATATACCCTGATTTTAAATTTTAATTATTTAATTATTAATTAATGAAATAATAATAAATTAACGAAGATATATTATAAATTAGTCTGTATGTTTAGACGAAATACATACCAAGTCACAATGAATAATATATATTAATATTTTCCAAATAAGAATAGTTTCAATGATTAATAATTTATTTTTGTATGTGATTCCTGTAGCCTATAATTTCAGAAACAATAACATAAAAGTTTATTTGCTTTTTATTTTAAACGTATTTATTATTTATTTATCAATTAGTTAAAACTTAGACGATTCTACTATGTACATAAGCTTGATATTTTCTACATTATATTGTATAATATTATAATTATTGCCTTTGCCCGACTGGATGTTGATTTTTAAAATATTTTAGGATAATGTAGTAGTTTTTGAGTTAATCGGTTACAAACATACAGAAAATATTTTTTTTTATATTTTTAGAAGAAAATTCAAACAAATACTATTTTAATTGACAAATAATTGAAATGCACCTAATTATATATTTTTAAGTAATTTATTTTTAGTGTGAAAAACTTTTAGATTCATAAAACAATTTCTCCGTTTTTATCCACTTACCACTATAACACTTTTTTATTTATTTTTAATGTGTATTTTAATTATTTACGCGTGCTATTGAAAATAGCATTACCACGGTACTGTCGCATCTTACCCGTTGGACGGTCACTTGTTGGTAAGAGATATTCAACATTTTTCGTGTTTAAATATATTATACTAACAAATATTGACCAGAAGGAATTTAGATATACATTATATATAATTAAAACAAAACCGTAACGCTGCAAACCTTGATCCTGGTTTCAGACTTCTGCACGAGTTTTTTTATTAGGCAAATTTTTATGAAACATGCGGTAGCCTCATCTGATGTTAAGTGATAATAAGTGCCAAAGGACACTCTCAATGCCAGAGGGCTTGCAAGTGCGTTGCCGGCCGTTTAGAAATTGGTACGTTCTTTTCTTGAAGAACCCTAAATAGAATTGGTTCGGATAAACTTCAGTGGGCAGCTGGTTCTATAGTTGTGGTGCGCGGTTTTTAAAAACGCTCCGTTGTGTAACTAGGAAATACGGGTGGAACTATGTATTCTGCTTCGACGTCCGATAACAAAACTTATCTGCACACTCTCGGTAATCTCGGATTAATGCGGTAGAAGATGCAAAAAGATCCCATATTTCTACGCTAGCCCAAGGGATGTAAGTATGTGAACAGCCTTGCCTAGTGCCTGACACACTACGTCGAAACTTGGGTAATAGGTATTCCGGCTTTCTAACGATGTTTTCTTTACCGTACGAATTATTGGTAAATAGGCAGAAACTTTAATTTGTGCACCGGGCTTCGATCACAGGAACTTGAGTCTTACGCTCAAGGTCGACACTTTATAAAATGATCTTCTTTTTATAAATTGTCCAAAATCTCATGGCATATAATATGATGTACAGTAATTCTTTATTTGGATTCAAAATTATAACATTATTGCCACGTTTTAAATTCATTGTTTGTACATACAAAAAAGAAGAACCGAATAAAAGATATTTTTCATCAAATTGAAGAAAATCAAATAATGGTAGCTAGGTGCCCTCTTTTTCACTTAATTGTTTAAATTGATTGTATAACTGCAAAGGGTAAATAAATAAATAGAAGACAAGAAATAAAAAAGGTTGGCAACCCACGCTGGCGCTTAGAGAGAGGTGTCGGCGAGAGCTGTTTGAAAGCCACCTCCGGTTTTACTTTTAATTTTTATATTTAGAACGTCAAACGTCACTAAACTAGGTTTTGGGTATCGATCTAGGCTACGTATCTGGGACAATTGACGTGTGTCCAGCCATTAGTCAAACAATTACTAATTAAAAAGAATTCCTCATTCGAAAATGTATACGTTATCTTGTCTATGGTGTGTCAACTTATCTATTATTTTTTGGTCGTTGGAGTTGTTTATTGTATAAAAGCATCTTTGTTTTTATAGTAAAACAAGCAAACTCGCCGAACTCCGTTTCGCCACGAGATGGCTTCGTTTTATGTAACATTTTTTTCCTGAATTGCTTTGCTATAAACCTCACGGAGCCCGAGACCTTTCCATCGAATGCAAAACCGTGGAAATCGGTTCGTGCGTTCTGGAGTTATAGCGTCAGGAAGGAAAACCCGACTTATTTTTATATAGTAGATAGTTAATGTATTTACAATATTCTTAACCTACAAAGTAAAAATAAAAGAATTAAAAATTATTAAAACGAAATAAAACAAATTTAAAAAGTTTTATCCATGTGGCAGTGTACCTTTAACGCTGGCAGCATTTCCTCACTATATTGCGATACTTAATCGTAAAGCGAGGAAAGCACCATCTCTGGAGTCACCAGTACTATCTACCTGACACCAACTTAAATCTTTAATTAGCGCCTGTGCACTTGAACCCCACGGCCCAAGAGTCTCTACTCCAAATGGAACAAAATCAAAGTTAGGAGAGACTTATGTTTGAGTCGATTATTATTTAAATGTATTACTTTATTTGTAAAAAATATCATAAACTAAGATTAATTTGAGTAATCTATTTTCATTCATCACCAAATTTTGGTTTATGGACATAAAGTGTCAATAGTTCCTCAAAAAACCTTCAACGTTTGAGGACTTACAAGTGAGTTGGCTTTAAGGAAAGCCTTTTTCTTGGTAAATATTTCTATATTAGAAAAATAGCTCGAAGCATTCATGTATACGCTCGCATCGCCAAAGATGACTAACACACTTTCACGTTGTGTAACACTTCCTGGCCAATTATAAAGTAAGTATGACTAATCGATTTTTATTTGTTCAACCTTTACCTATTAAAATATTGCATAACATATCAAAATTTTATCCATACTCCGTCACATTCTAAAGATGCCATGACATGTTTAGACAACATCTGGGAGAACAGAGGAATTGGTATCAAAACGAAAATCAGACTCATACAGGCTATCTCTAGCTGGAGGCGAATGCTATAAATACCGTGGAATGCGAAGCTCACCAATTCATCTATCCTGACCCAACTCCGCATACGGACTCGCCTGTCTGTCATATGCGACACCGAATGATATCTTATTTCGGCTATACAATGCGCAGAGCCGATGAGAACTTGGAGAAACTGATCGTGGTTGGTAACACAGAACGTAAAAGATCGCGTGGCCGTTCACCAACCAGATGGACCAATCAAATGAAAGACTCATCGTGCTTAAAACTATACACTGTTATAATAGAGGCGCTGAACAGAAAGGAAGAGAAGGAAGAACGGTGGAAGCAGATTGTCTGCTCCAGATATTTCCTAGCAGACCACGACGCTCAGACATGAGCTTCCGACTGTAGAGAGAGAGTCACATTCTACGAACCCTTCAATAAGTCTCGTCAATACCAGTAACTTTAATTTGCTATAGTTAATAGTTATGTTCTGACTGATATGTACGACGTCCATGTCAGACGTCTTTTTGTACCTTAGGAAGGATTCTTCCTATGTGGAAGAGGAAGTCGCCCGGTAGCGCCTCGACCCTGGAGCACAAGCTGCCAGGAATTCTATTTAATTTAACATGAAACAGATCTGACTTATAAAAGATAAATTGCCTCTTCGCAACTTGGACGCTAAATCGAGTGATTACAAAAATCATTGTTACCTAATATCTCTCTTTAAGAGGCGTTTATAAGTAGGGGGGTCATTCTCGGGCGTAACGGTTAATTAAAATAGAGATGATAATCTTGTAGTGTATTACTTTTATAACTGAAGGTTATTTTAAGGCGATTGAAAATAAATTCAAGCTAAATAATCTTTAAAAACTGTTTTAGTATATGTATTGTTTGTATTTCATTTGCCTAAAAGACTACGGCCGTCTAAAAGACTTCAACGCTCATGCGTCTCTAATAAAATACAACAAAACATAAACGTTACAATAATTTCTCCTGGATACGCAATAAGCAATCTTATAACAAACAAACAAAATGTCCCCGGGGACAGAACTATGCTCACATAAAGTAAAGCAGCAGCTGTTGCTCCATCATCAGCGCATGGCGAAGCTTACAGCGGCACAGCAGAGCAAGGCATCCTTTTTTAGATTTAAGTGATACAGATACAATTGGTGTTATTTAATTAGGTTCACGAAGACTTTCGATTTCAATAGCTTTAACTGATTAATAACACTGTTTAAAAATATTTTTCGAGACAAATATAAATTGTGCCTACTAAATGTAAGTACTTACAGCCAAGCTCCTCAAAAAACTTTGATTTAGTTTTGTCCAGTTTGTCGTGATTTTTTGTCATTTCACTTTCTGTCACATCACTTTCATTACGCACTATTAATTTCACTGGTATCATCGGTCTAGCGGTCTTGTACTTTAAGCTTTTCAATTCACCGTCTTCTAACACCGTTATTTCTTCATAATTATTAACTATACCAGTGTTTTTTTCGATATTTTTGATTAGATTGTCATCGAACCGTCTCTCGTTAATAAGTCTTAATAGCGCACTATTGTTTTCACTTAATATATCTTTTGCAATGTTCACATTGTTTGAATCACTTTCGGCAGTCACTGTCAATATTTTGATAATTAAAAGTATTTTAAAAACCACTTCCATTTTGTAGGCTTAGTCTGTTAATGACCATTGAAACTTTTATCCCGAATTAAAACTGCCAAACAAATTAAATATTTTATTAATACTAAAATTGAATGCTTTGAATGTTGAAAGCGAAAGTTCTCTCACCGGATGTTGGTTGTTAAGTGACGAAAAACGATGTTAACACGACAAAGTAAGCTTACATAACAAGACTCAGGTTTATGGCGCTTTTTTGGGAAATATTTTGTAACGCCTGATAAAAAATTGGCGCAAATGTAGTTGTTTTTATATTTCCGCAGTAAATAAAATAAACAATCACCATGTTTTATTTAATTTATTAACTATTAATAAAATAAATAACAGTTAACCAATATTAATATCACATATTCAAATAATAATAATTAACGAATACTCAAAATATTTCATTTAAAATATCTTTAAACATTAATTAAATCTTGCTTTTCGTACTTTTAAGCATTTTACGAAGCTCCTTTCGTAGTATCTTTCCTGTTTGATTCTTCGGTATTTCTGGAATAAACCTAACTCCACCTCGAAGATGTTTAGGATTCGACAGCTGAAAAGAAGAATTTTCATATCTCTCAATCCATTTTATTCTGATTGTCAATTGTTTAATTATGAACAATATTTTGAACATTTATACGACGAAACTCACTCTCTCAGCCACAAAGTCCTGGATCTCCTTCTCCGTCAACTGCACGCCAGGTTGTAGTACCACGAAAGCTAAAGGTAACTCTCCAGCTGAGACATTGGGTAGACCCACGACGCCTACTTCTCGGATACCACTGTGCTGTAGTAATATAGCCTCTATTTCTGCTGGTGGAACCTATATTTGAAAGAGCATTTATATAATATATAAATGTAATAATAATACAGAAGTAAAATCGAGGAACCCAATCATATTTATTCATAACTCCTAAAACAACATGTTAGCTTAACACATACAAGAAAATATGACATCACATATAATAAAACTAAACAAGCAACCACAAAAAAGTGCGTGCGTACAAAGTACACATGTCAGAAGTGAAACTTCTTTGGCAAATTAATTTTAAGTCTTGATCATATTAATACAAATCAAAAACTTTAGATTTCCGAGACTTAGAGGGAGGGAAAAAGGAAGATATGTTAGGAATTCAATTGTCATTAAAATATTAAAAGTGTCGATAATTAATACAAATAATAAAATTTATTTCTTAGATAAAAAACACGTGGCATTTTAATTTACAATTCGTCATTTGAGATTTCAATAAATATTTTGCATAAAATATAAAAGGATATTAAAAAAAGGAATTTAGATTAGGGCATAGGTTTGCTCCTTGTAGTATTCCAGTGAAAATCACCCTTTTTAAGGCTTATTGCCAAAACAAAAGCTTCTACACTATGGGCTGTAAAATATAATAACGCCTTTAAGATGTTGTTGGGATTGGCTCGCTACTGAAGAGCTTAGGGCATGTGTACCAGGGCTCATACTGATGACTTCTGGGCGGAAAAATGGTATCATTTATATGCAGATTGCGAGGTAGTGGAACAATTTCGTCAGTATCATGGGTGACCTACACAGTCACAAATAAGGCAGTTTTAGCTTGCGTTTCTTTATGTTTATAAATATTTGTTGAATTACCGAAAAAAATATTACTATCTTTAATATTCAATAAATTCAACAATTAATGATTTCCAATTATCGGAAAATAAAATTGGATGCTAAATAATATAAAACTTATATTTAAATGTTATAAATAATTCAATCCTAACCTGATACCCTTTATATTTAATTAACTCCTTCAACCGGTCAACAATATAGAAGTACTTCTCGTCGTCATAATACCCCACATCACCAGTTTTGAAGAATCCTTCATCATCAAAGTCCTCTCTTCCTTTTCCAATATATCCCTTCATAATAGATAAACCCTTTGCATAAATCTCTCCCCTTTCATTAGGTCCTAGTACTTTTTTCGTGCCCGGATCTACGATCTAAAATATTTAACATATTTAATTAATTTTAAAAATGACTGCGCCTGGTCTTATCAATATTAATTTAGAATAAGAATGAATGCCTCAATTACCTTTAAAATTGTGTTATGATAAACTGTTCCCACGCTACCAATTTTCTCTGTATTAAGATTCATCGTTAAAAGCAGAGTAGATTCAGTCATACCATAACCTTGGAACACTCCTTGAAGATTAGGAAAACTGAAAATATAGATGTGTAGTTGAATTATTGCGCTGCACTATTGTGTGAATTTAAAAGATCATATAAACACTATTGATTTTAAGATTTCGCGTTTCTTTTTAAAGTGAAACTTTTATTACATCGTCTCTTTGTCGACTGTGTGTTGCATGTCGCGTGACGGTCGGCCGCGGAGTAGGGATAAAGTGAATGTCGCTCGTCATAGCAGCCAAGACCAATATGGCGGCGCCTATAGTTCGCATCAGCTGACCGTGTAGTGTATAGACTATTATTTAATATGTTTATATAATCTAAATAATTGTTATTAATATGTGTATATAATCTAAATAATTGTTAAGTATTTTATGTATGTCGTACTCTCGTTAGACACAGTGTTCAATAAAAATATTAGTTGGTGACTTAGTCTACTTTTATTATTTCCCATTATCATTCCAATTTTCCAAGTATAAAATTAAGATTGATAAAGAGAAATTGAAATGGCATGAAATGTTGACATAGCGGTTTTTAAATCTATTCCTATGTAAAAGCACTTTGAATACAACTTACATATTCTTAGCCATGTTAGCAGTCTCTTCGTACAAGGGTGCAGCACCGCAAGACACAGAGATCACAGAGCTTGTGTTGTATTTCTCCTTTACTTTACCCAAAGCTACCAGTACTGGGGGAACGACGGACAAGGATTTCACCTGTGAATACAATGAGCTCATAATTCAAGTAATTTTACCTAAAACATTTGAAAATTATAGGAATTTTAACTTATGATATCGTGATATTTGAGAGTAGTATTATTAATAGAAAATGTTCCGACATTTGTCAAGAATTAATACGATAATTTAAGTTGTAAAAATATTTTTCCACACAATTTGATTAGTTAATGATGAAACGATGTGTTGCTTAAAACAATGGTTTTTATTTGTCTATATAAAAATGTATTGATACTTTTCCTCTACGATGTCCAATTTCTGTATTATTCGTAGAAAGCATACGACTTCCGGCTCGAGTAAGATATATAATTTATATATCTGTCGCAGCCAACTAGCTTAATAAGCCGTTTAATTAACAGCCTAGCCTTTTAACTAAACAGCGCCGTTTAAGTAGCGGCCTGAAAGATATTCAGCCAGTTGATCAAACAGCTAGGCAAATGACTTGGATCGATAACGTACATTACTTGCCTAGCCTGTTGACTGTTAATTTAAATTTAACTCCACTTTTTGCCACTCTCAAACTCGAAACGAAACTCTTCAAACTGTCAATATAGCGTCGACAAACCACAACTTTGATGGTGTGCCAAAGTTTCATGAAAACCAATAAGTACAATGGAATGAAGGGACAATAATAATCTGAGTTTGACTCAAATTCAGCAATTTAATTTTAAAATAAATATTTTTAAGTCATATGTTTCTTATTTCTGCCAAATAATGACTCTATCATACTAATGGCCTAAGCATTAGCCAGACAGTTTATTAAATGTTGTAACAAAATTATCAAATTAAAGACGCTTCAAAATATTACATACCTGATACTTTTCTATAGTTTTAAAATATGTTTGAACGTCAAACTTCGGAAGGAAAACTACCTTTGACCCCAGTATTAAAGTCCTCATACCAGTAATCAAACCCATACTGTGATACCATGGTGTTATGGTTAAACTAACGGTCGGCACAGCAACCTCGAAAGGTCTGAAATATATTTTAAGTATTACAGTACTATTTTAAAATAAATGGTAATCTTTCACGCTTCAAAATATTTACAATAATTATTTTAAATACAAAGAGACGATTTGTCGAGTTGCTTACACAGTGGGTCATATCATAAATAACACTTAAATATAATAAAAGAAATAAAAATATTTTTAACTTCTGGGCATGATATTTCTATGTCTGTTTCATGATTATTTGTCTATCTAATAGGCAAAACTGATCACCTATCAGTCTCCTGTGCCTGACTCACGCAGTCGACGGTTTTTTGTAGATTTCCTGCACCGTTCGAATTAGTATTTGTTTTTCTTTGATATTAATTGAAGTTTTTTCTTTGATATTATTTCAAACTACCACTCTATCAGACTCAGACTAAAACGGCTATATAGTCTGTAACGAAAACCGGTTTTCGTTACGGAATTTCTTGATTCGGTCGCCGCGCTCAAAGCCCGCGATAAAATCTATGCAATTGCTTAAAAAATACTTACGTACAAGCTGTTATCACATTAAGGTGTGTCAACATAACACCTTTAGGTAGTCCTGTGGTACCAGAAGAATATAGAATTAAGGCTGTGTCCGTCTGTCCAGTTACATCAGCGCAAACAAAATCCTCGAACTGAACATTCTCAGCCAACATATTGCTAGGCTTTGCTAAATAATTGTAAGGGATTGTATTTCTTTCACTCTCGTTGCCGAAGAGAAATATTTTTTCCAGCATTTTGAAACTTTTGCCGTTCCTCTTATATGTCAATGGCGAACAAAAGACATATTTTGGTTTTGAGATTCCCAACACGTGTTTGATTTCATCTGAAAAGGACATGAATAATATTAATACATAATATGAACACATGCGCGCGCGTTTTATATACACGCGAAATGTATATTTTATGTAAGAAAAATCCTCAATTTATTCCGGCTTCGCACGGGTGCAATACTGATACTAAATTCAAAGTGCTATAGGGAGAACCGCGGCCTCCGAAAATATTAATTTAAATCATATGATGTAAAGGGCCATATAGATCTATATTAAATCAACAAAATATTTAAGGTACTTAATTTGGTAAGGATTAATGCTGTATAGGTTAAAATCGCTTCGAAAATTAGCCTTTATTTGTCGTAAAAAGTAAATTACAAAAAAAATTTATTGTGTGATAGCCATAAGAGATAGACATATACCATCGCGGAGTTTTCTGTAGACCTTTTCAATGTGTACAATACTTAGTACATTATTTTGATAAATCTCGTAGGGTTCAGCCTGCGTTTCCAATATAAACGGAAAAAAAATAATTATTTACGTCCTCACATTAGAAACCTAAAAAATAAAAGTATTTCTGCCCTATTTAATGGATGTTATTATACATATAAACCTTCCTCTTCAATCACTCTATCTATTAAAAAACCCGCATCAAAATCCGTTGCGTAGTTTGGAAGATTTAGGCATACATATGGAAATAGGGACAGATAAAGCGACTTTGTTTTATACTATGTAGTGATAATATTTTACGCACACGAACGTGTCCTTGCTTCAAACCAAAGACAGGTCAAGTTGCGTTATCAGTTAAAAGAATCGTTATCATTGGAACAATTTGCACAGATTAAAGTAGTAAACAATAAATGATGATAATTAAAAACGCTGATAAAGTTAGGTTCAAAGTTCTTTTAAAAAATGTCTAAGTTTGGATTTTTTTTTTTTTTTAAAAGGCACACTAACGAAACACATACAAACACTTACAGAGAACACATAACACAGAAAACAAGATACATGCATGTGCATCAATAACAAATGTGCACAACATTTAAAGGGAAACATTACAATGAAGAAAAGAAAATAACTTAACATTAAGAGTAAAAAAAAAACAATCTAGATTAAAAAAAAACATGCAATTTACAATTATGTATATATATATAAAAAAAAACAATAATTTTTTTCTTTGCAATAATCACTATTGGTCACGGATCAACAGTGGCTGCAGCATCTTACGCCTGAACACATGGAGACTGTCATTAAATGGATCTGCTTGGCATGTACTCAGAGCGTCGTTTAATGTTGATAGAGATCTGTGTAGAGGAGCATTACAACCGACGTTGGTCCTCACTGCCCGAACGTAAAAAAGGGTTGAAGTGTATAGTGGTGATTTTCCTTGTATTGAAGTGAAACTTCTAATGCGACTTCCAGCAAGATTGCGTTAAACGTTTAACGCTCCTGGGAGGGGGAATAGAAGGAGACAGAGCGAGAGAGAGTGCGTGGCACTCGAACGCATGCGTAGTGTACCAGTAACAGACCAGCACGAGCGTAAGCAACGAGTAGCGTCCAATATTCCAACGCAATAGGGAGAAAGAAAGATACACAAAGGTAGAAAGTAGGAGAGAGAAAGAGAGTGAGTCGGTAGTTTCCAAGCACATGCGCGTGGTATTCTTGTTATGCAGCGAAGTAAACAGTGTGAGCGTCGTGAAATTAGCTGAAATACGTACTTGTTGTTCTATTTTGATATTATAAGATTTCTATCGAAATTTATTTGTTTGTACACTGGCTGAGTTTACAAGTGCTGCTTGTTATATAATAAGATCTATATGTATGTATAAAACCCGCATGGTAATTAAAAGAAAGCTCTTGGGCACCCACTAAAGCAGCATCCATAGCTACAGATATTACAATAAAAATAAATAAACTGTCGCCCAAGGTACAGCAAACGAAAAGAGGTAGACAACTTAGAAGGTGGATAGACCAAATCAAAGAAGCTGCAGGTGGTATATGGCAGAGAGTGGTACAGTGCAGACGGGAATAGCGGGATTTGGAGGAGGCCTTTGACAATAAAGGGCACACAGATACCTAAAAGAAGATTGAAATAGAAACGTGTTTAAATTAAAGTATCTCAAGGCTATTATTATTATATATGTAATTTATTTCATTTATTTGTAGAAAAATCGGTGTAGGTATTACTGTGGAGTTCTATAATATAGCATAGCTCATAGCAATGTATTTTTAGCTGCTCATACATTATTTTCCTTTATATATTTTGTCCTCATAGAATATATACAAACATAGGTGAGTTGTTGCTACGTGATTGAATAAAGAAAAAATTGTTTCTCCATTGAGAGGGCAAAGGTGTCGCTACAGAGCAACTGTATATTTATTGCTTACTATATCTTATTAGTTACTATATTTACATGTTGAAGATTATCTATACCTATTTGTAATCGGTTTGCGATGCCCGGAAGTAGCGTTCGCGATGCAAGGAAGGTTATGGAAGAAATTTCATATATTTATTTATTTACAAAAATACATGCATTAGGTATCCTAATAAATTAAAAGCCAATACGATAATGATAAAAAAAAAATACGTGATATACATCTATTATATAAAATTCTCGTGTCACGGTGTTTGTAGAAAAAACTCCTCCGAAATGACTCAATCGATTTTCGTGAAATTTTGTGTGTCGGATTTTGCGAATCGGAAAACATCTATTTTTCATCCCCCTAAATGGTGGTCCACCCCTAAATTATTATTTTTTTTATTTTTTATTTTCACCCCTCTACAATCAACCCCTATTTTTTATTATAAATGATATACATGGCAAAACGACGTTTGCCGGATCAGCTAGTAATATATATTATACAAAATATATACATATAAAGATGTCGATAATGTCGGAGACAGCATTCAGTAGGCGCAACGTCTTTGTAAACGGGCCTTCGCCGTTGCACATTTCTACAACGAACTACAAAGAAACCCAGTTCTTCAAGAACACTTGGGTTGCTCACCGCACCCCAAGTCTTTTAATATAAAAAGCAATGTATGAAAAAGAAAATTTACCTTTAGTATACATAGTATTTATCGTAGTAACAACAGCTCCAGTACAAAAAATGCCAATCGCTGTACTCCAAAATTCGCCTCTATTCTCTGAGCATATTGCAATCACGTCTCCCTTTTTAACGCCCATACGCATGAGTGAGACAGCGATGTTTAAAGCCTCCTGCGCAATTTGCCTGAAGATGAGTGGTTCATCTGTTAAAGCATTTATCTGGAATATAAACACGAGTTAAAATTAGTTGTAAAGTGTTATATTGGTTTGAAAACTCCGATCATTTTATTAATTAAAAAAAAGGGTGCGTGTACTTATGTACGCGCGTAATAAGTTATACTTCTTTGACATTATTAAAAATAGTTTTTGATTGCATGCAAATAATCAATGAATTTCAGTTTTCATTTGAAAAATTAAATAAATAATTATTATTATTCTCTTACAGTAAGTGTAACATAAATTCTATTATTATTCGAATGTTATTTTTAAATTATATCCCATGCCGTAGCATCTTCCGTGGGCAACTTCATACTGATAATTTTGTGTCACGGTGCGCGCGCATCGTAAATGACACAACCTCAAAAAGAATGAAACAACATCAAAAATGTTTTTAACTCTGTCTACATTTCATCATCGGACGCCGAGGCTGAAAACCCGTACCACCTCGACCTCCGTCGTTCCACAACTGAGCGTTTTTTAAGTTGCCGCGCACTATGTGGAAGCAGCAATTCTTAATAGGCCAGCGACGCAATCGCGAGCCCTCTGGCAATGAAAGTCTATGGGCGGCAGTATCACTTAAGATCAGGTCCTGCCTTTTTTGTTTTATAAAAAAAATGTTAATTGCTACTGGCAAATAATAAGATGAAATTCAAATTGAGATCGAAATAAAGTAATAAGAGTTTGATAAAAAAAACGATACACATAATAGGCAATATCCGTCTCGACAATTTTCTTTCAAAAGAGGCTATGATAGGCTTATGATGTTCTGTATCACATGCATAAGGAAATGTTTAAGCTATCGCGGAATATACTTAAAAGGAGTATTATCTGTATCATTAGCACACCCCACATTCACACCCTCACGTAAATACTCCAGCACACAACACAGACAAATTAGGTATTACTTAGTTAAATGTATTTAATGCAGAACCTCGATAACTCGAATGTCAAGAGAAATGCGAAAAAATTCGACTTTCCGAGAACTTCGAGATACATATGATTTAACTGTTGAAATTTCGACTTTTACTTTAACTTAAGTTTTTTTGTTTATAATTTTCACATATTAAAAACAATTAAATATTTATTAATTAAATCGTACTCTAAAAATGTATAAATGTATTCATTAATTGCAATTAAATCAAAAACAATAGATTAGAAGCCCTGAACCCGAACATTCACTTCAGATTTTATTGCCATTATTTCGGGGAATTCCAAGTAAGACGTCATTATATTTCACTAACTACGACTTACGGAGTCTCCGTTTTGAAATTCGAGCTGTAGAGTATAAATATGTATTATAAATACTTCGTAGGGAAATAACATTTTGTTCGAGTTACAAAGTCTAAATAATTCGAGATACTTAAGGGTTCAGCGAAAGGGAATGGCGATTTTTTTCGACTTTCTGAGGTTCGAGTTACAGAGATTCCACTGTAATCGTAATTGATGTATACCTTTTGTAAATGTTTGAACCTTTTGTATACACATTATGTATTCCATCTTATCATATCTTTAGTATAATTGTTTTTTTATATATATAATGTAAGTTAGCTGTAGGATTACGAAATGAATAAATATTAACTTGTTCCATAATTGATAAGTGATAATGGAGGTTATCGTTCTACTTGCCTTTCTTGTCATATTAACTCGCATCAATTACGAATTAACAAGATAAATAACATTTTTAATGATGTGGTGTAATCCGTTTTGCAATGAAAATATGTTGACAAAAACCGTAAACAATTTCCATAATTATGCTTAGTAGATTATAGGTGTCGCTGACATACTCTATAATGCGCTAACGTAGTTATTCCGGAAGCTAAAGATATATACATTTCTCGACCTCAGCCTTATATCTTTGTAGAGTAAAGTGTTTACGGCAGTTAAATGTATCTTGGCCCTTCGCGCTTATCGTGCACTTACTATCTAAAATCCTCTTATTAGTATGACATTAAATTGATAAAAAATATATAACATACCTACTAGCTGCCCTCGCAAACTTCGTTTCTCCTTAATGACTAGCCTATCTTTTTAGTACATACCAACATGGAACAATTTGCTATGCTACACCAGAGACTGGGCAACTAGAATCTTCTTTATATATATATTTTTTTTTGACGTTCAAAAGTGCCATTTTATATGGTCTAATTGAAATAAACGATTTGACTTTGACTTTGTTCGGTTCCGAATGAAAACTTTTTAGGTTTTTCTGTGATTTTTCTCTATATAAACCTCAGAGTTCAAGTTATAAGTTCTTAACTAACAAATCAAAAATAGGGGATGATCGTAGAGGGTAGATGAAAATAAGGGTTGTATTTATTTATGTATGTAGTATGTCCATAAAAAAATAAAAACAAGAAATGTTGTCTAAAAAAGAAAAATTAACTTTTTGGGGTGGACACCCCTTATAACTCGGGGGTTAGATAGTAGCCGACTCTCAAACTTACTGAATATGCATAAAAAAATTCATAAGAATCGGTCGAGCCGGTATCTATTTTCAAGGAATATTATATGTAATTGTAGTTTTCTTTAGTCGCTCAAAAAAGACGCTGTTTTCAAGCGTCTTTTTTGAGCGACTAAAAAACCCGACAGAGGACGTTATAATTTCGACGGGTATTTAGTAACATCTTTAGCAATTTTACATTAAGCAGCAGCATATTAAGTATGTGCATTAAAAAGTATTTTTTTGTGTTATGCTCGGGTTAATAAATAATTGAATCGTGTGAAATAAAAATACAGGTTATTATGAGAAATGGGATATATATTATAACTAGCGGACCCGACAGACGTTGTCCTGCGTGATATTTCAAGCGATTAAGATATTAAATAAAGTATGACGGTACCGATTGCAGCGCCATCTGCCGGACTGATTTGTGAATCTACAACCAGGACTCCACCCAAACGCATACCAAAAAAATCATTCAAATCGGTGCAGCCGTTTAAGAGGAGTTCAGTTCATACACACGTACAGTAGACTTATATATATGTAAGCTATCCTATCTTTTCAGTTAGATCAAACTGCACACGGTGTGCAAATTTGATTAAAATGGGTTAAGTAGTTTAGGAGTCCATAGCATAATTTAAATATATTGAGACTATAGAACTACTCTAGAAGAAATACTCAAGAGTTTATAAAGAAAATGGGAACCTTTAACTTTATTTAAAACTTGAAATCAAGACGGTATCCAACTGAAGGTGATTGAAGAATGAATGAAACAAACAATGACAACAATAACAATATTTTTACTATAAATAAATAACATTAATATCATTCACTATAGTAGTAACATAAAACATATTTGCTATAAAGTAGTATCGAACTTTTTAATTTATCTTGAAGACGGTAAAGCGCGTAATAATAAACTTTTAATCTATGGTTCATTTTACGTACTTCAATGTACACAAAAAGTACAAAAAGTATACGTAACGGCAAGACCGGACATTAGAGTGTGGTAACTGGTAACTAGAGACCACAGTAGTCTGAACTCTAAAGTGATATTTACAACGGATGTATACAAACAAATCAAAACATACCATAGCAACATTATCCTTATGTTCCCAAATTTTCTTTAAAACATATTCTCCGAAATGGAGCGTTGCAAGAATCTGGCGATCGCTCTCCCCGTATACATATTTTGGATTTTTTAACATTTTTATGCAGTGATGCTTACGCTTGCGCACGATCGGCCTGTTTTGTGGCCAATTACCGACTGAACTGGTATTACAAGTGGTGAATATTGAATGTGCGTAATGATAAACAAGCATTAAGATAATTATATCTAATGACGTCGCATTAAGTACACAATTTATAAAATAAAACTTTGTATAATATTTTTTTTAAATTGCTAAAACTTAAAAAAGTTTTTATATGTACATAAATGGTATTTTAATGACAATAGAGCTCTTGTACTTTATGCAAAATAATTTTCAATATAGAAAAAAAAATATTTATTTATCATATCGTGAATTCCAATTATTTAAAGTGTTAATCGCGCTCTCTAGCGAAGTAAAGGATAACTAGCTTGGTTTGACTTAGTATAACATTTGTTTAAAGTAAACACTAGATGGCGCGTAACAGCAATAAAGGTTATTATTAAAAACAAAAATACCAAAATCACTATTATTTACGAATATTTTTACGAAATCTTGTAAATAAATAAATAAAAACCTATTATAAAAATAAAAAAATTAAAATTATTCTTTTTGTATTCTCAATATTTTTACATTCTAAAACGCGCTACCACAGTTATTTGGTACTTTAACGTTATATATACAACAAAATTGTAAAAGATTTTTTGAGATTTTTTATAGTAGGTAATTAATACCAAACCACTTGAGAGTTTAGACATACTTCACTCATTTTAGCATTAAACCTTACGTACCGAACAAACATTTAAAATAACAAGGCACACTGCGTATCTTCTTAAAGCCACCTTCATTGGAGTCGCATGGTTGATAATGAGTACCGTGTGTGAAAATGGTCTTCGTTACAAAACGTGATCTGACGTCTTGATGATTCTCATACAAATTCCTTTGGCAATAGACGATCTCTTGGATCCCATAAGACAATAGAGAGTCTCCCAGAAGATTGCGAGATTGTAGGGAGCGTCATTAGGGGATTTTCATGGTGGACATTGTACTATATATGCTCCATTCTGTTCATGATTTTTGTGAATCACATCGTCGTCTTTATGGAGTGATAGTCAGTTCTTGGACCGAGTTCCCCTATGGAAAACAAAGGGAGGATGCTTTGCGAAAGGTGTGTTTCGTATAGTAAAATTATCTATCACCAAACCTATTCAGTAAGATAATATAAATAATTATTGCGATCTACGTGGAATTCATTTTTCTTTTTGCAAAAAGTCTTTTTTATATTACATCTATGATGATAATTAATTTATCCCTAGGCGTATATTATATAGCTCGGGAGCAGTCGGCAGTGTCATTGTCAGACGTCAGCTTTCATTACTGAGAGTAAGCACTAAGTAGTTAGGTGTCACTCGTGAACATTGAAATTTGAATTATGAATTGAGATGCAAGCTGTCAAATTTTGATTGTTGTGTTGTGAATTGTGATGAATGATATTTTGTTTAATTAATTTTTATGCTTGTGAGTTGTAACTTTAAATTTTGTAGGAAAAATATTTAAATTAAATTCACAAAAAGTGTATAATATCAGTGCTATTTCAACTATCGGATCGTCATATACAGACAATCGAATACATGTGGCTATTCCTAGATAAATATTTTTTCGTGAAATGTTGATAATTATTTACCACATTGAGTGTCGATATCGCAAAACACGGACGTTTATAACTTCTAACGCTTATCTGAATTAATTAGAAAAACGTGTACAATGCGTGTAAACTTACGCAAATTTTTAATTATTGGCATATGTGTAATATGTGCTTGGCTTCTGTTTTCATACACTACTTATATACTTTCATATTTTTCGGTTCCTAAAGACAGTTCTAAAAAATCATTAGTTGAATTGGAAACTAAACTGGAAAAATTACAAGAACAGTTAGATAATGATGTGAGTTGGGGTAACAAATTATTAAATAAAATGAAAAATCATTTGAAAAAGCAAAACGAAAAACAATTTGTGGTTGAACAGGATAGTAGTATTGACATTAAAAGTAAGTAAAATTTTATTTTAAAGTAATGAAAAGCTAGGGTTTATCAAAACTGATACTCCAATTTGGAGTCATTGAATTGTCATGATCTCTTTCATACAAGAATTCATGATTTTTTATTTAAAGCATTGCACATTTAAAGTGTTTGTTATTTGGCTATTTTTCATAATTTCCAGTTGGTAAACAAACCTGATCTTGCTAAAATAAAACAAATATTGATAAGATGTGTACATTAGTATCAATAACAAATTTAGTGTTGATTTGGGTACTTAAAACTATTTTATCACTGTAACACCACATTGCCCCAATTATATTTGATATTATCACAGTTACACTATCTTGATCCTCAACTACAGCATAGAGCATGAGTATTTTTATTCAATACATATAATGATGAAATTTATCTAAATATATGTACATAGTATATGTATACAATTATAATATATAGTTTACATTCATGCACAGGTGTTATAATTAGAGGCTGTTGAATTACATAAAATACATACTTAAGTATTTCATCAGTTTTTTTCGTCAGTATGTATCAGTTAAAAAAATTTTGTACATTCAATAGCTTTATATATATAATAGTTACATTTTTTTAATTATCAATGTTATGTATAGGTATTATAAATATTATCTATTTATATGGGGTGATATTTATTAATCAATTGAAGAGATAACATGCGGTAGATATTTTATATTTATCTAGATTAGATATTACCAAAATTAAAATGGTTTTTGGTTTATTAATATCATCTTCCTGCTATATTATTGATGAATGCATCTTTTTTTACTATTGCTTGGTTCTTAAAACAACTTGCTAATTGCCAGTCCTTATTATTTTAATGTTTGCAGTATTTGAAAGATGTACGTCACCAACCATATAATCTAACTCTAAACTTTTAGCCTATTACTATTAGATGGACAATAATGCTTAGAAAATGAGCACTTTACACATCCTTAGAAACAATGCTATTGTTTTGACTATTCAATTAATCAAAATTTACTATGGAATTTAACTAAGGAAATTACAAGATAAACTTCCCTTGATTGTGTTTATATTTTGCTATATCCCTAACTCTGTACAGCTATCACATACCGGCATGAATTGGTTTAAAATTTATGACAGAGACAAGTAATCTGGTCTCTAATTTTGTAGAGGAGTGTAGTAATATAATCAGCACTATATCGACGTAGGAAAGCATATTTGCTGTAAGTAGACATATTGCAATTGTTCACCAGAGCCAAAAAACTTAATTAATTTTGGAAAAAAATTTATAGTGTCGAACCTATCCATGATATTGCTACCATTTTTGAAACATATATTTATTTAACTGCCAGTCACCATTTGCAATGTAAACTTTTTATCCAAAGTTACTATAAGTACGTGTTTGGCTAGTTACAGCAAACAGTTTTTTAAATCACGAACCTTTAAAACGCTGTAACTAAGGAAGAAAAATGTACGCGCGGAAATATTATCAATTTACAGGCGGTAAATATGCTGTATGCAGTAAATTTATGTATTTGGGTACTTTCAATTGCAATTCAAGATGTAAGATTAGTTTATAATTATGATTAGATCTAGAAATGCAGTGGGTCATTTGGTAATGTAATGTTTGCTTGAAATAAAATGTCGTAAATGGTAAAAAAAAACTGCTGTAAGTAAACGAATGTAAAAATCACACGCCGCAGAATTGCTGTAAGTAGCGTTAAGTTTTTAAATGGGAAGAAGTAAGTATTTGTAAAGAAAAAAATGCAGTTTTTATTTTGGTGTAAGTACAAATTGTCTAAAATGACTGGATTTTGGTCTACATACAGCATTTAATCTTGCTAAAAAAAATATAAGTACGGGCGTTTTCAACGGCGTATGTAAATTTTTTTCATCGTAGAGACACAGGACCCAGGGCATTCGATGCGGTTTTTTTTCTGATTCTAATGGCAGTAAAAAGTCACTTTAGGTATTTTGTCTACTTACAGCAAATATGCTTTCCTACGTCGATATGTAGTGTGTTATATCATATATGTTAATAGTTTAGTCCATCATCAAATTGAATGTTTGCACATCTGTTTTAAATATGCCATATATTTTATGAAAACATTTCTGTATAAATGTTCTAATCCACTTTTTTACATTACCTTTACAGTTTATCACCCCAATATGTTACAATTTTCATTAGTCATAGAGATAAGAAATAAATTATCAGAAAAAGTAATAAGTTAATTGTTCTATAGTTATTGATAAAAACAATTGAAATTTGTTAAATTTTCCACCTGTTTAAATAAAAAATGTTTACAAATAAATTTATACTGAATTGCGAAACATGATTCTAATGAGTAGCTTTTACTATAAAGTTATTGCTATACAGTTTGTATGAAATAGTGTGGTACTGGTACTGGTAATTCCTGAAATACCGAATTTCAAGTATTCGTCGCCCATAAACTATTTATTTGTTACTTTTCCTTATGATCTTTATTAAAATGTATTTACCTCACAACCTGCAGGGTTTCTCTATAAATCAAATAGCGATTATTAATGATTAGTTCAATCAGCTGGAATTGGGAAAAAACGTGTGGCACTCGGAGACTGCCGCGGTAAAGCTATTGCATAACATTTTTTATTTATGCAGTATTTTTTTTTCTTTGATATTAATTCAATCTACCACTCTACCAGACTCAGACTGACACGCCTATATAGTCTGTCTCACTCTAACGTGTGTGTGACAGATGTGAATACAGTATTCGTTCTGTCCCGCTCTATCGCGTATGGGCGCACCTTTATTACGTCATCGTGTGTTACGTTTTTTTCGTTACGGATTTTCTTGATTTGGTCGCCGCGCTCAAAGCCCGCGATAAAAGCTATGCAATAGCTTAAATTATTTTTAAGCTATTGCGTATGTGTTGCTGCTGTTATTATGTCATAACAGTCCATGTAGTTATTTGAACTTGATTTTAACGCGGCGCGAAAACTAATTATTGAAATAGCTATCCGGGTTACATAGTAAGCCTTCACGTAGTAGCCACCCGACTTTTTAATAGGTGCCTTTATTCCCGTCGATTTGAATTTATCCAAAGAATGTTATCTTAAATATAATAATTCATACAAAATTCAATGTGGAAATTTTCTATGGTGTTTGCTAATTAAAGTGTACACACGTGTACAAAACAATCAAATCGTAATCGTCCTAATTACCCAATAAAGTTTTCTAATTGAATTTTAGCTGGGTAGACATGAATTATTAAAGTATATACTACATACTTACATGGAACTTCTATATACAAAAGCGAATTAGTTACAGTAATTACGCAATATTTAACTGTGAGTAATAACTTGACGTTTCGAGTGCTTTACAGTAGTCATGGTCAGCGAAATTGATTAGATTAACTATTGAAGTTATACTTCTTTAATTGCCGCGTTAGGGAAAAATTATGTCAGTCACAAAAAACCGACACCCTGAAGCTATAGTCAACATTTTAGTTTTATCTACAAACGTAGAATACAATTTTTGAAAAGATTTTTATCTTGTTACGCCAAAGTTGTACAATAATGCACGTGTTAGAAGTTATGCTTCATAAATACTTAAAATTGTTTTTTTTTTCAGGTTTAAATCCAATCCTTCCAGTATTAGTGATTGCTTGTGACAGAATAACGGTGAAGCGGTGTTTAGATAATTTAGTTAAATTTAGACCGGATAAAGAAACATTCCCAATTATAGTTAGTCAGGTATGTTACACAATTTTAAATGAGAAAAATTTAATATCACCTTTTTTTTTATTGAGCGGGGCAACCCTGTATGTGCTCCTCAAGTCTATGAATTATCTTCGCAAAGTATGTTCTTATTTTATACAGAATTCTTGATTATTGAGTCTTATCGTGTTAGGGCTAAGGCTTGTGAAACTAACACTTAGACCCTGTTTCTTCTCGGTATAAGCAAAAATGTGGAAAAAAAAAATTCATCAGCACACCTGGGATCGAATCCACGACTTCAAAGTTGAATTCAATACAGACAATAAATTATATAAATATATTATTATTAATAAGAATATAAATTTAAAACCTGAAGTGTTAGGCACGTTAACGTTAGTCTTATCTAGCCAAAACCAACCTAGGAGTTCAGGCCCTCTCGTTCGAATTCTTCGCGATTTCAACAAATTGAACACAGCGTATCCAGAGCTGGATATATTCGGCAGTGGGCTGATCGGTTTTAGAGAAAGCATTGTGGGTGCCTTTCTAGAACCTAATTTCGCTGTTTTGATGATGATTTTTCTTTTTTTTCTGCTCTAAGTGCCGACAAATTTCTGTAATTTTATTTTATTTTATTGTGTGCTTCTACTATCGTATATTTTTTAATTGTAATTTTTATTTCTATTAAATTTTTTTTTGTTAAGCTTATGCTTACATTAATTTGTCACACATTTTAGATGTGAATTTTTTTGTAAAATAATTAGTAATTTTAGTACTGTGTGTGATGTTATAAGCTTAATAACTAAATAAATAAATAGACAATCATCTCTATAGTAGATTACATATATTTAAATAAAGCTACAGTGACGAGACCTGTGGCCCTTAGCCAAAACGGCAAAATTTATTGATTGATTCTTATTAATACAATGTTATGTTCATGTAAATTTTAATAAATTAAAAAATGATAAGGGATCGTCCCTTTTAATGTAATTTATTTCATGTATTATAAAGCCCCAATAATTTAATAAATAAAAAATAGGCTTGGCCCGAACCAATACATGATCTAGAAACGACAAATTTAATGGCCAACAGAAATATTCCGCATAATCTGTATATGCAATAGTGTTCTATTTAGTTATGTTCAGTCTAAAGAAAAATGAACACAAATTCCAGGATTGTGGTCACAATGCAACGTACCAAATGATAAAGTCCTACACAGATTTGGACCCAACGATATCGGTGGTGCAGCAGCCGGACCTCTCAGAAATACCGCTGACACGAGCGAAAGCTAAATTCAAAGGGTATTTTAAAATTGCGCGCCATTACCGATTCGCATTGAATTACATATTCCGACATTTGGGACACGAGGCTGTGATTATTGTTGAAGGTAATAAATTCAGAGTAAATTAAAAAATTATAGTATATGTCGGAGCAATGGCTATGGTATCAGCTTCCATTGTAATTATAATTTAATAACATCAAAGTCAAATCAGTTGAAAACTTGTCTGTGGGTTATTGGATTTGCCAATATTAATAGATCTACAAATTAACAGACTATTTGATAGTAATATAAATTTATTATTAATGTAGGAGCAATAGTGTTAGTGTCAGCTGTCATTGTCATTATAATTTAATAACATCAAAGTCAAATACGTCAAAACCGTTAAGTGGTTTATTTATTTGGATTTTTTCGGAAATAATGACAGCAGAACGAAGTAGATAATACAATATATTAGGAGAGAGAAATGTAATTGTTTTTATTTATTCCTTAACGTGGAGTTCGAATACAAGTCACCGTCAATATCTAGTCGATAATCTGTAAATAATTTATTTTAAATTTTCTACCGTAATCACCCAGGCTTATTGAGTAATTTTTTTTACAGATGATTTGGATATATCACCGGACTTTTTTGAATATTTTCTCGGGACCTATCCGTTATTATTAAGAGATCCAAGTATATGGTGAGTTGACCTACCTTACATTACAACACACACACAAACCCTTTTTTTTAAAGAGTTTTTAATGGATAGGCGACTCTAAAAACAAAGTTTAAAAAAAAAAAGTTTAATCTCTTCCTCATCTTGGAATATACCTAATCTAAAAAAAAAATAGATATGACTTAGTTTTCGAAATTCGTAGACAAATAAACATACACTCAGAAGCTACAAGTATCAAATTCCACAAACAAAAACCCCATTAGCGATACAACCTGTTCAGGTCTGGGCCACAGATATCTGTATCTGTTTCATTATCAATTGTCAATCTATTAGGCAAGTAGGTGATGCTGCCTGATGCTGACACGCCTAGACTTTTTAGGTCTCCAACAATGCTCCCATCAAGTTCTACATACGTTTATTAGTCTCTAATTTGTGAAGTCGGTGTAGAAATGTAAAATCCAAGAAATATTTTCAGGTGTATATCAGCATGGAACGACAATGGAAAGAAGGAATTGATAGATATAAATCGTCCAGAACTACTTCACAGAACTGATTTCTTCCCGGGGCTGGGCTGGATACTGAGGAGTGAGACCTGGGACCAGTTGGAAACTAAATGGCCTGAGGCGTAAGTTATTAATTTTTTTTTGACTACGGTCATTTGATGTAAGTGATTCTCTGCCAGAACACGCGAGTGCGTAGCCGGTCTTTAAATTTGTTTACTTAAATTACTATATTACATCGTACAGTTGTAGTCTAATGTTTCTAAAATATCTAGTTTTGGTAGTAATAAACGAGCCCTTTAGTTTTTCATACCTTCATAAATTGTAATATCGTTTCCGAGAATGTCCAATAGGTAGACATCACTAATATTTATATAGGTAACGGATGTGTCAAAACTGAAATTATCTTTATTTATATAGGTACACTAGCCGTTTCGCGTCCGCTTTGCGGGGCGAATTAAAATTAAAATTGGAAATAAATAAAATTTTATGTTTCATTATTATTATTATTTTTTCATATTTTTATTATTCTTCTTTTTAACTGCCCGCTAAAAAAAAATTGAAAATTTTCGAAAATCGAGTTTTTAACAGATGTTGACGTTTTGAGGTTCTAGGAAGCCTCCTCGAATCGCGGTGAAGTCCGTCCATAAACCATCTAGGAAAAATTTCGCATCGAATGGTGGTAGTTTCATGTCGATACGATCAGTGGTTTAGGCGTGAAGGAGCCTCAAACGAAGACCATTTTTCTTTTATATATATAGATGAACGTCAAAAAGAAGTTAAATTAATTGTAAATTTACATTTACTACCAGTTCGCAAGTCAAGGACGTAGAGTGGGTAAGAAGGTTTTTTAGTCCAGCGTCGCAAATCCACTACCTATAATTTTATGTTATAAGCTCTGATTTTAGACTATTGAACACAGTTGGCACTTAGCTTCGACGAAAGTGTTTCATTAATTTAAACATCTGCTAATATAATATAATTTATTTCAGTTTTTTTGACGACTGGCTGAGGGATCCGCGGAATACCGAAGGTCGTTCGTGTATCAGACCCGAAGTGTCAAGGACTTACTCGTTTGGAAAGGTATTACATTCATTTATTAAAATATATCAGTATATACAGGATGTGTGTGATATACACTGCAAAAAACAACAGATAAAGTAAAATGTCTTCTATTGGAGCACTTCACAATATTTCATTTAGTGGGTTTAAATGCTGCAGGTATTGAGTATCTTTGTGAGAGGCTGGTGCCATAATAGGACTGTTGAAGCCACCAGTTTTCCATCACGGATAGAAAATATACAAAAAATAACATACTATGACTAAGTAAAGTAATAAACAAAATTAATTTAAAGCATGAGTGGTTGTAAGTGTGTAATGTGTAAGGAGTCCATCAAGTAGTACGTAAGCACTATAGGGGGTCTTTGATTTTCATATTTGGTGATTACGTCAATAGTAATAATTATTTACTTTTTTTACACATTTTACCCACACATTGTCTATGCTTGAATATTCGAGGATTCCTACAAAAAAAATAATACGTTTATGTTGACAAGAGGAAGTGGGGGGGGGATATAAATTGCAGTAAATCTGCTTAAAGTCTACCTCAAATGGCTATGCATAACAAAATTTCTGTTGCATCGTAATCATAGTTTTTTAGAAATTAAGAAACAGATATTTGACTGTAAATACTTATTGTACAAAAATGGTCTAAGAAAGTAAAAAAGCGAGTGTTGTGACTGAGAGAAGGCTAATAAATGGATTACCTGGTCAGTTATTAGATAGCCTAACATTAACCAACATAAAAAAATTGAGGAATTATTTTTATAGGCATTTGTCGCGCTCCTAACATGACTGCTATTGTTACATTAATACAAACTACAGTGGTAAATATAGTGGTAATAATAGCTTCTAGTCTATTTTTTACTGGCTTCAGTCAATAGTTTCGCCAATGTGAGTTTATTTTGGCGATCCTTTGCAATAATTTTTCATTTTTCAGTCAGACGGCTCATTGGTCTAGTGGCTAGTACTGCGAATCTATGGGTCCCGGGTTCGATCCCCGGCTGAGACGAACATCGATGTGATGAGCATTTGGTGTTGTGCTTAGGTCTTGGGTGTTTAAATATGTATTTATATGCCTATCTATCTATGTATGTATATCCGTTGCCTAGTACCCATAACACAAGCTTCACTAGCTTAGCATGGGTTTTTGAAAAAAAAAAATTGATTATTGAAAACAATTAAAAATTGATGAAATTTAAATAAAAATCACGTGACTATAAACGCGCCATGAATGATCACCATAGTTTTGACGTCATAATGTTAAAGCTATTTAATAACAGTACAGCGTTAAGGGGCCATCCATAAAGTACGTCACACGTTAATGGGGAGGGAGGGTATCACCGAAGTGTGACATCGTGTGACGAGGGGCATGGGGGAGTCAATACTTTTGTGACGTCACATGTTAAAAATTTAAATACTTAAACGCAAAGTTTGGATGCGAATTAAAAATTTAGGAACTTGATCTATATTTAAGTAATTAAATGAAAATATCTGTTTTCTCTCGATTATTTTTAAATACATACATAAATTTAAAAAATGTGTGACGTCACATCAGGAGGGGGGGTTATAAAAATGTGACAACCTGTGACAAGGACGGGGGGAGGGGTTTAAAAGTCCTAAAATTCGTGTGACGTACTTTATGGATGGCCCCTAACGGCTATTAATATATATGTATATATATAGTATATTTAATATATTAAATATTAATATTAATTAACAAAATTAAATAGATCAAAACACTGTATTTATTATTTTTCTATCAACTGCAATGAGTGAAAACTAACATTATGACGTCACACGACACACGCCCTCGGGTTTGTTCGGCGTGTTTTCGGTACTGCCCTGTGATTCTGTAACTCACTTTCGAACTCACTCAGCGGTTTCGCATCGGCGGTCGCTCTCAAATCAGTCGTGAAGCAGTCATTTTATGATTTGGCATTCTAATAAACAATAAACTAAGCTTCCACCTTTTCAGAATGCCAAATCATAAAATGACTGCTTCATGACTGATTTCAGAGCGACCGCCGATGCGAAAACCGCTGAGTGAGTTCGAAAAGTGAGTTACAGAATCGCAGGGCTGGATTCAAATATTAATTTTTATTTTGAAATAACTTAAAAAAAAATAAAACAAAAATAGTTTTGTTATAAAACTTATATATGATCTTTTCATTTATCACAAAAAAAAATTAATTTTTTAATTGGTGTGAATTGTCTTTTAGAAAAAAAAAGTTATTTTACATGAAACCATAATGAATAAAAACCTTCATCAGAAACCAGACAGTGTTGGTACTTTTACTTTACGAGGGATTTTGCTGTGTCGAATATTTTTGTAGGTCGCATCTCATTTAACAGCAGGATTGTGCCTAAATGTCTGTCTAGTACTGTATAAAAAAAAACACAGATTAATTCATTATTCATAAAAACTGAAACGGTCTTAATGCACTCTTAAAATTACTCTTTCTATGAAATTGTGTTTACACTGTGATCAAAGGAGATACTGAGCACATTTACCTAGGATTAAAATACAAATATTTCAGAAAACAAAAACTCTTCAAAAACACAATGTTGTCTTAGAAAAATGTATGAATTTTAAGATATCCTTAAATATTTTTTTCTCGTGTAAACAGGTTGGAGTGAGTAAAGGTCTATTCTTCGATCTCCACTTGCGATATATGCAGCTTAATGGCGAATTTGTCGAATTTACAAAATTGAACCTGACTTATCTCATCAAAGTAAGTAAACATTTTATATAAAGTAAGTAAACAGATTGGAATCTCATAGGAAATAGACATTTCTCGCTACTTATACAATACATAACTAAATATATTTTTACCTCAGAAGAGTTGTAGTACCACGCCACACGATTCCCCTTTTGATGTCTTCGCGGTAACGCGAACAATTTATAACAAGTTTTTTTTTTGTTTTTGATAAATGTTTAATTAGCAACAACATTAACTCTGCTCATCAAAAATCAGTAAAGTTTTCATTTTTGTTATTTTAGGACGTATACGACGACAACCTAACATCACTGGTTGCGTCACTGCCGGAGTCCACAGCCGAGGATGTGATAATGGGCTATGGAACTGGTCCAGTTAGGGTCGTGTACAGTAACGCTAAGAGTTACCAGCGAGCTGCTAAGAAACTTGGGTTGATGGACGATTTTAGGGTATGTCTTTTTTTGTTTTTTACGTAAAAGAGGTTTTTATAAGGGTATTATTATTTATTGTATATTTATATCAAAATTTGTTTCAGAGCGGAATACCTCGGACGGCTTACCGTGGTATTGTGACATGTTTCATTAAAGGACGTCGTGTATATTTGGCCCCGAGCTATGAATGGACAAAATACGACCCCAATTGGGGCTAACACTGGTAACGGCTCATCATTTATTGATAAAATGATCTATTGAGCCTTTTAAATTTAAATGTATATCAGAATATACAGGCCAATCAAATGTGTCAGGAACTTAATAGTACAGTGTGATGATGGACCACTTCCGGAAATAATCGCGGGTTATTTGGAAATTGTATTTTATAAAAATTGTTTTTTTTAAATTCATGCATTTTTTAAATAACATTCCATCAAGCTATTTAAATGAAGTATTGTTTTTACTACATTCGCGTTAGAATGACGTTCACGTCATGTATTGTTTATGTCATGACAGCTGACATTTAAATTTGTATCGCCATGTTATGACATATAACTTACTCTGTGGAAGTCCTAGTTTAATTTCCAGTAAATCTAGATACCAGGCCATAAACTCAAAAAAAAAATCCAGTAGTCTGGTGTAAACAAACGCAAAAACGCCTGTCCTTGTCAAACACATCTTAGGTCTGTTTGTAGTAAATAAATATTATGTGAATAGGACTTTTTTTCTAGTATTAATTATAATATAATATGTACAATTTGATTTTTTAATTTGCTTGGCTTTCAAAAGCAAACATATAAAAAAAATCCTTATTGTCTATGGTAAATAAAATCTACTCCTGAATAGTTATAATGCACCAAAACCATGAAATGCCAGAATGCATTTTTTAAATGTTAAACATACTGTTAAGTAATTAATAAAGAAATCCTTTGACAATTTACTAAATGTATATTAATATAATAAAGACTGTGATGTGTATTGTATATAAATTAATAATATATTGCATTTTAATTTTAAAGCGGGCTAGTTGTCAAAACTATATTTACATACTGTAGATATTCTTATTTGTAATATAATATACAAACTGAATATGTATAAAATATGTGTATAATGAATTTCAATTTAAGATTATCTGTGAAGTGAAGGATTTGATTTTGTAAAAAAGGTTTTATTTTTATTTATTGTAGTTAATATAACAAAGCTGTATATGTCTGCTAATTCACCATTATCAAATAGTTTTATCTGATTTGTATTTTGCGTCAAAAATCAGTATTTTGTGATAAGTTAATTTTTTTATTCCTAGTACAAATTTTCCTTTCTAGTACTTAAAATTGTTTCTTATATTGTTGTCTATCTATTGTGTTAAATTGCAGTTGGTAAAAATGAGATTCTTGTTTTTTCGCCTAACTGTAAATATTGTTTTTTTGAAATATACCTAATTTGATAACTACTTGCACTTTTATTTCTTTCTTTTCTAACCTGATTTCCTAGGAGAAACCCTTTCTAAAATTATAGGCAGCGGCACGTAAGTCTAGCGCTGGCCGATACGTGGAGGGGATTGCTGCGCATGTGTACTGTCGCGCGGGGGACGGAATGCGACTGGAGAGCCAATCAAAACTCTTCATTCCGCTAGCCCCCCTCAGGTACCTTATTTTTTACTACTGCGCAATAACGGTCAGCGCTAGTTTCGTGCCGCTACTACTAAAGTACTACGTACTATAAAATAAGTCAATATATATTTGTTTGATTCACTTTTGTATAAAATATGTCAAAGCTTTATAAGCCTTTCATAGTCGGTTTCCTTTAGCCAGAACTATATATTGTATCATAAAAACATATTTTCCAAAAAAAGGCCATCAATCTAAACATAATTAAATTAACAGTATGATGTACTTTGCAAACCAAAATTATTTAGGTAAAAAATACCACAGAAAATTAAAAAAACTAGCTATATTGTAAGGCATTTAAAAAATAATAAACTAGATTAATAAAACTTTATTCAACACAATTATCCAGGGGGCCAGTGCATCTGCCTTCCTCCTAAAATATGCACATGCAAATGGTATACACTCTGTGCACCATTTTTGCCATCATTGATGACAAGTCGGAATCCAGCTTTGTCAAGGCCTTCCTGAGCAGCAACTTTACGCGCCGTTGTCAGGAGATGACCTGACAATAAACAATAATAATTATAGTTATTGCAATGAGACTAGTTAAGATGCTTTTGTTTAGACTACCTTTATATTATTTAAATAGAAACCTTATGTATTTCTCTGAAATGACATCTCATACCAAAAAGCCTTAAATTAAGATTGAATGCAACAAATAAACTATATTGTTTTTAAGGTTGGCTCGACTTTAAAGCCAGAACTGCAATTTTTTTTAAAATAATTAGTACAAAATTACCAAGTAGTTGCTCATCACTATCTTCAGCCTGTGACAGCTGCGTGATTGGTTTTCGGGGAATAACTAGCATGTGTGTGGGTGCCTGCGGGTTCACATCGTGGAATGCTACACACTGTCAAAAAAGGCTATTATAAAAGAACTGAACTCACACAACTCAAACAGTGTTTGCCTATTGGCTTCCGACTCTCCTGTAGATGAGATGTATATAGTATGATGTTGATCCCCCGGAGATCGTAGGTTCGAATTCCGTGTGTGCACTAATGCACTTTCTGTCTATGTGAGCATTTAACGCTCATTCGTACGGTGAAGGAAAACATGGTAAGGAAACCGGCACGCGTTAGACCCAAAAAGTCCTTTATCGAAATAGAAAAACAAATGATCAAGGCACAGAAATCTGAGGTTTAAGTATTAAAAAAAGGTTGTATCGTCACTTGTTATTTAATTTACAGAACACATACTGAATGTTAGGCGAATATATGACACGTTGTTTTACTTTAATTTTATTTTTATTTGTGTTGTTTTATTTTAATAAGAGAATTCTTGAATGTTAATAAGTTATGAATGTCTTTCCCAAATAGATCTTTCACTGAACTGACAGCACGCAAAGTATTAAATATGTACCTGATCATCTTCATAAACAAATTTGGCAGGGATTTCCTTTCTCAAAATCTTTCCAAATATAGTATCACCCCCAGGAGCTGCAGTTTTAGCAAGTTCTACTTCGCCGGCCATTTTATTTTTAAAATATGAATGACTTTGACATATATGATTACATCTAATATCATCAGCTATATCTTATAGAGAAAATAGTCCTTGACATTTGACAATTGATATATCTTACATAAATATGGCGATTATGATGACATTCTTCTTCGAACAGAATACAGATAGGTATAATACAGATTTTTTAACGACAATATATTCTTCAATGTTTCAGCAATGTTCTAGCCAACCGGCATCGCAAGAGACGATGGCAAGCGGCTGGATGGAATGTTGTTGATCCCTTTAAAGATGGGACGGGGTTTAGTATGGGATGCTACTTGTGTGGACACGTTTGCCCCGTCTCACCTCCTTCGGAAAAGCTAAATAGCTGGGGCGGCCGCAGAGTAGGCAGAAACTAATAAACGGCACAAATATAAGTTTTCCTTCACCTCGATTTTGTTCCCTTTGGAGTAGGACACTTGGGCCGAGGGGTTCAAGTGCGCAGGCGCTAAATGCTAATTATCAAGTTCAAAAAAAGGATGTAAATCTCTGTCAAGAAGTCAAAAAATCTTTCTAGTTTCTAGCTTGTGCCCTGTGCGGTGTGCCAATTGCCAAAAGCAGAAGTTTCAACTTTCAAGTTAGGTGTTAGAATTTAGAGGCTAGACTTTAGAGCTCCACCTCCAAATAATCATAATTCATTACAAATAAATTATTTGTAATTTGAAGAACCTAGAAGTCAAAACAATGAGCTCAAGGGACATAATAAATACCATATTCGGTGATTTCCAAAAAAGTCTAGATGAAGAACAAGAAATACGTGAAGTTAGTTGTAATTTCAGAATACTTGCGTTTTATGCCGGCGCAGTTTACTTTGTTACTATTTCATTAACAAAGTAGTCACTTATAGCCTTAGTAAAAATTTATTATCGAATAATTATAACTTGCAGAAAATCCGCAATATCTGCAAAGATGTGGACCAAGTATCAAGGGAAATCACAACAGTATTGCAAGTGATACACCATGATGAGTCTGCCAGTAAGTCAATTAAATTTATATTGTATTGTACTCAAGTACTTGCTACTGTTCAAATGTATTCTTAATACCTTTATTATCAATAGTTCTGGTCTCAAATTTTTTAATAGTTTTATTTATCTATTATTTACTAACTCGCAACCTTAGCAATGGTAATTAGAAACTCAACTGCTTGGCGTATAAATATTTTTTTTAATAACCTATTATTGTTGTAGTTTCTGCAGCATGTTTAACAGCTCGTAAGTTATTTGAAAAGGCAAACACTGGCTACAGCAAGTTGAAGGAAGTTGTTCCATCAGGGGATTACTATAAGTATGTATTATTCTTTTAAATTGAGATATTTTTGTTTAAAAGCTTGTAAAAACAACTGCTATTACACTTACATTTTATTATAAAATTTAATGGCTGTGAAAGAACAGATATTGTTATTAAATCTAAATTATTTTTGTTTGATACTAGCTATGCTCATTATATTTGGTTTTCTAATGGTTTTTATAACTATCACTTTAAATATACAGTTTACTTAGAATCAATTTGAATATTTTTTTTAAAATAGCAATGTTTTATTATTTTTAAAGACTAAATCTACTTACACTGCTATAACTAAAAAACTGCATGTAAATTCATCATAGCATGAACACAATATCTAAAGTGTAGGATCTGTTCCTATGAAATGTAGGAACACTAATTTAATTATTTTTGGTAGCAATTGAAATCAAAGTATACTTCTTATACTTCCAGATACCACGATCACTGGCGCTACATGACACAACGTTACTGCTATCTTATTTCTCTCACAATTTGGTTGGAGAAGGGAATATTGGCAACCCATGAGACTGTGGCTTCTGTATTGGGTAGTAAGTACTAGATAAATAAAATTAATGTTATTTTTTTTTGCAATAAAAGCCTTGTTGCAAAAAATGTTTTTACAATAAATCTTTTTTTTTAGTAAGTGCAGAGGAGTTAAAGAATGGCTTTCATTTAGACATTGATGATTATTTAGTGGGACTTCTTAATCTATGTACTGAATTGGTAAGTGCACAATTCATTTTCAACTACAAATTTAAAAATATATCTTCAAAGTTTGTGCCACTTTAAAAGTTTGATTGTATGAATACTTGATTTGTATATTCATTTTTCATATGATGTTTAAAAAATAGAAGTATCAGTACATATTCAATGACTAACAGAAAATGTTAATTGTGAGCAACATATGAAAGTATGTATATCTCTCATATTATAGACGATTAAATGAAATAAAAATGTATCAAATTATAGTCACGGTTGGCTGTGAACTCGGTAACCCGTGGGGACTACAACAAGCCACTACAGATCTCAAAATTTGTTATGGAACTTAATGCTGGATTCAGGTAAGAAATTTAGCTTAAAGTATATACTTTACATGTCAATTGTTGAATAATGAATAACGCAAGTTTTTTATTGTAATACTTTGAAATACCCTTGAGGAAAAAGGAATTGTTCAGTTTTCAAAGATCAGTAATGGTTATAAATGTATTAATTATTTTCCTATAATTTTTCATATAATTTAATTATATATAACAATGCCAATTTTAAGGATAAACTTGTTATTATAACTTGCTTTTATCCAGTAAATTTATTTGACAGGTTATTAAATTTGAAGAATGATCACCTGCGCAAGCGCTTCGATGCTCTCAAGTATGATGTAAAGAAAATAGAGGAAGTTGTCTATGATCTGAGTATTAGAGGACTTTTGCCTAAGACGGAAACTGCTTAGTATGATATAACAATAAAACATTTGGAAAAAATCTCATTTTATTTGACTAACATTAAATAAATTCCCTTTCTCTGAACAAAGTTTATTAACATGACTAATCAGAAGGGATCTTCTCAGTAGCCTGTTTGAAACTGGTTTATGATGGGGCAGCGGGCACCAAAAAAAAAGTTAGGTCGTAGATTTTGTTTATATTCGGGTTAATCATATCTGTAGTGGGTATGTACTCAAATACGTAACATTTTGTAGGTTTATTTTTCAAGTTAGGGCCTTTAAAAATATTACTAAGGGAGAGTTCAAGTATTACGTCACGCAATTTTTGGAGATTATTAGGCCCCATGTAACGCGCCGTAACGTTTTTCTCTACCCAAGTATAGTAAAACGTTTCGTGACCACCTAGTGACTCTATACCTAAAAGTTACCATTATGTGGTGTAAAGTACTGGAAAGTCGAAATATTAAAAATAACGCGTTATTCAATCCCCGTCCCGCATCGTAACGTTTTACAAAAGGACCCCACCCAAAATTCGTTACGTAATACTTGAACGCTCCCTAATTTAAATTCCGATTACTTTTTGGAGTAGATTTTTTTATATCACGCTTTGCAATTCGTATACATCTTTCTTTTCCCTTTTTGATTAGAAAATTAAAAAAATTAGACGTCCGAAACCGGAAGTAAAAATTTCAAATGAGTTAGCTTTTATACTATAGCAGAAGTATAATTATAATTTATTAAAGTTTAGTGGTTTCTGGCAGGGGGTAGCAACTGTCATAAGTGTCCGGCGATGGATGACGAGATTCCTAAAAGTTATGCCTGATAAAATGTTAAAAAAATTGCTTTATATTAATATTATATTTATTCAACGCTCTTGGATAAGAGCCGAACGAAATAAACAAAATATATATTTTTTTGTACTTTTCCACGCTTAAAATTTAAAACAATAACTGAAAAGTTGAGCATTTTTTAGGAAAAATGGGGAGAAAATATAAACAAACTTTTACGTATTCGCATATTTTATATTTCGCATATAAAACAATATACTGAAAAATAATTTATAAATAAATAATTGCAAGATCTTATTTTTGATACACTATTTATAAATAAATTCTTAAATAAAATAATGCTGCATTATGATTCTCAAAGGTACAAGATTCGACGGAAATTATCAAGTATATAATTACTATTATGTAATCTAAGTGGGTAGACAACATATTTATAAATGTACCCACATATAAATGTTTTTCATATAGATTAATAAAATCTATAATAAATGGATAACAATATTACTTGCGGACATATAAAATAACTAATGTTTGATCAACATTCATCTTGATTAACTATTTACTTATACCTAAGAGAAATAAAAAACTCAGTCTTACTGCAAAGTTCAACACTAGGTAAGTATTAACAGTCCTTAGAATTAATACAATTCAGAAGCTCAAAAAACAATATCACAAGACAATTTAGAAACTAATTTATTTTATTTTTGAAAGCAAAGCTTTTTAACTTTTGAACTACATTTATTGTAGTCACATTGGAAATAATAACATGTAATTGTTATAATGTGGAACCACCTTGATTCAAAAATGTCTTCCAACAGTTATTCCAAACCCTTGTTAATGTGACAGAATAATAATATTTGCATAGTAGACGCAGCTATGTAAGTTTATGTGGATCTAAAACATGACATTCGTTTTCGAATAGTATTAGAAAACTATTCGAAATACACTGTACCGTACATTTTTGCATATATGATATTTTTCCGTTAGCATGTGTTCGTATACCTCAATACGATGTTCTATATTGATTCTATACGAATATTAATAAATACTTACATCTGGTACGTTAGTTTAATAGCAAAAATGCGTTAACTATTCGATTGTGCGTATAGTTTTTGCCACAGCTTGGTATTAAACCTAGATTTTTGATTTACATATATTAAATGTAATAAATTAAAAAGGCAATGCGTCATCCATTTGAACTGTCATAAGCGAGTCTTCGGGATGAATCTCCAACAGCGCTTGGGTGCCGTCGTTGAATGGGAATGATACGCTCCCATCTATTACCAAGCCTAAAAATATATTTTAAATATCATTATTATACGTTACTAGTAGACTCGGCCAAGCGTTGCTGTGGCTAAGATTTTTGTTATATTACATAGTAGTAAACTATTCAAGAGAAACGGCAGGAGAACACCAATCCACCATGCTTTTTTGGTGGTTATGCCATTACATTGTAGCTTATGTGAAACGTTGGTATTTATTTTGATAAGGATCAATACCGAATATAGAGCCTTTTCTAGCGGTGGTATTTTAATAAAAACAAAATTAATAAAAGGACGCTTATTGTGACGTAACTATAAAAGATAGAGACATGTTTTATAGATAGTGATGTGTCCTGAAAAATTGTAATGCGTCATTTTGTTCTATCATAGCCTATGTCACTCGGGAATAATGTAGCTTGCAAACGGTGAAAGAACTGAAACTGTTTTGAAATCGGTCCAGTAGTTTCGGAGCCTATTCATTTCAAACAAACAAAAAATCAAATCTTTCCTCTTTATAATATTAGTATAGATTATATTAATTAAGTATAATATATATTATTTTGGTCTTAAATATCAAACTCACCGGCATCAGTGCAGTGGCTCCGAACGGTGACGGCTTCGGCTCTGTCCCTGACCCTGAGCCCTCGAGGAGCTGGCCATTCCTCGAAGGTTATGTACTCACGGACGGAGTAGGCTAATTGCTCGGAGTCTGGGATTCGAAAGAGAAAAAAATATTTATAAATCTAAAGAAAAAACTTTTTGACCGCATTGAAGTTATGTATTATTATAAATTAACAACTATTTAACATAATTTTAAATTTTATCCGACGTTTCGCGTGCTTTACAGCGTGCGTGGTCACACCTGGGATCCAATAATATCCAAATTAAAATCCCAAGAAAAACAATCCGCGAAAATAGAGGACACCGTGAGCCATTTTTGCCAAAACTTAAAAAAAAAAAAAACTTTTAGTCGATACCAACTCCAGGAAATAAAAACAGATAATGCAACTTTCTCTGCAGCTGTGATACTTTTTGACATCCAACATCTTTTGTCTTCAGTCACCGTGACCACGCACGCTGTAAAGCACGCGAAACGTTGGATAAATTTAAAATTATGTTAAATAATTGTAAATTTATAATAATACATAACTTCGATCCGGTAAAAAAGTTTTTTCTTTAAATGTGTAAAGGTTATGTCAATCAAAGACAATACTATTTATAAATCTGTTTAGCCGATTGCAGATGAACAAGAACACAAAAAAAAATCTGTTTAACAATTATATGGAATGTATTTTTACCGATTTACGAGTATTATTTAATGTGCAATAAAAATTATTACTAAATTCAGAGGTTATGTGTTTATCTAGGTATATATTTAAGCTTTTTTATTATGTATTTTTTAATTTACATATACATATATTAGCACTTATCGAACCAATTCATAGAAAGTTTGCCAAGAGTTATTTTAATTAAGTAATTACCAAATAAAAACTAGTATATATAGTAAAGCACACATGTCAGAAGTGAAACTTCTGTGGCAACTTTTTTAAGTCTTGTTCATAATTATACAAATCTAAAACTTTAGATTTCCGAGACTTAGAGGGAGGGAAAAAGGAAGATATTATGTTAGGAATTTAATGAATTTCATTAAAATATTAACTGTCAAAAATTAATACGAATAATAAATTTAATTTTTAAATTTATTTCTTTGATATTAAAAACACGTGGCATTTTAATTTACAATTCGTTATTTACGATTTCAATAAATTATTTTGCATAAAATATAAAATACTAATTTTTCATAAATTCTCTTTACGAAATTTTAATATTAAAAATTGGATTTTTATAAGGTAATTCACCCTTCTCACTCTCTCTCAATCGCTCTCTTGTTTTTCTAAAAAAAAGAAAAAAAAAATTACCCTCATGCGGCTAAAGAAGTTTCACTTCAATAATTGTAATGAAAAAACAAAGCAAACCTGGGGGAAACATTAACTTGGTGTTGTACTTCTCGGTGACCTCCCGAGCCTTCTCCAAAGACGTGTCCAGATCGGCCCCGTACTCTTCGTGGAGGATCTTCATCAACTCCAGTACTGAGTGGGTTCTGAGACAGTTTATGCTGAAAACATTTTTCTATACTATACTAGCTGATCCGGCAAACGTCGTTTTGCCATCATTAATAATAAAAAATAGGGGTTGATCGTAGAGCGGTGAAAATTAGGGGTTGTATGTATTTTTTAATGTTGTATCATAAAAAATAGAAATTAAAAATTTTGTCTAAAAAGTAAAAAAATAAATTTAGGGGTGGACTAGCCCTAACACTTAGGGGGATGAAAAATAGATGTTGGCCGATTCTCATAGATACCGGATAAGCACAAAAATTTCATCAAAATCGGTCAAGCCGTTTCGGAGGAGTATGGCAACGAAAACTGTGACACGAGAATTTTATATATTAGATATACATTCTTATTTTATATATACCTAGGGAATCTATTTTTTTTAAACACTTTAGGTTTAAATTTAACCAATATTAATTATTGGATACGAAATAGAGAGAGAGATAAAAAAAATACTCTTATTTTTTAATTAATGTTTTAGGCTGAAAATAAAAAATCATTAAGCACAACACAATAAAGCCAAAATATTAAAATTAATTTAAGATATATAATTTTGTATTAGTTCTATAGAAAAGTTAACTTTTGATACTTTTAAATATTTGAATGAGCAGTGTTGGCCTGGGTTTAGCCTGGGACTATTATCCCTGAGGTAGTAGGTTTGATCCCCGGCTGTGCACTGATGAACTTTCTATGTGCGCATTTAACATTCTCTCGAAAGGTGAAGGAAATCATCGTGAGAAAACCAACATGACCCAAGACGACAGCTTGTGTCAGGCATAGGAGGCTGATCACTTACTTGCCTATTAGATTGACAAATGATCGTAAACAGATACAGACTGAGGCCTAGACCTAAAAAGGTTGTAGCGGTACTGATTTAATAAAAAAATATGTAGTGACGAAATCATAACACACAAAAACTTCAAATGAAACTAAGTGGTACCTGTAATGCCACGACGTACTTCCGGTTCCGGTTGTAACGCAGAGTCCGGAACTCTTAGTATGAGCCCATTTCCCATCATCTATCTTCAGGCGGAGAAGAGACACCCGTGACGTCACACTCTCCCCTATAAATACCTGTAGAATATCTATAAATCAGTAGGCACCACGTGTCTCAGTAGAACTCATTTTAATATCAAAAATCACACCTAAATGTTTTAAATAAATGATTTTAACAAAATCTAATCAAATTTAATATGGAAAAACAACTAACGGAAATAATAATTCACTAGAAGTTGAGTTCATGGGCTCAAATAGGAACATAATTAGGGGCTTAGACTAGTGGTACCTTCACAATACACTTCATATATTTATATTGTTACCAAACACTATAAATTATCATTAATTTTCATTAAAAGCCCATTCTTAAGCTATATTGTATAGGCAAATCTCTCCAACTGATAACCAAAGAGATCAAAAGAAGAATATCAAATTGATGGAAAAGATATTGGTCACTGAAATCATGAAAACAACAGATTTTAACAAAAAAATAAAGAGCAAAGAATGGAGGCCTCATAGCCTAGCGGTCTTATTAAGTGGCAGCTAGGTGAAGGGTACCGGGTTCGATTCCCGGTTCGAGGGCAAGTTTTAATTTAATTTAAATTTGTTCTCGGCCTTTGGGAGGGTTGTGCGGTACCGGGCGAGTGCCTAAACCGTACATGGAAGACACGGTCGAATTTCTAAAAAGACGCATTATAAAAATCCTATACTTGACGCTGGTTAATACACAAATCGTGCTAGAGCCATTAAAAAAAAAGAGCAAAGACTTTGACACCTGTATAATACCTTGTCAAAGAGCAAAAAAAGAAGCATGCTCAGAATAAGAAAAATAGACAAGCATAGAAACAGACATAAGAGCTAGAACGAGTGTGACATTCTAAGATAGAGCAAATGAAATGGAGATGTAAAGTGGAGCAAAATATAGAGACGGAAAACAAAGAAGAGACCGACAACGCAAAAGATGGGAGGAAGAACTCAAATTAACAGTAGACTACAACTGGAGAAGAGTCGCAAATGATAGAGAACAGTGGGAAGGGTTAGAGGAGAGTGCCAAGAGGCACACCGGACTGAAAATATATAAAAGATTAAAGATCATAGAGTTTCGGAATATAAAAGCTATATTATTATTATAATATTGTAATTAACATTCGCAATAATATAAAATTGAATAAGATTAAAATTTAAATCATTTATTTATTTGAGATTTATTGTACTATTATCAAATTTACCTCGTTTAGAGCTAAAAACGGCAGCACCTTTGTGGCTAAACTACATTTACTCTCCTCCTGAGGATCTTTAAGTCTCGTCGCCGCTTCGTGACTGTCTTCTTGGTGGGACACGGGTGGATATCTGGAATTATCAATTTTAATTTATATAAATATAAATGAATCTAAACGATAAACGAATATATGTTCCTAATCGCGAAACTTAAAGACGGCTAGACCAATCAGATTTTTTTTGAATTTATATGTGTAGAGAAAAATATGAAATTAAAATTAAAAATTTAATATCACAGAGTACTTAGGTTTTTATTCCAGAAAAGCGAACAGTCTGCATGGGCTAGCATAGCAATATGTTCCATATGTTGGTATGTAGCTACTAAAAAGGTAGGCTAAGTAAAACAATGATTAAGACGAAATAATGTTTCCTTGATTTATAAACATTTTGATATGAAAAATAACTTTTTAAAAAGAGTTTATTTTGCCAACCCTTCTCGTCCGTTCTACGACCTTGGTTTGAAACCGAAGTTAAAATTAATTTTTCACATTCCATTTGAACTAGTGAATTAGTGTTAGTGCACGTTAGTACTAAATACACAGCGAGTGAAAGAAAAAAAATAGAACACAAGAACAGAGTGTCTTCCCCTTAATAGAGACTGTAAGTAGTGTTATTACGTAAAAATCCTTATTAGTAAATTAGGTTAGACTTAAATTACTTATTAGTCTTAAGTTAGGCTAGATTGTAATGTTCCATGATGTCTTACGGCCAAAATTAATATGTATCATCAATCTATGATTATAACCAATCTTGGACTGATTCATATCTAAAGACCGATCTCCAATCTGCATGCCAATAAACATTTCTGCTATCCGATTGTTTATTTGACAAAAGATTGACAGCAATCTTTTGCGTGATCCTTGCCTCTCGACCGCGTTTCGTTCAATGCAATATGTTTGTGTTCAAGCATACCAAAAGTTTGCTGTTTTTGGAACGAAATAAAATAAGTAAGACTTAGGGTCTGTTTCACAATGTATGTATGGATAAAGTAGCAAATAGCTATGCAACGTTTTGTTTGTTTTTTTGTTACGAACAAATAAAGTTACAAAATTCTATAGAAAAACAAAGAACCTTAACCTTTTTGTTGGTCATTTAATATTACTTGTAATGAAACGGGCTGTCATTGTCATATGGTATTTTTGTTTGTTAGGTTATTGAGTATTTTAGTACATATTATTACAAATATAAATTTTCTCTGAGTAGTTTGTGTATGTTGTTTTTGTGATTCGAGGTTGGTTCTTTAACTTAAAAAAATGTCTACGCAAAAACGTGAAAGAAGCGTCAATTTCAGCCGGGAAGAAGTTGACCTTCTAACTTCGCTTGTTGCTGACCATAAAAATGTATTAGAAAATAAAAAGAGTGACTCAGTCACCTGGCAGGAGAAAGAGCGGTGCTGGAAGACGCTGTTTAATAGCACAAGTGGGGTAAACTTTCGCAGTGCTAAAGCTTAAAGAGGGCTACAAGAAAAAAGTCTGCCTTGATACATGCTGAAACATATCGTACAGGAGGTGGCCCTAGTGCTGGTACTCCTCTTACCTTATACCTTATCGAGGAAAAAGTCAAAGACATGATATTGTTGTCTGTCGAAGGAAATGAAAGTCAATTGAAAAGAAGAGCTTCTAAATAAGAGAAAGCAATGGGCATTTGAAGAGGAAGAAAGAGAGCATAGAAGAGAATTATGGGCCATAGAAAAAAATAAATTGTTAAATAAATTAGAAAAATAATAGATTTTGTGCCTGGAGCGAGGATGTATTGTATTAAAAATTTGTATTTTTATTTAAATAAAAGCATTGAATTTTTATTTAATTTATCTCAAAAATGTTGTAATTTATAATATATTATAGTAATAAAGCAAAATAATTACTTATAAGATTACTTCGCACACTTGCATTTCCCACGTTGTCAATTGCGCTTTGATCAATATCATCAGCTTGTTCATCTACTTGTTGCAGTAGTTCACAATGTTCATCTCGCATATCAATAGCAATATTGTGCAACACTGCACATGCCACTATCACGGCTTGTACACGAGATACTTGAAGAAAAACCTTTTTTGACAAACCGATTTTGAGGAACCGATTTTTTCCAAACACCATATTATGTCCTTTCCACCACATTTCTGCTTCGTATTTGAGATTCGTTATAAAGATGTTCTGCTGGAGTCTTGAGGTTTTGAAGTGGAGTTAGTAGGTAGTATCTATAGTAACAAATATTTTTGGCTAGCTATATTATTATTAGCTATACTATTAGCTATACTATTAGCTATACTATTAGCTAATATTTAATTTTTTTTTACAAAAGTTGATGAAAAGATGAAACCTGCAAGAAGTCATATATGATAGACATCACTTTGTGTAAAAGTGACTCCAAAGCTTCTTTTGTTAACCTAAATCTAAATGTGAATTCGGCGTCATTCAGGCTATGGATATGATTAATTCTTGTCTGCTTATTATGTCTTCGCACAGAAGTACCTTGTTTTCTTCCAGCGTCAGAATTACTATCCCAATCGGATAATTGCATTTAAACTTCCAAATCACTATCACTAGAACTGGAAGATGACGAAGATGAATACATTTTCCCAATGAATATTAAGTTAGATTGCAATCCCAAACCCAAATCATACGAGTTTCACCGATAGCAATCCGAGATTGATTTGACCAATCGAAGCAACTGAAAAATGGACAGATAGGTTGTTGGCATGAGTAAACATTCATTTTCATACAGAGGGCAATCTTCAATCTCTTATCCGCCCTCTGAACGATTGGTTGAATAATTAGATTGGTATCTCAGTCCATGTATTGAATATTGGCATGCTTTTCTTTAGAAATGGATTGAATTGTCAGTCTATGACAGCTAAAATTGGATTGATATTGCATATTGGTTTTGGCCGTTAGTAGACACATGTATAAAAAAAACATTCCACTCAACAAAATACCATCAAAATATTAATTAATTCCTATGTGGAGTTATCTAACTTAAAGTTAAAACCTACTTTTAAACTCTAGAGTCTAGATTATGATAGTAAATTTGGAAGTTCTACTTCTTCAAGTATATTTTATAATTTTGTGTCATCGATTACAAAGCGAACACTAAGTACTAGTACTATCTTGTCATTGCAGATGACGATCCGTTTTTAAGGTTTTTCTGTAACGAACGAACGAAATTTTAACTTTACACATTTAAAATTAACACAATGATTCATTTCATGTGACATTCAAACCGATGCTAACGATAAAATGCCTATTCAGAATATTTTTGAAACATGTTCGATACTTTGGGAAGTTTGTACCACTGTTTCTAATGAAATAAAATCATAATTTTTCTTTATAAAAAATAAGTAACAACATTTATATACACAAAATGCTTTGAAATACTCACCTACAAAAGTGCAGAGTGTGCAAATCAACGGGCGTGATCGTATCCAACAGTTTCTGGTCGCTCGTGATCGTCGTACGTATCCGTGAACGACGCATCCAACGAAACTTGCCCTGAAATATATTAAGTTATAATTTTAACAAATGGTTTCACTTTAATAGATTCTCAATTAGCTAAAGGCGTTAACTGACATACTAATAATAACTAATATTATAATTTATAAACGTACGTATTTAATCATATTTACGTAATTACACACAGTAGAAAACACAACACAAGAGTGGGTCTACCAACTTAACACAGTAAAAATTGACACTTGACAGTTGGAATGAAAATATATGATGGGTTTGTTCTCATTTACTAACAATTAATAATTAGAAAAAAATAACTAAGGTAACAGGTGTCAATAACAATAAATAAAATAAAGAACGGAAAAGTGGAGCAAAAAACTACTAAGCTGGTGCCCAAGGTACAGCAAATGAAAAAGAGGGGGGTCAACTTAGAAGATGCATAGAACACATTAAAGAAACAGCAGGTGGTACATCGCAGAGAGTGGCACAGTGCAGAGAGGAATGACGGGATATGGAGGGTCCTTTGCCAAAAAAGGGCGCACAGTTACACTAAAAGAGGACTTAAATGGAAATGTATCTGAATTAAAGGCTATTATTATTAATCACAGAGCTTTATTGAATGCAAAGGCCACACAATTCTAGAAGTATAAAACATCTGACCTCCTTTAAAGCTTGTAGCGCACCCTTGAGATCATTGGAACACCAGGTGGGCAGGCACAGGCGTCCCACGGACTTATGCGGCGCGCTGTTGAAACCTATCACTGGTTTACTGAAAACATTCAAGTTGTATTTACTAAAGGACAACAATTTTTAAAAATATTCTATATTATAAATATATTACATAAAAATAAGTAAAAAAAAATCATTTAATCACATAGGTAACATAATGTACGCTTATGACGTGTCAGTAAATAAATACATATTAATGCTTCTAATTTTACATTTACTGCCAGTTCTCAAATCAAGGGCGTAGAACGGGAGAGAAGAACTGGCAATAAACTCTCCGCTACTCTTTTTAATCACAATTTTTTTGTTTTACAAAATGCTTGTAAGGAGCTGCAACCATTACACCATGTCCCATGTGACATTTTAAGTAATTAATAATAATAACATAAATTAAAAACAAAGATTTGTCCCCTATCAGCAGGAGGCATGGTGAAATAGGAGCACGCACTTACATTCTCGTGGGAACAACACGCAAACACATAGTCGAAATAACCAACATCACCGCATACACGAATTTTTTAAAAAAAAGATTGATATGATTACATAAATACTATATCATTAGATAAGACTTACTTAGCGTCCCTGACCCTTGAAGCGGCGAGCAGGAAGGTTCCATCACCACCACACGGGACAACTGCGTCGCACCAATTTATCATTTCTTCGTTATATGTTAACCTAAAATAAGACATAATTTAAGTTAATCGGTACCTAACTCTATCCGAGTATTGCGAGATCTGAACAGACCCCAATATAGCTGCCTTTATTAGTAATCAAAATAAATTTAGATTCAAGAATTGTGAAAGCATTTTATATGAAATTTTGTCAATTTATTACAACATTGCGGCTTTTTTAATAGAACAGGGGCCAAACGCTAGTAACTAAAGGGAGGATACCGCCACCCATGGACACTCTCAATGCCAGAGGGCTCGCGAGTGCGTTGCTGGCCTTTTACGACCAGCAGCGGCTTAAGATAACTTTGAAAATCTATATAAGATGTATGCGCGGTAAATTTAGAGTAAAGATGATATTAAAATTTATCGAATAATCGCAAATTTATCATCTATCTATAAAATACGCAGTAAAATTACGTAGTTCGTAGTTGTTGTTATAATAATGGGCTGATAAAGAAGATTGGAGTATGCCAAAGGGCTATGGAGCGTTCTATTCTTCGGTTGAAAAGACGAAGGAAAAACAAAAGAACGATCCCTTACAAAAATATCCTATCCTATCTTTTAAGTTAGGCCTGCACACGGTGTGAAAATTTGATTGAAATCGGTTAAATAGTTTAGGCGTCCATAGTGGACAAACAACGTGACGCGTAATTGATATATACATATTAAGATAGCAAAAATATATCCACTTTTATTTATATAATATAGGTCATATATACGCGAAATAGCACCAATGACAGTGCGTTAATAAAGACGAATTAACTGATAATAAGAGGTATTTGATAAAAAATAGCAAATTGATATTGCAAAATCTATATCACTATGTTATCGTGAACAAACACGCGGTGACCTTGTCCATTAACTTGTGTTGTAAATGTTTATTGTTTCAATTGATCGTGCTCACTTCGTACTGATAATTTTAAGGAATTAAATATTATGACACTATCTAGTCAATATATTCTTGAAGGCTCGTTGTATGTAAAAAAAATATAAACGATTTTAAAACAAATGGTGACTTTCACCAGTATTATACTCGAAACAGAAATAATCTAAGCGTACCAACCAGGCTCCAGATGATAAACCACTCCTTATATGGATTTGTTGTTACAACTCCCAAGCGAAATTAGAGAATTATCACTAAATAAAGCTAAAAAATGCTATAAAGCTATAACGCTTTTAATAAATTTGGCGATTACTTAAATGATCCTAATCTTTGGGATTGATTTGCTCCAGTTCAAACTCTCTACGCCCTTGACTTGCGAACTGGTAGTAAATGTAAATTTACGATTCATTTAACATATTTGCTGTTGACGTTCATAGGTTTGAGTTTGAATTTAATGAACGAAGTAATGCTCATGAAGATTTTGTTAGGTAATTAGTTCGCCTTTAGTATTTTCTGAATCTTGGAGTAAGATTCCTGCTAATTTTAAAATATGACAGAAGTTTGAACTAAACATATATCTAAGTCCAAGAACTGAACTGAATCTCTATAATTAAATGAAATATAAGAAATATTTTTACAGATGGACAGGGCAGGCCACATAGCGCGCATGGGCCAGAACTGATCGACTCGCAAGCTCCTTGACTACGTGGACTGAGGACATCGACAAGGAGGTTGGCTCCCAGTGGATGCAGCCAGTGCAGGGCGTGGAGGAAAATAAAGGAGACGTCCAAAAATGGACCAAATAAAAAGGCTGATGATGATGCTTTTTACAGATGGAAGATGGTCAAGAGTAAACGGATGCACTGGCTCATAATTACGGAGAAAGAAGGGCAGACCAAAAGAACGATGGGCCGACGAGATCGAAAGGATAGCTCGGCAAAAGATAAATAGAGTGGAAATAGTTGGAAGATAGAAGAGAATAAAATTGTATACAGTCAAAACCGTTAACGACGACATCGTTTGGAACAACATACCGGTTATATTGACCAAAATCAAAGGTCATCAGCTGTTACTACTATCGGTTTTTACGACCAAATATGAATAGTCCCTTCGATGCCGTTATAAGAGATTTTGACTGTATATATTTATTTTTGTATATTGTTTGTATTTAAATAACAAGTTTAAATGAGCTCTATATACTGTTAAATACATCTTTCACCATGACCATGAATTTTTGTTTATACTCAAAGGGAGCGTTTAAGTATTACGCAACGCAATTTTTTAAGATTATTACAACCCCCCCCCATGAACTCGCCGTAACGTTTTTCAGTACCCAAGTCTAGTAAAACGTTTCATGACCACCTAGTGACTCTTTAGTTACTATTATATGGTGTAAGTAGAAAATAATATTAACAATAACGCGTAATTCAATCCCGCCCCGCATGAAAAGGACCCCCCCTCCCAAAATTCGTTACGTAATACTTGAACGCTCCCAAAGACAATATAACACGTACCTACTAGCCATTTCAACTTTAACTCCCATTTCTTTTAACGCCTTGGCGACTCCCTCTTCAAAGGATTTCTGTTCTTTATGATTCGATACCATGGAGTCATAGTCGGATCCACGATTTCGTAGTATCTTCTCTAGCTCCCAATTCGATATGTTGTCGTGGCTGTGCCTGAAATTAAATATAAAATATACAATACATATATATAGTATACTAGCTGATCTGGCAAACTTCGTTTTTCCATGTTTATCATTTATAATAAAAAATAGGGGTTGTATGTATTTTTTAATGTTGTATCATAAAAAAATTAAAATAAAAAAATTGGGGTGGACTACCCTTAACATTTAGGGGGATGAAAAAAAGATGATGTCCGATTCTCAGTTATACCCAATATGCACAAAAAATTTCCTGAGAATCGGTCAAGCCGTTTCGGAGGAGTTTAACCACAAACACCGCGACACGAGATACAAGATGTAATATCACCAAGAGAAAAGTAGCCCTTAATTATGATTTTTTTATAGGAAGCGGTTTCCTTGTAGCAAGAACATTATCGAAAATAATTAAAATTTTGTTAATTTTAGACAGTTTCATTAACTATTTAAGACACTATTAAACTATAGGGGGGTGAGGGGGGAGAACTTTGATTTACGTATTTGGAGATTACGTCAACAGTAACTTAACTTTTTTTACACATATTACGCACATAGCACATCATATGCAATGCTTGAAAACGAAATGAATTTTCGAGGATTCCTACAATTAACACGTTTATGTATTACACTTCTGGACACATCTATTGGCCCACCTTGCATTTTCAGTTTCTTTTGGTCCTAACTAAAAATTTATATTAGGTCGAGTAAAAAGTTTTTATGCAGTTTTGAACCTGATACATTTTACCATCTTTTTCGATCGTATTGTTTTAAATTTGAATTTAGAATACCACACCACATGGAGATACGCCTAACAAGTCGGGTAGGCGCCTTGATGAAGTCAGTTGATTTTTGAATAAAAAACATGTTTTATCAAATAAAGGTTTAATTTAATAACGCGTGTTGCCTCCATGGGCATCTACGACAGCTCTCATACGATTAGGCATAGAGTTTATCAACCGCTCTATGAAATTTTGAGGGATCATCTCCCATTCCTCTTCTATGGCAGTTTTCAATTCCTGCATCGTCTGGGCAACTAGCTGACGAGCCCTAACACGTCTTTTTAGGTCGTCCCACATGTGCTCAATGGGGTTCATATCTGGGCTTCTGGCTGGCTAGTCCATAACTGCGATGTTCACATCCCGAAGATATTCTCTGACGATGCCGGCCGTATGGGCTCTTGCATTATCATGCATAAAAAGGAAATTTGGGCCCACATAGTCCGCGTATGGCATCACGTGAGGTTCTAAGCACTCAAGAATGTACCTTTCAGCATTTAATGTTGGCAGCCGTGGTCCCGTAACAAGCTCAAGTTGAGTTTTGCCGCTCGCGGATATACCGCCCCAGACAGTCCATGAGCCACCGCCATAAGCAACCCTCTCTTCAAAGCAGCATTGTGCAAAACGCTCTCCCTTACGTCGGTAGACCTTCTTCCTTCCATCATTGCCATGTAATGCAATTTTAGACTCATCAGAAAAGAGTACACCGTTCCAATGCTGCTGAGTCCAATTTCAGTGTGAGCGCGCGAAATGAAGGCGCGCTATTCGGTGGACTCGCGTTAGTTTTGGGCCATTAGCTGGCTTGTGTGGTACCATATCGCGTTCTTTTAATCTTCTCCAAACAGTTCGAGCGCTCACATTTACTCCATGGAAGTCGCGAAGTTGGTTTTGTATCTCAATGGAGGTAAGGTGACGATTTCTCAAGCTGGTCGTCACGATGAATCGATCCTGCCTTTCAGTTGTGACCCGAAATCGTGGCCTTCCTTAGCGACGAACAAAGTCGCCAGTCTCTAGGTATCTCCGATAAACGTTTCGGACCGCAGATCGACTTAAATTAAGTTGATCACTCAACATTTCTTTGGCTGTGTCCGGCCCGGATAAGTGCCACAGCTTGGGCGGCGACTTCAGGCGAAGTATCCATAGATTATTGATAGAACCTCATCTTAATGTTAAGAATAAGTAATGTTTGTTGCAAAACCAGAGAAAAATCACACTTTCAAGAATTAAATAAATTTAAGTTTTCTTAGTATTCGAATGTTTGATATCAATGAGCAGGCTCCAAATTGTCTTTTGTTTCTTTAAATTCTGTGTTCGAAATTAAAAAAAAAAATATATTGACTGCAATCATGAATGTGCCGGGTTCAAAACTGCATAAAAACTTTTTACTCGACCTAATATAAATTTTTAGGTAGGACCAAAAGAAACTGAAAATGCAAGGTGGGCCAATAGATGTGTCCATAAGTGTATTATTTTTAAGAGCTTTTCTTATTTTTGCTGACAAGAGGAATAAACTGCAGTTAATCTGTTTACGTAATACTTGAACTGCCCAACCAATAAAGCGATATAATATAGATATAAACACAAACTGAACACCAAATACAACATACTTTTCATATTCATATCTGGTGACCTTTGAAACAATGAGGCATTTTTCCATTTTGAGCTTTTGTTCTTTAGATGCATGCTGACGACGTGCTGGTACTTCTTTGCTTCTTAGACCTGGAATCAATGAATTCATTGATACATTCACGATGTTTTAAGATAGAATGTTATATATATGAAACTTATTGTCAGTTGTTGTAACGTCATAATATGATTTGTCAACCCGTTACTTGAACAACATTTGTTTTCGATTTTTACGAAATATTTTACCCTTTTTTATTTCAAATTAGACTAATTTATTTTTAATGAATAAGGAGGTTAATCTTTAAATGTTAGTTATAGTATTAATATTTTTACTATAATCAATACCCAACATTGACAGTTCTCTCGCGGAAATATTCTTTAATATGAGGAAAGCCGGATGGTAGTGTAGTAGTTGCCGTGCCTGTCTAAGACGATTGTGCATTCAGATGGCTGCATTTAGTTATTCTTTACAGAGTTCGTTCGCTGACCAAGACTTCTTGTCACTCGAAACGTCGATTTATAATGTAATAAATTGTATTTATATACACGTAGTTTTATTTACTTACAAAATACCTGATTTGATTTTAATACTATTGAAGTACCTGAGTTTAATACTATTTAAACAGCAGTTTGTTTCAATGGTATTAAACTCAACTAGTTTGTTTTGTGAGATTTGAAAAACATCTCAACAGAGAGTGATAATATTTAATCTATATTCGATGTTAAATAATTGTTATAGTGCATTATCACACAAGTGTTATTCCAGTTGTTATCATCCAACTCTGCCCTCCGTGGATTCTTACCACTTATAACTTGATTTTAGTAAAAGGGCCTCGTGGAAATTTACACACGATAGCCTACGGTCAGTGGGACAGCGATGAGAGAACATTATATGGTTATTGTCTGATATTGGAAAACTGCTGATGAAGATAACCATCAAATATAAGAATATTTTAGGACCGTTCTCTTATAGTTGATTCTATCTTTGTTCATTCTGTCAATTCGAACATCATATGATCTAGTCACCTTGGTTGATATTGTGGAAAGCATAAAGTTTCATTTCTCTATCTCAGTTTTGATTCACTGGAGATTCTTTATTTTAAAATTTAAGGTTAATTAATTAGAAACCTTATAAATGACCAGTAGCCAGACATTGCATGATTCTTCACTGTATATACTCTTACAAAAGATGAATTTTGTACCAGAATTTAGTTAGACAAGTCTAATTTAAGTTTCAATAAAAATACTTTTCTTTCATAATAACTTTCTTGGTCAAAGTCAGAATAATAAAGATAAGTTATCAATCAATATGTATCAAAGTTTGTACCCTAATTTAATCAATTTTATCTATTGTGTATTTAATCAGTTCATGCACATTCACACGATTATAACATCATGTTTTAATGATTAATGAACAATCTAGAAATTCTAAGATATGCGTAATGTGGCAAAATTTAAGTTTTCTATTCAGACCGTCAAGCCTTGGCCTGGCCAAGAAGCTGGTTCTATTTTGTCGTGGATTACTGTGTAAATACATTTCTATTATGTACCTATAATTAAACAACCAATTATGAAATTTGATACGTATATAGAAATATATTAAACATTTATTTTTCTTGTATACAGGCAATGTCGCATACTATGCTAGGGCTGGGAAATAACCACTGTCTATTTATATAAATTTATAGGCTGCAATGTCAATGGGATGCATCTTGATAAACTACATTGTATGTGTCTTTATTTTTAGCGTTAGATAACAGGTTTGTTGATATATTACATATCACTTGAATGGACAGTTGTTTTGTATGAAAAGGTCAACTTATTTTATTTTAATGAAGATTCCTGAAATAAGGTCCAGTTTTTAAAGTGTTTTATTAATCTCTAAAATAATGTGGATATTTAAAACCAACTTTGTTTGGTTTCAGTACAAACATTTACCAATACAATATATATACAATTTATATTGAATGTATAAAACCAATGTATATTCTAGAAAAAAATAATCAATCACCACTACGAAAACAAGATGTGAAGCATAATAGTAGATTGCATTTGATAAAAATAAATATTGTTATTGACTAATTATCATGCTGTTATGAAAATTCTAAGATATGCAATAGGTTATAGGAAATATGTTATTAACACAACATTAATTGATAAGCAAATGAATGATTTCTGTTATTAATATTATTAAAACGTAAATTATTAATAGACGCATAGAAGTAATTATTGGTATGATCTTCTCATAAGGTCAGTAAGGTGAGGATATTAGCAAGTCATATGTAATAATTTATCTGAAATAATAAGACCATTTTATGAAAACAATGTCATTTTTATTAACATAACGAATGGGAAAAAGAGGTCTTAATACATTTAATAATTAATTAAAAATATTGGTTAACCAGTAATGCTTGATCAAAAATTCTAACATTTTAAGGCTTTTATGCTGTATCTCTTAAGCAGACAAGAGTGTAAGCATAGAATTTATAAGCAAAATTTTCTAGGATAATAAGCAATAAATAAACTTACTGTTTTAATAAAAATAGTTGGTTCAATAAAAAAATTATTATTTACTTAGATATAAAATGATAACAGGGTTGTTTTTCATATATCTTAAGTGCAGATAAAACATGAAGAATAACAAACCAGTCAAATTCAATAAAACCTTAGAATAGAATTTTAATTAGAGTACAAAAAGTTGTTACACTTTATTTAATTTTCTTGTCCATTCTGGCATTGTCAACATTAATAGTTAGTACAGATGCAGCACAAGGTCTTACAAAAACGAAAATAACCTGAGATAAGTTTTTAGGATCTAAAATTATATAGAAGATAAAGCATTAAAACTAATTATGTAGTTATAGGTGCATATAGACATGATCTGTAAGTTTAAGTTATTTACTTTGTAAACACTTGGCGACTTTGAAATAGATACTAAATTGATAATACTTACGGCGCAATCCTTTCGCAATCGACACAGTAAAATTATTCAACACTGACATTCTTAGCACAACTTTTATCAATTATCAGTCGAAAATAAATAATAATTCTTATGATTAAAAACTTAGAACGCTCGTACACTGCAACAGCTGATTGTAAACTAATTGAAGCGAAGGCGTGGTCCCGATTTAAGGATTAATAAACTTATCGGGACACGAATAATTGTTATCTTATCACAGTACCTAAGTTGTTTTCGCATAAAAATAATAATTGAGTTAACAGTTAACACTAAACTCTGAAAGTTTGGAATTCAGCGGCGGCCAGAAAGCAGAAACTAGAAATTACATATGTCAATGTCAAATGGACTAACGTTTCATTATTCTGTTAACTTGAAAATTGACATCCCTTACTTGATCGTTACCTTATAATTTTTTTAATAAATACATATTATATTTTATAAAAATAGTATATATTATAGGTAGAAGTACAATTAATGTTCTTCAATTTGGAGATAAAGTTATGTCATTGTTGGAGGAGAAAGTTGTAACAACTGAGAAGTTCGAGTTACTTAAGCGAGAAGTGGAAATAATGATGGACGGACCATTAAGAAATAAGCTTTTTACGTACAAGAATATAAATGATAAAAGAGGTGGATATTTACCAAATAGCGCTAATAACAGACCATCTAATATGTCAACGTTTCATTTAGACGACCGTTCAGATTGAGTCATTCGTCACCGCTATCAGCTATTTGGATGAAGATTTTGTCTCTTTTACGCAAGTGCAAAATCAGGCGTTAGATACACTGTCGCGTGTCGAGGCGTCAGTTTGTACTTTGGGTTCTAATCCGACGCGCGATGGCAGATACGAAGGCTGAACTGACCCTGATGGTGGCTGTACACACTCGGCGAGAGCCTTTCGGCTAGAGTGTCGAACGAGAGGACTGAGAGAAGAGCGCAGCCTGTACACACTCGTTACGTTAATTGTGTTTAAAACACCATTAATGATAGACGTGGAAACCGCTGCTGCTGTTTGTCTTTGGCTAATAAGTTATTATAATTTTCTTCACGTTTACCATTAAAAAAACATACGAAGCCATGGCGAAGAAGAAGATGGTGACTATTCACCGCAACAGAAATTGGTAATTAGGATCATAGTTTTAATATTATCCAAAATTGAGTGATTGAACGAGTGTGTACAGGTCGTACTCGTTTTACGTGTGTACAGCCACCATCATGGTGGCTGTACACACTCGTCGAAACACTCCGAGACAGGCCGAGTGCGAGAATGTACAATAGAGCTCTCGTCTCGCCTCGCTTCCTCGCACTTGGTCTCGCCTCTCTCGGTCGCCTGTCGGTTTTTTGCGCACGAGTCAAAGGGTCTCGCGAGTAAAACGAGAGCGACCTGTACACACTCGTTCAATCATTAAATTTTGGATAATATTAAAACTTTATGATCCTAATTACCAATTTCTGTTGCGGTGTATAGTGACCATCTTCTTCTTCGCCATGGCTTCGTATTTTTTTTAATGGTTAACGTGAAGAAAATTATAATAACTCATTGCACAAAGACAAACAGCAGCAGCGGTTGCCACGTCCATTATCAACGGTGTTTTAAATACAATTAACGTAACGAGTGTGTACAGGCTGCGCTCTTCTCTCGGTCCTCTCGGTCGAGACTCTCGGCGAGAAGCTCTCGCCGAGTGTGTACAGCCACCATGAGAGAGTGAGCGAGACATCGAGGCGAGTGGAGGACGCGGCGTGTACCGACCATACTCATGCACCGAATAGTATTGACCTAAATATAAACAGCTCGTTGCACGCGTCTGCGACGGATGTGCCTTCTGTGGCCAATAATTTGCGAGGTGCAGCGATGACTTCAAGTGGTATGTCTACTGAAATTCGGTATATACCAAATATGCTTTTTAAACATGAGAAGGATGGTCATAGTGGTAATACGGAATGGCAAATTGTGCGCGGTAAACGGGCTAAACGGGCTAATGGAATAAAAATTTAGAAAAAAAATTATCCTGTTTTTAAAAAATTCCATAGCTAAATGATAAATGGCTGCCCGCATGCCATGCCCCACCCACCTAACACACGCCGCTCCCAGGAAACCACGCCTTGGTCTTTCCGGGGCTCACGACGTGGTGCGTGTATTGCCGCTCACCTCTGCGTCTGCGGAAAGAGAAAAAGATATTCGATTGATTTTGAATCTCGTTTAAATGTCGCAGCTTTTTCGTATAGATATTCGACAAAACTTTAGAAAAAAAGGTTACTACTCTCAATATAGCTTTGTCTACGACTTGACTTCGGATATTATATAGCGTCTCACCAGGAGCACGATAGTCGCCTAGACTGGCAGCTGACAGCAGCAGTACAAGTGCACCGGGTAGGCGATGATGCCGTACACGGGCAGTTGCTGGCTCGGGATGCCCTGTGGCAGAGCGTAAATGCTGCCCGCGCCCGAACCAGCGCCGCTGAAGGCCACCCTCCGATCCACCCTCCACTAAACACGTCAGGTTTTAGAGAACGGAGAGAAAACCTGTTTTAGAGTCTGAATTAAAATTGCCACTCGAATACCTTCACACTGCGGAGCTGGCTGAGGTGGAGGCGACACGAACGAACGGCCGACTACCGTAGTCGGAGTAACTAAGTAGGACGTCGTTTTTTGTACATACTGCGAAGGATTCAGATATAGTGTTACTATGGTAGATAAGTTATAAAGTTATAGAGTATGCTAATTATAATATATAGCCGTCATTTTGATTTGAGTTACCTTATTAAGACTTAGCTTTAAATTTAATACATTTATTAAAATTATATTGTAAGTCTCTCGCACAAAGTTTCCGAATATCATCACTTTCGTCTCTTCTCAGTTCTCTGTACTATTAAAAAAAAGTGTGCGTGTACTTACGTAAGAAGTTATACTTCTTTGGCATTATTAAAAATAGGTTTTGATTACATGCAAATAATAAATTACAATTAAAAAATCAAAGACTGGAAAAGGAGTCATTAAAGTCAATAAAGTTCAGTTTATATTTGAAAAATTCAATAAATAACTATTTATTAATATTGTTTAGTCATTGAGTTGCAATAAATGAAGTGAAGAGACAAGGCGTGTTTATTTATAAATTTAATATTATTGTGGTATAACCAGCGGCACGAAACTCTAGCGCTGACCGTTATTGCGCAGAAGTAAAAAATAAGGTACCTGAGGGGGGCTAGCGGAATGAAGAGCGTCGATTGGCTCTCCAGTCGCATTTTGTCCCCCGCGCGACAGTACACATGCGCAGCAATCCCCTCCGCGTATCGGCCAGCGCTAGACTTACGTGCCGCTGGTTATAGTTGTTGAAAATTGAACCATAAGTGATAACAGTGGGCGATGGGGTTGTTATATCTAGAGGTGAGTCGTACTCGGTAAAAGTGAGCCCAAGTCTTAGAAGTTCAAGTACTTAAAAAAACTAGTTACAAATACTAGTTCCACGAGTATTTACTATTTAGTAATATGCGACTGTGTCACCTAATTATAGGAATTAGTTAAGTACTCTTTGAATATGCTATTGGTCCACACTCCACAGAACATTCACTGAGCATTAAATGTTGAAACTTATATAAATAAAGAACTTTTTTAAAGCAATGCATAGAAAAAAAAAATTAATCCAGTACTCACTTAAACTTAATAATAACTTTTTACACTAAATTTATTTACTATTGTTCAATTTTTTTATTCACTATCAATATTAGGACAAAGTTATTATTAATTAATCATAATTATTCTAGAGCCAGGGGCTTACTCGAATTTACCAATTAATATAAAACAATGCGCGCCGAGATTATTACATATCAATTAACACCTAATAAATTAAACATTCTTCAGTGTGAAACTGAGAAAGAGAACTTTTTTCCCTATTCGTCTATACATGTAAAATCTGTCAATGCTTAAAGATGCTGAAAACTTTTAGTATGAGGTCTATTATTTCGTAACTAGATATCAGTATTACCTACGCCATACATTAGTAAGAGAACGCGTCTCGCGCTTCAGAGTATTTCGTGTTGTGGATTAAATAGCTGCGGTAATTAGTATGAAATAAGGTAGAAATTTATTTGGCGCTTGCAAGGGTTTCACGCACACATTAGTAAAAGAATGCGTCTCGCGCTTCAGAGTATTTTGTGTTGTGGATTGAAATAGCTGCCGTAAGTTGTAAGGCATAAGGTAGAAATTTATTTGGCGCTTGCAAGGATTTCACTCACACTTTACTAAAAGAACGCGTCTCGCGCTTCAGAGTCTTTCGTGTTGTGGATTGAAATAGCTGCCGTAATTAGTATGGCATAAGGTAGAAATTTATTTGGCGCTTGCAAGGATTTTACTCACACATTACTAAAAAGAACGCGTCTCGCGCTTCAGAGTATTTCGTGTATGTTGTGGATTGAAATAGCTGCTGTGAGTAGCGTCGCATAAGGTATAATTTATTTAGCGCTTGCAAGGGTTTTCGTGAAACGCCTTAGTGCTCAAATGTGGGACTTAGTATGTACAAGTCTCGAGCGAAACCTAGTAATAAAACCTGTGATTTGATATACGCCTCACCTCTAGTTATATCCCGGAAGCCACAGAGCGCAGGCACGTCATGTAAATAGATTTAAAAAACAGTGGCAGGCAAGTGGCAACTGGCAACATTAAGTTTCGGCTTCCGCTTAACGAATCCTAATTCCCAAATCCCAAATCCCAACATTGAACATGGCTGTCATTTTAAGAGTTCTTAATGTTCTTATTTTTTTATCATATTTAACCGCTTCAGAAGTAGTGCCATAATTTAGGGCGACTCGGAGCGCGCAGAGGACTTCATCCGCTGGTCTTCCTCGCTGGGCCTCCTTCGGGTTACCGAGGGTCTCACCCGGTGTGGTTCGACCGCGCCGAAGCGCGCCCGTTGCCGTTGATTATTAATATAGCCGTTGTTGTCTGAATTCTTGAAAAGATGATTTTAGAGTTATTTTGTTTAGTGGGTTAGTGTCGGAACTTGTATTATTTATTACTGATTTTTTATATATATCCCACTAGCAAACTCGGCGAACTCCGTTTCGCCACCAGATGGCTTCGTTTTATGTAACATTTCGTTTGGTGATCCCGCTTCTCTGTTCAAATTTTTCCTAAATTTTCTTCGCTATAAACCTCACGGAGCCCGAGACCTTTCCAACGAATGCAAAACCGTGGAAATCGGTTCGTGCGTTCTAGAGTTATAGCGTCAGGAAGGAAAACCCGACTATTTTTATATAGTAGATTTGTTTAGTGGGTTAGTGTCGGAAGTTGTATTAATTATTACTGATTTTTTATATATATCCCATATTATTTTCAGTCTTAAAGTTAAACGATAAAACTTTTTCCATATCCTTCGTGACACATTTAGGTAGCATTACTTTGGTCCTTGTGGCTTTTCTTTTCTGTTTTGTAACAGGTTTTCTCTCCGTCGAATATAACATAAATACTTATATATTTTTACATAGTAAGTAAAATTTTAATTCAGTGCCAAGGAAATAACCATCGTTTCTTTTTTTTGTGGGAAGTGTAATGGTTTTGTTGGTCTTATTACATTCATGTACTTGATACATTATTAATCAATGATCATTGTAATCATCAGTGTGATAAATGTTTAAGTCACTGTGTCCCTGTGTGAAAATTATATCTTTTGTTGAAGTCCTATATTTGCAACAACTTCCTTTTAATTTCATAAATTGTATAAATTTCTAATTAACAGTATTTCTGCTAGTCAAGATCTTTTGCCCATTGCTGAAAAGCTCTATACTGCACATAATTAAACAACAACAACTAAAATAACTTGACTCTGATTTTTACTTTAAACTCCTTGTTAAGTTGTTGTATAATACACCAAAAGCATTTGCATTCCTGGAATTAGATCACTTTCATAAAATCTTCTCGGAACCTGATTTCTTACTTTTAAGTTTGTTATGATTTGGAAAATTGTTGTTGTTTTAATTTTGGACTATTGTCATTAATACAACTATTAAAGATAATTACACATCTCATGGATACTCAAATGAATGCATAGCAGTTTTTCTAGATACAATATTTGTCTAAGTCGTAACTACTGAAGAATATAATAAAATTAAAATTCCAATTATTTAATATATGGTCCGCTCATAAGTTTTATCTTAGGAGGCTCCTATTAACTATAAATAATAAATAAATATTATTATTTAAAAAAAGTCAGTCATATCATTTATTTCAATTAGACCATCTAAAATGGCACTTTTGAATGTCAAAAAAAGTATAAAGAAGATTCTAGTTGTCCCTTCCAAAAGGTAGTTTCATGTGGAGAAGAATGGGCAAGAAACTCCACACTTACTCTTTTAAAATATATATAATTATATAAAACATATATAATTATTATAAAATATAATTTATGTTTTTAATTTCAAAGAATTGATTTAGTTTTTGGCTTGTAAGGTTGGTTTGTTTCCATGTTTTTGATAGTGGCATTGTGTTTGTCACTGATCTATTTGTTGATTAGATTTAGGTGAAGTAGGAAGGATAATCCAAATCTGATAAAAAAAAAACAAAGCAGTGTGCCAGCAACTAAAATTTATATGTGACATGAGTGTTGAGTATTTGTATTATAAATGTAGTGGGTGCAAGCTACACTAAATCACTAAATATATGCAAGGGTGAGAACTAAGAACCTAACACTTGTACCCTTAGACATAGGTCTGTCTGAAAGTTTGATGATTCATACCAGTTTTTATTCTCTCTTTTCCTTATAAACTTACAAAAGTTCTGAATTACTAGTAGGTTAATAAGTGAAGGGGTCAGGGAAAAATACTTTTTGTCACATAATTAACAAACTGAGATATTACTAATTAAAAGACAAGACCTAAGTAAACTTGTGACACTTTTCCGGTAGCAACTTTTCAGCCCCTCTAATCCGGTTGCTTCGTATTGTACCAAGACCAAAGACACCGTAGTTTTCTTTCAGTAGGTAAAAAAGCTCTGGCGATGAGAAAAAAATTATCACAAAATATAGTTGCTGGTTTTTTTTGTATAGTCTGAGTCAAGGCTATAACTATTTGTGCTCCAAACCCAAGTGAAGATTCTTGCTCTGTAAACTTATGTGAATGAAGGGTATCTTCACCTGCATATAAAATGAAATCGTAAATCATTCTACTTGCACCAGCACGTACATAGTTTTTTTAAACCCCATTTACTTGGTTTATCCTTCATATATTGCTTTCGGTTTCCAGCTTTACTGCCCTTGTAGGGAATAATCATCTCGTCTATACTCAATTTTTTTTCATTTTCTTAACGCTAACAATTTCTTCGAATTTTTTCAGCTATCGCTCTTACTTTATAGTATCTATCAGAGTCCTGCAGATTATTGTCAGTAAAGTGTAAAAATCTAAGGATTTGTTGGTAACGTTTCAAGGTCATTATGTCTACTATCTGTCCGTATCGAAATCTGTTGCTCCAATAATCCAGATAACATGACATTTCAACAATGCCCATCAGAATATGAATGCTTATAAAATCCCTCATCTCATTCTCTGATACTTGTATGGATCTTCCGGTTTGTTAAACGGAGTAAAGATTGGTCTGGTCTACTAAATCAGTAAAAATATCTTCAGAAAAAAATAAATACAAATAGTTAAGGGGGTCATCATCTGGAAAATCGACATAAGTTTCGGTTCTTTCTTCAATTATGGCACGGTGACGAAAAATGCCTTTTTTCCATTTGTAAGAAAGAGAAAATTTTGAAATTTTCTTAGATTTCTTGGCAACTGGAGCTATTTGCTTTTTTGCCCTAGTTTTTATAGTATAAGAAGTCCTAGGTGTTGGTATATGTATCTCAGGTGGAACAGAAATTATTGAAGATAGTGATGGAATGTTATCATAATTTGGTTCTCTGGATGGTGTATTAGGGCAAATTTCTTGCAAAACTGGAGTTACTTGGAGAGCTTCTGAGTGGTATAAGTCTGATGGTTCTAACGGCTGTTTATCGTCATTTTGAGCATGTACTAGTTCGGGACTACTATTGATGTCTAAGCGTTCTAAAGAAGAATTAATGGAAGGTACAGAAGATGAAACAGGGCTTGGAGTAGGTGGCAGTAATTCGTTATCACTGTTATTTTCGGATTTGTCACTAGTATCGGATGGCGCATGCTCGACAGGAAGAAGTGCTAGTATTCTATGCGTGCGGGTCATGTATTTTATTCTGTTAACAAGAAAAAAAAAAATAAGCCCAAAAGAAGCCCACCACACAAAGCACATTATTTGTAAATAGAAGTTATCCCTAATTTGGCAATGTTCATCACAATGAACATATCAAATTATGTACTTATTCGAGTATTTGGCAGTGTTCACTGTAATGAGCAACCAAGTTTGCCTCCAAAAAAAAAAGTGCAGGTCTTCCACTCGATTGCCGTTTTCACCTTCAACTTTTCTAGCACAAGCTGCAATGGTTGATTTAACTCGATAGTACTCAAACATTGATAGAGCATAGAATAGGTAATCGTTGCGCTGAAATCTATCATCAGCACCTAATAAACGAAATTGATAGTAATCCAAAGGACTTATATTTACGGGCCGTTGTTCTTTCAAACCATTTTTACCATACGGGAAAAGCTGATACCATGCGAACTCTTCTGCTTTTAACTCATAAGCTTCATTCACAATATTATTATTCGTCTTTCTTCTGATTTCGTTTACATTTTCAGATACCTCTAGCTCATCTTCAACATCAGGTTGGACGCTATCAATAGGCAACATTACAGATGTTTGTATAGGTATAGTTTCAGATCTCAGATTCGAAAGCGGTTGATGTACTTGTACATCCTGATGAGTGATGGCATCTTCCTGTTGCTGTACTTGAACACCCTGACGAGTGATAATATTTTCCCTCAAATGTACGTCTACGCGTGTAAGGGTGTACGCGATATTACGGGATCCGAGGCATCTTTTACAGATGCGGCACAGTTCTTGTAAGTTGTCGCATTCTATAACACAGGCTTTGCCATTTTCTGGTGTTGGTTTTCCTTTTGGGCCACAAGAATGGGAGTCAGCAAAATAGTATTTGTCTTCACCGCGAAATACGCTAACAGATTTATTTGACGCTGTCAATATTCCTGAAGAATGACTATCAAATAATCTATTTAACTGCGACACTGCGCATCCCTCTAAGATATAAATTGAATAATGTATGTCGTTGACAACCAACACTGCGGCATACTGTAGGAAATAAAGCAAAAAGATAAAACACGTTTTTTATGAAATATATTTTAATGTTCGTTTAACAAACTTAAGGAATGTTACTCACTAACATGGTAATTATAAAAACAATTTCTTTTGGCTACCAAACACAGTCTAAGGTTACATTTGTTACAAAGGATACTTGAGTATCCCTTTTTACAGTACTTGCACCTCCCTTGACCTACAAAAGTCGGCAGGTGCCCTCAATTGTCGAACCGGACGGCATCAGGTGGTCTTGGAGCAGAATGAAGTTTTATTTTCACAGCTGCATCATTTTCCTGTACATCTTCCTGATGAATTCTGTTTTTCTGCAATAGTTCTGTCACTAAATCTATCCTAAATTCTTTTAGAGACTTTGTTTTTGTGTTTGGTCGATCTCTCCTATATTGCAGCCATGCATTATTAGCACAAATATCCAGAGCCTGTGAAAATAAAGCCATGTACCATCTTGATAACGACCTTAGCACCAAGACCCAAACTATTCTCATACTCTGTAAAACATCTCCCCCTGAAAGTATCCTCACCGCCGTAAGGGAGGAAATCATATATGTATTAAGCCGGATACTCCTGCTCTTACAAAGATTTTAAAGCCCCATTTTTTTTGGCTTTTTTGGCAAATATTGGCGTCTACTTCCTGCTCTTGTGCCTTTGTAGGGCACCATCATTTCATGGACACTGTATTTTTTTTCTTCCACAAGCTGTAAACAGTTATTGCGAACACATTCCAAAATTGGTCTAACTTTGATATACCGGTCGTCATTTGTGTCTGTGTTGTCTACAAAATGAAGATATCGTCGTATTTTTTCATATTTTTTTAAAGTCATTATATTAGCCACAAGGGGATATCTCAAAGCATTACTCCAATAGTCTCTGTAACTTGGCATTTGTACTACACCCATCAGCAAAGTTATGGCGATAAAATCTCTAATGTCATCAGTAGTAATGTTGATACTCCGGGCTGCTCCACTTTGAACTGAATACAAATTAGTGTTATCTGTAATTAACTAGAAAATATTTTCTGAAAAAAAAGGCGTTAAAGTAATCTAAGGGTGACTTTACGGTTGCTTCGACTGGTGGTACATACGACGGTAATTCGATGATAGCTGAATGCTGAAATTTATTGCGTTTCCACTTAAATATTAAGGGTTTCCTTACAAACTTCTTTACTCGTTTTGAGACAACTCTAGACACTGCGTTTGTCTTTCTTTTAGAACGAGTTGTTGCAGCCGGGGAATTAATAAGTGGAGATAGCACTGATGAAACTGAATTCAATAGAGGTAATTGCTCCTGTGGCCTACCACTGGGAAACATTTTGTTGATTACGGGTGACAATGGAACGGCTTCTTCATCTGACAACACTATTGGTGCATGAGGAGATGGTATGTTTTCTATGTCTTCGTCGTCGGAAGTCAAAATATTCATACGGTCCAAGGAAGAGCGATAAGACTGTGGAACCGAACTGCAATAGGTTTCATCATCATCATAATTTCTTTTTGAAGGAGATTCTCATCGTCAGAGCCACTGCTATCCGACGACGGTGCCTTTTCTGGTGGTACTAGCGCCATTATAGCTCTCGTACGTTGCCATTTTGGTTTTATCTGGAGCAAACAAAATCAAACCATACCAAACCACACCCAAAGCAACGCAAAAAATAAATATGCTAAACCGTTCACGACACATAACCAATAATATAGCATACAAGGTTATATAATATAGTATACAAGGTTTAAAACATTCAAGAAACAAAAAAACTTATTGCTGAGTATTACGCTAGTAAACGGGCAGTGTAGCTCGTGAACAACGTCTAAAACATCAAGTACCTTGCTGCATGTCTCGCAGTGTTGTTCACCAACAACACACCTATTTCGAATACTATAATACGTTATTGAAAAGATAAAATAATCATATTAATCCGGTCAAATTAGACTAAAAAATAGGGGTAAGGTTACAATAATTCGCACTTGGCTGAATATTGGTAGGATTGCTCAATACACTATTATAAAACAAATGTGAAAAGTCCTCATCGATCCGGCACTTGCAAAAAAATTTACTCCGGGTCAAAGATCACAAAAATGGGTTTTTCGCGATTTTCACTTAAATGGTAAGTTTTATCATAAAATTAGTTAGACAAAAATTGTAGATTAGATAATTATCTATAAAAAATGTCTAAATACTTTTTTTCCTAAGAGCCACCGTGTTTGAGATATCACGATTCAAAAAGTTAAAAGAGTTGTAATCGTCATAACGTCACGCCACCTTTGAGGTAGTGTACTTAGCGCTTTTTTTTAATGTGGTTTCCCCGGTAGGCCTATTACACTGATTATAACTATATATTATTGTAACCTTGGATGTCTAAATTGACCGGACTATATTAACACTTTAAAACATTTAGTAGGTATACTAGTTTATAAAATTAGTGTGACTTAGTCATTTAAATCAGTTATTACTCACAAAAAAATGTATATTTACCTTTAATCCGGACGCTGCAAACATTTGCGATGCCATCTTGCAAACGAATGTTAGAAAGAGCGCATAAAGTGACAGTTTGATATTTTTTTCAAATAGCGTTCTGTTTCACCTAAGCCGTGAACATGAATAATCATTAAAAATAAAAACGATACGTAAGTTTTTTTTTTGTTTACTATGTCGTTGAGCAACAACACTGCGAATTAAAGGGTTATAGCTGTATGTAATGTAATGCCGATATTATTGGTATTTACAGAATCTTGGAGACTCCCGAATAAAAGAGTGTCTTCATCATATTCTATAGAAAATCGTCATTCATACATTTGTAAACTTTGCCCGACGATATGAAAGTTTCGTATCTCTAAATATCCTGTTTCATCCAGTTCAGTAGGATCAAGCTGGGTACGAATCCAGCAGTATAAGGAGTCACCCGCTAACATATTAGCATTCAGAATATTGACGTCCCATTGATTAGGGCTTAGGATTGCAGCTCGGACAATGTTCGCCAACGACAGCACTACATTGTACACCAGCATATCGCGAAGTAAAGACGTTGTAGTCACCTTGATGCCATGAAGCTCGAATAATTCTTGCAACATTATTAATTGGAATGAATGCATTTCGAATTTCATTTTCATTCCTTTCGGACGCTTCATCTTCAGACAATTCGGGCACACGAAGTCGTACTAACTCCTGGTCACCAATTTGGGCATTGTCGTCAATACGTACATCTTTGTAAAGCGGGTACGTCTGATTAACCATCTTAAAGCACTATAGACTTTTTCGCGTCATATTGTGAATTCCCTGGTGATGTTCAAATTTTCTAATCGTTCGGTTACTACGTGTGTTTACCCAGTGTAGAAAAATATTTCGCGAAGTCGTTGGAAGATAAAGTATGTTTTGGAGGACAATGCACAGCGGAGAATGTAGTTTCTAGTTTGTTGTCTGCAAGTTTAATAGATGTTGCTTGTATTTTTTCTGTTCGGTATTCCTCTATTGGGTAGTGTTTAACCCTTTATTTGGCAAAAAAATTAAACCATTGTGAATTGAAACAAATACTGAAATAAGAATGTGTAGAGCCTAAATATGCCCAGAAAAATAGTAAAAAAATCTAGGGTTATCAGTTTTTCTGAAAAAGCATGTATGCTACTACATACATTGCCAAGTGGGTAATGAAATATGTATTCATTTGAATGTATGTTGGGACATACCTTACCAAAACCAGTAAGAATAAAAATCATAAGTATGTATTATAACTTTAATTAAAAATAAACATAAATCAAACCTCTTTATAAAAATGAGTTGATGGACATACATTATGAAATCAAAGTAGCTGGTATAATGGCTCTGCATCACTGTGATTGGCAGTAAACGCTGGAAGTAAACCCAGAAACTCTACTCATAGAAATTATGGAACCTGAAAGTGTCCTCTCCTCCGTACAGAATAAAATCGTAGATCATACCTGATACTCCAGCTCTGACATAGTTTTTGAACCCCCATTTATTGGGTTTGTCTTTCATATATTGGCGTCTCTTGCCGGCCTTAGTCCCTCTTTGTAAGCTATCATCATTTCGTCGATGCTGAACTTGGTCTCGACTTCTTGAGCTAAACAATTTGCACTTATTTTTTCAACTATGGGCCTAACCTTGTAATATCTGTCACTATTATCAGTGCTATTGTCGACGAAATGAAGGTATCTTCGAATTTTTTGGTACCTTTTTATGGGCATAAGATCTGCAACTAAACCGAATCTATATTGCAGACTCCAATAGTCTGTATATGAAGGCATGGACACGACCCCCATGATAATGTGAATAGCCAGAAAATCTCGAAGTTCGTCTTCAACTAATTCAATCGACCGTCCGGTTTTTTCCACTGAATACGCATTTGTTTGTTCTACAATGTCAGTTATAACATCTTGGGAAAAAAACTTGTAAAAATAGTCCAAAGGAATAGTTAGTGTCTGAGAATCGATTTCTGGTATATCTTCCACAGTTCCTTTGCGTCGAAAAACAGCAGCCCTTTTCCACTTATAGCACAGAACGAACTTTTGGATTCTGCGTGACCGTTTAGCAACAGGAATCGTCGGCCTTTTCGATCGCGTTTTTCTAGTTGGTAATGTAGAGGATGTAGTGGGGTGCTAGGTATGGACACTGAAGGTTGTGCAGGCGAAGCTTGTGATGCAGAAGCGACATGAGATGCAGGATTTAGAGGAGCAGGCGTGGCAGGAGTTGCAGGCGTGGCAGGGGTTGGAATGTCACTTATTATCGGAATATTGCTGCAATCGGGCTCAAGTGATGGATTCGGGTATACTTCTTGGAATACAGGTGTAAGCCGAACATTCTCATCGCTTGAGGTTTCATCATCGGAATCTAATATATTCAGTCTTTCTAAGGAACTCGCAATAGATGGGGCTGGGGAAGATGAGTCTGAATGCGAAATTTGAGCGCCCAATTCGACGTCAGATGCATTACCATCATCAGAGAGTGCATTTTCAGTAGGGATCAAAGCTAAAATTCTACCACCCCGTATTAGTAGCGCCTGCTGTAAAGAAAAAAAAGCTTGCATACACCAAAACTCAAGCTCAAGCAAACAAAAAACCCATAAATCGCAAAAAAATATCACAAAAAGAAATCAAATAAATTGGCAATGTATGTTGTGACATTCAGGTTCGTTATGCAGTAATTCATTACTAAGTTGGCAATGTATGTCATGGCATACAAAGTTTATTATCAAATAAAACAACAAAAATCCACAAATATTGCCAAAATTATATCAGTGAACACTTCACTATAATGTCACGATCGAATTATTAGCGTTTTATTAGAAATTTACGAGGAAACAGTAATAAAAAACAAATAAATACCTTAGTGAGCACAGCCGGCTTCTTTCGGGCAGACATTTTGAAAAAAAGTGACAGCACTAGTGTTGTTAACACTCAAAAACATTTTTTATTATAAAGTGTGACTAGTTTATGAGAATAAATGTTTATATATAATAATATTGAAATCATAATATTTCTTTAACACTTTTTTTGTTTTAAAGGTTGTATGGCACAGCATACAATACCAAATTAAGGGTTAATATTGTTTTTAATAATTACTGCTGTTCCTGTTCCCAGGTGGATGATTGGTTGTGTATACTGTATAATTATTAAAGTTTATGTGTGTTTTCGGTGTGAATCTTGTGTCAGAGATTAGTGCTATGTCAAACATTTCTGTTCTGAGAAAAGTTTCTAATTCTTGACAACTTTCCGTCAAGCCGTTGGCGTTCCAAGTTACTACTTGGAGGTTTCGGGTCATTTTTACACCAGGCTGCTGACTAGCTGGACCATGCGGTCCATCATTTTGTCCATGATTATTTCCATCATTGAAAAATAAAATAATTACATTTGTAGCATTAAAAATTAAATTTCGTCCAGGCTCTATGATTGTCCTATGGAGCAAGACCAGCATGTTTCCAAGCATTCTTATCTTGAATATAATCATCTAATTTGTAATATGCTTGTTTACAAAGTGTACTTTTAATAAAACATTTAAATTTTTGTTCATTTCGTTTTAATATGTCACAAGGTATGTTATTGTAACATTTCACACAGTACCGTAGTTATTTTTTAATTTAGATATCCATTCCATTCCATGTTCCCTTAATTCCTTGAGTGCTTTTTTAGTTCCCCCTGTTTTTTGAATTACAGTTTCTAGTTTTTTCAATCTCTTTGCTTTCCTATCTTTTCTTATATTTTCTCGAATCTGTTTGCTTAAACTGGATATTAAGTTGTGATATTCTTTACTGTTCTTTGAAAAATGATAATTATCATAGTCTGGAAATAAAATTTTGGCAATTTGCTCCCATTCTTTTATTTTCATTGTTTTATTTTTAAAGTCTTCATTGGACTTATCCCAAAGGTTTTCCCGTTCTTGGACTAATGTAATTAGGTAGTCTATATCAATAACAACTAGGTTGGTACTCATTTTTTAAAACCTCAATCACAATAAACAAAAATACCTACTTAGAAAAAAAATCGAAACTAGCGAGCGTGTGTCCTTCCTTGTGACGCAAAACAACTGAGCGGTGCCGCTCCGACGTCGCAACGCATTCACCCCTCCCCGCCTCGTCTTGGTGGTTGCAAGTCCGGTGCGGCGCCGGATCGTGTGACATGCCACAGATATTTCTATGTAAGACGACGCAGCGACACCGCTCCGGCGCCGCACCGCATCGTGTGGCATCGGTTGACTTTTGACCATTGAACTAAGGCAAACCACTGTGCAGGAGTATATATAAGTTTATTTTTTGCATTTCTCTCAATCAAAGCATGAACTGAGTCGGCTTTATTTTGTGTGTGCCCGCGCTCTAAAAACCTATGAACTATCATTATACCATACTTTTTCGCTACATAGGTATAACATGCAAACACAATACGGTTTCTATTTTGGCCGGCACAGTTATCGGACCAAAACCTGATTTCTTTGGCACCTTGACTAACTTTAGTTTCAATAAATTTAGACAAGCAACTTTCTACTTCACACGCCCCATGTTTGCCATTAATCTCGGACCACATCTAACAATAACCTTCTTGACTAGCTAGATCAAATACAGTAAAATTATAAATTGACAATTTTCTTTTATAATAAAATAAACCGACATTGCCATGGGACAGTTTAAAATTTTTTGGAAATCAAAACACGCCGTAACTATTTTTCCTTTGCTTTCCAAAGCTTCCTTTTTATCATTTGCGTTCACTTCTCTAGCTTTAGGCCTCTTTTCCATTACACGGTTGTTCAAACGTACGGTGTGTAAGCCGTACGGTTGAAAAAACGTGCTAGCTTGTACATGATACGGCAAAATCACCGCGCGAGACATTGGTAAGTACTGGCTAGTAGCGCTTTTTACTCGGGCTGTGTAGGACGTGCTGCGTCATGAATTTTCTTACGAAAAAAAAGATTATAGTTGCTTATTACATATATAGGAAAAAGAAAATAGAAAAAAAAAGGGAAGTAAGGTTTTGGATACATCCGATTTTAGAAAAAAGGGAGGAATATGGCGCGTTTCATACACTTGTCAAGAATCAATTGAGAGAAGATGAAGACAAGTTTTACAATTATTTTAGAATGCAGAAAACTACATTCGACAACTTGCTCCAAAAATTATCCCAGGAACTAAAACATCAAGATACTTTTATGCGAGAGAGTATATCGCCCGCAGAAAGATTGGCTGTAACTCTGAGGTAAGTAGGTACAAAATTAAATGACATATTTTAGTTTAAAATTGTTTATTGCACACAAACAAAATTATTACATGTAATTGAATTTTAATAATTATTAATTTAAGAACAAGTAAATCAAAAATACACTACGCTGAAAATGCTACTCAAGTGCGGTACTAAAATCGAATTCGTCTTCAATAGAAACTTGAGAATCTGCCGAGATACTTTCCGCATTTACACTATGTACAGATAATTGTGATTCGGGTCGGTAGTGGATTGGCTCTAAACCAGAACCGTGTCCAAAATCATGAGAAGACGTCTGTGGACGACTTATTCCATAGCTCGATCTAGCAGCTGTAGAATATCCATATGTTGACGATTGCGCATTTGAGGATGCTGTACCACTTAAATATCCTTGATGGCCTTGATCCCATTGGTTTCTTGATGTAGGTATATACTGAGTACACTGTCTTTGTTGAATATTTTTAATTATTGAAATTACTTGAAACTGAAAGTCTATCATATTTTCATCACTGAACTTGTCAACTGTATCAGCGATTCCCATAAAAAAGTTCATACTACGGCTTTTCTTTTTCTCATCTCGTTCTGCTGAATCCATAAACTTCATAAACCTAATGTCAACTTCACTTAGTTCATTTTTTCTTTTTTTTTAGCCCTTTGCGTCTCACTCCGTTCAGTGTATCCCGAGCTTGATTGATTCGGGACTGCACTATCAAAATTTTCATTACTGAGGCTAGAATCATGAACATGTTCAGTCATGTTAGAATCGGTCTTGCGATGCTCAACATTTTTTTTAGGAACATCATTTCATCATAGAACATATATTTTCTTATTTTTTTTGCTGAAGAACCAGACTTACATTCATTAATTTTTTTGTCATATTTTATCCAGCTATCTTTCATATTGGTCCACTTCTTCATCACCATTTGCCCTGAAAATAAATAAATAATAATTATTAAATTCAAAATTTATGAAAACCCCCGACCTAAACTGAATCGACCCCGACCTAAAATGGGGTTTTAGTATTTGAACCTGAACCGTTTTGTTTTATATTTCAGGTATCTAGCAACAGGAGATACCTTTACTGACCTATACTACAGCTATAGAATTGGAATAAAAACCATAAGTTGCATCGTACGTGAAGTATGCCACTACATTTGGTTAGAACTGTATAAAGAATATATGAAAATGCCATCTAAAGAAGACTGGCTACACATTGCAAGCAAATTTCAAGAATCTTCCAACTTCCCGCTGTGCTTAGGAGCGGTCGATGGAAAACACATCAGACTTATTAAGCCAATTGATAGTGGCTCGATGTTTTTAAATTACAAACATTTTTTTTCTATAGTGTTGATGGCAGTAGTAGATAGCGATTACAACTTTATATTTGTTGACGTTGGCGCCTACGGAAAGGAGTGTGATTCCAGTGTGTTTAAAGAGACCCCATTTTGGAAAAATTTAACAAACAACGGATTAAATCTACCCGATGCAACACGTTTGCCTGGAATTGACTACGATTTGCCATATGTGTTCGTTGCGGACGAAGCCTTTGCTTTGCATTATCACTTGCTTCGTCCATTTGGTGGTCATCAGCTTGATCAATTAAAACGTACATTTAACTACAGACTCACAAGAGCGCGAAGATTTGTTGAATGTGCGTTTGGCATTTTATCCAATAAATGGCGAATTTTTCACCGGCCAATGAATGTGTCCATCGATTTGGCAGTTGATATTGTGAAAACATGTTGTGTTTTGCAAAATTTTATACATAAGCAGGAAAACTTTCAGTTTCACAATGCGAGTGAAAATGAGTCCACCCTTGATTCAGAATCGGAACTAATCCAGTTACCTATCACGAATGCAGTTCGCGGAAGTTTGGCGGCTAATGAAGTTCGCAACAGATTTGCACAATATTTTGTATCTAACGAAGGTCGCCTCTCCTATCAAAACAACTATGCATAAGTAAAAAGTTAATAATTAAATATCTGTAACTTACCAAACTTGTTTTTCTCATCACCACTTAAATCTTCAAATGTGGGCTGGAAATGAATAAATATTTCTTTCCAGGAATCATATTTAAGCCGCTTATTTTTATAATCGTCGATGGTCTTATCCCATATTACAGGCCTTTCTTGAATCAACGTAATTAATAAGGCCGTGGCCCCATGTCTACGGCACGGCACCGGCTACCGTGCAACGGCACGGCGCCGTCGCCGTGACACGGTACGACGCCGTGCCGCACCACGGTGCCGCGGGCGATGTGCGCGGGGGGCAATTCTCAGTCGATATTTCGCAGTTGTTGTACTCGGACGTGGTTATCTGGATATGGATCACGAAATTATTCTCCTGATGTTACTAAGACGACGAATGAAAAAAAAACAGAAACAGAGGAAATTTTGGGTAAATCCATATATTCTTACAATGAACCAAGATGGAGGTCATTTCAAAAGGAAATATGAAGCCCTAAAAATATGTGGGAATGAGAAATTTTTTGAATATTTTAGAATGACCATAACAAGTTTTGAACAACTATTTACCAAATTAGCACCTCGTTTACAAAAACAATACGTGTTCAGAAAACCTGTTGATCCTATTGAGAAGCTTGGTTTAACTGTCAGGTAAGAATAAAACGAACTTATAGTAAATCAAAATATGTTTATTATTTGTATCACAGAAGTTTCAATGCGATTTTTTTCGCTCTAGAGTCGTGGTCCCCTGCGATGTTCTTAAATTATCTAACTAGATTTAAGAAAAATCGTATTCGGACTCCTGTGTGTTTGATAAGATATCGCTTAAATTATTAGATATGTTTTCTATGGTTGAATTTGGCGAAGTTTGGTCACGGACGCTTGTAGATGATGGATTGTGAGTTGTTTGATAAGTCACTGTAGCTTCTTATGATCTTTGGTAGCTACTTTGATATGCTGTCTGGTAGCCGCTGTATGACTGTTGATTGTATTGATATGTGGGTTGATTAAAATCTGTCAATATTTGCATTACACGACTTTGATAGATCAATGTTTGGTGGTCGTCTAGTTTTTCCAGAAATGGTAAAATTGATTTAAAAAAAGACACATGTCTGTTCTGTGCAATTTCTAAAGTTTCGATAATTTTGTTCTCAAAATCATCTTCAACGTATTTTCTTTTACGCGTAGGTGTAGCATAAGGTCGGTATCGTGACCTAGTATTTTCATTTGTCTTTGGACCTTCAGACTCTTCTTCCAATATACTACAGTCTGTTAAATTTGGTGCGTTTTTTTTTAAAAACATCAGTTGTTTGTGCAAATGATATTCTTTCAAGTTCTTTGCACCAGCTCCAGATTTGTTCGCAAGCTCTTTCTTTTTCATGTATTTCATGTAGTTGTCTTTGATGTTTGTCCATTTTTTAATTATGTCATGTCCTGCAACAATTAAACATTAGGTTAATATTTTCATGACTACATGTATTTATCATAGGGTATACAAAGTGTTAGCCAAAGTATAAATTCAAAAAAGCAATTCGAAAATTGAGCTGCTTAAACAGTTTGTGGTAACACTGTTCTAAGAAACTAGTAAATATATTTTCTCTTTTCAGGTTTTTGGCAACAGGGAATTCATTTTGAGATATGGAATTCACAGATTATCGAGGAAAAAGTACAATCAGCAGAATAGTGCAAGAAGTATGTCGTGCTATTTGGGACATTCTTTTATCTGAATGTATACCGACAATAACCGAAGAGCTTATGGAACAAATAGCGGAAGACTTTGACAAAAAAACAAATTTCCCAAATTGCATGGGGGCCTTAGACGGGAAGCACATTCGCATTAACAGTCCCGCCCACAGTGGATCTCTTTTTTTCAACTATAAAAACTATAATTCTATCGTGTTGCTGGGACTAGTCGATTCTAAATACAGATTTGTGTATGTCGATATTGGAGCGTATGGAAAAGAATGTGATTCGACAATTTTTCAGAACACAAAACTATATGAATTATTAATTCAACATCGACTCCCCATACCAGTTTCAAAGCCTTTGCCAGGCCTTCAAAAACCAGTTCCGTATGTCTTTATTGCAGATGAAGGCCTACCGTTAATGAGTAATCTAATGCGTCCATACTCAGGGAAACATTTAAGTATTGATCAAAGAATTTTTAATTACCGTTTGAGTCGGGCCAGACGAAATGTCGAGTGTGCTTTTGGCATACTTGCAAATAAATGGCGTATATTTCACAGGCCTTTAAACGTCAAATATGATTTTGCAACAGACATTATCAAAGCATGCTGTGTATTGCACAACTTTGTTGTATCTCGAGATGGAAGTAAAATGTCCGAAGAACTGTATATCGATGACTCCCTTTTGGACTTGCGACAAACTATAGATGACGTTTCTTTATCAAATCCAGTAAATATAAGAGACGAGTTTTCTAAATATTTGAATAGCGATGTTGGCGCGCTTAGTTGGCAATTAACCAAAATATAACTCAAAACCAGTCACGAAAAAAAAAGAAATTCCTACCTGCCTTCTATTATCAAGACTGAATTCCTATGTGGAAGAGACGTCATCTCAAAGTACACAGGAACTGTATGGTGTACAACCATTATTATAGATCTTATTACAGCAGCGCAAGTTCTATTTCTGCATAAAAATATATCTCGATGAGACCACGACTGTACCTACTCCATTATCATAAAAACATTAAAAACAAATAAATGTTAGTACTCACCCAGTTTTGTTTTTTCTTTAATGTCCTTGTCATCAAATGATTCAAAAATGTTTCGGCAAACATCTTTCCACGCTTCTGTTTTTAAATGTTTGTCCTTATAATTGTCATTTGTCTTGTCCCAGAGCACTGTACGTGCCTCCACTAACGAAATAAAGAAATCTACATCGATATTTTCCACCATTTTGTTTTAAACACATGCACGCACGCCACCTGCGAAATATCGACTGAGAATTGGCCCCCCGCGCACACCGCCCGCGGCACCGTGGTGCGGCACGGCGTCGTACCGTGTCACGGCGACGGCGCCGTGCCGTTGCACGGTAGCCGGTGCCGTGCCGTAGACATGGGGCCACGGCCTAATTCTTGATTTATGTTCATTTTATAATAAAATCGCGAAACAGCGTATATAAGCGGTCACGAATCCGTGCGTACGTCCGGCACCGTCGACACACCCCGATAGACTGCCATACAACACTGGTGAAAATCACGCCGTGCGTAGACGCGGCGCGCCGAGGGGCAGTCACGGCGCACGCGGCCGCGGCGCCGTGCCTTGGCGCCACCGTGCATGTCGACAAGCTCATATAGGGCCGAAACACATAACGCAAACTGCTTATTTTTGCGGCGCCGCAACGCCAAAATCGGCAGTTGCGTTGCCGCGTTGCGGCGTCGCGAAACAGGGCATTATGGTAGGGCAACCATTTTCTCGTGATTTTTGAGTGTGGATAGACGTCTCTCTGCGATGGATCGTAATAAACTTATTGCTTATTTGTTATTAAGAAGACATTATTCTATCTTAAAAATACGGCAAAGAAGATACTGGATACATCCATTAAGTAAGGATATGAATCCAAATGGCGAGTTCTTTTCTAAAAAATACGAAGCATTAAAGATAGACGAAAAAAAATTTGTTGCCTACTTTAGAATGAGTATATCATCATTTGAAGAGCTATTAAGCGAGTTATCAAAATATATACAGAAGAAAAAAAATAAAGGAAGAAAACCAGTTACTGCTTTGGAAATGCTGGGCTTAACTTTAAGGTAAAACAAATAGGTTTCTTATTTTTTTTTATTGATGTTTATGGCACTCGGAATCAAATGTTTAGTTTTATTTGTACCCCTGGCTTTATACACCTGTGGTACTAGCGGGGTGTCGATAAAAATTTTGCATCACTAGTGTTCATGGTTTGGGGGTACCTAGTGGTACAAAGCCAGGTTCAAATGAAACAAGACAGAATCAAATTAAGCTTTTTGCATTATACAATTTTCTTACTTTAAGAATACTTTAATAGGCCTTAAAAAATGTAATGATCAATTTAAGAAAAATCAAACTCCTCATCTTGTGAAACATAGGAAGTAGCTGACGTTTCGTCCAGTAAAAATGGTGAATTTATTGGACGTTGTTGGTTTGATGATGAGGTAGTCCTCTGTTCAGTAATCGAACTTCCAGGAGTAGAAGTGTGGTAGCCACTCTGAACCGTATTATCGTATCTCATAGTTGAATATCCTTGATTGTAACCCTGATGCTGATATTCTTGATTATAGCCGTGATGTGTATTTTGATGAATTGAAGGTTGAAGAATGTCGGTTAATATTTGAAGCACCCGACTTTGAAATATCAATGTTTGATTCTCATTTAACGATTGTAGAGATGGTAAAATCCCCTTGAAAAAATGCAAATGTCTATTCTCCGGTGTTTTTAATATTGCCAATAAATCTTCTTCAATATCATCCTTATCATCTGCCTTTCGTTTTCGTGGTTGACTTTTATAACGAGGCAATGCCGTTATTTCATTCTCAATATCTCCTTCCGCTACGCATAAACTGGAATCAATTGCATTTTGTGAAACCTTTTTCAAAAACTGTAATTGTTTATTCAAGTGATATTCTTTAATTTTTGCAGCTCCAGCTCCTGATCGATTGGCATCTTTTAGTTTTTTTTTATATTTAGCAAAATTATCTTTTATGGCCTTCCACTTCTTGACTAAATCATTACCTGCAACAAAAAACTTCACAAGTGAAAAATAGTAATAAAGACTAAAATTCCCTAGATTCCATTTATACTACATATAAAATTTGATATAACTTTCATAAGTACTTTCGGTCCATCCAATTTCATATAAATGGCTGGCCGCCGAAAAAGAATAATTTTCTGCTTTTTCTTGACTTAGGCAAGTTAAAAACTGATTGACTTTGCCTAGAACAACCATAATGTAAAATATTTATTGAGTACTTCTTTGAAAAACTACCTGTCTATCTTTGAAAATCTATTACCTGCGCGGTTTGAGTTTGATTATACCTACATTTGTATTATTTTATTATTTGCCTACTAATTATTATTTCATTTTAGATTTCTAGCAACCGGCAGTGACTTTAAAACCATGCATACGAATTACTTCCGAGGAGCAAGTACAATAGCAAAAATTGTAAGGACAGTTTGTCGCGCCATATGGAAACATCTATCAAGTCAAAATATACCTCCTATAACAAAACAGGTTCTAGAAGATGTCGCTATTGAGTTTGACAAGAAAGCAAATTTTCCTAACTGCATAGGAGCTCTTGATGGTAAACATGTCCGTATTACATGTCCTGCGCACAGTGGATCACTGTTTTACAATTATAAGGGCTATAATTCAATAGTTTTATTAGCTCTTGTAGATTCTAGATATAGATTCATTTTTGTCGATATAGGAGCGTATGGCAAGGAAAGTGACTCCACCGTTTTCCAGAACTCTAAACTTTATGATTTGATTATGACACGCAAATTACCTATTCCTGTACCAAAGCCTTTACCAGGTTCTCAAAATGAAACTCCATTTGTTTTTGTAGGAGATGAAGCATTCTCAATTTCGAATAACGTCATGCGCCCTTACTCAGGAAAACATTTGTGGGTACAACAAAGAGTTTACAATTATCGACTGAGTCGTGCCCGAAGATATGTCGAGTGCGCTTTTGGCATCCTAGCCAATAAATGGCGCATATTTCATCGATCTATGAATGTGCAATACGAATTTGCGACAGACATTATCAAGGCATGTTGTGTAATGCACAACTTTGTTTTGAATCGAGATGGAGTACAAGCGACCGATGACATTATCTTTGATGATTCTGATCTGCAAATGTTGCATTTGCCCACAGCAAATGAAAATAATTTAAGCCCACATCTAATACGGAATGATTTTTGTAATTACTTTTCCAGTGATGTTGGCGCCCTAAGTTGGCAATTAAACAAAATATGAATATAGTTTTAAATCAAGTGTCCACTCTACGACTATAAATGTTACTCTATGCACAAGAAACGTTTGAAGTGCAACCATTAAAATTATAGCTATCTCTTTCAATTGCGTTTTATTTCATATCTTTTGGTTTGCTTATCAGTAAAACTTGCAAATGTGTGCAGTTTTGGATTGCTGGGAGGTAATGATTTAAACACAGGAACAGATTTAAAACGTAAATTACTATGAACATAACTTATCTTTAGTTTAAAATATCATTGCCTAAGACTATATGTTACTACTTACCCAGTTTTGATTTTTCGGTTGAGTTTTTTTCCTTGTAATCAACATAAACGATCTCACAAATGCTTTTCCATGCTTCTTGTTTTATAAATTTGTCTTTATAGGTTTCGTCACTAGTATCCCACAAACAACGGTGTTCCTGAACCGAAGATATAAACAGATCGACGTCAACGTCAGACATTTTAATTTTAAAACTGCTTCTCGGTTGACACGTGTTGTTTGCAAGAGTGTTAGAAACAAACTGCATCATTGTCAACAAGTATGACGTCATAACGCTGGAATTCACGTCGTGCGTTGCGGCGCCGCACCGCTATAGCGCACTGCCGATTTCAGCGGCGCGGCGCCGCAACGCGCTTATGTGTTTCGGCCCATAGTGATCCATACCACACTGACGACCGTGCCTACACGCGGCGAATTAACCGTAGATTTTCACGGCGAGAAACCGTGTAATGGAAAAGAGGCCTTAGTCTTGTTTCGCATGTGAAGTTCTTGTTTTTGTTTTTCTTCTTCTGTCATTGTATTTAAGTTTGTATTGTATATGTGGCACTCATTGCAGATGTCTTTTTTCGGTTTGTGAAATGATATATTCAAATTTTGATTTATGATATCTCGATACTGTCTTACTGTCATTGCTTTTTTAGTTATATTTTCAATCGTACACGACTCATTGTATAATGAAAACATTTTTGTAAATGTTAGGTCACTCTCTAAGTAAATTTTAGTAGTGTCCTTACGCACATAATGAGATTCAATAGGCTCGAACGTTTTGACATGCCTTAAAACACTCTGTTTCATTTCGTCGTCAATGACAACAGTTCTGGTACCACCACGCCGATCAGGAGAAACAGACCCACCACCAGAACTCCATTTTGCCAATGCTGTTTGAACAGTTCTCTCCCCTACAGAAAGTGTGTTTAGAAACATCGTTTTGCAGACAAACACTCTAATAGGTATGTCAGAGTTTGGTTCAATAAGAGGCAAGCAATACTTAATGGATTTCTTACGTCTAGAAGTAGAAGGATACTTAGTGTCGCCTACTTTGGTATGATTGACGATGTAATCCCATTGCCGACAGTGATCTCCAATTTGCCAAAAAGAACAAAATATACGCTCCCGTTCTTGTGCATTAAATTTTGTAAAGCATTTAAGTCGGCAAATAGTCGGACATGGTTGTTTCAAAATCTTTGCATCAACTCCATTTCTGCTTAAATAGGCTTTCCCTAAATTGTTTAAACATTTTCTTTTTACGTCTTTCCACTCATCAAGGCGACGGTGACGCTTTCTTCCAACTCTGCCTGACGGTGTACTTTCATTTGACGAACATGCAGAAGAATCCTGACTCGAAGCTTTACTAAGCTGTGGTGTATTGCCTCTACTAACACTACTAGTTGAACCATAATTATTATCATCACAAATAGATGAGTTTCTAAATAACGGAGTTGAAGTGGCCACACTGTACTCGAAAAAATCGTTATTCGGGGAGGGCATTGGTGTTAAAGAAGGTTCTATTATATCAGCTGATTCGTGAGAAAACTCTTCAGCACATAGCTCTGAATCCATACATCTTATAGTTTTTTCATTTGGCATAGCCGACGACAGTGAGGATTTTGCTTCCGTATTAGACGTTACCTCGTGAATACTTGTTACAAAAGTGTTGTCAATATCACTGCTACTTTTATTAAAAGACTGCCCAAACATCGTCTTCTACAGATTCCACTGGTCTTCAGCTTCAAGTGGCACCGGTGATTCTGATAATATTGAAGTCCAATTAGTTAAAAACCTAGAGAAAAATACATAAGCAGTTATATATAGAATTAAAAGTTCAATTTAAGTGATATTTTAGCTACTTATTGAATACAGATAATCGAATCTTCATTATATAACAAAGCATAAAGTCTTATGTCTGTGATGCGTCTTTATACGTTTATTTATCTTTATACTACAACCACGCATATGGTCGTAAGTGTAAGTTACGACTCCTAGAATAAATTTTTTGCGTAGTATAAACTCTTAACTGACCACTGCTAGCGATTGAGTCCGACGCATACGACGACGTAACATAGACCTTCCGACGTTATGCATCGGGATTACATTTTTTTTGTCGAGGTCTATTAAACACTAACACTTATTAATATAATTTATTCGTATGATGGTATCTCACATATAAACAAGTGAATTATATAATAATGTAAGAAAATAGAGTAAAACTTACCATTTCCAAAATTTTCGTCGGCCGTTATTACTTCGCTGTTTGGATTGGGTTTATCTAACACTAATTTCAAAATCTTAGACGAATGTAGGTTGCTCATTTCACTAATTTATAATTGCACACGTCCTAACTAACGAAAGTAAACAAAAACAACATCACATCAATATTATTTTCAACATTTAAATTAGAGAGACTTTGTGCATGCTAGTTCGTGTCATACGACGTCGGTACTGCGCTCTGATTGGCCGGCTGAGGTCCAATAGATCGGATCGCATCGTCGGAACTATAAGCGCGACGATTTGCGCGAGAGCGTTCAAATGTTACGACTATTATCAATTCAAAAACTCATTATTTATAGAAAATATTAAAATTTGGGTTTCAGGGTTGTGTGGTCGGGCTGCTGACATAGAATCCATTTTTATTTTGCAAAAGAGAGCGGTCAGAGCCATTTATAATCTACGTCGTTGCGAATCTCTCAGTTTTTTTTGTATCTCGCACACTGTTTTGTTGTGTTTTTTAATATTTTTATTACTCTTTTATGTTAATATTCTACGGTTTCGATATTTGTAAATATGTGAGGAACATGTATACTAACTTTTTTAGGGCTGATTTCACCAATGTCGTAGTTATCCGAGAATAGCTATACCAAGAATAAACATATTCGCTTGAATTTAATCCCAGATAACTCACTTTACATATCACCATGTAAAACATCCGATAAACTAGTCTCAGATTAGCTATTCTTTGGAATAGCCGTTTTGCTTATCTGTGGAAGTGTATATTGAGTGAACGAACGAATGAGTGTATAATGAAAACAAATTAAATGTGCAATTTCTTTAAAGAACATGAAGGTTAAATGGAACTTTTTACTTTAGTTGGATTATACGTCAGTTTGAAGCTGTCATGGAACCTACTTTGTACAATGTGCGCAGCGCGCAAGATGAGACCTGTCAGATGCTAGTAGAGAGGATTTCGCGCATGTACAGTCGCGTTCAAAATAGTTAAATAAAACAATTAGTTCGGATTAATAAAATATTTTATTGCATATCGAAATCGCTATCGCTGTCTTCATAGTTTATAAAACGTACACCGCTTATGTACTCGTCGGTGCGATGGCAACCACTATCACGAGCTGTCCCACTTGTGCTTGGCTGTGGTGCGACTATTTCATCTTCGTCGGAGCTATTTTCACTATTCTCCGTGTCACTGTCACTATCATCAGAAGAAGCGCCAACTGCTATTATTATTTCCTGATCTGTTAAATCGTCAATAATGTGATCATTTTCAATGTATTCATTTTCTATTTTTTTAGTTTTTTCACATAAAGCTTTCCATTCATTTGGACCCATTTGGTCTACCTTCTCCTTCACCAACTCCATAACTCTTGTAATGTTCCACTTCACGTTCTTACTACTGACATGACCTTTTATTGCTGCCCATGCCATTTCGATAGGGTTTAAATCGGGATGATATGGGGGCAATCTAAGAACGCGGTGGTTATGTTCTTGCAGTATTTTGTCGATGCTGTAGATTTTGTGGCTCTCTTTGTGTTTTTTTATTATGTCGTAAAGCTCTGACTTCAACATGTCGGAAGTAAACGCAATACCTTTTTCTGCAAGCCAAGATTGCATCTCGGCTTTTTTCGTATTCGAAGTTGGCGCATTCTCATCCTCCTTGTTATGGTAGGACGCATTATCAACTACCACGACGGCATTTGGTGGGAGATTTGGAATCAATTGTGTCTCAAGCCATTTTTTATAATCAATGAAATTCATGTCGTCGTGGTAGTCCCCTGATTTTGTTCCTGATTTGAACATTAATAAGGCATTTGGAACAAAACCATCTTCAGAACCTGCGTGCACGATGACAACCCGCTGACCTTTGGAAATTGGTTTTTTTTAGTCCTTCCGATGACAGATCAGACCAACCTTTTGATGTTGTGTGCGTAGAATGCACATATGACTCGTCTGTGTATATTATAGGGCAGCCTTCTTGACGGTATTTTCCGAGTTCCTTTATATATTTAATTCTTTTGAGGCGTATATCGGTCTTTTCAATAAGAATTTTTCTATTATTTTCGGTCTTCCTCCACCGAAACCCAAGATCTTTTATAATTTTGCGCAAACTGGTTGCGGATCCCTGATATCCGATGTCATCACGCAATTTATTTTTTATCTTTTTAATTGTAGGGAGTTCTTTATTTGTTACATGAAAATTGTGAATACAGCGTTTGATCACCCCTTTGTCAAAATCATCCATGCCGGTTACGGGGTTTGATCTCGGACGTTTTTTTCCCGGAGTACGAAACACGGACAGCAATCTGGAGCTATTTGCTTCCTTCACAATTCTCTTCACCGTGATAAGTGATGTCTGAGTGGCAGCAGCGGTACGTTTTTGTACCGCTTTCAAATTGCCGACGCCTTCCTCCGCTTCTTTCGCCATAAACTTGTAAACGTCATACACCATCTTCCTACTTTGTCTTTTTAAAGTTTTGCCTCGCGGCATAGTCAACAAAAACGACAACAAAATAAGAAAACAAATAACTGTAACAAATAATACAATAACGAATAACTATAACAAAAAAAAAACGAAACAAAGGAAAACAACTATCAACTTTTGCACTGATCAGTACTTCGGACCACAGCGGCGTGAGAGCAAGGTGCGGGGAGCGTCACACGACTGATACGCATGCGCGGCGGCCGTACCTCGCCCCGCACGCTCTCGTCTCACCGCGCAACGGTCCCGTCCCTCCCCGCTTGCCTCGCTTTCCGCCAAAATGGTCTGAGAACTATCTATTGCGCAGGTCTAACCACGTGATTCGTCAAGTCTCATCTTTGGCTGCGCCTATTATAGTATGTGAGATCACCCAATTCACGTCTGTCCTGCATTTAATGTTCATGTTTTTTAAAGGTTTTGTGGTCTGAGTAAATAGTGAATTGTTTTCCAATGAGCCAGTGTTGCCAGTATTTGACTGCTTCTTTTATAGCAAAACATTCTTAGTATATAGCTTTTTTTCGTTTTTGAGATTCCGATACCGATACCCTCTAAGGATGCATCTGTAAAGATTTTTATTGGTAAGTCTTTGTCATATATTTCCAATACCGGTTGAGAACATAAATATCTCTTTATTTGATTAAATGATTCTTCACACTTCTCTGACCACACAAACTTTTCGTTTTATCTTAATAATTTATGTAATGGATCTAAGATAATCGCGCTCCTTTGTATGTATTCATGGTAAAAGTTAATTTTTCCCAAAAATTGTCTGATATTCTTTTGTGTCGTCGGAGTTGGAAAATGTTTTTTCGAAATCAAATTGTCTTTTAACGGTCTTACCGAGTTGTTTTGAATTACATGGCGAAGATACTTTACTGAGTCTGAGGCAAAGGTACACCTTATAAACTTCAATCTAAAGCCTTCTTTTATTATTGCCTCTAATACATTTTTTATGTGTCTATATGGTCCTCAAAAATAGAGGAGTAGATTAAAATGTCATCAATATAATTTACAGAGTATCCTGTGAGATTGTGCTTTCTCAGAATATTACCTAAAACTCTCTGGAAAATTGCTGGTGATGTTTTTAAACCAAAAGGAAGGCAGGTCCACTGAAAATGGCCATCTTGTGTGACAAATCCTGTTTTATATCTATCTTCCACCCGTAGTGGTATGGCCCAAAATGCTGAGTTTATATCAAGAGTAGTAAAATACTTACAATTTCTTGTCTTAATAATTAAATCATCTATTAATGGGAAAGGTTGAGCTTGTGGTACAACAATTTTGTTAAGTTCTCTAAAATCTATACATAATCGAGATTTTCTATTTTCACCTTTTTTAAATGCTAATGTCACTGGCGCAGCAAAAGGACTGTAAGATTCTTCTATTAAATTATTCTTTAGTAATCTGGATATTTGTTCTTCGATTTCTAATTTATCTTCTATTGTACATCTGTATGGTCTTTTACTACAGTATGTATATAAAGTAAATCTATGTGAGCTTCATAATCTTTAACTGTTCCTATATCATACTTGTCCCTAGCAAAAATAGTTTTATATTTATTTATAACTTCTTCATCTCAATTTTCTTTTCTTTATCTAAATGATCTGTCTTACTAACAAATTCCTCTGTTTCTATGTGTTCAATGAAATTTATTGCATGTATTTTTATATTCTTATCTTCATTTCTGTTATCTTTAGACATTCTGTCTATTTTCCTTTGTTCTATCTGCAAATCCTCATTTTGGATTAATTTGAACTTCTTTATCATATCCAATCCGATTATAAAATCCTCAAAATCTTCATTTTCTACTATATATATATCGACCTCTTCTAAATCAAAGATTTTTATTTTTATTGTTATCAAGCCATCTGTCTTCTTCACACCAATAACCGTTTTCATATATGTTATATTCACATTGTCTTTTTTTCTTTTACTTTAATCAATCTTGAATTTATTAAAGAGATCTGTGAGCCTGAATCATAAACACCGCTCACTTCTAGTTTATTTTCTAATAATAGCTTGATTTTGATTAATGGTGTACTTACTCGTTTTTTTCTCAGTATTCATATCTACATCAATAATCGAATTATTATTTACATTTTTGGCTTTAAAAACCTTTTCAGATTCATTTTTATTTTTCTTGAACCAACAAACCTCCTCCGGATGATATCTAATTCCTTTGTCCAAAGATTCACAAGTCTTACATGGCTTCTTCTCATTAGTTTTATTTTTATAAGAATATATATTCTTTGTTATAGTTGAGTTTTTCTTGAAGATCATACCTTCATATTTTCTTATCTCGTTGAACAAATCAGTAGTGTTGTTGAGTTCGTCCCTGTTTAACTTATTCAAGATAAAACCAGAACGCCTCAACTTTTCGTGTTACACTTGATTTTACTCCTCATAAAATTTCCGTACCGGGCCTTATAACTCAAATCGTTTCTTGAGGAGTAAACTCCAAAAAAAGAACCCTAACGTTTTTTTCAAAATATTCTATAGCACATGTTTATCAGAGATAACGCAGGGTTCTAATAGTGAAAGAATTTTTAAATCAGTCCCGTAGTTTTGGAGCCTATTCAATACCAACAAACAATCCAATCTTTTGTCTTTATACTTTAGTTATTAGTTAGGTGGGTACGTAAGCCCTCTACAGCTCGGGACTTCTGATAGAAGCGAATTGCAAGATACAAATAATAATAAGGTATAATTTGTGTACATTGTCTATAAACTGCTTAAGTTTTTTCGATAAAATATATGTTATAGTGACGATATTTAGTTGTATTTATTGCACAATTAAAACCATATTAAACTGACAATTATTCGTTTTAACACGAGGGGTTAACAAATCGCCCTTTTTGGGGCTCGAATTTCAGCTACAAATAAGGTTAGGGTTGTTATATGAAATTTCATTTGTTTCATCTTTTGTTATATTAAAACGCTCACTCTCTTTTTCAAAATTCTCTATCCATTGCACTGCATTAGGATTCTTACTTGTGAATTTTTCGATAATAAATTTCTCTGAAACATGTTTTAAATTATGTTGATTTTCTTTTTTTGTTGTAGATTCTATTAATTTTTCCAGGATATGTTGCAAATTATCATCATTGCCTCTTGGTTGTTTTGTGCTCATTTCCTCTAAATATTGATCTAAAAATTGCATATTACCTTCCTCATCTATGTATGTTTTCTTTAGATCTTCATCTAATTTTACCCATATCTTTCTGCTTTGGTGCCTTTTCTTCATACTATTTTTTTATTTTTGAAAAAGTGTTCAATTTAACTATATATGTATGATGAATCACCGGCTTCAGTTCATCAGGTAAAACATAACATTTTCCTTCTTCTGTCAATATTGAAGTTATGGCCAATATATTAGATTTGCCATCGATTGAGGCTATCATCGTAAACTCAAATTGCAGCCGGTCCATCTTCTTTTAATTAACAAAAATGTCGTTTTATAAGGAATATTATTAAGGATTTTTTCTTAATGAAAACACAAAATTGTTTCTCTGAAATACAAAGTTTTTATTTTATTTATCACATTTTATAATATAATGCACTTATGGTTTAACTATAATAATTATTCTTACCTGAAATACAAAGAATCGACAATTAATGTCCACTTATCCTTTAATCTACGTACGTACTACGTACTTCTGTGCGAAGACATAATAAGAAGATAAGAATTAATTATATCCAGAGCCTGAATGACGCCGAATTCACATTTAGATTTAGGTTAACAAAATAAGCTTTGGAGTCACTTTTACACAAAGTTAAGTCTATCATATATGACTTCTTGCAGGTTTCATCTTTTCATCAACGTTAGCAACTTTTTTTTAAATATTAGCTACAACCAAAAATATTACTATAGATACTACCTACTAACTCCACTTCATATGGTGTTTCGAAAAATCGGTTTGTCAAAAAAGGTTTCGCTTCAAGTATCTCGTGTACAAGCCGTGATAGTGGCATGTGCAGTGTTGCACAATATTGCTATTGATATGCGAGATGAACATTTTGAACTACTGCAACAAGTAGATGAACCAGCTGATGATATTGATCAAAGCGCAATTGACAACGTGGGAAATGCAAGTGTGCGAAGTAATCTTATAAGTGATTATTTTGTTTTATTACTATAATATTTTATAGATTACAATTTTTTTTAGATAAATTAAATAAAAATTCAATGCTTTTATTTAAATAAAAATACAAATTTTTATTACAATACATCCTCGCTCCAGGCAAAAAATCTATTATTTTTCTAATTTATTTCATAACTAGCTAAAAAACCCGGCTTCGCCCGGGAGTTGATATGAGATGACGTGGTAGAGTCGAAATAAAAAAATAAACTATGACGTAAAAAGTAAAAAAAAAGTTTATTGAAAACGTTTTCTCATTATTTACAATACTTGTGTAGCGTTTGTGTAGTACCTTCTTTCATATTTTGATGTATGTGGCAACACAAATACCGGCGGTTAATAAAAAGAAGAAAACGAATGTCACTCAAGACAGACTTCAGAGGAGTGAGATATGATAATTTTTCCATGGGCTTTTATATAAGAATATAAATTAATTACTCTTGTTTTGTGAATAAACCAATGAACAAAGTTAATTATGGGTTGTGATTTATTATAAGATAAAACATCCCATAATTGGTGACCCCCGACGTGATGCCGGTGTCGGTTGTACTTCAGCCATTTTCCGTCGAAGTCGTACAACGAAATCAGCTGGGTTTTCCATTGCTGGAGTTGGCTTGTCATCTATTACGAGTAGTTGTCCTGGTAGACGTAATGGCTCTCCATATATCATTTCTGCAACTGAGCAGTTCAGGTCTTCCTTTAGGGCTGACCGCATACCCAGCAATACCAAGGGCAACGCTCTACGTATCATCATGGCATGTTAGGGCGGCTTTAAGTTGCCGGTGAACTCGCTCAATCATGCCGTTTGCGCAGGGATGGTAAGCAGTAGTTCTTTTACGCCTTGTGGCAAACCTAAGCATCAGACGATGGAAAAGATCTGACTCGAACTGCGTGCCCTGGTCGGTTGTCAGAACAGCTGGGACACCAAAGCGTGGAATCCATTCACGGGTGAACGTTTCAGCTACTTCCTCAGCGGTGATAGATTGCATAGGCCAAGCTTCAGGCCACCTGGTCACTCTATCTATAGCTGTGAGGAGGTAACGGTACCCGTTACTGAATGGGAGAGGGCCAACGATGTCAATATGAACATGTAAAAATCGTCCTGATGGCAACTTAAACTCTCCTGTCGGCGCCGATACGTGTCGCGTAATTTTACTGCGCTGACAAGCCAGACATGAACGAGTCCACTCTCTGCAGTCCTTTCTAACTGATGGCCATACGTAACGATCGGTAACTAGCCTAGTCGTTGCTCTAACGCCGGCATGACTCAAATGGTGAAACTTGTCAAAAACCGCACGGCGAAAAGAAGGTGTTAAATAGGGACGCGTTTTTCCAGTTGAGACGTCACAAATAATAGAAATAGCTGTTCCAGGAATATAAACCTTAGAAAGTTGAAGACCTGTTGAACCTAAGATGGTAGAGAGCTCTGGATCAGACTCTTGGGACTTTAAAAGAGCTTCAAAATCTTGTTCCATTGAAATTGCCTCTATTCGCGACATAGCGTCAGCTACCACATTTTCTTTACCAATTACGTGTTTGATATCGGTCGTAAATTGCGAAATGAATGAAAGCTGGTTGAGCTGTGCGGGAGCCAATTTCTCTCGACGCTGTACGAAAGCGTACAGCAATGGTTTGTGGTCTGTAAAAATGGTTGCATGTTGCACCTCAAGAATGTGACGGAAATGCTGTACACTTTCGTACACCGCCAGAAGTTCGCGATGGTAGGCAGGCCACTGCGACTGTTTGGGAGTCAGTTTCTTGCTGAAAAATGACAGAGGGCACCATTGTCCATTGATCAACTGCTGTAAACAGGCGCCGATGTGCATGCTAGAAGCATCTGTAAAAAGACCCAAAGGTGCATCATTTACTGGATGTGTAAGTAGCGTGGCGTCTGATAAACTTTTCTTGCAGTCTTCGAAAACTCTCAACAGCTCGGGCGTCCATGGATACGGTTTGGAGCCTTTGCCATTGATCTCGACTAAAGCGTCTACTAACTGCGCTTGAAATTTGGCGGCATGAGGAATGAAACGGCGATAAAAATTAATCATACCGAGAAAACGCCTCACGCCTTGCACAGTGTCAGGAGGGGGAAAATCTAATAGCTTTTGAACGCGGTCCAGAGGAGGCCGCGTACCATTAGCGTTAATGAGATATCCGAGAAATACAACCTCGCTGGCACCAAGAATGCACTTAGATGGATTGATCACCACCCCGTAATCTTGTAGGCGCTTAAAAAGGACGCGCAGATGCTCTCTGTGGCTGCTCTCGTCCACTGAAAAAACAAGCACGTCATCGATATAAGGAAAGCAGAAATCGAGACCCCGCGTGACCTCGTCGATAAAACGCTGGAAGGTTTGGCCAGCATTGCGCAGCCCAAAGGTCATGAAAGGAAACTCGAAGAGGCCAAACGGGGTAACGATGGCGGTCTTCGCGATATCTTCTTCAAAAACGGGAATTTGATGGTACGCTTTCACTAAGTCAATAGTGCTGAAAATAGTAGCTCCAGCGAGGCTGCAGGCGATATCATTGATATGACGAACGGGGTATCTATCTGGTATGGTCCTAGCGTTTAATGCGCGATAATCGCCACAAGGACGCCATGTGTTGTCTTTTTTGGGTGTCATGTGCAATGGTGACGACCAAGCGCTTTTAGAGGGTCTTGCTGTGCCGCATTGAACCATGTCTTCAAATTCTTTTTTGGCAGCAGTAAGTTTTTGAGGTGCCAGGCGACGGGGACGACACGACACAGGAGGACCATCAATAGTTTTAATATAATGCACGGTGCTGTGCTTGATGATTCTAGGTAGACCAGGTGGACGCGTGACATCAGGAAACTCAGTAAGTATGTGTGTTAAACTAGAGTTATTAGAAATAACGGTCTTGACACTGGATTGACTGGAGGATGCAATGGAAGTGGGGATAGATAACCCAGTGCTACCATCTAAGAGACATTTGCTTCGGCAGTCCGGTAATAAATTATAATGACTTAAAAAATCGGAGCCGATAATCGGTGTGTCAACATCCGCAATAACAAAATTCCAGTGGAAATCCCTGCGTAAACCTAGGTTAAGATGCAAAGATATGTTGCCATAGGTTTTAATAGAACTCCCATTCGCAGCGCTTAGATCAAAATCTGCAGAAGCACGACGGTTTTTTGCAAGACGCTTAGGAAAACAACAGAGATCCGAGCCAGTATCCACTAGATACTGGAGTTTCGAATGTTTATCTGTAACAAAAATACGGCGGCTTTGATGAGAACAATCAGTCGCCGCGTCTACTGACTGTGTTTCCTGTTTTCCAACGGCGAGGTGTCGGGTTGCCAGTTACAGGGTTTGGTACATTTGGTTGCCCTGCTATTGAACCTTCTATGGTACCAACACATATCTGGATTTCTAGGTGAGGCACCGCGAGAACGCTGTCTAGATATTGATTTGCTGCGTGAGCGACCGCGAGGATGCGAGTTGGTAAGAGATGCAACTTGCTTGCTTAAATCTTCCACTGTCTTTACTAAAGAATCCAGTACCGATGGTGCAGGCGCTGGCATCACACAGGAGTACACCTGGTGGCTGGGTCCTGATATCTCTGTGATCTTGTCTGCGAGGTCTGCTATTTTGTCCAGACTCAGTTCAGTTTGCGAAGCTAAAATAGCCTGAATATTTTGAGGAAGACGGCGCATCCAAAGCTGGCGCAAAATATTTTCATCTGTAAGGGTGTTACCCGCTAACGAACGCAGATGACGCAGAAACTGCGATGGTCGCCTGTCTCCAAGCTCCTCTACACTAATAAGCTGGCGTACCCGCTGTTCCTCTGACATTGAAAGACGCCGTACTAACTCATCTTTTACCTTTTTATACCGTTGGCCTATGGGTGGGGGTCTGGTAATGATATTACTTAATGGTACTGTGTGAAATGTTACAATAAAATACCTTGTGACATTTTAAAACTAAATGAACGAAAATTTAAATGTTTTATTAAAAGTACACTTTGTAAACAAGCATATTACAAATTAGATGATTATATTCAAGATAAGAATGCTTGGAAACATGCTGGTCCTGCTCCATAGGACAATCCTATGATTGGCTCTATAGCCTGGACAAAATCAAATTGGTTGCTGATTTTTTGCTTATTATTATTATTATTTTTTAATCTATATAATGCTACAAATGTAATTATTATTTCATTTTTATTTTTTTTGTATCTCACACACTGTTTTGTTGTGTTTTTTTTTAATATTTTTATTACTCTTTAATGTTAATATTCTACGGTTTCGATATTTGTAAATATGTGAGGAACATGTATACTTACTAACTTTTTAGTATAGTAGTTTATTCTAAGAGTACATTGTCTTCACATATAATTATTTAACAAATGTAACAAAATATTGTAAACCTATTTTAAAAGAGTAAGTGTGGAGTTTCTTGCCCATTCTTCTCCACACGAAACTACCTTTTGGAAGGGGCAACTAGAATCATCTTTATATATTTTTTTTTGACGTTCAAAAGTGCCATTTTAGATGGTCTAATTGAAATAAACGATTTGACTTTGACTTTGATATCCTCAATCTCCCCAGCTAACTTTTCGTCTAATCTACTTATTACATAATTATATTTGGTATTATCACCAACAATACCCGCTATATCAAACCGAGCTTCTACCTGCCCAAACCATACTGCTGGTTTGTCAGGCCAAAAAGGTGGTAACTTGACAGCTACCTTGCACACCGCTTGCTCTTCAGACTTGAGTGTTGATTCTGATGTAGATCCAATATCAGTCAGTTTCTGCTGAAGAGCTGCATTCTCCAGTGTCAGCTGTTGTAATCGCTGTTCTAATTCCCTATCAGCCATTATACCACACGACCAAGCAAGATGAAATAATAAAAAAAATTGTAGCTGTGAGAGAGGTGCAGTGGCAGATCACACGGTTAGTATACAACTGTAAACATATAAGTTGTCATATCAAATAGATATAAATATAACAACTAACAATATATGCACAATAATATAGTTGAAGCGTTTTGTAAATGCGACAAATGACTCGTGAAAGGAAAAACCATCCAGACGATCGCGCTGCTGGCGCACCTGGCCCTGGAGCGACACGATTGGGGGCCGCACCTCGTCGTTGCGCCCTCGTCGCTCGTGCTCAACAGGGAGTGCGAGTCCAAAAAAAAAGGTGGTCACGTCACTTCGGAAAATTCATATAAAGTTTTAAAGCACGCCATTGATGGTAAAACCCTGAACATCGATTTAAAGGGGAAGGACGTAACTGTTAGTGTGGATCGCGTTAAACCAGCGTTCGTCGAGCAGTTTGTTTTTCCTTCAGCTCGCACACCTAGCTTTGTACCCGCTGGTCCTGCTTTGCCGTCATTACTCTCGCCTACTGTGGAAAATATTCCTCCAGTTTCTGCCCCTAATCCTGTTGTTACCAGGTCAGGCAGAACGGTTAGATTTAAGACTAGGTTAGATTTGTAAATATTAAGTTTTCTTTGTAATGTCAAATATTTTAAGTTTTTTTTATTTTATTGTTATATACTTTAATTTTTCGCCTTAGTTTTTCTGTCTCCGTAGGGGGGTGGTGTAGCGTTTGTGTAGTACTTTCTTTCATATTTTGATGTATGTGGCAACACAAATACCGGCGGTTAATAAAAAGAAGAAAACGAATGTCACTCAAGACAGACTTCAGAGGAGTGAGATATGATAATTTTTCCATGGGCTTTTATATAAGAATATAAATTAATTACTCTTGTTTTGTGAATAAACCAATGAACAAAGTTAATTATGGGTTGTGATTTATTATAAGATAAAACATCCCATACTTGTTTATAAACAACATTTTTCATTTTATTGTCCGGAGTATATATACATAAATTTTTCGGATTTCCTACTCTTGAGCAAGCTACATATAGCTGACCGTGAGAGAAGCAGGATTGTTTGAGGTTAATGCCACAATATTTTAAAGTTTGTCCTTGCGCTTTGTTAATTGTAAAACTAAAGGCTAATTTTATTGGAAACTGCAGTCTTTTAAATTTAAATGGCAATTCCGAAGAGATCAGAGGTATTCTAGGTATAAATACTGTCTGTCCTTTGGTCTTTCCAGAAATAAGTTCAGCTTCAATGATATTATTCGATAGCTGTTTTACGATCATTCTAGTTCCATTACATAATTTTGGGGAGTTGAGATTTCTGAGTAGTATGATTGGAGTTCCAATTTTCAGACGAAGGCAGTGTAATGGCATTCCTGGTACTTGTAAAGAGTTTAGAAATTCAGTGGGGAAGTTGACACTTTCTTCAATGGATACCATCGTGTCGATCGATTTATATATTTTCTCTTCACCAGGTATTAATGGGTAATTACAGGTAATTTTAATATTCTTTAGAATATTAAAATTGATATCATCAACAATATTATTTTTAGTGGCCAAAATTGCTCTTTGAAATAACCACTCTGCATTAGTATAGTTCTGAATAATATTTGGATAAATTTTGTCGATTAGTCGTCTTCAGTAGTGGCTATATTACAGAAATCACTATTAAGTTCAATGAGGCCGGTCGTTTGGTCAGTAGGTATGGTATGGTATGGTTTGGGGACTCGTTTTCCGCACTTAGACGCTCACTAGGTCCGTTGTACGTGAGCCCTGGCTACCTAAGCCAGCCTAACTCCTTCCAAAAGCACAGAAGCTTCCTGGGCACTTCGCAGGCTTCACGGAGCGACCTCACTGTTCCGAGGATTTCTGTACGTTGTTTAGCCACAGCCTCGCATTCCAGGACTACGTGGGTGACTGTTTCCTCTGCGTTGAAACAGCCTCTGCACATGGGGCTGTCTGTCGCGCCTAGGACATAAAGGTGTTTATTAAGGAGGCAATGGCCCGTGATTGTCCCTATCATTATTTTGAGGTTATTTCTGGTTAGATTTAAAAGTTGTTTAGTCATTTTTGTGTTAGCCACTGGCAGAACCATTTTGGATTGCCTGCAGTCCACACTTGATGACGTTGGTGCTGGAGTTCCTCAGATCTCTGGCGAATCCATGTTCGCACTTGCGAGAAGGGCAAGGGTAGGAGCGGATACGGGCCAGCCGGCAACATTTCCGAGCCTCTCCTCGCAAGCTTATCGGCTGCATCATTGCCGAGAGATCCACTGTGTCCCTTAATCCACTGTAGGGTGACCCTGTTCGTCAGGGCTAATGCCTCCAGTGCATTATGGCACTCCAGCACCAGTTTGCTGTTTGTCGTGTTACCCCCTAACGCCATCAGCACAGACGCGCTGTCGGATACGAGCTTAATACAGAAGTTATTAACTCCCAACCGCTTTACGCCTCTGGCTGCTTCGGTTAGGGCAACACACTCGCATTGAAAAATCGAACTGTGTATGCCTAGAGGTAGGTGTGTTTTGATGTTGAGATCTTGAGAGAATATGCCAGCACCGGAGCCGCTCCCTGTTTTTGAGCCATCAGTGTATATGCGTAGCTCGTTCGCGGTCGATTGATCACATTCCTCTTCTCTCATTTGTACATGGTATTTCTTGTTCAGCATGTGTTGATTAACAATCCTATCGCATGGCGCAGCTATTAGCGGTTTGTATTCTATAGCCCTGTTTAGGATCGCTGTGTGTTTGCTGTAATGATTTTTACCCCATAAATCCAGTACCATAAGCCTGATGGCCGCCAATGCTTGCTCCTGCTGTATGTGTATGTCTAGGGGTGCAACTTGGAGGGCTAGCTCCAATGCTGAAGTTGGCGTTGTTTTCATGCAACCACTGGCAGCTGACAAGGCAAGCCTTTGGAAGCGCTCAAGTTTAGTTATTACTGTTAAGAGTTCTGTCATCGGCCACCAGACTAGGGCTCCATAAGCCAGCATTGGCTTGATTACGGCAGTGTAGAGCCATAGCGTAATCTTAGGCGATAAGCCCCATTTGACGCCTAGCATCTTTTTACATTGATAAAAGGCAATCGTGGCCTTGTTTAGTTTATGTTCAAGGTGTTTGTTCCAAAGCAGTTTGCTGTCTAGAATCACACCTAGGTACTTGACGTTTTCCTTTAGTTTTAGTTCTGAGTTGAAGAGTTTTGGTAGCCTGTACGGTCCAAGAACCCTTCGGTTTGTGAACTAGACTAGTTCCGTTTTTGACGGGTTGACAGATAGCTCGTGCTGACTGCACCATCTCTCAATTACTCTGAAAGCCTTCCTCATGCGATCACATAAGGTGCTTTCAAAGTTCCCCGATGTTAGGATAACTATATCATCCGCATACCCTACTGTGTAGAGATTGATAGCATTTAGTTCTGTGATGAGCTCATTTACCACTAGATTCCACAAAAGCGGTGAAAGGACACCGCCCTGTGGGCAGCCCCTGCTGACAATACCACGCGTGGTGGTGTTCACGGTGAACTGTATGGCTCGATGTTTCAGCATGTTATTTATCCACTCTGTAAGGGTCCATGGTACTCCACAAGTGACAAGTGCATTGGTAATGCTCGTGAAATTCGTTTTGTCAAATGCACATTCAATGTCAATGAATGCGCCGATTGTTGACTGCTTTATTTTCAGTGAGTTGCCAATGCGGGATACTACATTATGGAGTGATGATTCTGTTGATTTGCCTGAGCTGTAGACATGCTGATTAGGATGGAGGAATTTAGCTAATGTTGCCCGACTACGTATCTCCAGGTCTCCCAGTCTCTCCAGTGTCTTGAGGAGAAATGATGTGAGACTGATGGGTCTGAAGGACTTCGCTTGGGTATAGTCCTCTCTTCCTGGTTTAGGTATAAAAATGATTTTTACTTCTCTCCATTTCAGAGGTATATAGCGGTGAGCTATGCAGGCTCGGAATAATGGCACCAGATAGTCCACTATAAGGCTCCCACCCCATCTTAGTAGGCCTGGGAATATCCCGTCTAAGCCCGCTGTTTTGAATGGAAGAAAAGAGTTGATCGCCCATGTTACCTTTTCTCTTGTGACTATTTTGTCAGCTACCTGCCAGTCGGAGTTGACGGTTACTCTTTCCGCGTATTTCTGCCATGTCTGCTCATTGGCAATCGTACAGCCAGGAAAGTGAGTCGCCAGCAGTAGCTCACATGTTTCTGCGTCAGTTTTTGTATATGTGTTGTCAGGTTTTTTTTAGGCAGCCGACCGAGTGATAGATTTCTCTAGAGAGGCATGATTTCACTCTGTTTGCCTGGTTATTGTTTTCAATAGTGCAGAAGTGTCTCCAGCACTCTTGCTTTCTAGTACGAAGAAGTTTTTTGAACCGCCTTCTAGCGACTATATACTTGTCCCAATCCCTAGGCATCATTGTGTTGCCCGCTCTATTGAACAGTTTTCTGACCTTCCGGCGGTGTCTCTCCAATTCGGGGCACCACCAGTTCTGTTTGCCCCCCCATCTTGGCATGGTGAGGGGGCATGACTGCTCATAGCTTGTCAGAAGTAGGGACGTTAGGTTATTTGCATGTTTGTCTATGTCTTGTGCATCAATTATTGTTGGTAATGTTAGTTTTGCTATCTCGGAGCTGACTAGTTTGTGAAATTTTCCTGAATCAGTTCTCCGAGGTATTCTTCTAGGTTGTGGTTTAGGTAGGTCCCCTTTGATTGCAAAGCGGATCCACCTATGATCCGAGCATGATAATTCATTAGACACATGCCAGTCATGTATCTGGTCTGACAGGCCTGCCGTTATCAATGTTAAGTCAATTATGGTTTGTGAACGTGCGTTGATAAATGTTGGTTCTGAGCCGCTGTTTGCTAGGATAAGATTATTATTAAGTATGAAATTAAGCATATTCTCACCTCGAGCGTTGGTATTAGCATTAGCCCATAGCTTGTGATGTGCATTGGAGTCTGCTGCTATGATGAGCTCCAGTTGCTCCCTCTCGCAGTAGTCGGCTAGAAGACCGAGTTCCGGAGTGGTCACGTCCTCGTCGCCAGGTAGGTAGGCTGACGCCAGGACAATGTCTGGAAGCTCGTTTCTGGGTAACCTAACGACTGTGAGGTCCCTTGAACATAGTTCGTTTATTAATAATGCTGGTACATGTTTGGGTATTAGTATGCAGGTTCTTGGGTTACTTACGCGGGTGTCCAGTAAGGTTTTACCACCGGTGTTACCCAGGCCGCATATCTTGCCATTCCGGATCCACGGCTCCTGGATCGCGGCGATGGTCTTGGGGTTGGTCTCCAGCAGTCTGCGCAGGGAAGCCAACGCTGTTTGACTATGCTGTAGGTTGGCTTGAATAAGGTCAGTTCGGCGAAGGGGGGGAGCGCAGACAGCTGTCGCTGAGTTCACTCTCCCCAGTCTTCTGAAATAACTCCTCATCCGATGTTAGTTGTGCCGTCTCCATGGGAACGTGAGTCTTGGTCACTCGGCCATCCGCAGCCTTCTCCGTCAGTGACGTGGAAGGCGTTGGCCTCGGTGTCACCGTCCCCGATGTGCTGGCGATGGCTTGAGGTGGGGCGTCAGCCACCTGCGAGGGTTCATCCCTATCCAAGATGCGAATATAAATGTGCCCCAGCAGATAATATACCCGCCTGTCTTGGTTTTTGATCGTTACGACCTCGGACTCTGGCACACGAAAGAAGAGAGAGACGCCTGTCGGGTCCTTTGTTCTCCGTTCGTGTGTCAGGGTCCACGATCTGATGTTTAAGTGGCGGTTCTGCCTCAAAATCAGTCTCATTAGGTTCTCTGTGCTGTCAGAATAATCTGGGATGTGTAGTAAGCAAGGAACCTTCCTAGGGATTGCTGACTGAGGCCTAACTACCAACCTGGTGTCTGGTATAGGGTTGGTGATGACATCGCAGGTACTGGTCAGCCACCTCAACGCGTAGGCGTCCTCGCACCACATTTTCAGGACGCCATCTGCGAAGTGGGCTTTGCCCCGGAACCTGATGTCATTGGTTTCTTCTGTTAGAGGAGCTGCAAAATCCGCCATTAGCTCGTCATGCAGCTTACCCTGGATTTGTAGGCGGATGGCTTCCGCCTGTTCTTGGGTTATATCAAGGAAGGGCTCGGTCATTAGAGCAACACAGAACTCATTTGTTTTGTACGCTGCCACCGCTTCCGCATAGCTGGCCGAGGGGTCCCACCGTTCGGGGTCGGTTTGGTTTTACCCTTTTCCTTTCCCCAGTCGGTGTTACTGAGTCCTCTGGCCGTACACGTTTCTGGCCCTTCTCTCGTTCATTGATTTTTGTTTTTTTGCTGTTTACGGGTCTCGTGCTGCACTTGGAGCCGTCAGGCCTCAGCGCGGCATTCAACGCCGTCGGCTTCGGTACCCTTCTCCTACCACCTGTTGCTCTGATAGCTTCAGGGGCTGGTTTTGGGTTTACAGGTAGTCCTCGAGCAGCAGTTAACAGCTCCTGCCGTTCTGCCGCCCTCCTGACCTTGTTGAGCCGTCGCCTCTTTGATGAGCTCAAAACCATGGTCATGGTCGGTTCCTGTATTGCGGTTTTCAGGGCCGTCATGTCCATGGTTGAGGATGCTGCACCGGGTACATTCACCGTCTCTGACACGGTATTCCGCATCGATCTAACCGCGGGTGCCTCACCTTCAGATGCAGACAATACTGTTGCATCATCCAGAGAGGCTTCCCTTGGCTCAACCGACGCAGTTAACCTAGCCGCGACGGAGGACGCTTCCCTGTGCAGTAGTTTTGTGGTTTCTGTTGGATTGGGTACGGTCCTGGGTGCAGCCCGGTTTGGCTTGTCCCCAGTCGATTCCCTTTCCTTTGATTCACTGGACGCTGCCGGGATTGGCGCATCCTTGTGAGAAACAGGGGCATCAAAGTGTCGTGTCACTGGCGCCTTGCACCGTGACCCGTCCTGAGACGCAACCCTGTGTTGGTTGTTAGATTCCACATCCTTAGATGTGGCCTTGTTTTTGTTATGTTTAGTTATTTTAAAAGCCTCTTTGTCCATGAGGTGTTGGGAAATTAATTCACCGTCAGAGCTCTCCGCCCGCCACGGAGTCCTCAGTCGGGGACGTCACTTGCTTAGCAAGCAAACGCCAGAGCTACTCCTCCGGTATAGAGCCAGCGCGTAGGAAGGCAGACGCGTCCGCACGCTGCAAGGAAGTACGGAGCTGTTCGCATCACGAGACGATGACGCAAACTCACCCCGAGTCCCGAGCCTCGCCGACGCCCCCCCCGTCGTGCCAGTCAGTGCCAGAATGGCGAGCAGCGAGGATCTCGGTGTTGTTGCTGCCATATCCTTTGGCTTAACTTATTTTTATTGGAAAAAGAAACAAAATTATTATATTCCGCCATGTTGTAATCTCCGATCGTAGCGACTTTCTTAGCAACGTTGAATGAAGATCCACTCGTCGCGAAAGCGCGGGAGAGACTGACTGCCTGCGCGCGTGTGAACAGTCACCGGGCGCCCGCACATTCATCCTTTGAACTTTGCCAAAAAACCGACACTTGCCCGATTCGCGACATTCACGTTCACAGGCGCGTTCACGGGCTCAGGCGTACCGTTTACACGCTCGTGAATGTGAATGTGCACGTTGAATGTAGAGTTGAACGCGCGCGTGTGAACTAAGCATTAGTGGCAAAACAAAAACGACGATATAAACCTTGACGATACGACAGCCACGACCTTGAAGACTAACGGATGCGATAGGACCCGCATAGTAGGGTGGAGCGTGCTTGTATGGAGGTTTTTTTTTTCGAATTTCAAAAAGGCGGTGTACGGAATCGGTGCTCCGGTACAAACATATTAAGCACAGAAAATTTGGATTCAATATCTTAACTGCAAATTGTGCCCCAAAGTCCTTGAAATATACACAAATTTTCGAAAAAGAGGGTAGTGCAACAACTTGTCTCGTATCAATTCTAAAAGTAAAATATGCATTTTCTCACTTAGTATTGATTAACGATGAACACAACCACAGAATAATTGTGAAAGAAACATAAAAGAACATTTATTTACCCACGAAATATCGTTGACAATTTAATAAAATATCGCGAAATTTTGTAATTTTTTGATTCTGATACGCGCCGGGGTAGACTTTGCGATGACCTGCTGTGACCAATGAAAATGCATTAGTGACCTATTTCAGTTGAAGGCGAGAGCACGGAGGAGCTGCTATTGTGTCTGCTGCATTACAAGATATCGGCTTTGTGACTGAAGATGATTGCAAGAATGTTGTCGATCGTAGTAAGATCCGCCGAGCCCGTACCCAAACTAGGAACTCACAGATTTCCACTCAGCTCGACCTAGGACAGTCCATTTGTATCTCGTTTGACGGATGAAAGGATAAAACGTTAGTCATGGAGGGCAATCGCAGAAGATTTGTAGTAGAGGAACACATAATTCTGTTAATAGAAACTGGGTGGCAATACATTGGCCACATTATTTGCAAGGTTAGCGGTGCTAAAACTATTGCCAACAAACTGTTAGCTTATTTTGTAGCGAAGTCGATCGATTTAACTACAATCACAGCCATCGGATGCGACGGTACTGCCGTTGATACTGGGATTCATTCAGGTATCATACGGCTTTTAGAAAAAATATTTAAACGACCGCTGCAGTGGCTAGTGTGCCAGTTACAAGCAAATCAATTAAGCTTGTGTCACCTGCAAAAATGCCTCCCAGTAGTTGATTTTGTACCAATAAACTGTTACCTGCCTGATATCACAAGAACTCGTGGGTATATAAACGCAGATCACCTATATTTGTTGGAAATATGTCAGGCTATTAATGCAAGAAATTGTGATGAAAACTTGGCTATGAGGTCTCCAGGAAAAATCTGTCATTCGCGTTGGTTGACGATAGCCAACTCAATTCTCAGGCTGTACATTTCCACCAAGAATCCGACTGAAAAACAGATGACTGTGACTGAATTCGTCTTGAAGGTTTACGCCCCAATGTGGTTCCATATAAAAACGAAACCTTTGTGTGTTTACGGGGCAAAACACCTACACGAGACAATTAAATTGACTCGGTATCTTCCAACGCACTTCAAGAAAATTGTCGACCCGTGATACAAAGGAATGGCTATTTCGGTCACTGCGAAAGAGTAGCCACATCCGAGAACTAGCTCTCAGGCGGATCGTGATTATCAGGGAAAAAACGTCGATCTTCCTCCTGTCAGAGTCTTCAAGGTGCCAAGCTTGAACTTCAACGCAGAGCATATGGCCTGATTGAATAGGACAAAGTTTCTGAACCGACAGTCCTGAAACAAATTAGCACCGACTTATTGAAGGATGCTATCGCCGACCCAGATATAGTAGAAACTCAAATTTTGACACTCTATCGTCAAATGCCGTGTCACACTCAAGCAAGTGAAAGGTGCATCAAAATTGTGACTGAAGCGTGCTCTGCTGTATGTGGGCCCGAAATACATAAAGGATGGATAAAAAATACGTTGAAATCCTGTAAAATCATGCTGATTTTCAATACCAAGGCAGAGTACAGAACTAAGTAATTTTTAGGAAATTTACCCCATTTGCAGCATTTTTCCTAACTTTTCCTTCTCTTAATTGTATAAACTATTTAATTTTATGCCTTTATTGGTATTCATATATTAATATTAATAAATAAAATATATAAGAATACTTCCAGTTATTTTTTTATTGATTTTAATTTGAACCCCTGTTTTTGGACTTTCATGTTTTTTTCAGTGGCTTTGGGGCACAATTTCTACTGAAAATATCAAAATCCTGTCATGGAACCTTTGTTCGTATCCCTATGGAGCACCGATTCCCAACCCAGCCCAAATCAAAAGCCCAAAAAAAAATTCACGCTCCACCCTACCGCATAGTCCACTCCTACAGTCTCAAATGGAATCCCGCAAGTAATAAGACGATTTTTAGGTAGGTCACCCATGAGAGGAGCTTTTATCCGACCTGTTATACGTGTGCATAAAACACACCTTCTGTATGTAGTTTGAGCCAGGTTGCGACCACCGATTGGCCAGTAGACTTCTCTAACTGATGCTAACAGTAGCTGCGGTCCAGCGTGCATAAGCCTAACATGTTCATATTGAAATAATAATAGTCTAAAACGATGAGTGGACTGTAATAACAAGGGGTGTTTTTTATTATACGAAAATTCTGAGTTATTAATTCGACCGCCAACTCTCAATAAACTGTTTTCACCAACAAAAATATTAAATTTTAATAAATAACTTTTTGAAGGCAAATTTTTCTTTTGTTCTAAAATGTTATGATACTCAGAAAATGATTCCTTTTGAACTACTCGAACTATAGTATTTAGGGACTCATTTAATTCAGTTTCTTTTAGAAAAGTAGTTTCTGCTCGTTGTCCTTTACAAGCTCTTATAAATCTCAATACATAGGCAACACATCGACGCAATCTAATAAGGTTCGAAAACCGTTCAAAGTTGATGAATGTAGGCATATCACATAAAAAAAATGCGCAATTTTGATTACGTAATTCAGGCAATATTTCTATAATATCGGTATTTTCTAAAATATCACCTACTCTATTGCGTACAAATGAATTCAATTTACTAGGAAGCATATTCAACCAACCAACCACGATAGACGAGTCTGTCCAAAAAATAGTTTAAGCAATTTTCACGCCGCAAACTTTTTTATAAAGTTTTGCAGCTACTTGAGCACCACACAATTCAAGACGAGGGATTGATAAAGGTTTAATGGGAGCTACTCTGCATTTAGCGTATAATAACTGAACTGAAATATTGCAGTTACTGTCAGTGCTACGAACATACACACACGCACCGTAAGCATTTTCCAATGCGTCGGAAAATATGTGTATTTCTAATCGCTCATATGAATCAATCAATACGCGTCGTGATAAACGTAAATTATTTAAAATGTTTATATTTTTAATGGCATTTAGCCAAGCAACTTGAATATTCGAAGTTAAAGGATCATCACATGAAATTATTTTTTAACTATAAACTGTAAAATAATTTTAAATTTAATAACTATAACAGAGAGCAAGCCAAGTGGGTCAAATACTTGGGAAATTATAGACAGCAACTCCCGTTTCGTACTGGCTCTCTTTGCAAAAGATGGACCAATAGTAAAATATAACTTATCTAATTCCGGTAACCACCCTAACCCTAAAACCGGGTTTCCACCGCGAGCGGAAGGGACCCATTAAGGACTCGGTCTAACTAGCAAGAGTAAACTGCATACTTGTATTCCCACCAACAAATAGTCTGGCGGAAAGGACTGAGCGAGCAGAAAGAATTGAAAGGAACTCGCTCAGTTCTAGGGAGCGGAGCGGAGTAATTACGGAGTCCGTTCAACTCGCAGTAACAAATTACATAGTAGCGTTTCCACACGGAAAGTGCTGAGCTGGGCGGATCGAACGAGTAAAAACTGATTGAAACGAGTCCGCTGTGGCAAGGTCTCGCCGACTAGTTTGAAACGGACTCGCTCGCTGTTTCCATCACCCGCGCTCCTTTCCCCGCCCCAGCCGCCGCCGGCGCCGAGTCACGCCACGCATTGTTGTGGTTGTGGCAGCCGAGTGACACGTGTTGTTTTGAAATGGAGCGGTTTATAGAAGCTGTACGACAATATACCTGTTTATGGAACGTATCAAGCAAAGAGTACCGAAACATTGATAAAAAAGAAGCTGCATGGAAATCTATAGTTGATAATTTGGATTTGGCCGAAATAAAAGACGGTAAGTAGATGTCTTTTTGAATCAAATTTATTAAGTTCAAACAAGAGAATCTTGAAAGGCTATTCTACCGGAATTGTTAAAATAATCGCAATATATATTACGTATAGGCAGCGGCACGTAAGTCTAGCGCTGACCGATACGTGGAGGGGATTGCTGCGCATGTGTACTGTCGCGCGGGGGACGGAATGTGACTGGAGAGCCAATCTCTTCATTCCGCTAGCCCCCCCTCAGGTACCTTATTTTTTACTTCTGCGCAATACTGCGCGCAGTCAGCGATAGAGTTTCGTGCCGCTACTTGTACATTAAAAGCTTCTCGCGTAGCTCGCAGTCTGTCAAAAGCCATGTTGTTGTTGGGTCGTGGATCATTATAATTTTGATAATCTGCAGCCGATGTGGGTAGTGCCGATAATTGTACAGATAAATAATTATGTAAGACGCATGTTGCTTTTATTATATGATCGACCGTCTGAAGTTTACATTCTAGTGGTCGCCGATAAACACGCCATCTAACGGATAAAATGCCGAATGCATTTTCTACAACATTTCGAGCTCTGCTGAGTCGATAATTAAAGATTATTTTCGGTCTATCATTAATTGTATTTAGATATGGCCTATGTGTAAAGCAAACGCCTTATAACCTAGAAACACATAGGGCACTCTGACTGAACTATTTTCATCTAAAGTACGGTCGTCCGGTAAATCTAATTGGTTATTAATCTTTTTTTTTCCAAAAACGCTATCATTCAATATACCACCGTCACGGAAACGCCCCAACGACCCAACATCAATGATTATAAAACGTATGTGTGCATCGACAACTGCCATTGACAAAATAATATTTTTTTATAGTTGTAAAATTTACTTCCTGAATGTGGAGGGCGTTTAATGGCTACGTGTTTACCATCAACGGCCCCGAGGCAATTTTTAAAGTGCCATATATTTTTAAAAGCTTCTGCTATATTTTCCCAATCTTGCTTTCTGGGTTCATCATATGAATAGGCTATAATTTTTTCCAAATGGCAATACATGTATCGTGTACTATTCTTGAAACAGTGGCTGTACTCATGCGATAATTGTAGCCTATTGTTTTGAATGAGTCGCCTGTAGCCAAAAACTCTTTTTTTTTTTTAATAGAGCGCATCGTGCAATCTGTCTTCTGTCTATGAGCAGATGAGTTGTAGGATGATTTGCGGGTGGAGATATTCCTCATTAGGAATATCTACCATAATAATATTAGCTCAGTCAATGCTGCTGAGCTCCAGGGTTCTTCGTCTTTTGAGTCGGTTTATATACTCCGGTAGGGTGAGTTGAACAGCTAGATGGTTAGGATGATTTTCCAGCCTAGCCTTGTACTTCTGAGCGTATACTTTTATTTCCTCCTTGACTGTAGGTATGCCCATGTGTTCATGTACTTCGGCGTTTCTTATGAACCAAGGCGCGTTGCTTATTTGTTTAAGGATGTGGTTTTGTGTTCTTTGAATTTTAGTTTTGTTAGAGTCACATGTAGCTCCCCACAATTGTATCCCGTAGGTCCACACGGGTTTTATAACTGAATTTTTACTTCTATATATGAAAAATCGTAGTAGTTCTACCAATTTCAATTCTACAAATACATAATCATCGGCAACCCCTGAAACCTCTGAAGTGCAAGATGATGAAGATGCTAATAGTTCCGAAGTATCAGTATTTTCAAGAAACGATACAATGAATAATGCGGAGGCTGGTGCACCTCAAGAAGGTAGAGCTGAGACAAGAAAACGGAATGCAGAAGGTGATTTCATAGAATTATTGAAAGAAATGGAGCATAAAATTTCCCGCTCATTACCCTTTCGCGGTAGAAACCCGGCTTAAGGTTTTACCCGGCTCATTACCGCCAACGTTTAAATCATGCGTGGACTCGTTGGACACTAAAACTATCTGAGGCTCATTAGATTTCCACTTCCTTAGTGGTAAGTGAGCAAAGGCAAGGTTAGTCGTAATCTTATCACGAACTACATGTAAATTATCCCCACCACTCAACAAATCGTCGACATAAAAAAAGAAAATAATTAAAATCCCTACAACAAGAAAAAAGAAAGAAAGGAAATCAGGCCCTCATTCGATATGATCGACTCATAATAAAGGAAATAAACTCAACCAAAGCAAATGAGAAAAGAAAGCGCTCACCATCTAAAACACCAACGCAATCTGACTGCTATGAAGATACAAGGCAGGCATTTGAAAAAATGACACGCTCCAGACCAAATTCTATATCTGAAACATCATAACAATTAGTACACAGCGGTCCCCAAAATCAAAACAAAAATAAAACCAAACAACAAAAAATACCTTTTCTCAAGCCGGACAGTGGTCTCCGTGGGGAAACACGACCGAAACCCTCCAGCTAACCAATCTAATTATTCAACCAAATCGTTCAGAGTGCAGATAAGAGATTGAAGATTGCCCTCTGAATGAAAATGAATGTTTACTCATGCCAACAACCCATCTGTTCATTTTGACAGTTGCTTCGATTGGCCAAATCAATCTCGGATTGCTATCGTTGAAACTCGTATGATTTGGGTTTGGGATTGCAATCTAACTTAATATTCATTGGGAAAATGTATTCATCTTCGTCATCTTCCAGTTCTAGTGATAGTGATTTGGAAGTTTAAATGCAATTATCCGATTGGGATAGTAATTCTGACTCTGGAAGAAAACAAGGTACTTCTGTGCGAAGACATAATAAGCAGACAAGAATTAATCATATCCATAGCCTGAATGACGCCGAATTCACATTTAGATTTAGGTTAACAAAAGAAGCTTTGGAGTCACTTTTACACAAAGTGATGTCTATCATATATGACTTCTTGCAGGTTTCATCTTTTCATGAACTTTTGTAACTTTTTTTTAAATATTAGCTACAACCAGAAATATTTGTTACTATAAATACTACCTACTAACTCCACTTCAAAACCCCAAGACTCCAGCAGAACATCTTTATAACGAATCTCAAATACGAAGCAGAAATGTGGTGGAAAGGACATATGGTGTTTGGAAAAATCGGTTTGTCAAAAAAGGTTTTGCTTTAAGTATCTCGTGTACAAGCCGTGATAGTGGCATGTGCAGTGTTGCACAATATTGCTATTGATATGCGAGATGAACATTTTGAACTACTGCAACAAGTAGATGAATCAGCTGATGATATTGATCAAAGCGCAATTGACAACGTGGGAAATGCAAGAGTGCGAAGTAATCTTATAAGTGATTATTTTGCTTTATTACTATAATATTTTATAAATTACAAAATTTTTGAGATAAATTAAATAAAAATTCAATGCTTTTATTTAAATAAAAATACAAATTTTTATTACAAAACATCCTCGCTCCAGGCACAAAATCTAATTTATTTAACAATATATTTTTTTCTATGGCCCATAATTCTCTTTTATGCTCTCTTTCTTCCTCTTCAAATGCCCGTTGCTTTCTCTTATTTAGAAGCTCTTCCTTTCAATTGACTCTCAATTCCTTCGACAGACAACAATATCATTTCTTTGACTTTTTCCTCGATAGGGGTAGGAGGAGTAGCAGCACTAGGGCCACCTCCTGTACGATATGTTTCAGCATGTATCAAGATAGACTTTTTTCTTGTAGCCCTCTTTAAGCCTTCGTAATTTAGCTTTTAAAGTTTTAGGACTGCGAAAGTTTACCCCACTTGTGCTATTAAACAGCGTCTTCCAGCACTGCTCTTTCTCCTGCCAGGTGACTGAGTTACTCTTTTTATTTTCTAATATATTTTTATGGTCAGCAACAAGCGAAGTTAGAAGGTCAACTTCTTCCCGGCTGAAATTGACGCTTCTTTGACTGTTCGAAATACATTATATTAATTTTATAAAATTGATGAGGGTGATGCCAAATATTTTTACACGGCCGATCGACACATTTTTTGTTAGTCATTGTTGAGCTTCTTCGGGTTACGTCTTTCGTGCATCTAGCATTTTTTTATTTGGATAATACATATTATATACTTTTTGTTAATTATAGATACGTCCACTATTTAGAATTTTATAGTGAGTGTTTTAGTGCGTGTTTAAGAACTATTGTGAGGCAAGGTATCAATCATCATCAGTCTAACCTCTTTTTGTGCCCAAACTAAAACGAATCCAAATCCTTACGGCTGATAAAATTGTGTGCCTATCTTCCTCTAAGGAGACATTAACGAAGTATGTACTCAGGACTTATTATTTTAATATGAATTGTGTATCGACGGCCACCGAACCGTTCTTTGTGGTACATTGACGTTTTTGCGTAGACATTTTTTTAAGTTAAAGAACCAACCTCGAATCACAAAAACAACATACACAAACTACTCAGACAAAATTTATATTTGAAAGGTCAAGCCGAAGGCACCGAACTAAAATATGTACTAAAATACTCAAATCAAATCAATCAAATCAAATCAAAATACGTTTATTCAATTTAGATGCTTCTTAGAGCATGCTTATGAATGTCAACAACGTTTACAAAATTCACGAAAGAGTAAGACTACGCCATCCGTTCGCAAAACTACCAGGAGGCCTTGTTTTGAGAAGAACGGGCCAGAAACTCAGCAAGTTTTGCCCTCCCTTTACATTTCAATTATTCAAAGGAAAATGTCATAAACCACAACGTCATTAAAGTTACATAAGTAAAAAAAATAAAAATCTGTTCTGTCATTTACCACATTCACCATTACACACATATTCATACTCAATAACCTAACAAACAAAAATACCATATGAAAATGACAGCCCGGTTCGTTACACGTAATATTATATGACCAACAAAAAGAAAATTAAGGTTCTATGTTTTTCTATAGAATTTTGTAACTTTATTTGTTCGTAACAAAAAAACAAACAAAAACGTTGCATAGCTATTTGCTACTTTATCCATACATTGTTAAACAGACCCTAAGTCTTACTTATTTTATTTCGTTCCAAAAACAGCAAACTTTTGGTATGCTTGAACACAAACATATTGCATTGAACGAAACGCGGTCGAGAGGGAAGGATCACGCAAAGTATTGCTGTCAATCTTTTGTCAAATAAACAATCAGATAGCAGAAATGTTTATTGGCATGCAGATTGGAGATCGGTCTTTAGATATGAATCACTCCAAAATTGGTTATAATCTTAGATTGAGGATACATTAATAATTTTAGGCGTTAATGTGTCAACCCCTTAGTTTAGATCTAACGTGTTTATAGAAAACAAAGTCAAATTACTTACTTTTTCCCATTTTTTTGGAAAACAATTCACTGTCACTTGTTGCCGGTGCCGACATGAATGGAACTTTTTTTTTCCTTTTAAATCCATTTGCAATCAGCCTCATGGCTTTTATCAGATTTTATGGGAAATGATGGCAATTAAGGAACGCAAATTCAATAATTATTATTCCCTCCGTAATTTGTAAACTGTCAGACGGCGGCAAGTTTCGCCCTTTTTAGCCGATACAAACTGTCCGTCGTTTCCAAGAGGCCCGAAGCTAGGGGGTTGCCGTGTTGCTGAAGTCTCATTTTGTATCGTACGGCTTATCTCTTAATTTATGGACTTCAGTATTTCGTGTTAACCACAGCGCACCGCTCATATTTAGCAGTGTTTTGTTTTGTAGCCGCTGCAAGATTTCGATATTAGAGCGGCTTGCTGACCCCCAGAGCTGTATCCCATAGAGCCATATTGGTTTTATTACAGTTTTGTAGATGAGAAGTTTATTGTCCAAACTGAGTGCGGCATTTCTACCTAATAGCCAGTTCTTGCTACGAAGCCTACCACTAGCATTCTCCTTCTTGGCTTTTATATGGTCTTGCAAAGTCAGGCGTTTGTCCAGGTGCATGCCCAACTATTTCGCTGTAGTCCGTTTTGGCAAAACGGGAGCTGTTCCAGAGCTGACCAGAGTCACCGGTGAGCTCTCTTCTCTTCTTAGTGTGAACGTGACATGAACTGATTTCGCTGGGCTTGCCCGTATCCTCCACTTCTTTAACCATAATCCTATTTTGTCCAGGCATTTTTGTAGTTTTGTGGATGCTTCGTCTGGATTTTGAATGCAGGAAAGGATTGCAGTGTCGTCTGCATAGGTTGCAATGACATCGTCCGTAACTGGTATGTCAGCTGTAAAGATTGTATAAAGGAATGGACCCAGCACTGAGCCCTGAGGCACTCCTGCTTCTATTTGGCAGATTGATGATAGATAATCCTCACATTTGACCCGGAACATACGGTTTTGCAAATAAGACTTCAGGAGAAGGTAGGCAGTATTTGGTAGGTTCAACTTAAGCTTACACAGGAGGCCTAAAAAATACCTTCAAAAATATTTAGATACGAGAAAGGAAAACAAAACTGCTTAGTATTGTCTTTGATTAACATAACCTTTACACATTTAATGAAAAACGCTTTTACCGGATTAAAGTTATGTATTATTATAAATTTACAATCTCTCGGCAATGATGCTGCGGATGAGCTTGCGAGAAGAGGCTCCGGAATGATGCCTGCTGGCCCTTATCCGCTCCTTCCGTTGCCCTTCTCGCTGGTGCGAACCTGGATTCGCCAGCGATCCGCTGAACTCCAGCAACAACGATGGTCGCATGGTGCGGCCTGCAGACAGTCCAAAGTGGCTCTGCCAGCAGTAAACCCGCAACTGACAAAGCGACTACTTAATTTAAATAGAACCAACCTTAAAATAATGATAGGGACAATAACGGGTCATTGCCTCCTAAATAAACATCATTTCATCATCATAAACATCTTTTTATCCTAGGCGCGACAGACAGCCCCCTGTGCAGAGGCTGTTTCAGCGCAGAAGAAACAGTCACCCACGTGGTCCTGGAATGCGAGGCTGTGGCTAATCAACGTGGAAAAATCCTCGGAACGGTGAGGTCGCTCCGGGAAGCCTGTGAAGTGCCCAGGAGACTTCTGTGCTTCTGGAAGGAGCTAGGCTGGCTAAATTAGCCAGGACTCGTACGCACAACGGACCAACCACGAGTCTAATTGCGGAAAAAGGAGTCCTTCTACCCTAACCCTAAATTTACAATTATTTGACATAATTTTAAATTTATCCGACGTTTCGCGTGCTTTACAGAGTGACTGAAGACAAAAGATGTTGAATGTCAAAAAGTATCACAGCTGCAGAGACAGTTGCATTATCTGTATTTATTTCCCCGGAGTTGGTATCGACTAAAAGATGGAGGGTTTTGGCAAAAATGGCTCACGGTGTCTTCTATTTTCGTCATATATCTAGGCAGTCATTTAGTGGTAAGTTTGTAAATATGTAGTGACTCAATGTCAAAACTCACCATGGTTTTTCATCAACCAATTTTGATTGTCACTAATAAAAAGAAAATACTTTAAACAACACAACAAACAGTGTATCGAATTACTGCATTGACGTTAAATTATAACGGAAAAAAAAAACTTAATCAGCCTTCTTACAATAGCAAAATTTAAATTAAATCTCATACCTTGTGAGCGCTTAATCCTTTACACCAGGGATATGATATATTACCTTATCAGTTTCCCCTGGAGCTATCCCTAACTTCTGATGTGTAAACTTGATCTTGGGTAATAGTACCTATTTGATTCTCACTTTTCCACTTTTTCACTTTTAAAATTTTAGCTGTCGCTCCGCAGTTTAGCGTTCTTCCGCGCAAACACCCAAGGGTGGCGCTGGGAGCCCCGTTGCGCCCATGGGCTTGCGGGGGCTATCATGTTCACGCCCCGCTCAACGGCGGGGCGGTCGTGATGGCGAAACTGGAGCGGCCCTGAACCTCGTTTGCGCTGCGGAGCGTCTTCGCTATCGCAGCGCCTCAGTTGTATGTGTCGGTGGGGCTGGTGGCGCCCCCCCGTGGCTGCCACGGGCGCACGTGGGCGCGGTCGAACCACACTGGGTGAGACCTTCGGTTAACCCGAGGGAGGCCCAGTGAGGATGACCAGCGGACGAATCCTCTGCGCGCTCCGAGTCGCCAACGGGTGGGGTCCAGCCCTTTAGTCTTAGATGTGTCTATGTTTGAGAGTCGTTGTGTTCCGGTGGCTTGTCGGTGTTCTGGCGGTCGCGTGTGGTGCGGGGCGAGGCGCTTCAGGTGCTGGAACTCTGAGGCGTCCGCACGCTCGAACATGCGCCTCGCCAGCTCGCCGATGAAGTCGTCTATGCTTATTTGTTTTAGATCTCTCTGGATCGTGGAGTTTCTCACTTAGCGCGGCGCGTCGACGATGCGTCACAGGGTGGTGCTCTGCACGGCGCGCAGCCGACGCCGATGCGTCTCGGCCGCGAGAGCATACCACGCGGGCGCCGCGTACGTGAGATGTGGTCTTATATAAAGCTTGTATAGCGCCAGTTTGCGCCTTATCGGTAGCACTACAAGTAATTATAAAAAAATCTTTTTTTTATCAAAAATTTACAAATAACAATGTTTTAAAATGTGTTAATCTTCGTCACTTTTGTCTGTTACTGACAAATGCTTATAGAAAATTGAGATATTTTTGAGGGAATAAGTTATTATTACAAAAATATACTAAATTCTTGTACTTGGCTTTGTTAATTAGCAAAACATTTTCATATGCCTTTGTGGCAAAGGCTCCACACGACCCCGTCTAGTACCCCATTTTATGAAGCATTCAATCTGTTGCCTTTCTTCATCACCTAAGCTATGTTTATAACCCAGAACTCCTTCACTCTCTGGAGAAGCTTAGATCTCTTTTATTTTATTCTAAGAAACTTTGACTTTACTAAAGTTTTTGGTCCAATTTAATGCAACAATGCCTTTTTTAAAGTCTAGAATCATATCTTGCTTACCCTCTATAACAGTATAAGGATTTCCGTTTGTTTTGGCCCATCGAACTAACAAAAGACACCCGGTGAGACCAGCGAGGGACCAGCGGACGAGGTCCTCTGCGTCCGCATCGCCTTTAGGGGTGACGCCGGACGTCGAAGGGGCGATCGCAGATGTCGTGGACATGGCCGCATGTGGAACAGCATCCTGTTACTCGTTGCACTAGCGCAAAGAGCGAGAAGGCGCGTTTCTGGCAACTGTGCCTGCACGCCTGTTCTGTTGCTCCCCCCTGCAGACCGAGCAAGACGAGTGCCTATATCGCTGGACCACCCGGTATTCGTCAGCTGTCTCAGGGGAGATACGGTAACCCTTACCGTATGCCCTGATATTAGCGGAACATCCCAGTAGTTGAGTCCTCCCCAGACGATGGATATAGTTGGAGAGGCACTCGATCACAATGGGCGGAAAGCTCCATGGTTTGGATTAAGGCTAACTTAAGCTTTTATAGAATTTTATCAATTATTAAAAAACATAATTAATTCCGTCATTTAAAAGACACCTAAGCAAATCCTATAATTAAATTATATTAATATATGATTTTGATGATGATTATTTATTTGTACTTGAGATACGCAAGGTAATATAATATTTGGTGGCACATAAAGCAACTGAGGGGTATAGATGCAAATGCGCTTCTATCCACTTTTTCAAGTTCTTCAAAATTTGCAAGAAACCGTTTCTTCTCTTGAACACACTTTATTATCTATCAAATAAATAGTTTTAAGCATCAAATTGATACCGACTTTCAATAATACCTTCAATTTCTTTTTATAAGTAGAGGTAAAGTACAAAAAAAAACATAAAATCTGGATAGAGGCCATTTTGCATCTAATCAAAGGATAGAAGCGATTTTGCATCTTATCCTATAGGATAGAAGCGGTTTTGCTCTTTCATTGGTCGCGTGGATGGTTTTATGCATTCGATGATTCAGGATGATTCATTTAAATGAACTGAGTTCTCTGTGAAAGTAAAACTATCAATGTTGACGCAAATGAATAAAATTGATTTTTATAGAAGACTACCTACGATATAAATAAGTTAATAACGCAAAAATCCGTGACAATAGCTTTATTGTGGAACTTACATACCAAAATAGTAATGATAATACAAAAAGCACAAATGAGATATATAGGCCTTCTTTTTCTTTCGCTTAGTTCTAGATTTATCTCTAAACTCACATTAAATCGTTGTTCATCCTTATCTATTACATTATGACTGATAAAGATGAACAATGATTTGATGTGAGCTTAGTAATAAATCTAGAACTAAACCAAACATCAAGAGGGCCTTGAACTTATGAAATGACAGATGTGACTCTCAAATTAAATCAAAATTAAACAGAAATGCCAACCTCTTCTAGGTATTCGCATTGCTCTACATTCCCAGTTTCATCATGGTTTGTGTTTTCCAAAACATTTTTGTAATACAAGAGCTTATCAGATCCTAATTCCGTCTTCCAATTTTCACCAAAATGTTTCGACAAAAGTTTGTCCACATCATTTTGTTTCAAAGCTGATACGCCCGTTTCAAATGGTGCCACATCTCTGATACCAAATTCTGAGGTTGAGGATATACCTCGTTTCATTACACTTTTAGCAACTCCAGTGTCGCTTTTGTAGTGAACCTCTCCTCTGAGAAGAAACCGTCCCGGCTTATTCTTGACTCTAGTGACATAGTACCTCTTGCATTCTGCAAATTTAAAATGGAATTTCCCAGGGGGCGTCATTGTTTCATTTGCAAAGGCTTTCCAATTTTTCACCATACAATCCTCCCCCAATTTGCGAACGATTCCGTAATGATTATAAATGTCTCTGTATTCGGAGGGATCTATAATAACTTCTTTATTTTTGATCTCCTTTTCGATATGTCCAAAAATACGATCAGCTGGCATAAAGGAGTGTCCGGGTACAGGAAAGATGAGTTCAACGGTCTTGACATTTGTCGGAGCACAATTTGTTAACCAGTAAGCAACCATGGCAATCATCGTACTATTTTTATTTTGGGAGCCACAGCCGTCGGCACACAGTCGCAACTTCTTTTTGCCTGTGAAATCAATCTGAGAAAGTAAGTCAAAAACGGCTGATGCTATCTCATTCGATGACTTAGCATGGACATTTTCAGTCCATGTATATATGCGGACGCTTTCCTTGGGAAATTTGTTTGTACTTGTGCCGAGTACTGCTGTGAAATTGTATATATAAAACTGTCTTGAATAATAAGCAATCTGATCAGGAACTTTAGGCAGCACCTGATTTTTTTGGCAATCGAATGATATCGAAACCGTTTCTTCATCATGTTCGCGCAAAAACTCATAAAAACATTTGGCTTTCAATTTATGAATTCGCAATAAAGCCATCAATTTGACTTTTTCTTCGTTTTGAGCGATTTTAATTTTACCCGTTAGCTCCATGCATTTAGAACAAACGTCCACTCTTGGAGTTTTGAATCCAATGTTATAGCATTTATTGAATATGTTTCTAAAGAAACAATGACGCACTTTGAGTTGATCATCTTCTTGTTTTGCCTGATACATCTTCCACATTTTACGAATATTCAAATCAGATGATACATATTTCCTCTCAGAAGTATCTGATCTGCAATAGTGTGATTCGATACATTTAAAAGACTCAATGAATCGCATAACACTTTCCTTCTTTGCGGAATTTTTTCTCGAAACCCTATCACCGCCTCTATTTTCTTCTGGCATTGTACCGCTTAAAAAATATTTTTTGGCTATGTTTCGAAGTCTATGAATACCAACGCTAAGTGTTTTTGAAAAGGCTCTTTGACAAATTCTAACTAATTTGTACGGCTTAGTATAGGTACGAACATAATACTTTGTGTAAAATGTCGATTCTGCTCGCCTTCCCACTTTACGTCTTCGACGTTTTGGTGCACTTACTGTCATATATTTCAATATGAAATTATCTTGGTAGACTTTGTCAGCTTTGCTATAAAATGCTTGATGAAATTTTCTGATATGTTGCGGAATAAGAGTATTGCATTTTAGTTTTTCAGATTTTTTGTGGACACAGTTTGTAATATCTGTTATATTTGGTGGTCGTTTAGCCGAATACCTGAAACAATTTATAAAATTACTAGTTTTTGCCTATTACAGGATTTTCTAGGAAGTAGCTTAATATGTGTTAATCCAGAGTAAAAGCTATTAAATTAAAAGTAAAAACTACATGCCAAATTTAATTAAAATCCGCTTAGCCGTTTCAATGGAGTAGAGAAACAAACAAACATATGCACATTCACGCCTTTTCTACATCAAAATTTTCTCAGTTAAGAGTATTTCGTAAGACATACCAGCACTAGGAAATAAATACATATGTTTGTAAACTAAGCATTTTGTTGAAAATATTAAACTCGTATCTTGTAAACATCAAAATAAATTGAAAATACTATCTACTTCATTTTCGAAAAATTAAGAATGAAAATGTTACGTTATATAATAATAACATAATAATTTAATACCTAGAGCTTCGTGATCTTGCATGTCTTATTGCATAAACATGACCAATCACAAAGCAAACTAAACTTACCTTTTACACTTTTCCATGTTGCGTTTCCACTTATTTTTATTTCTAATCCTCTTCCTTGCCTTATTCCCTTGGACAGGAGTAACATTAATTTCCATTTTGTGTTCAATTTCTAATTAAAAACAGGAAAATAAACAACGCAATGAAGAACAGCAACAGATGGTCGCCATTATGCTTCCAAACAAGCATCACGTATTCACGTACTGTGCTGTGTCAATACTGTGCTGTGATTGGTCGAGCCGCGATAGAGGCGCTTTTGTTACTCACGATCGGATAGAGGCGTTTTTGCATCTAACTGCTTACTTCTTATGTGATTTTGTATAGGATAGAGGCGGCTTTGGTCGTATTTTACTGTATGAAACCAAAGAGAAATAGAAGGTTTGCCAGAATAAAAAAAAAAACAACAAGGGCTTGAAAGTGGATAGAAGCACTTTTGCATCTATACCCCTCAACTGCAGTTATTCCAATCCCGTCCAAATAGTCGTAAATGTAGCGAGCAACTAAATAGAGCGAGAGTGTGGATGGATACCACTCGTACAGCCGGGACTCGCCAATATTCGTAGCGAGGACGAGGAGGAGCCTCGTGAGTCTGGAGCCGGCTTAAGAAACTGCGCGCGCTGTTCTGTCTAACAAGCAAAACTTCTTCATAACTCGTGATTTCTACGCTTACCGTAATTGCGGTAGATCTCCATTGTAACTAAAGGTAATATGAAATGTGATATTTAATGAAATAATATATTAAAACTAGATATGAAACGAATTTTGTAATTGTAATGTCTCTTGTACATATGATATCGAATCATTAATTCATTAAAGTTCGATTTAAAATGAAATCTACAGTTTTCTGTTATATACTGAATTTTGACGTCTCGCAGCACCCGCCTTCGCCTTCTGACACAGCCTCAGTTGGGGCTCAGACGTCTTTTGGGCGACCACGTCAATCATCATTTCATTTTGCGTCTCATATCGTGGTAAGTTTTAGCTTTTATTTTACTTATTAAACTTCACCACACCATATATAATGCCTTATCTACAAGCGTTTTCAAAAATATATGACTATTATGGTAAACATAATTTTATTTGATAAGCCCACTACCGAAAATATCAAGCACGTAGTGTTTTTATTCTGATATATTCGCAAAGAATTTTTACATTAACGAATATTTAGGTTAATTTTATAATCCAATCATTTACTTAAACTAACCTATAATTTGTTATCCATTTGATATTTTGTATTTAATATCAAGTTAAGTTACTTGCCGCTTTCCGTGCGTAAAAATATTTAGTAAATTTAAACACAAATCTTAATTTAATTGCGCCAGTCGATAAAAAGGCCGGATAAATTTCAAACTCACTACGAAATAGTTTATTCATGATATTTATATGGTTCTCAGTAAGGCTTTATTATCTCTGGTTATTTGCATTTGTAGTAATTACCTGTTTATTAATTAATATTTTCAGCATTGAATTAGTAATTCATTTTATATTATTATGTATTCATTAATCTGTTTTACGAGGAAGGTGAAAAAATATGTTTGATATCATTTAAAGGGCGGATGCTAACTAAATTATACTCAAGTATGAAATTTTTACATCTAAACCGTCAGTAAATGATTCGTTATTCTAATTATTGGTGAAAACCGTTATACATTCCGTCATGTTTTTGATGTTATCGGCAACCAAAGACGCGGTACAGGATTTGTTTTATTGTAATACTAAGGCGAAACGCTTTAATTGACGAATTTCGGTCAATTAATAGTAGTGTTTAGCAATTAGCCGAGATTTAACTGTTTTAAAAAGTTATTTTATTTAAGAGGAGATTTTACTGCATCGACGAGATAAACATCAAATGTTTGACAGTTACAAAACCCATATTTTTTTTAATTTAACGAAAATAATTCTTTTTATTTAATTAATATCGGTCCAGCCATTCTCGAGTTATAAGTGTTTGAACACATAGTTCTTTATGTTTAAGTCCTAAAACAACATGTATGCTTAAAATTTTCAAGAAACATATGAATTCACAAATTTTACACACATACATATCAATTATATTAGAACACAAAAAATTCAAACTAGCAAGGAAAAAATAAACAGCAAAAAAAACTGATACTAAATAGAAACTTAAACCTCATTAAGAGCTTGATAAACAATGTTATGGTAATCTGGAAGATTGTTATAAAATATATCAATATTTTTATCAATGTTAGTAATTACGTTGTAAGAGCGACATTTTTACTGGAGAGCCTATGGAGCGTATAGAAAATTTTTAGTTCTAGCTACTAAAAGTCTAAAAACTAAACGCTATATATACGGATTACAAAGAAAGGAAAATTTAGCCAGTAGGTCAGTATGAGTATTAAAGGTTAATATTTTATACAAAAAAAACGATCAATGAAGTCACGAAATCGTCCAAATGGGCCTCGTACGTTTGCAGTCCGCGCAAGTGTAGACGATTGCAAAGCTTAGGAAACGTTTTTGAACTGTTACAATAGTATTTATGTGCATTTTGAAATGTTTCCACCATAAGGTGTTACCAGATTACAGTGGCATATTCTAACAACCTTCGAACAAGAGTTTTCTAAAGAGCATCTGCACTTTGAATGTTTGTAAAGGATGAAGATTAGACATAGACATATACATAACATTTATTACAAACGAAAACACACACACATAAACACACAAAATAACAATACTTAAAGAAAAAAATAAAATAAGTAATCAAAAACAATAAAAATTAAAAATTCCCTTTTGCCATTCGATTCGCTTCCAGTGTGCAATGTGTGTGTACTGTGGTTGTAATTGGCCCTGGCTCAGCATTATGCTGAGGAGCAAAAAGTTCCACAGCGCTGGTCATTCTGCCAGAGACCACAGCAGCTAGTTTGCGCCTCTAATAAAATAAAATAAATAATAATAATAATACTAAGTACAAAATAATCATAATTATATTAAAGTAAGAAGAGTGAGTAATGAAAATCGTGTGTAAGGGTGTATAATAAATTAAATTAAATTAAAAGTTAAAAATAAGAATAATTGTAAATATATTTTTTGTTTTTTGGGTGGATAAAAACTAAATTGCGTGGGACTTTTGTTGAGTAAGTAGATGTTTCTTATAACTGCGACTAAAATTTGACTTTAATTGAAGACTCTCCAGCGGAGGAGGGATATTATTCCAACACTTCGTCGCGCTATATTTAAAACTCCCACGAAATGAAGCCGTCCCATGCTGGGGAATGGCCAGCTCCTGAGTACACTGTTACCAAACTTTACCTCTTTATAATAGATATCCCAAAACACGCGATTGTTTAACTCCGTAGCACTTTGGGACACCACCAAAGTTCTCTGGAATAATAGGGATACTACAAAAAAAAGCTAAATTCAGCTTATTTCATTATAACAAAAAAATTCAATGTCAAAAAAAAAATTTCGTCACCGTGACTTATTAGCATTAATTTTATAAAATAACTGTTCATACTTTGTAAAAAAAAATTTTGTTGTGTTTATTTTTGTCAACAAAAGGTTCTTTTGAAGGAAAAAAAGAATGTTGATGATTATGATGATGATGAAATATTAGAAAATTTAAACGACAATTATAGTGCGCGATGCGAATATAGTTTAGCACATATCATAGAACAATAAATACTATGCTTTTGAATAATATTTATTGTTATTAATTATACCAATTCGAATTCAACATAGTTAAGGCAAGATAATGTATGTCGTGTCAGCTAGTAATATAAAAATGGTATCACTGACTCTTTCTTCCCTTAATCCACAAATAATTTAAATTATTACTTGCAGCCGCATGGAGCCATTTCTGCTTATTTTTGACGAAAAGGCATTTATTTAGAGATACAAATTACATACGGTACCCTAAAGAAGATCGCTGACATCGCAGCATGTGTATGGTCAACGTGTCGGCTTCAAGGAATTGCTTTGCTGATTCAGCATTTACCGCGTTTTACATTTTAATAAAATAAAATATGTTTGTTCATTCCGATTTTATCTAGCATCGATAACGGACTTAATATTGTAATTTAATTATAAGTTAATTAATAAATACTTAGCTAATTATTGGTTTTTTTTGGGAGTCCGGGCTGTCGAATTCGTAATTGGCGCAGTCGGTAGGATACTTTCGGGGCTACTACGATCGATATAAAGAAGATTTCCGGGGTCTAGATTCGACACCGCGCGCGGTCGTTCTAGCTATCGCTCTTAAGCGTTCACCGAAATATCAAAGAACATTTGGAAGCAGCCGGGGCGTACTCAAACTTCAGTGCAACTCAAAGAAAACCAGGGAAGTCGACGAGTTATGTGAGTACATTGAATTATTTTTCCATCAGTGTTGCTTTCTCCTCGTCACAATTTTCCGTCCTACGAAAAATAGTCCTGTGTCCTCCAGGCATAAAATTCGTAGGGATAGCTTAGTAGACTTGAATCGTCAATTAGGTGTAGACTCGAATCGTCAATTAAGTGAAGGCTCGAATTGCCCTCCAGTAGTTTTAAATAATTTTCCTGAGAGCTCGAATTGCCCTCAAAGTTTAGACAGTAGGTTGAATTTAAGCTTTAGTAATTTAAAATATAAAATGGATCCTGATACAGTATATAAGGCTCTCCGCCCAGTTCCTGAATTTGACGGTAACCCACATATTCTCCCTAGATTTATTAGAATTTGTGATCAGATCGTAATTCAATGTGTGAAGGACGAGTTAGGATAGGAGTTATCAAATTTATGTGTCATAAATGGCATCTTGAATAAAATTACAGGTTCCGCAGCTCGTACGATAAATTCGAATGGTATTCCTGAAAATTGGTTAGGAATTAGAAATACATTGATTAATAATTTTTCTGACCAAAGGGACGAGACCGCCCTTTACAATGACTTAGCATTAGCGACACAGTGTAATGAGACTCCACAAGAATTTTATGACAAATGCCAAAACCTTTTTAGCACTATAATGTCTTATGTATCGTTGCACGAGACATTAGAGACAACTATAGAAGCTAAGAGAATTTTATATCGAAAGTTAACTTTACAAGCGTTTGTAAGAGGTTTAAAAGATCCTCTCGGGTCCCGAATAAGGTGTATGAGACCTGAAACTATTGAGAAGGCTTTGGAATTTGTCCAGGATGAACTTAATGTTATGTACTTGCAACAGCGTAATAATTTAGCAACAGATCTGAAGAAACCATTATTACCATTAACACCACACAACTCACACCAACAATTTACACAGTCTAAATTTCCTCCTATGAATAATAACTTTAATCCTCCTAAATTTTTACCCGGACCGAGTTGGCATAAACCTAATTTTAATCCCCAATTTAATAGTCATCAGCGCATGCCTATGCAACCAACGCGTACTCAGCAAATGTTCCGAGCACCATTGCCTAATAATAACAGTGGTTTTAGAATACCTAACAGGAACCCTCCACAGAATAATTCTGGCCCTAAGCCTATGAGTGGGGTGAGTCATTTCGTGACAAAACCTTTACCACCTAGAATTCCTGGTCATGATTGGCAAAAATTCGGCAATCCTCCTCCATCTAATTACTTTAAGTTTAGAGAAGTTAATTTCAATGAATTTAATGATTATAATGATTATGAATACGACAATGATTATGTTGACTATAATTATTGTAATACTGACTATGACTATAATGACTATTATGGACAATACTCTTATTGTGACTATGATAATAATAATCAGTACTATGAACAGCAAGATTTACCACCAATAGAGGATACTCGCTATGATAATAATATGCCTAGTACTGGTAAAGACGTTCAACCGAGACATTCCAAAGGTAGGAAAAGTCAGGATTTTCAACAGAGCCATCGAAAATCCCTACCAGAATAGAATTAAATATACAGTCAAAAAAAGAATTACCTTATATCAAAATTAACAATCCACCTTTAAAACTTCTTATTGATACAGGAGCAAACCAATCATTCATAAGCCCTGAAGCAGTAGATAAGTATTTCAGTAATATTCCGAAAATGTACGATCCTTTTGAAGTTACTAATTCTAGATTAACTAGCGTTCATGAACATTCAATATCAATTCCTAGTTTTCCTGAATTTAATGATATTAAAAATATAAAATTGTTTATCTATAAATTTCATAATTATTTTGACGGTTTAGTAGGATTGGATTTATTAGAAAACTGCAGAATGGATTTTAGAGACGATATACTAATCACTGACAATGCAAAAATCCCTCTATTGCGTTATAGATGTAAAAAATACACAGAACAAATAATACCAGCGAAATCATCTCGTTTAGTTGGTATACCAATACATCATGACGATGGTGACGTGTTTATACCAGAACAAGTAATAAGTAATTGCATTATTCACGAATGCATTACTAATGTGACTGATTGGACTGGTATAGTAGAAGTTGAGAATATGACAGATGAAGACATTGTATTTCCAATAGACAGACCTTTACAACTTGACTTATTTAACTTTGAAAGTTCTTATACTGAACTAGACTCAGACAGGGTAAATCAAGTTTTAGACAGACTTAGAACTGACCATTTGAATAGTGAAGAACGAATAAATCTAGAAACCCTATGTAAGCGCTACGCTGACATATTTTACATTGAAGGCGAACCATTAACCTTTACTAATAAAATCAAACATAGCATTAGAACTCATGATGAAAACCCAGTCTATACCAAAAGTTACCGATATCCTTTTGTACATCGTCAGGAAGTTAGGGAACAGATAAGTAAAATGCTCGAACAAGGTATAATACGACCTTCTGACTCTGCTTGGAGCTCACCCATTTGGGTAGTCCCAAAGAAAGCTGATGCATCTGGTAGACAAAAATGGCGACTTGTAGTGGACTTTAGGAAGTTAAACGACAAGACTATTGACGATAAATACCCTATTCCAAACATAACTGACGTATTAGACAAATTAGGTAGGTGTCAGTATTTTACGACTCTTGACCTTGCATCTGGCTTTTACCAAGTCGAGATGAATCCTGAAGACATACCGAAGACAGCATTTAACGTAGAACACGGTCATTTTGAATTTTTACGCATGCCAATGGGACTCAAAAATTCACCTTCGACATTTCAGCGTGTAATGGATAACATCCTTAAGGGTTTACAAAATGAGATATGTCTAGTGTACCTTGATGACATCATAGTTTTTAGTACATCTTTGCAGGAGCATATAATTAATTTAGAAAAAGTATTTAACAGATTGAGAGAGTCCAATTTCAAGATCCAGATGGACAAATCTGAATTTTTGAAACTTGAAACCGCTTACCTTGGTCATATAATCAGTAATGAAGGTATTAAACCGAACCCCGATAAAATTAGAGCCATAGAAAATTATCCTTTACCTAAAACAACAAAAGAAATCAAACAATTTTTAGGACTATTAGGTTATTATAGGAAGTTCATACCTGACTTTGCACGACTAACGAAACCGATGACTAAATGTCTTAAAAAGACTAATAAAATAACTTTAGACTCTGAATATATCAAATGTTTTGACAAATGCAAAACCTTACTAACTAACGATCCTATTTTACAATATCCCGACTTTAATAAAGAGTTCATTCTGACAACAGACGCCTCCAACGTAGCTTTAGGGGCAGTACTTTCACAAGCCACAGTAGGCTCTGACAAACCGATCTGCTATGCTTCTAGAACATTAAGTGACAGTGAAATGAATTACAGTACCATCGAAAAAGAACTTTTGGCAATAGTTTGGGCAACCAAGTATTTTAGACCCTATTTGTTTGGTAGGAAATTCAAAATTATAACTGACCATAAACCACTCCAGTGGATTATGAATTTGAAGGAACCGAACTCGAGACTGACGCGATGGCGACTTAAATTGAGTGAGTTTGACTATACAGTGATTTACAAAAAAGGAAAATATAATACCAACGCTGACGCTTTATCCCGTGTACAAATTAATAACGAGGAAATAGAGTCACTTCTTAAAGAATGTGGTATAGATGTGTCAGTAAGACCCGAACCACCAGGATCTACCACTGTAACAGCACATACATCCGCTGAAAATCCTATCCTTGAAATACCCATCACAGATGAACCACTTAATAAATTCCATAGACAGGTTTGTTTGACTATAGTAGGTGACATTAAAAGAAGACCGAATGTTACTAAACCTTTTGATACCCATACGCGTACACATATTCAAGTTTCAGAGTCTTCATTAGAACAAGACGTCATAAATGCAATTAAAGAATTTGTAAATCCTAAAATAAAGACTGCTATTAAAATAACTCCACCATTAGGTATGTACTCGATAATCCCAATTCTACAAAATAACTTTAAATGTAACTCAATGCATCTGGTTTTAGTAAAAAACGAACTAGAAGATGTTAAGGAGTATTTACGGCAGCAAGAAATAATTAAACACTATCATGAAGGTAAAACTAACCATAGAGGTATCAATGAATGTTATTTAGCTTTATCACGTCGTTATTACTGGCCTAAAATGAGGGAAGAAATTAGTAAATATATAAATGAATGTACAATTTGTGGACAGACTAAATATGACAGAAATCCAATTAGACCACAGTTTAACGTAGTACCACCTGCAACAAAGCCCTTTGAGATAGTTCATATGGACCTATTTACAGCGCAAGCTGAAAAATATCTTACCTTTGTAGATTCTTTTTCAAAATACGGCCAAGCATATCACTTACGAGATGGTACAGCTATAAGTATAATTCAAGGTCTATTACATTTCAGTACTCATCATGGACTACCTTTGACTATTGTGACAGATAACGGGACTGAGTTTACTAATCAACTTTTCGCAGAATTTGTTAGACTTCATAAAATTAATCATCATAGAACACTAGCTCATTCGCCTAATGACAACGGAATTATTGAAAGATTCCATTCCTCCTTACTAGAACACCTTCGTATCCTTTGCCTGAAAAACAAAGATGAACCTACAATAAATCAAATACCCTATGCTATCCTAGCTTATAACAGTTCAGTACATAGTTTCACCAAATGTAGACCACATGATATCATTAGAGGTCATTTTGATCCTAGAGACCCTTTAGATCTTAATTTAGCTGAACACCTTATGCAACAATATATTATAACTCATAGAGACCAAATGAAGACAGTATATGAAATGATTAGCGAAGCTACAACTATTGACCGTACGAATTTAATGACTAATAGAAATAAAAATCGTGAGCCAGAAACTGAATATGTACCCGATCAGCAGGTTTTTATTAAGAACCCCTTAGCTAGTAGACAGAAGTTAGCACCACGATACACTCACGACACAGTTCTTGCAGACCTTCCCATACACATTTACACTTCAAAGAAAAAGGGACCTGTTGCTAAATGTCGCTTGAAACGAGTACCAAAGTCATCAAAATTGTTACAGGTACCGACTAATACTGATAATGACAATGACGAAGGCAGCAGAGTTAAAACTTGATTTAATTATTAGCCATTATTACTGAAAATACAGATGATTTATATTTAGAGCTAATTAGAATAGAGAATATTTTAGGATTTATACGTGCAGCGAGCACACATCATAGTATGATAAGCATAGATAACTTAGAATACATGATAGGTAGATTAAGAGAAATATATAGTAATAATGAAATCTTAGATATTGATTTGAGAGAATATTATAATCTTATAAAACCAGGTAGTTATTTCATAGGTAAGAGAATTGTTATAATTTTTAAAATTCCTATTATATCTAAAGATAGTTACGACCTATTTAGGCTTGCTATTGTTCCTAATAAATTCCAACAGACCTTTATACCTATACATCCTTTCATAGCAACCAATGGGAAATATTTCATGTATTTGCAAACCGAATGCCCGAAAGTTGGCGAATACCTTCTCTGTGAGGAAAGCACAAATTATTATCAGCCACAAGAACACGCAGATTGTATCCAGAGTATCATCATTCATCAATCTTTAGATAAATCATGTAGCCCCACTGAAGTCTCCATTACAAGACAAGCTATGGAACAATTGGATGATAGACACTATACTATTGTCTTCCCAAAGCCTACGAATGTCGAACTTCAATGTGAACGGCAGGAATATGTATCCTTATCTGGCAGCTACTTAGCAACAATTCCCCATGAATGTTCATTACGAACAGATACCTTTAAGATAACGAGAAGATAAGATAAGAGAAGTTCAAAATAACGAGATTCCACATATAACTCTAAATTCTTTAAATCTCGATAACTTACATCACCTGGAAAACAGAATTATGCTACAGAATCCCATACGTCTTGCCCACTTTGATTCTTCACTGTACCATACAACGTTGCCCCTCTATGCACTTGTATCTGGTATAGTTATAATTTTCCTTGCCTATATTCTTCGACGATACCTGCGAAAGAACCCTACTACACCAGAAGGAGAACCAAGAAGCAACCCTCTATATGCTGTTCCTGATTCTGAAAAACCTGGAGTACCAGCAACATTTTCCCTCAAAGTGCTCAAATAGTTGCTGTTCTGAGGGTGGAGGAATTACATACGGTACCCTAAAGAAGATCGCTGACATCGCAGCATGTGTATGGTCAACGTGTCGGCTTCAAGGAATTGCTTTGCTGATTCAGCATTTACCGCGTTTTACATTTTAATAAAATAAAATATGTTTGTTCATTCCGATTTTATCTAGCATCGATAACGGACTTAATATTGTAATTTAATTATAAGTTAATTAATAAATACTTAGCTAATTATTGGTTTTTTTTGGGAGTCCGGGCTGTCGAATTCGTAATTTACACATAAATAATGGATAATTAAAAAAACAATCAAAAGTGTTAAGGTGTAAAGGTTACCGTGTTATGATCATTTGATGAATTTCTGTATACTCCAAGTTCAGAAGCCATTTTCAAATCATTTCCTAAAGAAGTAATTTAAAATTTTGCCAGTATAGTTGATAGTGAATGCATGCTTATTTAATGTATATTATGTAATAATAGTTTTTGGGCGATACCTATCATATTAAGAAATTTTTAAGTTACTTCGCTGTTTCTCTTTTTGACTCTTCATAAAATCTTTTCCCTGCGAACCAAACCCACCCAAATGCTATTTACCCTTAGATAACTAATTAATCCAATGATATAAGTTTTGCTTTCACCACCCTCGCATCTTCCACTCATTAGCATCTTGTTTGTTTTAAAACTTTTAAGATAAATATTGAGATTGAAGGTCTAATTAATAACATTTTAATTTATTTATGAATGTGTCAAACTTTTGGACACAGGCGAATGAATATTTCTGTTATACCTCGAGAATAATTAAATTAATTTTATAATATTTACAATACTCTTAGCAGTGGCTGTCTATGTTAACTTAAAATATATATATTGGTTTGAAACCGTTCCCGATGAGATTGTATCACAAGTCATGTTTTAGTTAAGTAACTCACTTTCACAACATCACACAACAGCGGAATTTGTTAAATGTATTTAATCACTTTTATTTAGTTTTTCCTTTATGTTTGAATCTTTTTGTTATATAATTATTCCATCTTTGGATATATCTTTAGTATAATTGTTTTTTGTTATATATCATTTATGTTAACAGTAGGAGTACCTACGAAATATAGAAAATAAGATTTTATAACTCTATGGTCTTAACCAATAGTATAAATACTAGTTTTTCCGTCGCAATGAACATTTCTTAAGCGTCAAGATTGAATATATTGTAAAAAAAAAACTTTATAAGAAGTACAAGAAGTATAGCAGAGACGGCATTTTATTATCACTTTATAGGAGCTACAAAAATTTAAGTAAATGTCTGCCCCATGCCCACTTCGGGCATTTAGCCTTGAGGGCACAACATTTGATGTTAATTTTGTTTCCCCAACTTTACTATCCAAATAACCTTTTATGTTTTCTTTGTATCCTTAATTCCGTAAACATGTGAAAATAAACATAGAATACAAAAATATTAATATCCAATAGTAAATATTAAAGCCTTAAAACTTGAGCCAATAAATATTGCAGCAACTGTTTTTTAACTGTATCGTGTTTTTGTTTTAGCAAGCTCAAAAGGCAAGGCAGCATGTGGCGCCAACTTTGCCTTTCGGCGCTGGTTATAACCGTTCTCTGTGCTTCGGACCATAATCGAGGTAACCAACAAATATACAATATTCTTAACCTACATAGTAATAATAAAAATTATTAAAAATAAATAAACAGAAAATTTAAACAGATTTAAAAAGTTTAGTCCCTTTTGCGGTGTACCTTTAACGCTAGCAGGATTTCCTCGCTGTATTGCGATACTTATTGGTCGAGCGAGGAAAGCACCAGCTCTGGGGTCACCGGTAATATCTACCAGGCGCTAACTTAATCTTTAATTATCTGTGCACTTGAACCTCACGACCCCAGAGTCTCTACTCCAAAGGGAACAAAATCAAAGTTGGAGGAAAGACTCTATATTTGAGCCGTTCATTATTTTCCGTCTACTCAGCGGCCGCGCCAGATTTTCTACTTGTCTGAGGGAGGTGAGACGGGGCTATGAGTTAAGGTTTAAATCTACCTTTTGCCACAATAAGACGTATAGTTTTATACTTGGGCAAGAAGTGAATACGTAATATATTATAATATAATAGGCGGGATTGGGATAAAAGTTCCAACGCAACTGATAATATTTATGATGAACAGAGGATCGTCAGCCGCGTTCAGCCGACACTTTCTGGATCAGCGGTCGTTATGGACGCTCCCTTCGTGGGCCGGCTGAAGCTGCGACGAATAACAGGTAACATTGAAGGCATTTAGCGGCTCAACAATAAAACAAATCTTTATGCATTTTTTTTATAAAACAGCGGGCAAACGGGCAGGAGCCTCACCTAATGTTAAGTGATACCGCCGCCCATGGACACTCTCAATGCTAGAGGGCTCGCGAGTGAATTACCGACCTATTAAATTATTTTTGAAACCCTTATAAAATCATATTATTTCGGCTGGTTTGTGGACTCAGTTTCCGGACTTAGACTCTCAATAGGTCCGTTGTGCGTAAATCATAATATGACGCGAGAAATCAATGGTGAGGATTAAATTCTTTAAGAAAGGCTTTAAAATATCCTGAGTTAAACATAACTCCTAAACAACAACTAGTTTGGAGTTGCATGTATGTAAGACATGCCTTTGCTTTTTCTTTATAACACATCTCTTTGAACGCAAGCAATGACGTGGCTCAATTCAACTTTAACTGCGAAATAAGACATAAAACAATACAAATTACCCTTAGTTAAAATTACGACTTTTGTTTAAAAATCTAGTCTCGTCCCTAACAGTCGTATACTGAAAGAAAGTGACGAAAAGTACTTCGCAATGAATGAACCTCAATGCGTCAATTAAAATAAAAGGCCACTAAAATAAAATCGATCGTTAAATTTATTTTTAAATTCTTCTCGAAGGAATTCACCAAAGTTGGTTCATATCAACGCAGATAAGGTTTTATTTAGCAATAATTGACATCACTATTGTAACGACAGGGTGGTCCGTCACGCAGAGGTGGATGCAGACCAACAGAAAAGTAATAGGTACGTGTCCTAGATTTTGGATATTACACCAGTCATTATAGACATTCGAAATCGAAAATTTGATAATAATTCCAAAAGTTTTCAAACTTCGGTCAAGTGAATGGTACATTGGGACGACAATAAATCTCATTTTGCAACCTTGTCCGCAGTCCGGAACATTGTTAAAATTGCAATTAAATTAATTTTTGCTGTATGGTCGTGAAAAAAATTCCAAAAGTTCTGCAAACTTGGGGAAGTTTTCGATATAATATTTCATATCACGTATAAAATTTGCAACCAACCTAAGTGTACGGAACATTTTTTGTTATTTATTTTATTTTCGATATATCTGTCAAATTTGCGAACTTTTGGAACGTTTTCCTTCAGTTTAATAAAGAACAACATTAATTAAATAATGTTCCGTACACTTAAATTGGTTGCAAATTTGACACGTGATGTAAAATAATATATTTAACACCACTCCAACTTTGCAGAACTTTTGGAATTTTGGTCTCAAGAACTAAGCAAATTATCATTTATTGCATTTTTAACAATGTTCCGGACCGCAGATCAGGTTGCAAAATTTTATAGTTTGTTTTAATACCACTCCCGACCTTACTTCAAAATTTGAAAACTTTTGGAATTATTATGAATTAATTGTCTATAATGACTGGCCTATATATCTAAATCGCAGAGTGTATTCGACGTGTCAAATTATTTAACGAAAATAATAATTTTATTTGTTTTCAATATATTTTCGCTTTATTCTAATTAATATTATTTGTTAAAGCTAAGTCACATTGGACTTCATGTAAATATAAGCTTTTGCAGAAATACAAAAAATTAAAAACTAGGTAATGAAGATAAAATAGACACAAGGTTGTGTGGCGTCGATATTATTAGGATTTGGTAATTTGCTTACAAATAAAATGTTTCGTTACATCTTTTTCATTAATAGCAAGATGCCTTCAGTCATGTGTTTCATACCTGTAGTATGAGGTCCGATCTCTTTGGTCTGCTTTAAACATTTGTATTAAGTTTTGACATAAACATCATCATCTAGTAACAGTAATAAAATTATGAATGTTACAGGTTCTTCTTGACGAATCGTTACGGGAAGAGAGCTGGGCCGTTGAGTGTCAGATTGGCCAACCGAATGAACGATCGCTTCGGGGACAGGTGGAAAAAACAAATTGTATGCGACTGCGTTCCCAGAGAGCATTATAAAAGGTAGGACGGAGTTACTTTTATTTGTGTGTGTGTGAGAGAGAGAAAGAGAAGGGTGTGTTAAAGGTTTCATTAATGATATTCCCGGTCACTTAATGTGAAACATCTATAGGCTCACTTGTAAACCGAATACTAAGGTATACATATCAGATTGGGGAAAAAGTCTTTTCGCATTATACTATGTATGAACTTGTAATAAAATCTCTTTGGCTATACTATATGTATTTGCCTGTTTTTGTTATCATTGAAAGTTGAGATTTCAAAAAAGATAATTCCAAATTCATATTAGGATAATGTGTGATTTTTATTTATTTTTCGTACCGTCAAGATAAGTGAATCTAATGAAGAAATTCGATACATTTTAAAATTTTACTACAAAAAGGTAAAAATGCAACGCAAGCCGCGATGTATGAGTATAGTATTCCATTACTTTACGTAGCTTTAACACGAGTAACAAGTGCCGAAGGGTTGTTTATATGTAACAGTACGGATGATTTAAGATTTTATCATTAAGACTGATCACTGATTTTATGAACCCCAGAAATAAATTAACCATATACACTTTAAACTGTCAAAGTATCGGAAAACATGCTACTGATTTGCAAGATTATATTTGCAGAAATAGTAACTTTTTGTTACTAACTGAAACAGTTGAATTAAAATAATTATTTGTCTGCTCTGACCTTAATCTGCACCGTCTAATCAAATTCCTACGTAACCCTCCAGCCATCTGTCCATTTTTTTAAATCTAGTCCGATTCACTCAGCACTGGTCACAGGTAGGTAAATAATGTATCATAAGTCCGAATCGTTGTTGTTTTTTCGACCTAGAAAGATATTAGAGCCACTCATGGCTACGTGTAATACCTTTTCAGAATCCCTATGAAATGCGCCAAAACTTGTTATATAGGGTCACTTTTCGATAGAATATTTTTTTTTCACAGTGGGGTCCGAAGTAAACAAAAAGTTTTGATTTGAAAAAAAAATTATATCGTGAAACTTAATATTATCTTCACTCAATAAACAACTATAAATAGTATGTCGAACGCAAGAACTCATCAGTACCAATCTAGTGGATATTATGAAAAAGATACAGGATGTAGATTTTTTCGAATTTTAATAAGAATTAGTAAAAAATAGTCCATTTTCTTATAAAACGCAAAATAAATTATAACTCTGCGGGGGTTGAGCTTAGAGACCTCCTGTAGAACAATTTGTTGCAGCTGATGACCTCATCTATCCCCTATTTGCGTTTGATCCACGACTTTTTGGCCACTCTGTATATCCAAACGATTAATGCTGGGATTGCTGCATATAAATATTTAGCAAATAAACTATGTACTTTTAATTGTTTCAGGAGCGTGTTCAGAGTATCAGCATAGACCACAGGCTAAAATTATATTATCAAATAATTAATAATACTTAAACCTCCAAATTTTACCTATTTAACACAAAACAAAAATTTATCTGTTTGTATAAAAACTAGGCTGGAGTTTTCATACAAGCCGAAAAAATTTCATAAATTACTGACATTAAAAAACTCAAGCAAATTAAAAGTAATGTTGAGGATTCAATAAAATAAAACCAGACATAAGTTTGTCCCAACTAAGGGATTAGAAAATACATATTTCAGTGGTTATCCCTTTTTTATTTGTATACAAAGCACTTTAAGCATTAAATATTTTAATTTATATAATATCTAAAACGTAGATTAATGATTAAATTAAAGAGGAAAAAATTTAATTTGTGTTTTCTTTATCACTATATCGGATCGTAGTTATGGCAAAGTCTGGTCCAGCGCTAGAACTCTGTAATCACGACTTCAATATTAAGTACCGCGAGATCTCAAGAGTAAATTGGGAACAAAAAGCAACCGGCGGGCACAAGTTAGGTTAACATTTTGAAGCCACTGTAAAACTATTAATTTTCTAATAATTAAATCAGTTGTGACTTATTTAGTCCGAAGGTCGATTGTTGTTTAACAAGAGTGAATTCTACCTGAATAAAGTCTAAAAAACAGCTAGTCTAAGTAAACGAATTGTACATAAAAACATATCGGACTACAAAGAAAATATGTTTACATTAGCTAGGAAATATATTATGTTAGATACTCAATCAAGACACAGGTGTGTGACACAACGAGTTATGATTTTACGACACATCCCACGTCCGAACGGTACAAAAACTAATTACACTGACTTACTAAGACTTCATGTCATATCATCATGTTCATCAGTCATAACATTTATTAAAAAAGTGTTTATTTTTTACAAGTAAAGGCATTACAATTAAAGTTATCTAGGGTGGTTACAACCTTATTGGGCGGGTCATGGATTATCCAATCGGCCAGTCTCAATATTAGGGCCGAGGCCAAAGGAAGGCATTGGCATTTTAATATAAAATTTTAATAAAAAATTCCTCACATCAAAGCCATAGAAGCGCGCATTGAATAATTCGCAGACAACTTGCTTTTAAATGTCGATTAATTATTTGAAAATGCACTCCCGATGTACTTGTGGTGTTTCTAATAGCTCCTTTGATTGCTGATGCTTTGATTAAATAAAATGTTTTTAGAGTTGGCTATATTTTAAGTTAAAATCAAAACGACTAGCGTAATTGGTTAAGGCTTTGGGTCCACCGCCGGCTCTGCAGAGTCTCGTCGATGCAACCGTCTCAAACCGAGATTACGATTAAAACATATTATATTATAAAACTAGCTCTCAAACGTTGTTTTGCCATGTATATTATTTCTAGGACAATTTTTTTTGTTCAATAAAAATAGCTATCTACAATAATAAAAAATAGGGGTTGATCGTAGAGGGATGAAAATTAGGGGTTATATTATGTAATTTTGTATGCTGTATCATAAAATAATAAAAACAAAAAAATTCTAAAGAATAAACAATTTTTTTTGGTGTGGACAGTTGACACCCCATATCACTTGAAAGGGTTTAAAGATATATAGTAGCCGATCCTCAGACCTACTGAATATGCATATAAAATTTGATAAAAAAACGGTCGAGCCGTTTCGAAGGAGTATGGTAACTAACATTGTGACACGTGAATTTTATACATCTATATTAATAATTTTGTCAAGAGGTACGGTAGATCTCGATCGAAACCTTATACGTAGAACCTCGTTAAGTCGAACCTCGATAAGTCAAAAACCTCCAAATCTCGAAAAAATGTTTTGTTCCCTTCCCTTAAAACACCAAAACCTCCATTACTTGAAATCTTGACCCTCTGTTAATCGAAATAATCACCGAGTCCCTCCAAGCCATTTTGGTACATATTTTCACTCTATAACTCGAAAAATTAAATTTGACCTCTGTATGGAATTTATTATCTCTATTGTTCGAACAAAAATAAGTTACCGACTTTAAGAACTTGCCGACAATGTGAGTACACTATTGTTTCTTAGAAAACATTTTAGGAGTATACAATTATTAATTTTATGACTCATCGAAACACGTGTTTGCTTGCTTTGTGTCAGGTGTTCAATTTTGATCCCCTTTGAAATTTAGCTAAGCCAGTCATTTGTTTTCGACTTAAATACTGTCAGAAGTAGTTTGGTTCTACTGCAATACACATCAATTAGCACAACAGTTAACATGAGTGCTGTGAAACGTAAACTAAAAACTTTGAGTCTTGCTGAAAAATTAAGTGCTTGAAGCTGTGATGAGCTGTCAAAAAAAGAAAGATGTTGCTGAACAATTTGGCCTGCCAATGAGTACTCTTTCAACAATAATAAAAAATTAATCAGACATCATGAGAAAAATACAAAACGGTCAAAGTTTGTCCTGCAAAAGACGACGAATTACAGAATTTAGACGACATAGAAGACGTGAATAGTACATGCGCTCCGTGGGTTTCCATTAAAGAGGCGCGAACCGCATTGAATACCTTACGTAATTTTATAGAGCAAACCAGTAACTCTGAAGAAGAAGAATTTTCTGCTTTTTATAGATTAGACAATGCTATAGATAGAGAACAACCAAATTATCTAAAGCAAAAAAAAAATTACTGACTTTTATTAATGCCATATTTTTTATTTTAAAATGATTTGAAAAAATGTTGATTTATAATAAATAAAAATATGTTTGTCAACTCTGCAAGTTGAATTTTTATTTATTTTACCTCTCTAACTCAAAATTTATAAGAATAAACCTCAAACTCTTTATGTCGAATCAAAATCCGCCTAAGTCGAAATCCTCCATAAGTTGAAAACTCTATAACTCGAATTTTTTGGCGTCTCCCTTGATGTTCGACTTTTTATGAATAACACAACACAAAAAAATATTGATTTTAAGTCGACAACATATATCCGCAAAATTCGGATTATGGAGAATTTCGTAAATTTTTATTTAAAAATTCCGATGGCACTGACAAACAAACCGCTGTCGCCATCTTTGGTGTGAAGCACGTTCCGTTTCATACTAGCTCTTAGGCGGCCATTCATGGGCGATCCATAGGGCTTTCGCGCCACTGACTCGATACTCGAAGTCGCGCCGAGCCAAATTCATGCCATTCACGAACGCACCAGCGAGCCGTTCCATTTGATCATTTTGAGTGTAGTCGTCGATAGCACCGGACGTGTTCATAATGAACTTCGATTCAGAAGATGAGTTTTATTTATCGACCATAGCGATTTGTCTAGTTTTAAAAAAAAGAAAGCCAAAATTAAGTGGTGTAAGGATTGGTTGCTGAAAAGATCGCAACTCACTCACATAAATTTAATGAAGGAATTGACTATGGAGCCAACTGACTGGAGAAATTATATGCGAATGGATGAACCTACCTATTTTAAACTTTTGGAACTGGTGACTCCGCTGATTCAGAAAAAAACACTAATATGAGGGAAGCTATAAGTCCTCATGAACGACTTAGTGCCACTCTTCGATTCTTAGCTTCGGACATGTCATATGAGGAGTTGAAATTTCCTACACTTATCTCTCCACAACGTTTGGGAGTGATAATTCCTGATACATGTAAAGCTATTCTTTTTGGATTGAAGGATTATATGAAATTAAGTAAAAAGAACTGTTATATTTATGAATATAATTTATTATAAAAATCAAGTTACAATTATTTATTTATTTATTTACACTTTGTTGCTTTATGATATAAAAATTTAACAAGTAAAGGAAAGGCAACTGGCCTGCGTATGCGCGCCGCGCCAATTGACTCGGCGCGATGGACTTTCGCGCAGTTGGAATTCCATCGCGCCGAGCCAATCCATTTGGACCGACAGTGTTTTCACATTCATGGACGAGTTTTGGATCGACAGCGTGCCAAATGTATCGATGGATCGCCCGTGAATGGCTGCCATTAGATACACCTTGCCAATCAACACATTGCGTGCGTCGCGCAAAAAAAAAACCTTCATTGCATCACAAAGAACTGTGACTCATGTGACTATGGGTATGTTCCGATATACACTGCGACCACTGTACAGAGTACCATCAATTTAGTATACTGTGAAACCGTTTCTCTATAGCCAGCTATACTGGTTACAATTTAAAACGGAACGCAGTCCAGTATACTAGTCAGCTTCGTTTTTCGACACAGTTTTCAAATGAGTGCATCAAAGTTTTTCAATTCAACAAGAAAACCTATTATTGGAGTATTATCGCATTAAAAAAATCTATATTAATATTAACCTGTCAATTAATACTACAAAGAAAGTAAGTTAGAATTTTAAATGTTTGTTATTAAACTGTAAGTTATATCAGCCGTTAGGCATTCAAGTGGTTTTGATTGATCACGTGATCAAAGCACTGCGAGTACCTTACCTCGAAAACGCCAGTGCTCGCAGTAGAAGTATAGCGGGGATTTGTGACGTCATATATTTCCCTAGGACGCTGCGGCTGTATACTGGCAGTCCATAGCGGAACGAATTTTTGAAGCACTATACAGTACTCGCAGTGTATATCGGAACATACCCATAGTAAAACGAAACGCTGCCGGAAACATTCAGTCAATCATAAAAAACTTAATACTCATCGTCAGTCGTTGCGAAAATATTGGTTTTGTCACTTTTTATGATATACCCTTTGAAGCGTTATGTGTTTTTTCATTAAATCTGAGATTGGCCGATTACGATAACAACCATAGAAAACAGAATACTTATCATAACCATAAAAGTTGAAGTTTTAGTTCAAATGTCATTTAGTTTCGCATAGTGATTTATTAGTTTGGATCACACACATCATGCCGAAAATCGTAAGTATTTCATAAACTGTATCGTTGGTCGTGTCTCTGTCTTCGTTTATTATTATTTGTTTGATGATACATGATCATTTTGTTAACAGCCGAATCTCCTTGCATTTGGTAAACATTGTCACAATTGTGGAATGTGGATGCAACGAAAGTCTCTTCGTAAAGATGGTGAGTAGTATTTTAGTAGGTATGTAGGCAGGTTGTGTTTTTAAGTGAATTTTGTTCGGTTTTCTTCTTAATGTGTGGATTGTAAGACTTTCTGCATTTAAATAAAATAAGTACTTATTTACTTGTGAGTAAGTGACATGCCATTTTTGTAATGGCAAAATATTTGTAAGAAACTGCAAGCAAATGCAAATGTGCAGTCGATGTGTGGAATGCGACAACATTATACTTGGTAAGAGGCTCAATATTTTTCTTCTTTAACCCGACAAATAATAATAAATGACCACATGCATAGCCTGTGTTGAGCTGTCATGAATACATACAGAAACAGACACGACTTTTGCACCGTTTTTCTTGATAATGGAATGGACCCCTTCATGCGCAAGTTCAACTTGAACTTGGCTGGTTCTTACTATACAATTAGACATTATTAATTGTATAATATATTTTTGCAGATAATTTTATTTATAGCGAGTGTTGTGGCCTAGAAACAATTAGGCAGTTAAGAATAACCAAGGCTCTGGAACTTTCAAACCTTTTTCCAAAAAATCAAACTGCTCCTGCTGCATCTCTTCTGCAATCCCAAGATTTATTCGATGACTTTCAGGTAAGTTAATGGTGTAGGTCATTGAGTAAAGTAAAATGAAAAATAATACTTATTACCAGATAGAGGTGGGAGGATATACCTACATTCACTCACAATACTTATTATTATTTGAATATTTGTCTAATAAATTTTCTCCTTTAAGGTTGATAACGAAGAGTTGACGCTAATCGAATAAAATAAATAAAATATGTTTATTTTGGAACATAAGATACATGTATCACTTATTCCACGTCATTAAATTTGAAGGCATCCCTACTCATCGGCAAAGAAGACAGAGGGTGTAGGCCGAGAGAAAAAGCCGGCGTAAAAAACTCTCGGTACTCTTTTAAAACAGCAAATCATCAAACAACACTTATTTAAAACAAATATCGCAAATTAATTAGAAGTAGCCTGTCTAGCACTAGTCCCAGGCCATTTTATCAACTAGATAATCGTTGACTTTATAGTAAGCCTTTTTACACAGCTTTTCTTTAACACATTTCTTAAATTTATTGAAAGGCAGTGATAAAAGAGCCTCTGGGATTTTATTAAAGAAGAGTATCCCTTTCCCCAAAAAAGAATTACTAACTTTAGATAGTCTAGTACGGGGAAATTGCAGCCTGCGTTTGTTCCGTGTATTAACATTGTGCGTATGTTCTATTCTAGTAAACTTATCACTATTTTTGTATACATACATAATATTTTCATAAATATATTGCGAGGGAAAGGTAAGTATATTAATTTCCTTAAATTTATCTCTAAGAGATTCCCTACATTTTAAATTATAGATTGCACGAATAGCCCTCTTCTGCAGGATGAAAATAGTTTCGACATCAGCAGCATGACCCCATAATAATAAGCCATAAGTCATTAAGCTATGAAAGTAACTAAAATAAACAAGTCTAGCTGTATCGACATCAGTTAGTGAGCGAATTTTTTTAACCGTGTAGGCTGCAGAACTAAGTCTCTTCGCCAATCCGTTAATATGAGGGGACCACTGAAGTTTTGAATCCATGGTGATTCCGAGAAATACAGTTGTATCATCCAGATTCAATTCCTCCCCGTTTATAATTGGTCTAGTATCCATAACCCTTGCATTTTTTGCACAAAATTTAATGCATTTTGTCTTTTTTGCATTAAGTAGAAGGTTATTCATACTAAACCAATGGACAATCGAAGACAGAGCATTGTTCACATCGTCAAAATTTGTTATTTGTCGTTTGATTTTAAAAATCAAGGACGTGTCATCAGCAAACAAAACTATCTGATGTTTTCTCTCTACCATGAAAGGTAGATCATTTATATAAACAAGAAAGAGGAAAGGGCCAAGAATTGAGCCCTGTGGTACCCCCATATCTACTGCCGACCCAGAGGACCTCTTACCATTCACTTCAACCTTCTGAGTTCTTCCGTGTAAATAGGAAGTCAGAAGATTCAGTGCGGTATTCTTGATGCCATAGTGGCGGAGTTTCCCGATTAAGGTCTCGTGTTGGACACAATCAAATGCTTTGGATAAGTCGCAGAAAACACCTAAAGCGTCATGCGACTCCTCCCAAGCCTTAACTATATATCTATATAACTCAACACCGGCATCGGCTGTCGAGCGACCCTTGGTAAAACCGAACTGCTTATTATGTAATAATTTGTTTACGTTAAAATGACTTACCAGTTGATTTAATATAATTTTTTCAAATATTTTACTACAAGTAGGTAGTACGGAAATTGGTCTAAAGTTACTGGGGTCGGACATACTACCTGCTTTAAATAATGGAATAACTTTACTATGTTTCATTAGATCGGGAAACTCGCCACTTTTAATACAATTGTTGAAAATTATAGCTAGATGGGGAGCAATTACATCAATTATGCTACTAATTATTTTTACAGAAATACCCCAAAGATCGGTAGTGTTCTTAATAGCTATGGTTCTAAATATCCTCACTATATCGTCGGCACCAATGGGTCGGAATGAAAAACTGACCTTGCACTCGTTTACATTATCTTTGAGCAGCGATTCAGCGAGGGCGGGAGATGATTGAAGAGACTTAGTAGTCGAAATTGGAATGTCAGAAAAGTACTTATCAAAAACAATCGCTATCGAAGATTCACTGATGACGTTTATTCGGACAACGAAAAAACACAGCTGCTGTCTTTGCTTGTCTTTTCCTAATGGAGAACTAGGATGGCATGAAAGTCTTCAACACAGAGAAGAGAGTCGAACTGCTCAAAGTCTTCCGTCCGTCTTACAAAGTTACAATTTTATCAGTATAGACTTGCTGTTTGTAAAAATTTTAGCCCATTATTTTACGCCGAAAAACTTTTTCATGAATATTGTGTCTTGGCCTATGTTAGGATTGAATCTCAACGATTATTGTTTCTTCGAATGAATCAAAAACAGCTCAGAGATGATAATTATAACAATTTAATGGATAGCCTGTACAATAATCATAGAGAAATGGGTCAAGGCATTAGTAAAATGTGAGATAGGTACTTCACCGGTGGTCTCGTTTGCGAATGCTGCAAAACAAAGCTCGAGCCAAATAAAAAACAACAACTTAAAGCAGAGTGATGTTACGGGGAAAACAAATAGTGTAACTAAAGATGTAGCACGTAGTAATAAAGAACAAGAAATGGAAACCAATGTTGAAAGGGAAAACTGTGGCGATAAGACAAATGAAAGAGTTGGGAAATATCAACGTGGAAAATACCCCAGCTGTGAGGTAAAAAAAGGAGGTAGAAGCGATGTAGTGGAGATTTGTGGAGCTGAGCGGAAAAAGTTTCTGCATGTGTGGCGGCTAAACAAAGATACAAGTTTAGAATGTCTGGAGAACTATGTTAAGAACGTCATATATGCTAGGGAAGTGTTTATAAGAGTCGAAAAAATTAACCATAAAAGAGAAAAGGATTACGCATCATTCATTATCGGGGTACCAGAATGTGAATATGAGTTATTATGTAAACCTGATAATTGGCCTGTTAATGTTGAATATTGTGACTGGGTGTGGTTTCGGAGATCACCAAATAACCCAAAAGGATGGAAGTAGACCTATTAAGATATATTACCAAAATGTGAGGGGTCTTCGGACCAAGTTAAAGGAATTTTATATGAGTGTCTCATCAATCTCTGTAGATTTGTTTGCAGTTACGGAAACAGGATGTAATGAGTCTATAGCTGACGCTGAGTTAGTCCCTCCAAGATATACGGTATTACGATGTGACCGCGTGGATGGGCGCAAGCATGGTGGCGTATGTCTCGTGGCTTCCCCACGCCTGGAACTGCGCCGCGTAATTTTGCCCTGTGATTTGCATATTGAATCTCGCCCGTTTGAAATAGATTGTGCATAGATAGATGTGCGTTTGTTCCGTGTATTAACATTGTGCGTATGTTCTATTCTAGTAAACTTATCACTATTTTTGTATACATACATAATATTTTCATAAATATATTGCGAGCCGTCTGCTAGCAAAGATGATTTTTTGAATTTTGAATTTTTGAAGTTGTACTTCTTTAGGCGCGTTATGAAAAATTGATGAGAGTGAAATTTTACGATGCGCTCGCACCTATGACACAAAAGTGGCTGTGTGATATAGCGTGCGCGAGCGAGATGGGAATAATACAATCTAAAAGTAAAAAGAAATAGAATATGCGTGAAGCTAACTTCACGCATATTCTATTTCTTAGCTTAGCAGCTTAACGAGAATTTTGAATGACCATGACATTGACATCTGACAATAACATTTACCTTTTAAACAAATATAGGAGTTTTAATTATTGTATACAATAAAAGATATACCTAGTTATTTTCATTATACAAGTGCGAATTTTATATGTGCGTCTGAATTATAATCAGAAGTGATTTAAGTTGAATATCTAAATCAATACTAATTAATATGATAAAATATTTGTGAAAAAACTGTGCCAACCTTCCTGAGTGCTTCAATACAATTGAGGTTAACTATCCGTATGTATTATCGAGTATTATTGTTGATTAAAACTGAAACATGAACCATTATTCTTTGCTTTTGTTTATTGCGTTTGTTACAGCAACTTTTTAGAAATATTCTACGACCCTATATATCAATAAATGAGAACAAAGATTTAAGCACGAATACTAATAAGGAGAAAATGAAGGCTTGGAGCGATATAACAGAGAAGTAAACATTTTAATAAGTACCTGCATCTCAAAAAAATGACTATATCATATATACATATAATGATCATATTTAATCAAAACATGTAATTTTTCGGATTTAATCTAGCAAATATAAGGACAAGAGACAAAAAACAATTGATGAATCAGTGGAAGTGCACTAAATTGAATACAAAAAAAGAGTTGTCATCTTATCGCCGTGAAACATCAAAAACTGGAGGTGGAACAAAGCCACCATCACCTTCTCCAGACACAATGGATATGGCAGAGATGATACCGCAATGGTTTGAAGTAGATTTCAATGAATTTGATTGTGATGGTGTCGAGGTAGGAATGTTAATTATAAATATGATGGTGATGTTCAAGGTTCAACCTCTCAAGCATAGGCACATACTTTATTCCCCTACAGGGTAGTTAGAGATATTGTAATACCTCAAAACATCCATGTTGCATTTGTAGTACCGAAACTCTGTCCAGCCCGAAGTGAGCCCATTCCCACTTATAATGGACAGTGGGTATAATACACCTTATAGGTGCGCGAGAGGTAAGAACCATATAAAAATAGTTTCTAGACTAAAAATGGCCGCAGTGGAAAGACAAAGTAAAAAACTTCTGCACGACAAAAAGTATATAATAATGATTACTAAGGGATAGTTCTAAAATCGGACACGGGTTTCGCCTCTGGGTGTTCTCAACGCACTGCCCGCTGGTCGCGCTGCCACTGCCTGCAAGCTCCACCCACCGCGCCCGTGTCGTCACACATAGCGGTAAAATCACCGACGCGGTGGAAAAGAGGAGTGTTATTATTGTTCGCCACATCAGCCCCCCCGGAGACCGTTACGGTCGAAAATAATCCGGGAACCGAACACGACGCCCGCTCCGAGTACAGCGATCTTCCACCACCGCTGGCTTCGACACTGGATCTGGTGATGAAAGTATGAATGCGGGCTTGACTCTGTCCACTGAAACAGTTACAACTTTACCGTTAAATTCAATGACAAAGGTTTTATCTCCTCGCTTTATCACTTTGCAAGGGCCCACATACGGTGCTTGCAGTGACTTTCGTACAGCGTCTTGGCGAAGAAAGACATGTGAAGCCGTCTGTAAATCTTTGCTGACGAAAACTGGAGTAGCACCATGGCGAACTACCGGTGTAGGCTTAAGTTCTTGCATTTTATTCCTGAGTCGTGACACAAAATCGGAATAGTCTACGACCTGTTTTGGAGAATGGTTGAAGAACATACCAGGCAGTCTCAATGTTTCTCCGTATACTAACTCTGCGGACGACGACCCAACGTCTTCTTTCCAAGCAGTCCGAATGCCGAGAAGAACCACCGGAAGAGCTTCAACCCAGTCGTCGTTAGCATGGCACATGATCGCTGCCTTGAGTTGCCGGTGAAATCTCTCCACCATACCGTTCGCAGCCGGGTGATAAGCTGTGGTCTGTAAATGATTAAATCCCATTATACGTGACAATTCCTTAAAGAGATATGCTTCGAACTGCCTGCCTCTATCAGTTGTTATCTTCTCAGGACAACCGAACCTTGAGATCCAACCATAAACAAAAGCATTGGCCACAGTGTCTGCTTTAATGTCCTGAAGCGGCATGACCTCCGGCCACCGCGTGAAACGATCAATAGCTGTTAAGCAATATTTAAATTCGTGACGCATTGGTAATGGGCCTATGAGGTCGATGTGGACGTGGCTAAATCTATCCGATGGAGGAACAAAATCACTGACAGGAGCACGGGTATGTCGAATAACCTTCGAGCGTTGACAAGCCAGGCAGCTCCGTGTCCATAATCTGCAGTCCTTTTTAATATTGGGCCAAACATACCTCTCAGAGACCAGCCTAACGCTTGCTCTGATCCCCGGATGACTCAACCCGTGCAAGCAGTCGAAAGCTTGCCGTCGAAATTGAGGAGTCAAGTAAGGTCTTGGTGTTGAGCATGACATATCACAAATAACTGTCTTACCAGAGCCAGAAATGTCTATCTTCTGCAGGTCCAAAGAACAGTTATTGCTGCGTAACAAGTGTTGTAGCTCGTTGTCTACGATCTGTGCTGATGAGAGAGTATTTAAATTAATTACGCTAGTTATTGTTTCTACTCTGGATAGAGCGTCAGCTACTACGTTATTATCGCCTGAAACATGCTTTATGTTTGTAGTGAACTGCGACACAAAATCAAAATATCTAAATTGTCGAGGTGAGCAGTTCTCAGAAGCTTTTTGAAACGCAGAAACGATTGGCTTATGGTCGGTAAAAATTGTAAAATCCTTAGCTTCAACCATATGCCGAAAATATTTCACAGCTTCATAAATCGCTAAAAGCACTCTATCAAAAGGACTATACTTCTTTTGAGCGGTATTTAATTTCCTCGAGAAGAAACAGAGTGGTTGCCATACAGAATTAATATTCTGCTGTAAGACAGCTCCGATTGCGTTGTCTGATGCATCCGTCCACAATGTCAGTTCTGCAGCTGGATCAGGATGCGCTAAAAGAGTAGCTTTAGCTAAACTAGCCTTACAAGACAAAAACGCCTTTTGCAGTTCATCAGTCCAAGTAATATTAGTACTGGGCTTAACAGCTGGACCAGAAAGAAGCTCGTGCAACGAGGCCTGCTCTTTAGCTGCACTAGGAATAAATCGTCGATAAAAGTTAATCATACCCAGAAATCTCCGAAGCTCCTTGATCGTCTTGGGTGGAGGAAAATTCTGGATAGCTTCTACCTTTTGTGGAAGTGGTCTGGTACCTGCAGAGGAAACGATGTATCCGAGGAATTCCACTTGCGACTCACCAAACACGCATTTAGATGCATTAATCATTATTCCATAGTCCTGGAGGCGCTGGAATACTTGATGCAGGTGGTCCAGATGTTGAGTTTCGTTCTGCGAAGCTACTAAAATGTCATCAATGTAAGGGTAACAATAAGGCAAATCTCGTAGTATTTCATCCATAAAGCGTTGAAATGTTTGAGCAGCATTGCGAAGGCCAAAACTCATGAATGGAAACTCAAACATTCCAAATGGAGTTGTAATAGCTGTCTTCGGAATATCGTCCGGGTGAACTGGTATTTGGTTGTATGCTCTAATTAAGTCTATTTTACTAAAGACTGAACATCCAGAAAGGTTATGAGCAATGTCAGCTATGTGACGAACCGGATATCGGTCGGGTATTGTGCGTTCATTCAATGCACGATAATCGCCACATGGTCGCCATTCGTTGTTTTTCTTCGGAACTAAGTGTAATGGCGATGACCAAGGACTGTCAGATCTGCGAGCAATACCTGATCTTACCATATCCTCGAACTCCCTCACAGCAATACGGAGTCGATCCGGTGCCAACCGACGAGGACGACTGTAGACTGGAGGTCCAGAAGTAGTACGGATATGATGCAGCGTATTGTGCTTAACCTTGAGCATAGACAGGTCTCCAGCTGGACGAGTGATGTCGGGAAACAGTGACAAAATTTCGTGGTAACGTGAGGTACCTGTAAAAGATTTGATGTGGCATAAAGCAAATGAAGCAGGTTTAGCTGAAGCACTAAGCGATGTAACATTGTCTATCAAGCGATTAAGCCTAGCATCAACAAGCAAATTGAAATGCGACAGAAAATCTATGCTTATAATAGGTTTGGTTACATCAGCTATCACAAACCGCCACGTAAAAGCTCGCCTGAGTCCAAAATCTAATATTAAATTAAACCATCCAAAAGTGTCTATCACTGAACCATTCGCTGCAAAAAGTTTATAGTCTGTTTTATTCAAGCGTCTATTATTAAATAATTTTTTTGGATAAACACACAAATCGGAACCAGTGTCAATTAAAAATTGTATTTTAGTCTTACGATCGGTTACAAACACACGGCCACCAGTCACACTATTACAGTCACGCGTCGCCGCCTTCACTGACTGCGCCGCTCGTTTCCCGGCGGAAACGAACAGGATGTATTTATAGTCCAAATTCGCGGTGACGTGGTAGAATTTTGTTGCATCTGCGGTAATGTTGGCCAACGCAAATTGACCCTCCAGTTGCAAAAACCAAAGTGCAGGTTCATTTGGCCAAAATGGCGGAACTTTTATGCCAACGCGGCACACTTCGTCTTTACCTGCCGTAGCCATGTTTCACAAATAAAATGTCAAATCACACAACTAATCACGTAACTAATCACGTCGGGGTCACCAATTTATAGGTGCGCGAGAGGTAAGCACCATATAAAAATAGTTTCTAGACTAAAAATGGCCGCAGTGGAAAGACAAAGTAAAAAACTTCTGCACGACAAAAAGTATATAATAATGATTACTAAGGGATAGTTCTAAAATCGGACACGGGTTTCGCCTCTGGGTGTTCTCAACGCACTGCCCGCTGGTCGCGCTGCCACTGCCTGCAAGCTCCACCCACCGCGCCCGTGTCGTCACACATAGCGGTAAAATCACCGACGCGGTGGAAAAGAGGAGTGTTATTATTGTTCGCCACAACCTTAATACCTGAGTGCGAACCACTCACCATGATACTTAAATTAATAGATGTTATTTATATATTTCAGGATATTACAAATAAAATCAAAACCATTATTAAACAGTTTTTTCTAAAAAACAATAGTCACAAACCTTTACACTACATATACTATTTACACTCACGCACTGATACACTCACATATATTAAACACTATTCTAGTGCGATCTCACTTTATCTCATGGCTCATGGCTACAAACACGTCACAAGTGATTATAAACATTTATTCAATCTCGGCTTTACTGCGAATTTCCTATCCCAAGTAAATTATAATTTCTCGAAGTGTACGGAAAGTATCTGGTTACTCATTTATGGATAGTCAGACTACAATCATGTACGAATTAGATAACATACAAATAGCCCAATCTAATGTCCATACTATAAATGACTTTTCAAGACAGACAACCATACAAAAATCTGATTTCACGATAATATCACAAAATATAAGAAGCATTTACAATAATTTTGATGATCTTTTAATAACTTTATCTGAGTTCAAATTTCAAGCTGATGTAATAACACTGACCGAGGGATGGATCGATCCACACAAGCCTATACCCCAAATGGATAACTACACTCACTTCGTTACAAGCCGCCATCTAAATCGTAGTGATGGCGTAGTTGTCTACATAAAATGCAACCATAAAACTATCGTTCAAGAAATAAATCTAAAACATGCATCTTGCTTACAAGTCAAAGTTGGTAACTATACCATGTTGTGTATTTATCGCTCCCCGTCTAACCTTAACGCTGAAAATTTTATAGATTCATTAAATAGTCACTTAGTAACTTTACAAACTCAGAATAACATTATAATAACAGGAGACATCAACATAAATCTAATACAAAAATCCAGTGAAACATCTCAGGAGCGCTCGAACCGATTACATTACCTCAATATGCTAGCCATGCATGGCCTGCTCCCGGGTCATACACTGCCTACTCGAGATAGCAATTGCATAGATCATTTCATACTAAAACTTGATAGGTGCATAGGTACGTGTGCGTCTATTACCGTTATTGATTCTACAGTTACTGATCACAAAATGTTATTCTTAAAACTATCCTACCTCGCTAAGTCGAATTACAATACCTCGAAAATTAAATCCTCAATCAACATGGAAGGCGCTTTAAGTTATTTAAAAAACAGCAACATAAATGATCTAATTTACTATAATAACCCTATAATCTTAACTAATAAATTAATATCTATTTTAAAGCAGTGTATTCAATCCAATACTATCACTAGAGCTATGCCGAATAAGGAACGCCTTATTAAACCATGGATTACCTTAGGAATTGTTAGATGTATTCGTAATAGAAATGCTATGCAAGCAAAACTCCGAGCTGATCCTCATAATGAAATTCTTAAAATTACATACAGGAGATATAGGAATTTCTGCAATAGTTTAATAAAGAAAGTCAAACGTAAATATGAAAAAGAAGACCTTGCTAAGAGTATAAAAAACCCGAAAACTTTGTGGAAGAAAATAAATACCCTCACTTATCGTAACCAACCTAAAACGCAAAATCTAGAATTACTAAATTTAAATGTTTCTCCTCAAAATTCGGTTAATTTGGTAAACGATTATTTTTCAAACATTGGTAAAAACTTAGCTAAAGAGATAATTCCAGTTACGACGTTACATAATAGAACAGATGTGATTAGACCAGGTCTCGTCTTTTGTGCTTCTAGAAACTGACCCTCATGAAGTATACCTGACTATTGTGAGTCTCAAAACTGACAGTGCTCCTGGCTGGGATGGTATAAGCACCAAGTTTCTTAAATATACTAGGGAGCTAGTTGTGCCCATAATTACTCATTTGGTTAATCTCTGCTTCCGACAGGGAGTGTTTCCACCTGCGCTAAAACAAGCAATTATTACACCTGTGTACAAGAATGGTAACAGAGAAGATGTTTCAAATTATCGCCCAATCTCCGTTCTCACTGCCATATCAAAAGTACTTGAAAAATTAATTAATAAAAGACTAATTACCTACCTCCAGAAGTATAGTCTACTTTCAGACTCACAATTCGGTTTTAGACAGGGTCTGTCAACCGAAGATGCAGTTACCTCACTATCTTGTCATATTGTTAATGAAGTTGATAAAGGTAATAAATGTATCACAGTTTTTATCGACTTAAAAAAGGCATTTGATACGGTTTCTATCCCTATTCTGGTGCAGAGACTAGAGAACATTGGTATTAGGGGTATTCCACTCACATTGTTCGCTGATTACCTCAGTGAACGAAAGCAAGCAGTTAAAATAGGTCAATACATCAGCGAACAATCTGACGTCACATATGGGGTCCCACAAGGTAGCGTTCTGGGGCCGACCTTATTCTTAATCTACATAAACAGCTTATGCGATTTAAGAATTGACAGTGGGAAAGTCTACTCCTACGCGGATGACACTGCTGTTGTCTTCACTGGGAAAACTATTGACTCGGTGCGTCGACATACAGAAATAGGGCTTTCCAAAATAGATAACTGGTTAAGAGAAAACTTATTATCATTAAACGTAAGTAAAACTAACTACATTTTCTTCACTAAATACAATAGCGCCCAACCCCAAACAGATCTAGAAATAAAAATACATAACTGTAGCACCAGAGTAAACTGTACATGTAAAACTATAAATAAAGTTCATCACACTAAATATCTAGGAGTGGTAGTTGATCAAAGAATGTCATGGCATGAGCACCTAGAACAAGTTATAAGTAGGATTCGAAAGCTTATTTGGACATTTAAAACTCTAAGGCACATCGCTGACAAACATCTACTAATACAGATATACACATCGCTGGCTCAGTCAATTTTAGTGTACTGTATCCCAGTTTGGGGGGGGTGCTACAAAGATGAAGTTCCTGGAACTGGAGAGGGCACAAAGAATTTTACTAAAAGTAATGATGTTTAAGCCTTATAGATTTTCCACCTCTGATCTTTATGCCTCTTGTGGTGTCTTATCGGTTAGGCAACTGTACATTTTTTGCACTACCTTAAGATTGCACAAGTCTCTTAAATATGATGGTCGCAAACTGAGCAAAAGACGCAAATATACTGTTGCTCCTGTTGAGAGATCTAAATCAGTTTTTGCTATGAGACAATTTCAATGCCAAGCTGCTAAACTTTATAATAAATTAAATAAAATATTAAATATATACACATTGAATAAACATGAATGTAAAACGTCGCTACTTAACATCCTAGAAACATTTAGCTATGAAGACACTGAAGCCTTTGTAGGTAATCATGAATCATAATACACTAGTAAATAGTCAACTTCTACAATCAGTCATGAAAATTCATTCTCATAAACACACAAACACACACACACACATACACATACACACATATATCATTATTCACATTTTAACCTTAGATTATGTTTAGTAAATTGTAAAATTGTAATACTTAGCTTAGCTATACGTGTTAAATTAAATTATAATTAGTTAGTACACCTATGTAATGGAAGAGCGGGTTCTCCTAACACAAGTGCTTATGCGCTTAAAAGGAGGTCCCAATCACTTATCAGCTATTGTAAAATCTTTGAGAAAACGAATAAAAATATAAAAAAATATAAATATAAATCATTTTGGAAACAATTGATATCCCAAAAGCAAATAAAGCCAACAATGACAAGGTAATAAATCAGTTTTGACATAAATTGAATACTAAAAAAGCCAAACAAAGGTATGCACAACAGTGACAACATAACTTAACAATTTCATTATTTTGTAGGATTAAAGAAAGGTTAAAGAAAATCATGTCGAACTGAACAACAAGAATCCCCAAACAACTCCAAAGAAACATACAAGGAAGACACCGTTATTATATTTAAATTATCTCTATCTCTAAATAGAATAAAAGAAAGTTGCTATCCAGGTCTGTAGCATGTGCTACAAATTATATTATTAACACATTTATATAATTATATTAATATAAATGTGTTAAAAAATTTATAATATGAATTATAAAAAATTTTAAGTTTTGCATGGACAGAGCTTAAATTAATATTCTCTTATTTGTTGCAGAAAGCAAGTAGTGGTTTTAGTTTTGGAGAAGCCTCGTAGATGCACAACCAAGTAATGATTAATTTAAAATTACAAACCGAAATTCTGATGAAGACATTAGAATCACATAAAAATAAATAGTATAATGAAATAAAAATGTTTTAAAGATAAATAGTGTTTTATTTGTTTAATGTAAGAATAATAATAAATATTTATTTATTTAATTTTTCAAATGTAAACTGAATTTTATTGACTTTAATGACTCCTTTTCCAGTCTTTGATTATTTAATTGTAATTAATTATTTGCATGCAATCAAAAACTATTTTTAATAATGCCAAAGAAGTATAACTTCTGACGCGCGTACATAAGTACACGCACCCTTTTTTTAGACTTGGTTTTGAGCAAAGGTAGGGGAATGCAAAGCGTTGCGGTGTGTGAGGGGGATGAACCTTTAGTACCTGTAGACGATCAGCATCCACCGCTTCTTGTGTGCGTGCGTCCACGCGTTTGGGCGGTTCCTTCAAGGGATGATGCGGCAAAAACGGGTGAGCGCTTGTTACAGTGGAATTTTAAGAAAGCTGATTTTAATGCATTGTATTCGGTTAGAGAAGTGGATTGGTCTGATGTATACTCGTCTGATTTAAATCTGAGTCTCAATTGATTCTATTATAAGTTAAACTCTGTGTTTGAGGAATGCGTGCCAAAAAATTCCAGGAACCTAGGATACTCAAGGTATTTATATCCAAAATGGTACACAATGGAGGTAATTAAAAAAATTAAACAAAAAGCCTCGCAGCATAAGAGATACAAGGTCACTAAATCCCCAGGAGATTACAAAGAGTTTAGCTGTTGCAGAGCTGAAGTCAAGAAATTAATCGCATTGGCTCTTGAAAATTATACTAAGGCTGTTGAATCAAATGTGATTGAAGATCCCAAGTCATTCTGGAGATTTATTAATAGTAACAGAGTTAATAGAGAACCATCGGGTGTTATTGAGAACGGAGAGGTACTACCGTCGGATAGGAGTGTTAAAGCATTTGCCGAGTATTTTAGCTCTGTTTATGTTACGCAAAAGCCAAAGCTTGACGTCAGTGCAGCTGTTGCTGTAGCGGGTTGTTCAAACGGGACTGCGATATACAGGAGGCACTTAAGCGACTTAAGCCAAAAATGGCAGCATACCGCCTTATATCTTGAGAGATTGTGGCGTTGTACTTGCTGAACCACTGCTACTCATATATAACCTGTGTCTGAAAGCAGAAACATTTCCCACATGTTGGAAAAGCAGTCGGGTAATTCCAGTTCCTAAAGTAGGATGCCATGATAAAGTAGAACAGCATAGGCCAATAGCTATATTGTCAAGTCCGGCGAAGGTGTTGGAAACTGCATTTCAAAAGTGCATACTTAATCAAGTGAGCTCCCAACTCTCAGAAGCTCGACACGGGTTTCGGTCTACGAGGAGTACCACTAGCTACCTCTTAAATTATATGGCTAATATTAGCCCAGTAGTGGACAGTGGAAAGCAGGTGGACGCTGCCTATTTCGATATTAAAAAAGCGTTTGATTTGGTCGCTAACGACGTGCTTTTGCAGAAGTTTGCACAGGTAGGATTCACTCCACACTTATTGAACTTCATGGCTAGCTTTATGGAAGATCGAACGCAATACGTGGAATACGCTGGGTGTAGGTCAGAGGCTTACTTTACGAGATCAGGCGTGACACAGGGCAGTAATTTGGGACCGATGGAATTTATGATAATGCTGAATGACCTACCAAAAGTTGTCAAGAATGCAAAGTGCTTGCTCTTCGCTGATGATATCAAACTATACATGCCCATCGAAAGTACAGACGACTGTATACGGCTGCAGGAAGACATAGATTAGAGTTTAATTTGGCGAAATGCAAAGTCATGTCTTTCTCGAGAGCACGATTTCCCACTCGATACAATTATACTATTAGTAGGTCTAACGTTGCCTAGAGTATCAGAGGTCAAAGATCTGGGAGTATATTTTAATGCCAATCTTGGGTTTGCGCAACACGTCGAGAAGACATGCAAAAAGGCATACAGAAATTTGGGGTTCATATTACGAACAGCTTGTGGCTTCACAAATATCAGTGCGATTAAAATGTTATACAATGCATTAGTCAGAAGTCACTTGGAGTGCAATGCAATGGTGTGGGCCCCATATGAGGCTAAATACAGTCTCATGTTAGAGCGAATACAAAATAAATTCACCCGTTACCTCTACAAGAGACTGTATGGAGTGTATCCTTTGTATCCGCTTATGTACCCGACCCTGTTTGTTCTGGGTATGGTGGGCTATGACCAGCTACGCCTCAGAAGAGAGCTAGCCTTGTCGGTGATACTTACGGGTCGGGTTCATAATCTGGACATAATGGAGAGACTGAGTCTACGGGTACCAAGTAGAAACCTGAGGCGGAAGTCTCAACTTTTGGATGTACCGCGCGCACATTCCAACTTGGTTAGCGAAGCACCACTCACGCGAGCAATAATTATAATAAATAGGATTTCTGTTGAGGTAGACCTGTTTGTTTGTACACTGACTGAGTTCACAAGAGTTGCTTCCTATATTATTAGTTATATAAAAATAAGTCGGGTTTTCCTTCCTGACGCTATAACTCCAGAACGCACGAACCGATTTCCACGGTTTTGCATTCGTTGTAAAGGTCTCGGGCTCCGTGAGGTTTATAGTTTTATAATTTATAATTTAGGAAAAAATTCAATAGAAAAGCGGGATCACCAAACGAAATGTTATATAAAACGAAGCCATCTGGTGGCGAAACGAAGTTCTCCGAGTTTGCTAGTTATAAGATTTAGGTATATAAATATATATTTTTCTTAATGTTTTTTATCTAGGTTAATTGGACTGGGTGTAAATATTGTGTTGTTCTATCGAATTAGTAATTAGGTACTGTAAAGATAGAATAAGGATATGGAATAAATAAATAAAAAATATTGCCATCAACTTATGTGGAAAGACCTCGCCACATGATGCAAAATTATCAGAATTCTATGGCAATTGTATGCAAGTATGGTAAACCAGACTTATTTATAACATTTACGAGCATTCCGAATTGGCAGGAAATCTTAGATAATTTACAAGGCACTAAAAAAGAACATAGACCCGTTTTAATTGCCAGAATTTTTAAACTTAAATTGGAGGAACTTTTAGATGACATTACAAGGAAACATATTTTTGGAATACCGAGTGCGTGATTTTACACCATTGAATTTCAGAAACGTGGGCTTCCACATGCGCATATGCTTATTATTCTAAGAAATGAAGATAAACCAAGGTCATCAGTGGATTATGATAAATTTGTGTGTGCAGAAATAGCTGACCCAGAAAAAGACTAGGAACTTTTTCAGACTGTGTCAAAAAATATGATCCATGGGCCATGTGGTCCTGGATATATGAATTCACCTTGCATGATGGAACTGCCTCTAAATGTTCTAGAAACTACCCAAAGACATTTTGCGAAGGATCTAGAGATGGTACTCCCTATCTATGTAAAAAATTTAATACTCACATAAATGTTGAAATTTGTTCAAGCGTCAAAAGTGTGAAATATATAAATAAATATATTTATAAAGGTCATGACCGAGCAAAGATACAAATCACAGTAGCGGCACAAGAGTCCAGTGATCAATTGACATTAAGCAATGAACACCATGATGAAATTAAGGCTTATATTGATACCAGGTATGTTTAGGCGCCTGAAGCAGTTTGGCAAATATTTGAATTTTCAATGCACAGAATGAGTCACACAATTATACAGTTAGGTGTTCATTTGTTCAACCAACAAACTGTCGTATTTACAGATCAGAACGTTCATGAAGCAGCTGCTAGATCTGCTGGAAAATCAACATTATCAGCATTTTTTGAACTAAACAGAACAGAAAAAAGTGCTCGACAATATCTTTACACTGAAATTCCGACACATTTCAGATTTATCCATGGACAGTGGCAACCACGAATATCTCAGTCAGCGGCTGATAAAGTAATTGCAAGAATGTATAATGATTGACATGATTACCACCACACATTCTAAAATTGAAAGTTGGTTGTATAGTAATGCTTTTGAGAAATTTGAACCCGACTGTTTGGTTGTGCAACGGAACTCGTCTTATTGTTAGAGCGTTAGCTTCACGTGTCATTGATGCCGAAATTATTTGTGGTAGCCATGTGGGAACCAGAGTTTTCATTCGGCTGGAGCCGAATTCGAGGCCGAAATTTAGTCGGCTTTAGTTTCCCATTCGCATAGCATTCGCTATGACATAAAACAAAAGCCAGGGACAAACTGACAAAATTGGTATATTTTTACCTAATCCTGTGTTCACTCATGGACAGCCTTCTCTCGAGTTCGAAGATTCGATGATGTAAAAATTCAAATTATCAATACCACTGAACAAGGCTTGAAAGGTAATAAATATTTATCTAAAAATGTTATATATAAAGAAATTGTATGATAATCAATCTGTGATGTATAATAGAGAATATTTCTTTATAAGTACCTTTACTAAATTCTCAGATAAGTACTCATTGTAAAATTACAATTTAAATACTTCCTTATATTATTTTTGATTTAGCCGATTTGAAAAAAAAAGAAGCACAATTTAATTTTTTATTTTTAAAATTAGTAAGTACTTAGAGTAGAGAAAAAGACTGAGTGCTTAAAAAAAAAAGAGATTTACAGAGAGTAAACCTTATAAATATGTTTTGTTAATTTAGTCTTAGTTTATTTTGACTGTTGATTTAAAGTAAAAATAATATGTGTAAAAACTTTTGCAGTTTTTATTTACTATATTTATTAAACACAACGAACGATGCTATACGAATCTATATTTAATATTCTTTGAGAACCGATGACTACATAAATATCTACCTATATTTTGCACCTAGATGTGTATTATGAGTCAAATTTCACCCGAGCGAAGCCGGGTTTTCATCTAGTAAGAAGATAATAGTGAACATCATGGTAGGATATCTTGGTGCTCAATCGTTCGCTCTGTTTCAAGATTTCCATATTTCTGTTAATTTCTTCAAATTGTCGATGATCAACTTATGTTACTAGACAACCTTTTATGATAATAGACCTGAAAATCTTTAGTTTTTATTATACAACACTCCAAAACGCTCATCAAACCCGCATTCGATAAATTGTTTAATATAATTTGACGATAGCAGAATAATTTTATGTTACAAAAAAAAATATTTATTCGATGTCGATAATTCCAGCCAATGATATATGGTGATAAAGTTATTTGACAAATTCTTGTGTTAGGAATCGTCTCGCATAAATCATGGTCATCTTTTAAGTGCCGAATAACTGATATGACAAAACATAGTTGTCAACGGACAATCAGGAATGATAAGAACATCCACATTAGCCTTAGCCGAATCTACCTCAATTTGAGCGTTACATTTTCCCAAACTGTTAACCAAAGAATCACCAAAACCCCTCAACACAGGCAGGTCCTGTGTTGACCAACTAAAAGCTAGTTCTTTCGCCACAGACTCAGTTAATATAGTACATTGACTACCGAAATCAACAAAACAATCTAGTTCACAGCCATTAACATTGGCTTTTTTTAAATATTTTATCTCGTTCCTGAAATATCCGTAAAAAAGGCCTTATCATCACTAGGTTCCTTCCTAACAGGACAATTTGCTTCAAGATGTCCAACTTTATGACATTGACTGCATCGCTTTATGGGTTGCTTACACTTGTAATACGGATGGCCAATTTCACTCCAGTTATAATGTTTTGATTGTTGGTTCTGATCTCATTTGAATGAACTTATTTGTTATCTGTCGCTTATTATCAGAAGCACTTGATTTTGAAGCGCTATTATTCTTCTCAGTTCTTTTTACTAATGTAAATGTATGTGGCAGAAAAATGGCACGAACAAATAAATTGAGTGATGCAGAAAAAAAATTAAGAAAAAAAGAATATGATCGAAAAAGGCGAGAAAAAATGAAAAATAATACTGAATCTTTGGAAAAACTGCAGGAAAAAGAAAGATTAAAATATTTAAAGAAAAAAGAGAAAGGTCAGGTAAAATCATCTATTCATATGGAAGCTAGAGAACTTAGACAAAAGCGAAAACAATGGAAAGAAAATAGTAAAGTGTATAGGAATAAAAAAGCTATAGCACACCAAAATTTACAACGAATACTTGATTATACACCTCCATCTAGCCCAGTATCAGCGCAACAACTGAGAGAAAACTTAGCTGCTCGAAATAGACGACAGATGCGAAGGCGACGTGCTGTTTTGTATGCAAAGATTGCATATTTGGAAAAAAGACTGAAGAATGTAGTGAAGTTAGGAGAAAAATACAAGAAAAGATGTATGAGACTGAGAGAAAAAAGATATGACCCAGAATCAACTGCAAGTAAAGTAAATGTGCTCCTAAGGAATATAAATGTTCCTAAGAGTGTGAAGAAAAAATTACTTTTCGGAGAAGCGTTAACAAAAGATCTACAGACTAGTTACGAAGATTTAGGTAAGAAACATGAAAAAAAGAAAAAGTATTACGAAATGTTGAAATTGAAATCACTGCAGAAATATAAGTTACTTCATGTATCGAAACCATTTTTCAAACATGATACTTTCAAAAGACAAAAACCTCGAAAAATAAGCGGTAAAATGTTAAAGGTAAAGGACGATGTAATAAAATTTTTGGAGAAAGATGAAAACTCAAGAATGTGCCCGGGGAAAAGAGACTATCTTAAATCCAAAGACGGTAAAACTCGACAAAAGCGTGTTTTATACGATACACTTTATAATTTACATCAAAAGTTTTTACACACAGTCAATTATAAGATAAGCTTATCAACTTTTTGTAGATTCAGGCCCTTTTGGGTTACTTGGCAAAACGTGAATGACCGAAATACTTGTCAATGTATACAGCACGCCAATCAGTTCAGTATATATATAGTTCAGTATCAGTTGAATGATAATTTCTAAATTGCATGAAGTCAAAGCATTGAAATTTTGTACCGTGACTTCAGCTTTAGCGACAATAACCTGCAATGTGCATTCCACAAAATGTCTATTCAGGAAATGTTTAACCTGCAAGGAACGCTCATTGGATTACTACTTACCAATGCCTAATCAGTTGGTGACTTATCGACAATGGATTTATGAAGTCAGTTATTTTGAAAAGGATGGGAAACTAAAGACAGTTCGTAAACCCTTGAAGAAAGAGTACAGGGTTAAACTGAAACAGCTTGTTCAAAATCTAGAAGCAGCATTACCACTTTTTTTTTCACATATGGTGACTATAGCACATCAATATCAAGCCATTCAAAATATAAAGAAAACTTTGACAATTAACGACATTCTAATTCATATAGACTTCAGTGAAAATTATTGCTGCAAGTACAACGAGGAAATACAAGCTGTCCATTTTGGTGGAGGAAGGAAGCAGATAACAATGCATACTGGAGTGCTTTACTTGCGCAAGGATAATGAAATTAAACCTGTATCCTTTTGCTCTCTCTCTAGCGACAATAGACATGACACCATGGCCGTTTGGGCTCACTTAAAACCCATATTTGAGTGGATAAAAACACAAAATTTACCTATTTCCCGATTACATATTTTGAGTGACGGACCTGTTAACCAATATAAAAATAAATTTATGTTTGAAATGGTGCGTCGCCATTTGTCGCTCATCTATCCAGAAATCGCATACTTTTCGTGGCATTATTCTGAACCCGTACATGGTAAAGGAGCGCCTCACGGTGTCGGTGGAACCCTGAAACGGACAGCTGATAAAGTCGTTGCAGACTGCCATGATATCGTAGACCTGAATTCATTAAAACCTATTCTTCAATCCAGGTGTCCTCGTATTTTACTGTTTGAAGTTACCACAGCAGATATTTCACTGATGCATGATCTCATAAAACAGTCCAGTACTATTCCTACTTTTCGGGGAACACAAAAAATACGCCAGTTTGTATTTTTTAACAACACATTACAGTGCAGAAGACTTTCATGCATAGATTGTGAAGAAGATACAATCTTCACACTCTCTCACTATCATTTGGGATATTTTCAACATAAAAAGTAAAGTTTTGAGTTAATTTTTCTTAGAATATAATTTTCCTTTATTTGTACTTTTTTTAATATAATATAACAATAAATCATTCCCTCACTCTGTTAATCATTCCCCCATTTATTTATTTTTTTAAAACGTCATTTTTAGAGATTTTATACAAAAATATGGATGACCATTACTCCTAAATAAATTTCTTTGAGCAACTTTATTGATCTGTGCCAAAGAAATATCTGTAGTTTATAAAAAATAAAAATATAATAATATCTCAAATTTTGAAATTTGATAAGAAATACCCAATTAAAGAAAAATATAACGATCAAAACTGCCCCCTATACCTAGGTTTCAAATTCAAATTCAAATTCAAAAATCATTTATTCACGTAGGTAACACAATGTACACTTGAGATTCGTCATTAAAGAAATAAATATTAATGCTTCTAATTTTACATTTACTGCCAGTTCTCAAATCAAGGGCGTAGAACGGAAGAGAAGAACTGGCAATAAACTCTCCGCCACTCTTTTTAATCGCCATGTTTTTTTTTTACACAACGTTTGTAAGGAGCTGCAACGATTACACCATGTTCCACATGACATTTTAAGTAATTAATAATAATAACATAAATTAAAAACAAAGACTTGTCCCCTATCAGCAGGAGGCATGGTGAAGGAGGTATAGTGAAATAGGAGCACGCACTTACTTTCTCGTGGGAACAACACGCAAACACATAGTCGAAATAATTAACATCACATCATAACATTTCGTTGATTACGCCAAAGCTTTCGACACCATTTCTCACAAAAGCATGTGGCAAGGCTCTTGGTGAATGTAATGTTCCTTATGAAATAATAGAACTCATACAAAATATATACCAGCAATTAGCAAAGCGTAAGCCGCGTGAAGTTAGACAGAATTAAAAATAAGCAGAGGCGTAAGACAAGGCGATCCTTTGTCACCTAGAATACTTGTAACGGGTCTACAGAGCGTATTGAAAACCCTTCAATGGTAGAAAAAAGGGATAGAAATAAATGGTCAGTATCTAAGCGACTTGAGATTCGCCGACGATATAGTTATCTTCTCAAACAGTGGTACGCAGCTACAAGACATGCTTAACGAATTGGTCTGCGCAAGTAAAAGCATTGGCCTAGAAATGAATACCTCCACAACTAAAATTATGACTAACAGCAAAGAACGACCAGTTTTTGTCAACGCCACGTTGAAACTCTTGAATATGTTCAAAACTACATATACCTAGGAAAACAAATATCGTTTAGTCAAACATCGACCGACATGTGGATGAAATAAATAGACGAGTAAACCTAGCATGGAACAAATATTGGGCTTTAAAAGAAGTACTGAAATCCAACCATAACTTAACTATAAAAAGAACAGTCATGGACACATGCATACTTCCATGTCTGCCATACGGATGCCAAACCTGGATTTTTAACGAGGCGATATTAAAAAAGATTGGAGTATGCCAAAGGGCTATGGAGCGCTCCATTCTTCAATTAAAACTTAAAGACAAAATAAAAAACAAGGTGATAAGACGTCAAAGTACAAAAATAAAAGATGTTGTAACTTATACAAAAAGGCTAAAATGGAAATGGGCCGGTTACATTGGCCGCATTTGTGATGGCAGATGGGTCAAAGAGACCCTTACTTGGAAGGGCCCAGTCGGATGACGAATATAGGATGCCCACCGATAACTTGGTAGGATGAAATAAACGGGAATAATAGCGGGAAAAAACTTACATTCTAGCACTTAAAATTTGACATTTCGAAACACAAAATACAACTATTCATTTTTCCAGTCGAAAAAAGATCAATGCACTATATGTGCTAAATATAAGCAAGCTGAATCTAATTAAAAATCGTCTCTTGAAGAAAAATACAGAAACAATTTGAAAATTGAAAAATGTAAGAAAGATTACGTGAAATGAAAAAAGAAGAGAAAGTCAGAGAAAGCATACACTTTCGTGGCTATTTTTGATTTAGAAAAAGTTTTGAATGTACCACAGTATTTTATTTACTATAAAATAAAATATCCCGTGTACAACTTTACAGTTAAAGAAACATGAAAAATAGAACTGTCTACACTCCCGATCAAATTTATGGAATCATAATTAATGCGAAAGTGGCTGGGGAGAAATACACCCTAAATGAAATGAGTCAGTCTAAGTTTCTTGTTATGAAAAAGCTTGTGGTGCCTATAAGATGGCATCAAGATAATAATGGAAAAAAGGTGCGATGCATGAAAATCCGAATAATTTCCTTCTTAAGTATAATTTTAATGAGGAATACTCTGAACTACGTATAGATACGTAACAATACATCAACAGTCGGAAACAGACAGTGTCGTGGGCGAAAAGATAACAGTTAAGTTCAAGCCCCATAAGTGAGGATTCAAATTATGCGTTTTATGCTCTCTGTCTGGATAAGCCTACAGGTTTGAGATTTAATCACGAGCTAAGAACATAGACAGTTTACCTGGCGAACCAGACCTCGGAGCTGTATCGAATACAGTTATACGATTGTTACGACCAGTAAACCAAGGCACGTCAATCATATAACTTATTATGACAATTTTTATACGAATATTCCTCTGCTACATTACTTGACCAATGAAGGTATTTATTGTCTTGGAACAGTACAGAGAAACAGGCTTGGAAAGTCGTGCAAGTTGCCGGAGAAACAGGAAATTATGAAGACTAACGTACTCAGAGGAACATATAACGAAAATGTGGCCTCTCACGAATGCCCAGAAATGTCGGCCACAAATTAGAAAGACAACAAACAAGTACTATTACTTTCCACACTACGAAAAAAACTAAAGGCCAATGTTCAAGTATCATGTCCTCGGGTCATAAAAGAATATAATGCACACATGGGCGGCGTTGATTTGATGGATAGCTTCATTGGTCGATATCGCATCCGCATAAAATCGAGAAAGTGGACAACGAGGCTCTTCTACCACTTGTTAGACATGACTGTCATCAATGCTTGGCTCCTATACAAAAAGGTAAACACACTGAAAGGAAAACTTCAGAAGAATATTATGAAGTTAGCAGATTTTATAACTGAGCTTGCCGATACTTTATGTAGATATCAAAGTCACTCGATAAAAATAAAAGGGGAGACCCAGTACCAACAGTCGACAAGTTACTACAGTACCTTCTAAAGACCCCGGACAGGTGCACAAGTGCTACCCTCTACTGAAAACTAATTTCAAAACAAGGATAGGGGCAATTACGGGCAGTTGTCTCCTCAATAAACATCTTTTTGTCCTAGGCGCGGCAGACAGCCCCTTGTGCAGAGGCTGTTTCAGAGCAGAGGAGTCAGTCACCCACATAGTCCTGGAATGCAAGGCTGTTGCTAAACAACGTGCAGAAATCCTCAGAGCAGTGAGGTCGCTCCGTGAAGCCTGTGTAGTGCCCAGGAGTCTTCTGTGCTTCTGGAAGGAGCTAGGCTGACTAAATTAGCCAGGACTTTACACACAACAGACCAATTATGAGTCTTAGTGCGGAAACTGAGTCCACCAACCTAATACCTAATATCATTAACTGATGTGAGATACTTTAACTAAAAGGCGAAAAACAACATTACCATTCCATGTCCAAAAGCTGTAATATAATACAAATATAATCGACATATGGGTGGTGTTAATTCACATCTTTTAGACGCGCTACTGGGCTATTACAGAATTCAAATAAAGTAAAAAAAAAATTACCATAGAATATTCTTTCACATGATAGATATGATCACAGTAAATGCCTGGCTATTATGTTGACACCAACTTCAAAGTAGCTGTAGCAGAAGATTTGTGTTGGGCCAATTAGTGTAAGTAAGTAAGTAGTGTCACTACAAAAGGTGGATACCCCTCTAATTCCATTGAAAATATGATTGAAGACAAGAAAGTGAGAGGATCAATTGCAATGTCATCTAAGGACGCAAGAAAAATGCATGAAAATCTACTCTCTTGGACAACAACAACTTACACCTTTAAACACACAAAGAGATCTTGGCATAATTTTTTTTTTTAATACTATGAGCAGATGAGTTGCAGGATGATTTGCGGGTGGAGATATTCCTCATTAGGAATATCTACCATAATAATATTAGCTCAGTCAATGCTGCTGAGCTCCAGGGTTCTTCGTCTTTTGAGTCGGTTTATATACTCCGGTAGGGTGAGTTGAACAGCTAGATGGTTAGGATGATTTTCCAGCCTAGCCTTGTACTTCTGAGCGTATACTTTTATTTCCTCCTGACTGTAGGTATGCCCATGTGTTCATGTACTTCGGCGTTTCTTATGAACCAAGGCGCGTTGCTTATTTGTTTAAGGATGTAGTTTTGTTTTCTTTGAATTTTAGTTTTGTTAGTCACATGTAGCTCCCCACAATTGTATCCCATAGGTCCAAATCTTGGCGTAATTATAAACAACTATTTGAAATGGGAACTTCACATGATTAATATGGTAAAAAGAGGTAATTCATGATTAGAAACCGCTTGAGATGACTCACACCAAGCACATAAAAATTACATAATATATCCACTCTAAGAAAGGGCCTGGGAATCTCCTATTTCAAGAAAAATTTCACCCTAATTGAAAATGTACCCGGAGGGCAACAAAAAAGGACATTTCTTGAGAACACACCACATGACAGACAACAAAGAGGAAATCTAATTGAAACATACAAAATTCTTCCTGGTCATTATAATGTGCAACACATTGAGAATATAATATTTACTTTAAATCAAAACAAGCATCTTTTGAGGTCGTGCACAAGTAAACACCGTTTAAAGTTCATTATTGCCATGCCTTATAGAACTTCTTCCCAAACGGTAGGTATGGTCCCTCTATGGAATGATGTCCTGGCGTCTTCACTGAATTATATTAAAAACAAATTAATTGTGTCACCATTTATGGGATGCTCTAACTTGTTATAAATCACAACCCAAAGTCGTTTCTGAGTGACGTCTGTTTTCATCTTTTCTTAGTGTCCTATGTTTATGTTAACACAAACATCAAACTCTTATAGAAAATAGTACACAAAAGAGTATGTACATTTTTAGTGCGTGTCTACGATTCGCTACAGTTTCTTCTTTTTAATACTCGTGTGATAACTAATAAATAAATAAATACTTATAATAAGAAATTTTTAAGTGACAGTTGGTGCATTTCGCCGATAGTGGTATTTTTTTCAAGTGATTTCATGAATTATGAAATATGTCAGATCATCAGACTCAAGGAGGCCGTATTCGAAATTCGAACGTGAAATTATACTTGACACTTGACAGTATGTTGTGTGCTTTATGAAGTTTCGTCCAAAGGCTACTTATACATTTTACAGAGTTATAGAGTATGCTAATTCTATAATATAGCCGTGATTTTGATTTGAATTACCTTACTAAGTTTTCAATTTAATATATTTATTAAAATTATTATTGTAAGTCCCTCACACAAAGTCCTCCGAATATCGTCACTTTCATCTCGTCTGTACTATTAAAAAAAATATAAATTTAATAAGCTTAAATCCATAGAGTACTGATGAGTAATGAGTGATGTGCGTTTTCCAACTACAGCAACGCTTCGCACAATTGAGCACTCTCAAAACTAATGCTCTCGCGTGCTTCTCGCAAACAATACCAACACAGTGACAGAAAATTGACCAGTATTTTTCTTTAAGTTGGCATTTATCGAAATTTTCGTTAGTAAATATTATTTATTGTTGAAAAATTTGTAAGGCTTTCGTTTCGTCGTAGATTTTGAAAATAATTAAAGTTATTTCAAACTGCTAAAAAAAAAATATTAGTATGGATGAAGGTATAAATAGTTACGTTTTTTATATTCCACATTTAAAATATGAATACAATTTTATTTTTAAATTCGTATCTGTAAACAAATTTATTTTACAGGATTATACTTTAGAAAAAATTGCAATGGTTTTGAAAAGTATATATTTTTTTTAGAAATCATTAAAAAATATTACTCAAAACGTAAATGATGTAAACTTCTTACATGAAACTAAATATTTTACTGTTAATTTAGCTTGTTAAAACCTTATATTCTTTAAAGGTTTTCTATTATTTCAATAAAAAAATATTGGTTGTTTCTAAAGTAGGTTTACGATCGAGATGTTTACGTGATAACGTCTTATTGGTGATATAAGTTTTTGGGAAGTAAGGAATTAATGAAGATAACAATTTTTTCAAATTTTAAATTACATCTATCGTTTTATTCACACTTTTGATGATAAATTTCGGGTGTAAAATGACAAGTTTACTTATTCGACTATGATATACATTTTTCTTACAAAACTTAACCGCACGAGAAAATCTCCATTCGTTTGTATGCCGCTAGAGTGAGATGAGACGGGAGATCGGTCCGTCTCTCTCTCGTTATACCTGCGATCGCGCTCGTGAGGTTTTTGTGTGACACAAGTTTCTGAACATGTTACCCGACTAAAACGATTTTAAAGACGTTATCACGTCAACAAGACATATAATTAATTACCTTAGATATGAATCATAAGGTGTTCAGTAGATTATAATTACATATTACATTCTCTTTATAATTGTATAGGTATATATATAAAATATGATTTCTCTATTTTGAAAATGAATTATATGTTATACTAACTGCTAGTGGAGGTCTGCCCTGGTGATGTGGAAGAAATGATGTTGAACCAATCATAGTATATTTCTAAATTAGCATATTAGTACACACATATGCTTCCTTAAGATAACCCTAATATACTGTAAGATGTAAGGGCAAAGACTGTGTTGGGGATGGAAGTTCTATATTATGTTGTAATTGCTCATGTATATGCGCGCACTCCTCACTGACTTCTCAACTATCCATAGTAATAATAAATAAATGTATTTTATGTCTGCCTAGATGCGTGACGTGGCACGCGAGGAGACGCCTTGGGACACGCTGCCGCCCGTGGTAAAGCGTCTCGGCACTCGCCTCAATTTCATCGACGTGGCGTCGGTGGTGCGTATTAGGCCTTTTTGAGTCCACAGGGCAATTAAGTCGCAAAAATACTGAACCCGGTCCGCGTGTGCCAGATGGAGACGGGCGAGTGTCGGGCCGACGGCGCCGTCAACCCCGCCAAGATGAAGAGCTTCGCGACGAGGCTCGTGAAGGCGGTCCAGAGAGCCGTCGCCGAGCGTGGGAAATCGCAAGCCCTTCGGGGACTGCCGCCGCGCGAATGGGACACGGCCCGCTTCCTGAAGAGTATAGCCGCCGTCGACGCCGTCGGCGCCCTGCTGCAGATCTGGTGAGTCGACGGTGCCTTCGCCGACCGACCGCCTCGATCGTTTCGACGCTCGAATCCTTCTCGCAGGCTACGCATGTACGAGGAGACGCGTCGCGAGCTGTGCCGAGGGGGCCGCGAGCCGTCGCTGTCGCTGCCCGAGTGGCGGCTGGTCGACCTGCTTCTGCTGCACGAGCCCGCGCTGCCGCTCCTCGAGCGCGCCGGCGGGCAGGTGTGTCCGGAGCGATCCCTCTAGGTACTGCCCCCCGCGCCGTGGAAATAATATTTCATCACAATTCTGCTATCAAAGAGCCACATATGTTTACTCGGCTTACAAACATTGATTTCGTACAATATGTTTCGTGATATCTTTATTATTGCGAAGTTCGCCTAGCTTACAAACTCATTAAACATTTTTAACTATATCAATGAAAGTTATCACGTTCAAGGTTTCCAATTACATACGAAAACGAATGATGATGACTCATAATTCATATCACATTTAAAGCGATAGGAGAAAGAATAAAAATGGAATTGTTTGTCCAACAAGACGCATACAAATTAAATCACTTGCAAAGTAACGACTGTATTATGTTTACTATGCTTTTGAAATTATTAATTATTTGCACTATATCCCAAGTAATTGATTTTAATATTTTTAACGCCTTACAAAAAATATTGGCAAAGTTACTGTGGGTTTATAATATTTTAAAGGTAGTATAGTATTTCCAAAGAAAATTGTTTTGTTACAGATAACGTTGCAGTGGAGAATGCCAATCAGAGCAAATAAAACCAATTTTAGAACTATCAGTTATAGTGTCCCTATGAGGACACTCGGAGTCACTACTAAAACCCGTTTATATATCGTTCCGACAATAACAAGTTCCAAACAAAACTCTTTGAACCAGGTGAGTGTATTAACTAGCTTAAATAAGGCAACGTTTTAGGTTTGTTTGTAAAGTCCAAAATAATTAACATATTTAATACATTTCCACATTTGTGAAGAAAAACGTGTCGATTACGTCACAACATAATGGTACTATAAGGCTAATGGGAGTGTTGGCATACCTATGTGAGGATCGTCTGATTCCAGGGTTTCATTCATTAAGGAAGCCGGAGACTCAGGCTACGTAGTTAATGGCTCACGTTGTCACGTTTGCAATTAGTCTTAAATAAAATATAAAATAAAAATAGCCTGTACTCGAGTACCACATAATCAGGATTACATGAGGTCTATGTTATTACATTTAATATTAGTATTCGACCTCCTCCAAATTCTTCCAATATTTCCCTGCTATCTCTTTTATGTTATCTTCCCAGGTTTCTGGTGGGCGTCCTCTCTTTTTTTCTTCCCCTGGGCCATTCCAAGTAAGGCTCTTTTTGAACTTTTCATTACAAACGCAGTTAGTCTTAATCACTGCTTCTGAATATATTGAGATAACACTTTCTGCGGCGCTACCATCAACAAGAGATATTTGTATTGAAGATTTTATGTTGTTTAATAAATAAATGTATTTTTCAGAACAATTCTACCGTTATGGACGAAGATGAAATTCCAGATATCTCTGATAAGACAGACGACGAAATTCTAGACAATATAATGGATAAAACGAATGGCACTAGCAGTGAACATTTTTATGATGACTCACCAATAAATGACATTGTCTCCGAAAACGAAATGAATACTGATATCGAGGAAAGCAATGAAGATGCCGATGCTTGAATTAAGTGGAAGATTTGCAAATAATAACTAATTCCTTTATCAGGGGTATTAAGTATTTTACTCTAAAACTGGCTGAAACTGGAAAATAATCACACTTAATATGTTCTAGTAAGCATAAATAGTGTTTAGGGGCCATCCATAAAGTACGTCACACGTTAATGGGGAGGGAGGGTATCACCGAAGTGTGACATCGTGTGACAAGGGGCATGGGGGGGTCAATACTTTTGTGACGTCACATGTTAAAATTTTAAATACTAAAACCATTGATATACAAAAAACCCAAGATGCATAGTTTCGAATAAAAGTAACGCTCGAAAGTGTCCCGAAACACTATTTCTGTCTCTTTCCATAAGTTACAAGCATATATTATTGCAAAATCACCCTATTACGCGAATTGTTTAAAGTTGTTATTATAACGATTATTTTTAAATACATACATAAATTTAAAAAATGTGTGACGTCACATCAGGAGGGGGGGTTTATAAAAATGTGACAACCAACCAAGTCCTAAAATTCGTGTGACGTACTTTATGGATGGCCCCTTATTTATAATTAATATAACTTTTAGTACATAAAATATTTATTAAAAGGAGTCCGTTTAGGCAAGGTTCCGAAGATACTGGCAGCGTTCCCCCTTTGAATAGCTAGACTAATTATTCTTTGTCCGAGGTAGCTGCTAGATCTTCGGTCTCCTGTGATGTCGACGAACCTTTTTGATATATCTTTAAAAAGCCTTAAAGCGTTAGGACCCCACGGACCAAGGGTTATTATTACTAAGTAATTATAACTAACTAGCAAACTCGGCGAACTCCGTTTCGCCACCAGATGGCTTCGTGTTATGTAACATTTCGTTTGGTGATCCCGTTTGTCTGTTGAAATTTTTCCTGAATTTTCTTTGCTATAAACCTCACGGAGCCCGAGACCTTTCCAACGAATGCAAAACCGTGGAAATCGGTTCGTGCGTTCTGGAGTTATAGCGTCAGGAAGAAAAACCCGACTTATTTTTATATAGTAGATTACTTAGTAATAATTTACTAGTAACTTACGCTAGCTGGGCGTTCCTCGTTTAGAACTTGGGACCCAGATATTATATTCGCATATCCTCATAGGTATGTTATCAGAAGCTAAGAACAGATACAAATGGAAAGTTCAAGAAGCCATTACCAAAAAGCGGTCTCGCAGAACACACCGTAACTGATATAACTAACTATTTGATGTGTAATTTTTAACAGTTTGGAATTAAAGTGGATTTATTATTATTATCCACACATATTCCACAATGAAATCAGCCGCATATGCCGTATGAACGCGATAGACTCGAAAGCTACTAAACGGTATTCACCAAAATATAAGGGGGCGTCCATAAATTACGTGTTTTTTTAAATTTTCTGTACCTCCCTCCCCCCCTGTTGAGATGTCGTGAGATTTTATTCAACGCCCTCCCCCAACCCCCAATCTCACGTGAGATTTTTCCAAATGTGGGTTTCTTACGTAAACGCGTTGGATTGTTAGTGTAAAAAGAAAAAAAATATTTCGTCCTTTTATTTACGACTAAAACAAAATAAGTGAAATGTTGAGCGTTTAGGTATGGAGTTAACGGGAAGTTGCAGAGATGGCCTTTAGGGTCAACTGTTTTCCTATTTTTTTTTTCAATCAGAAAAAAATTGCGCGATATTTGCTGAGACTCCCCCCCCCCCTCCCTCCAACGTAAGATTAAATGAGATTTGACTCGACCCCTCCCCCCTTAAAAGCCTCACGTAATTTATGGACGCCCCCTAATGTGATTCCGAAGTAAGGTTTATGTGTAAAGTTCAATATACGTTTGTTGGTGGTTTGATAAGTTAGCGAATTTTTGAATAAAGAATATTTTTTTTCGGAAAATAAGCATCTAATTTTTCAACATCCTTTTAATGTTTTTATTCCTTCCAAATAATCGGATTTCTCAAAACCCTCATAAAAGAGGCATTAGATCAGGAGGTTTAATGGGTAGGAGGCTCACCTGATGTTAAGTGATACCGCCGCCCAAGGACACTCGCACTGACAGAAGGCTCGCAAACGCGCTGCCGCCCTTTTACGAATTGGTACGCTCCCTTCTTGAAGGACCCTGATACATCAGTGTGTAGCTGGTTCCACAAAGTGCGGCAGAAATTGCCTTAAGAAACGCTCAGTTATGGAACGAAAGCCGTCGAGGTGATACGGATGGTATTTTGTAATCTGCTTTGACGTCCGATGTTGAAACTCAGCTGCAGGTATTTCGAACAACTCCTCTGAACACTCTTTGTGGTAAATGCGATAGAAAAGGGTTTGTTTCCGTGTTGACCTCTTCGTTCGACCTTCGTTTGCCAACAGGTAGTGGCAGAGGGCTAAATCGACAGAATATGGTGGATGAGGTAGAACTTCATAGGCCAATGTATAGTCATTTGGCATGTTTACTATACATTGTATTGTCTTGATAGAACGGCACATTATCTTCGCTAAATGTAGTCACTGCTCAATCAATATACACGGCCGAAGCTGCGGGCGGAAGTTAGTATATTCAATAGCGTTTAGGATTTCCTTTATAAATAGATAATTATGAATTATTATAATACTTTATAATTTTAATCACGGTAGCAAGAACGTGCTTGCTCAACGATTTCACAACCTGACGATAGCATTAAAATAAAACAATAGCTTTGTTAAAATATATATTTGTTCTAATCAAAAAATATTATGTATCAAAAAACAAAAGTATAATTTTATACAAAAACCAATATTGCAAATAGGAAGCTCTGTAATTAAATTGTTGCATTTTTTTACGTTTCAAACACTTTACAATTCTTTAATATTTTCGAAATAATCGCCATCAAATGATACCTTAAAAACGCACTTGATTTTTACATAAAAACTTTCCGACGAATATTTCTCTGAAAATCAAACTACTTAAACAACATAGGAGTAGCCCAATGGATTACCACAGCCGCAGCCAACTGGTCCCACCGCTGGGTACCCCAGAGGTAACTTCTCAGCCAGCAAGCTGCTAACGGTGAGTAGGGAGAGGGTATCGGCAAGACTGTTTGCGACTGCGTTAGGCCCTAGAGCAGTAAGAGCTGAGAGCGTCGGGGCTACGGCAGGGCCAACGCAAGGTCCTGCCAGTGCAGCCGCTAAGGGACCGGCCAGAGGAGCAGCAATAGGAGCCGCCACGGGGGCAGCGAGCAAGTTAGGTCCACATGAGCGAAGACACTGTGCGTTTACGCTCTGTAATAGAAATAAACAAAGGAACTCTTAGTGTGTGTGATAATTTGAATTCTTCAAAGCAGTTATTAATAGTGATTAATGTATAGTATACAGTGGCGTAGCTACCTAGGGGCTAGGCGGGGCAGTGCCCCGGGGCCCTCAAGCTCAGGGGGCCCTCGATTCCTCACCAGAAATCTCGATCGGACTGAACTTTTAGAAATTTCTCCCATTTTCAAAATAAATATGACAGGTTGCAACCCCACTTTAATCAAGACATTAATTTGAGAGAAATTCAAAAGTTATACCTAGGGAATTCCCCTAAATTCTTTCTGAAGGTTGGCAGTGTCGTCAATTTGACGGATAGTTTATATAAACCCTTGAATCTTCTGTATTTCAATTCGCCAAACCGTACCAAGTATTCATTGTAATTTATGTTTAAAGAAAAAACTTTTTACCGGATTAAAGTTATGTATTATTATAAATCTACAATTACTTATCATAATTTTAAATTGATCCGACGTTTCGTAATTTATATTGTTACTGTTTAATATTTTTATAACCTGCCCTGCACAAAAAAAATCTTGAGTAGCTTAGCATTTTTAAAGTATTTGTATATTTCATATTTTAATTTGATAAAACCTAATCAGTTTACACAGCAGTGGGGCCCCATTTTTTAATTTGCCCCAGGGCCCTTGGTCACCTAGCTACGCCACTGATAGTATAGTGGTAAAATAGTATTGTAAGCTAAGTAATTGTAATTTATTGAATGGATCTATACATCCCAAAAAAATGTTTTTAATAAATAATTGAACACAGACATTGAACAAACTAAGGCAGAGTAATTGTTAGAAAAAGAAACTTGAATAAAACACCAATTATGAATAATAATAAAAACTTACCAGGGCAACAGCCTGTAGAATCACAAACACAAAGAAGGATTTCATTTTGTCAGTTCAATAGAAATGTAAAGAAATTAATTAATTAACAGTATTTATAGCGAATGTGTCACAATATTAACGAAATAGAAAATTGGTAAGTAACAAATTCTATTGAAAATTGATAAGATGCAGAAATGTGTTGTAAATGTCAGGAATTCTTTCATAGATATCGTGAGTTAGCTTGTTACATCTATGTATATATATATCTAATACATAAAATTCTCGTCAATGTTCGTTCCCATACTCCTCCGAAACGGCTCGACCGATTCTTATGAAATTATTTATGCATATTCAGTAAAACTGACAATCGGCTACTGTCTTTCCACCTCCTGAGTGATAAGGGGTATCCACCCCAAAAAGATATTTTTTTTATTATGTGGCATTAAAAAATACACACAATTCTTAATTTTCACCCCTCTACGATCAACCCCTATTTTTTATTTGTTACTTAAAATTTTATGACTTGAACTCTGAGGTTTATATAGAGAAAAAATCACAGAAAAACCTAAAAGCTTTCATTTAAGAAAACCGAAGAGTTTCTGGGGTAGCATAGTAAAATGTTCCATGTTGGTATGGACTAAAAAGGTAGGCTAAGTAAAATCACATTAAGGAGAAACAAAGTTCGCGGGGGCAGTTAGTATACGTATATAAAATAAAGTAGTGTCAGTTACGCTATTTATAACTCTAGATTTGGTTGAAACCAGGAGACAAGGATACTTTTATCCTGTTTTCGTGGGGCATGACATAAAACGTGGTATAACAATGTGATTTACGCGGGAAAATTCGAAAGTGAGGAAGTTCTCATTTGAGATTAAATTATGATTAATCTAGATCTAGACTATGACCAGATTAAACCGTCACTCGCTATGACCATCAACTACAACACATCACAAGGCCAATCTTTGAAAATTTGTGGTCTGAATCTAGAAAATGCATGTTTTTCCCACGCTTTTTCCACGCCGTGGCATGTGGGAAGACCATTTATGTTATCCCATCTATCGGTGCTTCACTAAAGAGTGCAACTTATTGCCCAAAATACCTGGTCAAAAAATAATCATTAAAATACTCAATATTTATATTTATTATCCTAATAAAAAATTGAACAGTGTTGGCCTAGTGGCTTCAGCGTGCGACTCTCATACCTTAGGTCCTAGGTTCGATCCCCGGCTGAGCACCAATGGAATTTCTTTCTATGTTCGCATTTAACATTTGAAGGGTGAAGGAAATCATCGTGAGGAAATCGACATGTCTTAGACCCAAAAAGTCGACGGCGTGTGTCAGATACTGGAGGCCGATCACCCACTTGCCTATTAGATTTAAAAATGATCATGAAACAGATTCTGAAATCTGATGACAAGACCTAAAGAGGTTGTAGCGCCACTTAATAAAAAAATGAACTTAACACTACAAACAGAAACAATACAAAATCTGCTCAGTTATTGCTTCTAAGGCGGAACAAAAACAAGCGGAATCAGCTAGTTATATTATAAAATACCAACGTATTTATGTTAATTAATTCGGTTCAATATTAAATGAGTAGTTTATAGAGGTTATTTAGCCAAGAATTATTATTACATTTAGGTACTGTTTGTTTAGTTCTGGGCAGTGTAAGAGTGAGTAGCTTGGGTCTATTCTCAACGCTAAGGTCCTGCCTTCGAATCACCAATGCACTCATCATTGTGCGCATTTAACACTCGCTACAGTGAATGAAATTTGCGAGAAAACAGCACAGTTCGCCACAGAAGGAACTCAATAAACAGATACAGAAGTCTGAGGCTGATTTTATAAGCGTTACATAGATATTTTTCTAAATAAATAAAACAAAGTGGTGTTAGTTACACCACTTATAACTCAAGATCGGCTAGACAGACGTTTGTTATCTCTTTTTTGGTGGATTCTTCTCCGTTCCAAATAGCAGAATAAGCAACAAAATATCGGATAAGTTATCGAATAACAATAAATAAGTACATTAATTTTACGAATGCAACGCATCATTGGCGCTAGAGAGAAGAGGCCTAATGTGTAAAACTGCCATTCTTCTGTCGCAATGGCAAGCAGTAAAACATTTATGTATTTGCAAAAAAAGTGTTCATATATATATATATGAACACTATATATATATATACAACTTAATGAAATCCTATAATAAGTTTAACTAAAGCAACAACGATATTATTAGACTGTAAGGCTGAACGAAGTTAGCCGGGTATAAGTCTAAGAACAAGCCAAGGAATAGCCAGGTTGAGTATGTTCATCGTGGTGTTTATTAAATTTGTATGTGTCAATTTTATCAAGTTGCCCCATTAAGGCAAAATCCCAATAATAATATAAAGGTACTTTTATTCTTGAGTGCTGTTACAATCATATTAAAAGTCCTCTAAGTTTTGAAAGACTCTAACTTCAGTTTATAAGTTAGTGATTAAAATTTAAAAAAAAATGTGCGTGTACTAGTGTACACACGTTAGAAGTGAAACTTCTTTATGACCTTATTTTTCGAAAAATTATCTATATGCAACTTTACAGAAATTGGTTAAATAAAGTTAAATTAGATAAAGTTTAACAAAAGGCTTTTAATATCACAGACTTGAATACAAATAATACAATTATTTCATTTTACCTTATTACCACTAAGATTATTACAGAATTTCATAAATTGTAATAGAATTTTTAGTATCATTGTTACCGTTATTATTCATTTTTGTTATTAATGGTTTAGAATCTCTTGAATCAACCCTGGTAGGGACAAGAAAAAGACGCGCGTAACGGTCAAATGTGACGCGTAACCGAAACGTGTGACGCGTAACCGTTTGTGTAAAAAATGTTACACAAAATTTTTTCCAACCCCCAATAAAGAAGTTTCACTTCAAAAAAGACTTCCTACTAAAGATTGGAAATTGTTCTTCATTTTAAGAATATACCGACTATGTCGAAAATTTAATTTTTACTTATAAAATTTTAAATAATTAATTTTTTTTTATAGTCTATAGTATTTTTTACCATTTTGTCTTCAAAACAATACAGTCTGGTTTTCATGAAATCAAAACAAATTTAGACAAGGAGATACAAACAATGTGACGTCATCATAGCGGGTTGCACATGCGCATAGACACGGTTGTTTCACACGGGGCTAAAAATTGGAGCTTAGTTTGTTAGTCTGCTTAAATATTATTTTTTCACAACTAACTTATAATCGTTCCAAATGTCTGATGAACTCCATTATTCTGAGTTTGTTTCAGTATTGAACAAATAAAATATTGAGATATATGAACTAGGCCTTAGGATTTTTATTAGAAATATATTTGTATATTCTATGTATACAGCTTTAGTTTTCAAACAGAACTTAATACTGGACTTAATGTACTATGACTCCTGGATGGGGCCGAGAGCGACCACGGTGACCATCAATCGCGTTTGGTCTTGAGCTTCGCAATTTACCTCGCTCTTTTCGCCTTCCTTTGCCTCATCTCTAACTCTGTGACAACGTGGGAAGTCGGGGCGTGGTCTTGGTGGGAATCGGTGACGGAGGTCAGCATCGCTTTAAAAAAGCCACCTGCTTTGTGTGGTATTGTAGTGGAACACTATGTAAGCAGAACCCTGGCCAGTAAGCGTTATCCACTCTGGGACCTTCTGCAGCCACCCTCACTCGTGCCAAGTTTTCACAGCTGTTGTATAGGTATCTGAGGATGTAAGGCAAATTCTGCGCTTCAAAACAGAATCCACTGACTAGGAGGAAACCCGGGTAATACTGAGCTGGTCGGGAAGCTCTGAAGTGGTTTATCTCCTGTTTGTCTAAACGAAACAGGCACAATGATTGAAGTACCCGAAATAATGAGAAACCAGACCGATCAAACATATAATATAATGATTGAAGATATTTAATTTGTTAATTTCAAAAGTACATCGAATTTACTTGATTATCTTTTTCCAATATGTAGTTTCCATCATGTAGTTTCTAAGCTTTAGTTACCTAGAGGTTCTTGAACCAGTTTGAACCCGTGTGACTCATACGTATCCCTAAAAATTGAGGGGTGAGGCTCAGTTACAGTTATATCGCATTATAATATAGCATTTCATTGCGGCAAGAGCAGTAGTGCAAAAGCTTTAAAGCCTGAATGTCGTTATTTACTATAAAACATTCTAGAACATACAACCAAAGTAAAAATAAGATTAATGTTTATAACAGTGAAAAGACTAAAAAGAAAACCGTAATTGTGAGTGTTTTAACTTGTGAAGTGTAAAACCCAAGTGAAGTTATGACGCTCCATGCCTTAGCGGCATCTAATTACATGATAGAGGAACAAAGGTTTAAAAATATTGATCTGAAGAAAAGTAGTATGCCATCTTTAATTTCAAAAAATTGGTAAGTGTAAAATATAATCTTAAAACATCGGTCAATACTTCAACCACAACATCCAGTATCGATTTATTGTGAATTTGACGGCAATGATTTGACAGTTGACACTAGCCTATAGATGAGTGATTAACTGAAATTATAATAAAAATTCGAATGATAAACGGAACGTTTTTTAAAGCTTTTAATCAAGCACCCGCATTATATTCTAATTTAATTTATTAAATTCTAAAATAAGCATTATATTTGTATTTATAATGGTTATTTAATAAAAATAACCCAATGAATAATATTTTTAAGTATTAATACAACAAATTCTTTTACCATGCTAACAAAAACAATACATTGTACGTAATATACGTAAAATGAAACGTTTAGTAAAAAAAGAACAAACGTCACATATCCGGTCGCCATTGTGGAAAAATATAATAACCCTACCGAATTTAGGATGTCATCAATTGTATGATAGTGATATTCTATGTGAATAACTTTGAAATATCCAGTTTAATCTATTTGACAATCGTGTTTGAAAGCTGAAACTTGAAAGACGACATTATTCTCGTTGCTTTTCTGTTGTGAGACGTGTTCCGCTAATTTTGCGCATCAAAACCCTACGGTGCTAACCGTGTTTTCTTAACAAGTACTTGAAAGGCTTAAATACGATTTGCCACGATGACGAAGTTAATGCAAAAGTTAAATTTTAGTAATAGTAATTTTTATGACGTCGCAGGTGTCCTAATTGAACCCAACGCTGCGAAAATTAAAAACATCTAGTGAGTATCGAAACTTTTTCTACTATGATTTAGGAACGACATCTAGGCTTTAGTACACTTCTGACATCATTTTATGGTAAATTTTTAGCCTATTACGTATACCGTGTGGTATAAATGTCCTTGTCCTTTGTTCTACGTCATCGTTAGGTGATTGTGTTATTAAATTGGATCATAGTCACCTTGCAAATCAATTATATGAAAGACGGTCTTTTATAATATTTTAGTTTTACGAACAAACATGGAGTTTAAAAATATGTATAATCAATTATCCTTAACCAAAAATTTCCTATTTCTATCTGCAAGAAACCAGTCTAAATTTTTACTAAGTACTTTATATCTCTTATAGGAATTTGATGAGTTTGTCTATTGCATTATAATGATCTTGAAAATAATATAACTAAACTATTCAATTCAAATGATATTTGATGTGAAGGTGCTTCTGTTTGTGAAGAGGGTAGTTTTAATATAAATAATCATTATAATGATATAATAATAACAATATTTAATGGAAAATAAATGAAATTGTTAATCTATAACAGCAATTATTGTCCTTAATTTTATTACTAAGTCATAATTAACTGTTAAACTTTTTCTAACTAGGTCAGAATCATATCATGATTGATAATTTGTATTTAGGTTAAATTAAACTAACAATTTTGCAACCTATACAGATTTTAAACATCATACCAAGTTAAGCTACAAAATTAGTTAGTCTTCTATCAATGTATCAGTGTGCCGAGTGTTGGCAAGCTTTTATAAATAAATAAGACCTTAGGGTAGGTTATAATTTTATTTTGCAATAGGCAATGTTTTCTGTTATTTACTATAACAAATTTTGCAGTAAATATAATGAGTGTTGTGTAACTTAAAGCTATAGGTTATAAATAAGTATCATATATTTCGTTGTCTTTGGAGATGTACCATTCTGGAACTAATAGCAAGGTTAAATAATTGACATAGTCAATTGAGCTGGTAATTGTCCATTGATGTGTGTGAGATGTATGATCATAGTTATGACGGATAAATAAAATAAGAAGTACATAGTTACGGAAGACAACAGTTTTTATTGTAAATAATCTATAAAAGTTCCAAGTTACTAGCCATGTCCATTACTATACTAGCTTTATGTAACATGATGTAAATTTATCTTTTGTCACTATTGTCCAAAGAAACTCTTGAGGTTCATAATTTTATAATGAACAATTTAGCTGGTATAAACCAACAGTAATATGCTTATCAAAACAGAATATATTTAGTTATCTCCATGTGACATTTCCATGTGATGTATGATAAGTTTATTTACTATGCTATCTAGTTTATATGAGTCATACAGATACTACCTTGTTTTGACTTTTGAACGACACAATAAACTTAATTACTCAGGCTTCACTCGTTTAAAAAAAATCACCTTATCCTAAACATCAACTAGATAAAAATCATTTTATATATTATTTTTACCAGTACTAGTTATGTACATAAAAACATATTCAATTTAATTGATAACTTACTTCTTCACATCCTAATATAGCTGCTCTTGAAGAGCCTTGCTTTGTATAGCTTTATTTACCATTGTGTTAGGGTTTCTCTAAGTTCAATTGTGTAAAAAATATACAATTCTCTTGTGTTTTAAATTAATAAAAATAAGTTAACTTAGTTATAGTTATGTGTGGAAGCGATTACGTCAATCGCGTCAATAATGTTCGAAAAGCGATGTTTATTAATGCTTGACTCTAAGGAAAGGAGTAAAAATTTTCCATAATGGAGAAATGATACTCAGGGCTTATGTAATTTAATCGCTGCGGGCGTATGTGCATTGACTCATGTTTCATTCTACATAATAAGAGATATAAGACACATACTTAGGTCATTTTTATTTTAAACTTTCACATGCGGTTTTGATGCAATTTCAGGGGATGGAAATGTAACAAGTTAAATGCATTAAAACTAAGTACAATCTTAGTTACCAAATAAAAGTGCATTAAATTTTTTATCAAACTTCTAGCGGATTAAGGGTAAAAAATATACTTTGTAATTTTTTAATGTTTTTATCAAATAATGGTTGTTTTTAACAATCCTTTAATTTACTACATTCTCTTGCTATATGACTTTCATTCTCATATGATTAATATTTATACGGAAAGTTCTTATACTCGGTAAATTGTAATAAAATAATCAGCTGTGGACACTGGACGGCCATTTGCAATATTGATCCAATATGGCGGACGAAGTCGAACCCAAATAAACAACAGTCACATGTTTTGGCCTGCGAATTGTTTACGGTTTATTTTTAAAACAGGCGTGGCTATGGAGTTTCGTTTTCTAGTAAATTTGTTTATGACGCATAGAGTTAGAATTTAGAAAGGTGATAATATTCATAAGCGATAGAAGCAGTGTAAACTATGTCTTACGATGAATTTTTTAATGGCTCAAATACAAACGTAGGTAGTCTATTTTCATAATGAAAAATTGCTTTAGCCGTCAACAGTATTATTGCCAAAACATAACAATGATGGCATAATATTAATAATTCAAAAGTGCATAACATGGCAACGTTTCAAAATGACGTAAATATATATGTTTGGTCGGTTAGTAAGTATATTTTTACTTTTAAATTTCTCTCTGAATTTACAAAAAATTTTTAGACATATAAATACTAGTCCGCCTATTTGACACTGTTTTAATTATTAGGGTGCTCTTTTTATAAGTGTGATACGCTGCATCAATTTCTAGGTATTTATAATAATCTAAAAATCTGTAATTTTATGTACCTATCCATTACAATCAAACATACAAGATATCAATCTATTAGTAGTATTAATGTTTAAACACGTGATTCTTACTTTATAACAGTTAATTATTATGAAATCATTGCTGAGACCAATTATGATAAATTGAATCATCAACTATGTGACCTATGGTTTTTATTACTGTCACGTTTTGCAATACGTTAATTATCCCTACGTTAATCGTATGTATTGTGTAAAGTGGAAAAATATATTATGTACGTGAAGGCAGTGCCGCGTGCTTAACAGTACATATATAAACAATGAAAAGGTGTATGTCAAACGTGGAATCGACTACTAACTACTAAAATTCAATGGAAATGGAAATATAATATATGAATCGAAAAGTAGGTATATATTTTTATTTAGGAATCAATTTAAACCACCAAATGTGCATTTGAAATATATTATCATTTTTATTCTAGTTATGGTTCACTATTTATGATATAATGGCTTACAAATAAGATATAGATATATACTGTGGCGGGCTTTTTTGTGGGAATATTTAAGATAAACTTTTTCATCATACATAACATATGTGTAACTCTAGCGGTTTTAGCAGCGCACGCCAGAATAGCTCGCAGATGGTAGATTTTTGGACAATTCACACAGTATCTTTTTAAGTTGTAGCCTACGTGTTTTTCTGATGTATAAGCTATATTTATACTTTATTTTTGTAAAGTTTCATTAAAATCCATTCAGTAGTTTTTACGTGAAAGAGTAACAAACATCCATCCATACTTACAAACTTTCGCTTTTATAATATAGGATTCTTTACACGTGTCAAATGATGTTTTATATAAGACTGCCGGAGCATTAATTAATTTCCAAAGCATTTTGTTGTAATTTTAATTATATGAGTTTTAGGCTATTTTTGTTGTAATCAACAATAATGGTTAAAATTGTTGCCAATTGTGCGTTTTTGAAGAAATTGTCTTTTGCGTCGTATTCTATTTATAATTTGGCAATCGCCCTATAGAAATGTTTATCCTGTATTCTTAGTTTGATTTGAGATTTCCTCTGAACCACTCGTTATCACAGAATAAAACATTCTATAGACAGGGTTTTGTTTATGGCACACAGTAAAGGAATCTTTTACAAAAAGATTCCAATAAAATTTTGACTAAAAATAAAAGCTCTAACAAGTAAAGTATTGTCGTAAACATTCCACTTGAGTTGTGATATCTTTTATATTTTTTAAATTTATACTACATCGTTGCACGTCCTACAGAAAATAAAAGAAGATGGTTGTGAAAGTATACTGGTGAGTTTTTTACACAACACAGCCGAATTAGGTATTACTTAGATAAATGTATTAATTAATTTTTATTAATACATTAAACTAAGTAAAGTTTGGCTATATCTTGAGTATAATTGGTGCTTGTTATATATAAAAATTATGATGTAGGATTACGAAATAAATAATTGTTTAAACATTTCGTAGACACTCTATTTGCCCATGTGAATTATCAATATTTTTGTTATCACAAAGATTTTCATAAATCTCTGAAGTGTAATAAAATAAATCTGGGTCTTAGCGTGCAATATTGATAAGCATTTTAATTCTATTTTCCTTGGCTGAATATTTCCTGATAAGCACGAATAGGATGTTATTTACGAGTTTTATTGCATTGTAATTTTATTTTAACCTTCACTAACGACTGATAACAATTGTTTGCTTACAGAACACGAAAAATTCGTTTCACAATCCGTAAATATTTTCCTAACATTTTTGTGTGAAATTTTATGATGTGCTTATAGTCGTTCCTATAGAGTTATGTGTTAAGATATTATGTGTCCTAATTGAAATTCAAGTAGAGCTGAAACCTTATTACTCGAGAGGTCGAGATACATTTCACCAGAACGGCTGTAGATTTATTATATATGTTATTTCAAGTGTCGCATATTAGAGATTGTCCTAAATAAACGGCTACTGCGCATTTAACGGCTCATGGCTTCGGAACCTTGATCCTTCATCATGATCACCAGAAAGCGGCTAAAAAGGAAAGGACCGCTTAGCGCGCATTAAGAAGACCTCTATTGGTTAATGTCGATTCCTGATATTTCCAAGTATCTTGTCATGCACCGGAAGTCGCGCGTAGAGTGTAGATTGATAATTATTTGTTAACTGCGTCTCACTGTCAACTTTCTGAACGTCTGAAATGTTTTATAACTCAGAATGAGTTATAAAACTGATTCAAGGGAATAAGCGATAATTTGAATAATTATTTCCATAACTCGGTGTTTCGAGTACTTTTCCTGTCGTGTCGTCGACGTGTATAATTAATTCGTGTTTATAACCTTCAATGTTTTCCAAGTCAAATACTTGAAAAGTATGTTTTATGTCGTAAAACGATTGTTTTGTATGTACATTTAATGTACAATCATTTTGAATTAGCCTACAAATGAAAATATATAATTAAATGTTGTTTTTTTTTCAGCGGCGATGATGCGTCATCTTTGAGCGCGGCGGGCAGCAAGCGCTCGGCTTTGTCGGCTTCCGACGCCGAGTGTTTTTCGCTGTGCCTGGGCGCCGGGCCTCTGTGGTAAGTTCTCATTGAACCTTTTGGCTCTCGGGCGTTTAAGGTTTTTGCTTCATAGAAAGCCAAAGCAATTTAGATGGAGGTATACCTGAACACATTGTCTTTATTACGCGTTTTAGAAGCATTTGTGGGTAGGGGAGGGCGGGGCTGGTACTAACAAATTCTGTATTAGGAGATATATTTTCGTTGATAATAGACTTTTTCGTTTTATTTTTTATTGAAAACATGCTTTGGTTATTCAGCTATGATATTAAAAACAAAAATCATCAGCTATGTAAGTGCTTCCAGAAAGAGAGCCATGAAAACCAAAAAAGTCATTTGTTAATATATACCCCGCATGTGGGGCGAATATTAACGGAGCTGGGGTAAGTATTAACGTAAGGGCCAATTAATAACAGATACTTGAATTATCTCAAATACTCAAATAAAATGTCACTGAAATTAATGAAAATGTTTTATTGCCTTCAATGTTAAACAAATTAGTACTTTTTATGATAGGAACTGAAAGAATATAACAAATTCTTTTAAATCTCCACTTAATAATAATCATTTCTACAGTTTGAATAATTTTAAGCCTAAAAAACATTAAACACATTGTTTAAACTTAAACTTTTTAGGTTCAACAGTCTTTAAGTTTCTTAATGGAGTAGAAAAAATAGTATTATCTTATAAATCTGTTACGAACATTTTTTTTAAGTAGTTTAAACATAATAATTAAATAAAAGTCACATAAAGTTTTTAGTATCAGTCTTAAAAAAACCTCTATGAGTTACCTTAAGCAATACAGTATTTTAAATCTACTTGATATTCATCAACAAATGTCACAGTGTTAATACTTTTTAGTACGAGACAGTCTTTAGGTATATTAATAAGGTAACTAGTTAATCAGTCTTAATCTAATTTGTACTTAAACTTGCCAGCCTTTCCGTCTCTTTTCCAAGATTCTGGAATATTATCTATCTTGTATCGAATGGCAAGCTCGTAAGCTAATTTTTTGACGTCTGGTCCAAAATAGATATTAGAACATTTGACTAAATAATTAGCTATCATTGTTTCTTGCTCAGAATTGAAAACTAGACGGTTTTTTTATAACTCACAGCAACAGAAGTTCCCTCCTTTTTTTCTTTACGTATTTAAATAGTGTTACGTGACAAATATCGTATTCAGTAGCAACATCTCTATATTTCCTGTTTTTTACCAGAACTTCTTCATCTGCCAGCACAAATACTTCTTGAGATGTAGACCCCCTTGTACTCTTCCTTCTGTAATTTCTCATTCTATAATAAAACGTACTTTTTGTAAAGAACAGTCGTTTAATATCACATGTTAATACTGACCCCACCCAATTTGTTAATTTTAGCCCCAAGGTCACTTTTTATATTTTATCAATTATAGAAAATAAACTAATCAAAATATTTAGAAACAAGTATAATAGTTTTAAAATCAATAAAATACAATTCCATTTAGGATTAACTTTGATTAAATTTAGTGTAAAAATAAATCTTAAATCAATTTATTACGAAGTACAAAAAGTTTGTTTACCTGTCAATTCGAAGTTATTACGCACAACTATAACTAGCGTCGGCCGATCGATAACTGACAAGTTAGGACTTGTTCGGCTGTGTATTCTAGTTATTCTAAACCAAGCCTCATTTTTTTATCACTTCACGTTTGGCGGGTATAAGCTTGTTAATTCTTACCTCCGTTAAAACCAGCCCCGCCCTCCCCTACTGTTGAACGAAGTTTAGAGCGGGTAATGTGAACTTAGTGGAACTTTGACTAAATTAAGACGGAGGGTAATTCTGTTTATTTTAATTATTCTAAAGTATAATTTTAAAGAGCAGCTTGAGTAGCCTTCTTCCTATCTGAAGCCTAGGATTGAAACTCCGCCTATAGCGGACACCAATGGAACTTTCCATGTGCGGTGTGTTATGTAACCTTATTAGACTCGGATGTCGAAGACGATGACGTAATAGAATAATCGAAACATTTGTAGTTACTAAAATGTTTGTGAATAATTTATTACCATATCTTCCCCAGGTGGTCCTGATGTCCCTGCTCACCAGCCTGCTCCACCCGGAGGGGTGAGCAGCGGGGCTTCGAGCCCCGCAACCCCGTCCACCCCCACACATGACGACAACCACCGTACGTTGATAATATTTTAATGTAATCTCACATTTAGGCCTCTTTTGCAGAGATATAACACTAAAAATATTTACTTTCAAATTTATGCTGACCCTTCTTCATTCAATTTTGATATTCATAGGACGACTCATTGGTCTAGTGGTTAGTACCCCTGACTGCGAATCCATGGGTCCCGGGTTCGATCCCCGGCTGAGATGAACATCGATGTGATCAGCATTTGGTGTTGTGCTTAGGTCTTGGGCGTTTAAATATGTATTTATATGTCTATCTATCTATAATATGTATTTATATGTCTATCTATCTATAATATGTATGTATATCCGTTGCCTAGTACCTGTAACACAAGCTTCACCAGCTTAGCATGGGACTAGGTCAATTGGTATGAATCGTCTTTAAAAAAAAAACTAGGATTGTAGTGGTACTAACAGCTGGGTCGCTGATGGTGGGATGGTATTAATTAAATCAATTTAAATATTTATCTAATTTGTTTCACAGGCGACTTGTTGAGTACGTTACTATGGTCAAGCGTAAGTTCGCTCAGCAACAGCGAGGAGAGCCTCAGCTCCGACTCCACTGCGCCCGCGCATCCCATACATCGGGAGGAGGTCAGTATATAGTCTTAATTGTGATGTGAACAATATAAATTACATTTAAATCGACGAATCAACCTTGTCACACTTGCAAGGCTGATCTGTGGTACCGATTTTCAGTGATTGATTTTGAATTAGAAGTCACTTCGACTCCAATAATATTGCGATCTCAAGATGGTTGCCTATAATTCTGGATATTAAATAAAACAAAATTAATTCGGTGGCGCTACAACCTTTTTAGTTCTGGGCCACAGATTTCTTTATCTGTATTGTCTTTGATTAACATAACCTTTACACATTTAAAGAAAAAACTTTTTAACCGGATTAAAGTTATGTATTAATTTACAATTATTTAACATAATTTTAAATTTATCCGACGTTTCGCGTGCTTTACAGCGTGCATGATCACGGTGACTTCTTTATCTGTTTCATGATTTGTCTATCTAATAGGCATATAGGTGATCAGCCTCCTGTGCCTGACACACGCCGTCGTCTTTTTGGGTCTAAGACAATTGGGGATCGAACTTACGACCTAAGGGATGAAAGTCGGACGCTGAAGCCATTAGGCAAACACAGCTTAATTAATTAATTTTGGATATCAAATTTTTTACATTAAATTGATATAAATAATTTCAGACAATCCGTAAGATCTTGGAGCGCAAGGACTCGAAGGCAGTGAAGATCGACCTTAAGATATATCTCACTGAGAACACCTTTACACGATGGGAAGCTGTAAGTATCATTAAAAAGTATTTCATTCACATTGAATTTTAATTATATATATAATAATAATTTTGTCATTGAAGTAATTAATCTTTTACACATCTATTATATACTTGCTAAAAATAAAAATAAAATAATAATAACAACTAGGCATAGAAACTATTAATAAATTAGATTAAACATAACTTTAATCAACTTTATATGAGAAACTAAATAAAGAGAATTTGGCAGTGAAATGACTATAGCTATGAGTGGATTTTCCCAAAAAACATCAATATGTTCTCTTTACCTGTATTACAATATTAGTTCATGGTTGGAAGAGTTTTTTCTAACTCTATTAAAATCTAAAATATCTATGAAAAAAATTAGTCTTAACTAGAGTACACTTTCGTCTCATTTTATCACAGTGTAATTAGGAAAGGGACATATGAGTATTTCTTAAAACGTTGGAATTACATGAATTAACAAAGATGTTTGTCTTGCTAAGATAGCTAAGTTTACAGATCACAAGGCTTTTAATAATATACTTGCGGCACGCTTGCGGTACGTTTGCGGTGCCTACACTAGTTTTATCGTTATCCTATTCCTTACCTGTGTATAGCAAAGTGCTAAACGTTCGCAGGTGGTGAAAGGCAACACGATGTATCTGCGTGTGCCTGGTGTGCTTCAGTCAGGAAGCAAGGAGAGCTTCATGCTGCTCTTGGACTTCGCTGAGGAGAGGCTTCGATGCTCCAAGTTAGTGTTTCAATTATAGAATCACTTGATTAAAAAAATGTCCTTTTTCCTATAAGGGAGCGTTCAAGTATTACGTAACGAATTTTGGGGGGTCCTTTTGTAAAACGTTACAATACGTGGCGGGGATTGAATAAAAAAATATTGTTAATATTATTTTCGACTTACCAGTACTTTACACCACATAATAACTTTTATAGTAACTTTTAGGTATAAAGAGTCACTAGGTGGTCACGAAACTTTTTATTATACTTGGGTACAGAAAACGTTACGGCGCGTTACTTGGGGGAGGTTGACGTAATACTTGAACGCTTCCTAAGTTGGGCAGAATTTTTTACAGATAAGGAATTAATATAATAGAAATAACTGTTAACTTTATATTATACAAAACTTAAAGTTATTTAATTATCACTACCCGCTCAGTGTATTCGAGCCTAGCATTAAGAGGGTAATGATTATTTTAAAATCTAGAAAGTACCTATACTATTAGACAGTATAAATAAACGAAATTACTGAATGATAAGAATTTTATTATAGACCAATACTAATAATAAACACCTACTATTATTCCAGCTGCATAATCTGCGTGCTGAAGTCTCGCCCCGACAGGGCCACCCTCCTGCGCACCTTCATGTTCATGGGCTTCCAGCTGCTGCCCCCCGGCTCCCCCCTCGCCGCTGACATCGCGAACCCGGCCTACGTCTTCCTGCACTACAATATGCAGTAGGGTTGCCAGGTATATTCCCCTTATTCCTTTACACTTGACATTGACAGCTGTCAAATTGTGAAATTTTTCATACTTGTATTTTTATTAAAGTTAACTGAGGCAGTGAGTAAATTAAATATTTAAATTAAATGTTTCCTTCACTAACACCAAAGAACGAATTTGTCAGCTGCCAAACAGCAAATCTCGACATTGACATTGACATGTCATTTCTAAGTAACACCTTGTCTCATCAAATATTTTTAAATGGTAGAAAGTATACATTACGTTAGTAGTAAAATGTAATTAGAGTCCCTTCGAATATTTACCTGGCAATCCCTATTGTGACAGCAATCCAGTATTTTATAAGCCACACTTAATGCAAACAAAATCTGATGTTAGAATTGGCTTCGCACAGTATTTTCTTGAAATTTCAAAAGCTGTCACCGTTTTGCCATTTACCAGTATTTAATGCACTTCAACTCGCTTCATTAGATTTCGGCATCAACAAGTCTTATTATAGAGTAGATTTAGTCGCTGAGGTTTACCTTGATCTCTTTTCGACGTGAGTACTTATGCTTTCGAAAATCTAATGATCAGTTTTAAAGAGATCGGAGTAGACTTGAGAATTTTCTAGAATTTCAGCTTTGGATTTCATTTTGAAACTGCAATTTTAGGACGTTTTTATTAAGCGTTACGTCGTCGTGTTACCCCCTCCGGGTTAGAGAGAAAAAAAAAATATAAAAATAATAAAAAAAACAAAAAAATGTTTGTAATATACTTTGAAAGTTTGATTTTGTTCATAATTTTATCTTAATAGTGTAAGCCTTGCAAATTGCTAATTGAATTGAAATACAATCTATGGAACTACTTTAACTTGATTTGGGTGAAATAAGGCGAAGAATATCTCATTCTTAATTGTTAGTTAATGTGACAAGGTTCCAAATTGCTAGCAACTTGCGAAGCTTTATGTGTAAGATTAATTCACATTTTTTTTTTGTATGGTAACACACTTGACTACAGGTTAATTGTAAGACTTACTGTATAATTTTTTAATTTCCAATCGTACTTACCCAATAAACATTTTTAAAATTTAAAATGTGTGTCAATTTTTTTCACTTCAGAATATTTCGATTTAACGTTAACGAGAGCAAATAATTTCAATTTAACGAATTTAAATTTCATTCATTGTTTTTAATAATTAAAGTAAATTAAGGTATAAAGGTTTAGATTTAATTTTTCCCCTAAATAAGGTTTTGGACTAATTTTGAGTAAGTTAGTATTTACTTGTACTGTTGACAGTTTGTGTAGTGGCATGTTCTTTGTGTTTCATTTTGGTTTCTTCAGAGATCAACTAAGATTTATTTATGGAATTTAAAGGCAGTAAAAGGATTATTCAAATTTACATTTTTTATGTTGTAATATTAATTAAATCAAAATGTATCAATTCTAATACTTCAAAACTAAACTATAACTATATTTCTAATTAGATTTCTTATACCAACCACTACACTGTATGGGCGTGGGTTTTATTCTCGTAAAATAAGTAATCGACAATCCATAACAAATGTCCCCCTGCCCCCTGCCCCATTGAGGGTATGGGCTTGAGAAAATTGTCAAGAGTACAAGATTTAAGTTTCTTGTTTTAAGTATTTGATCGAAGTATTTCATTTACGAAACACGTAGTTGTAAGTTATGTAAAGGTATTAAAAATAAAATAAAATATTGCGTGTTTTATTTATCTCCCATCAAACGTTGTCCTATTTGACCTAGCCACGTCTGTGGCTTGTATCGGAAAAAAATATCAACGAAACATGCGGACATTGTGTCTGCTCTTAGAACTATATTACTATAAATTGGACCAGATCTTAAGAGCGAATTGCAGTCTGTCTGTCAAACTTAAGTCCAATTTTGACAGTGACAGTTCGCATATAACATTTAATCATTTATAACCGAATTAAGAAAATGGTTGTCTGAGTCCTTTGAATTAATATTTTGCTTCCAAAAGATAGTGAACTAGACTAAAAATATAGGACTATATACAATATAAGACAAACGGTATGTCAAGGCGAAGAAGTCTTAATACAATATGTATATAATGTATTATTATTAGCCGGTATAATAATATTAAAATTATTTGTAAAGGATGAATTTATTATTTATTTTCACATGACTGTACGGCGGGTAAAACTTATTTTTTTTTATACCATATTGATACATAATACCAATCTATTTTGATGTAATCTACAGAAATAGTATATTATTTTATTTAAATTAGGGCGATCACAAACAAAGATGCAATACATATGTCAAAATCCAATAATTGTTTTTTCCTAAATATGTTCATGGTAATAAAGTATAATATCCTAGCGCAAATCATTAGAAAGTATATTATTTTAATGCGCTTTGTAGAATTTTTTTACGCAGCTTTTTTGTGCTCATAGATAAGACCTACATCAAAACTACAGTTTCAAGTTTTTTAATTAAAAGTGTTATTAACGAAGTCATCGACCGGTATATGTATGTAGGAAATAAAACAATAGCTCTTATCCGTACATCTGGGAACTGTAATTATCCGTGTCCTTAATGGACGAGCTTAATAAATATAGAGGGAGTAGTAGAGGCTTGGACGCAGGAAAACACCCTGAGAAGGAATTGCTGTGGTTGACGACTTCGGCAATTTACGCTAGCTCACAGGTATTACAATTGGTTTTTAATAGCAAAAAGATTTTAAGACGTAATATATATTTGCAATAATTACCAATACCACATTAAGCATAAAAAATGGATGAACTTAAAGAGAAAGCTTGCATAGCATAAGTTACAATGGAGTGATCGTATGTTGCGTGGATATTAAAAAAAATAATATTAGAAATCGAAATACTTCCACGGGGCTCCAGCTTGTTTATAAGTACGCATAAGTATTCGGTCCCGGAACAATCATTGTTACCTGGAAATCAAATTTATCCTGTATTAATAGTCTTCGGTCAAAAAACTTACAATTTTGTGATAGCATAGTACCTATTTAAAACAAGGAAAAAAGATAAATTAATGTTCGTAAAATATAAACAATAAACACAACATTTATTTTCAAAATACTAAATAGCGTGACGTGAGATTCAGATATTAATTCATTAAAATTATAATTGTTCTGAGTCATAACATTTCCTACGTTGTAACTGTTTTTTTATTTTTCTTCGAATTTGATTAAAGGATAGAGGTCGTTGACTTGATGCGTGTGATTTCTTACACGGTGTAGAAAAAATTAATAATCAGACAACATTATACATTGCTGGTACATTAGGGGTTTACTAAAGATGTGTTTTTTAAGTTTTTTTTCTATCAAACAATTGTAATGAGAAAATGAATAAAGATAGATGTATAAAAACAAATTTAGAAACCTTTTATTTAGGTACGTGGGTACAATGAGCCATTATGTGTAAATAACATCTAATTATAATTTAAGTATATATGGTTAAAAAAAATCTTTTAGTTATTTCATAACAGTTCCTCAACAAAACGTAAGAGTTAAATAAGTTAATAAAATAATTTTTGCATACCTTACGCACATCCAGACACTTTTTATGGCTATCAATTAAAAATGGTAGCAATTAATGTTAAGAACAATGGTCGCTGAGGATTTTGACCACATCGTACAAGAAAACGGTTTCAGCGAACCGAAACGCACACACGATCAAAAGATTCGCGCCACATTATTTGCAAAACCAAAACTGGCTGGACGCATTATTCCTAAATTAAAAAAGAAAAAGTTATTTGACTACGCGCCTTTTTTCACAGCTTGACAATTGAGTGTTAACTTTTTAAGTCTAGATTTTTCATATAATGTTTTATTAGTATGTACGGAGTGTCATTAAAAATGATGTATATACTCGTTTTGTGGCCGGTTTTGCTCGCATCTGCTGTGCTGACTCTGACTATAGACTCTTTGCTGGGAACATCAATTGAAGGTAAATTATATTATTTGTAGCATAATAACAATACACCTATTTCAAATTGTACTCATAAGCTAAGATTAAGGACAATTTGCACTGATTTCTACAGTAGCTGTACAATTTGTTATCTATAAATTGGTTTTCATATTCTATTGATTTAGATATAAAATAATCAAAATTAAATAGTTATCCAAATACATGTCTATGTCTATCTTTTGTAAAACTTATAGTAGTAATGGTAATCTGTCATGACTACAGAAAAATCGTAGAAATACAGAGGCCTACGAACAAAATATTGGTATTTAGATACTTTAAAAGTACGTAAACTGTTTTTGATGGGAGGATTTAGAGGTTAGTACCTATATAATCTTTCTTTTGGTTTACGATAATACTAACATACTTCATATAAATATATAAAAGTCTGGTTTGGTTTTAGACTCCATCATAATACTTTTTAAATGAAAAACTATAGAACATAGGGTAACGAATCAAGTTTAAAAACTTTAAACACTCGAAGGGACAGTTTCGAAACCGTCCCTTCAAGCCGGCCTCATTGTCCGGTTGATATTTGCAATCGGATGCATTCCTTATGTAATTACGATTAGCCATTACATGTTGCTTAAGTTACACGCAATGCAACTGGACAACTATACAAAGTGCAGGAAACTGTTGGGATTTGATAGAAGAGTTTCAAGAAAACATAAAAAGTTTGATGAACTGTGGTTTGATGAAAATTCAACCAGTGGTGCTATAAAGATTTAATTTCGGCTTCCGTTTCATCTATGGCATCTTTATCGAGAAGTAGGAGATCCTGCACTTGATTTCCTTCATCGTACATGTTTGTGTTTGTGTATTGTGCACATTGAAGTTAATGCACAGCCGGGATTCCAACTCACGACTCAGGCTTCAGACATTTGGCTATCACTGTAAATTGATTTGCGTGATGAAAAGTTGAATGTCTGCAGACATTTCCCTAAGGAAATAAACCAACGAAAGACATATTTTCAGTAATAAAATATGTAAAAAAAAATTGTTATGAGCGCTACAATCTTTTAAGGTCTAGGCTTCAGATGTCTGTATATCTGTATGCAAGGAAGTGATCAGCCTCCTATACCTGACACAAGCCGTCGAGTGTTTTACTATGGCAAGCCGGTTTCCTCACGATATCTTTACTGTTCGCGCGTTATAAATGCGCGCATAGAAAGAAAGCATTCGTGCACAATCGGTGATCGAACCTACGAAGCAACTAGCACAACACTACTCACAAATTACATTAATAATATGTATTCTCGTTAATATTTTAATGGTTTTTATAGACTGTTTTGAACGCGTTGCGATTGGAGAGCAAATCCCTCTAGACGCCATTTATCGGAATGTGTCGGAACTAACAACGAAAGAATGCGAGCAAATCTGCAAGCAAGATAAACAGTGCCAAACTTACGATTATGGGTAAGAATTATTGCAATTTATAAATTTTTTGCTTTTTTAAACAAAAAGTTTTTTGAAATGATTAAGATGTTATGATTTACTTTCATAGTTTAGTTAGTTTAGTTTTGTAGGTATTTTCTTAATATTTTATATTTCCGGGTTCGATTGCCATTGAAGACATAACAAACTAAATAAAATTCAGAACTTTATCAGGCTGTACCGTTAATGATTACGTTACTGATTATTTTTTTATTTATTAGTTACATTACAAATAAAATAAGTAACACAAATTATTATTAGGGGTGCAACGAGCCTTTTCGCTTATATCTCTTCCAGTTAACCCTAGTAAGGAAAATTAGTTATACTAATAATAAATAATACTAAGGGTTAAGTGCAAAAAGTACCTACATAACCAAATAAGTCAATTACCAAGCTTAATCTAAAATAGTCAAGTCAAAGTCAAAATGAATTACAATATTAAAGCAGGATCAATTAATTCCAGCGTGGGTGCAAAAGGAAACTCGACATGCGATCTTAGCAACGTGAACGAAAAGCAAATCAAAGAAGATAAACTTCTTATACGTAATCCAGACTACGATGTTTATGTCAGACGGATCCAATGTGAGCAGTCACCACCCACTCCTATGGACCAAGAAGTACTCGAAAATATTCCTTTGCACCGTCCAGTTATTAGACCTGATGAAGATAAGCGTCCGTTAGCAGATGAATACTATGAGCGTCCCTATGAAGCGGATAGACAAACTAAACCATATGGAAACCAAGATAGGCCAGACAGTTATGATTCCCGACCGGCTGAGGATAGACCCCCGAGCTATGGAGCGCATACTCCACAAGAAATTCCTTACAGACCACGCCCGGAAAGACCAGACGATAGACCCCCTAGCTATGGACTTCACAGGCCTCAAGAAATCCCATATAGACCAAGACCAGATCAGAGGCCATCCAGTTATGGATCACATAGACCACAAGAAGTGCAATATAGTTCAAGACCGGAAAGGCCGGATGATAGGCCCCCAAGTTATAGACCAAGACCTGAGGAACACTACCGACCAGACAAAAGACCCCCGAGTTATGGATTTTATGAACCAGAGCGAGTTCCTCACCGACCAGAAAGGCCAGAAAGTCCATACAATAGACCGGAAAATTCATACGATAGGCCTCCAAGTTACGGATTGCACAGACCACAGGAAACTCCATACCGTCCTATAGATAATGTTACTCAGAAGCCACGACCAGCTTATTATCCTCAAGAGCAAGACATTTATCGACCAAAGCCAGAAACACCTGAATATCAATATTTCACTCGACCTAATCGAAGACCCAGCTATGACAGACCCATAGATTCAAAGCCAAATTATAGCTACAATAGCCAATATGCTAGTAACTATGGCAGCTCACAAGATAACTCAATCCATGTAGAAATATATGACCCACCACGATTTAAGCCTCCTCAAAGGCCCTACCATGAATATAGTCAGGGTTCATCAGGATATGGTCAAGGCTATGGATATCATCAAACAAGTTCAAGCCAAGGAAACTATGGACTTCAAGAGAGCTATATTTATGAAAGTAAACCTCAAGGGAATGGTGGATATGGTCCAAATAAATTTGACCAAATAAGCCATGGCTATGGAAGCACAACCCGCCGGCCCATTTCTCAAACTAACAAGCCCCAAGATGATCGCGATAGCTACGGCATAAGTTCATCTAGCTATGGAAGTGGTCAATCTTCAAGCAGTGCATATGGTAGCAGTCAAACGTCTGTAAGTGCACAAAATGTGGGGGGTGGATACGAAAGTTCTGGTACCGATGGAAGTTCCACTTCCAGCAATGGCTATGGCAGTGCTCCACCTGAATACGACGGTTTTAGCAGTTATGGAAACCCAAATACTAATAGAGTCCCAAACAGACCTACTCCTAGTAACGAATACAGTCAAGTCTCTAACTCTTATAATCAAAACTCTCAAACTTATGGGACAAACAATAAATATGATGTCACTAGACCTTATAACGAACCGTCATATGATCAGAACTCCCTATTTGGCAGTCATCTTGGTTATGGCACACATCATTTATACGAAATGTACGGGTTTAGGAAACCCTATGGATCCAAACCGCCTCAGAACTCCGGTTATGATAAACCGAGCAGTCCGAGCGAAACCGGTTATGGGACAAGACCTAATGAAGAATCATATTCTATAAGACCAGGTAGTTCTGGAAATAAACCGAGCTATAGCTCACCGGATGATAATTACGGACAGACTAGTTTTGGGAGTCCAAGCGGTTATGGTAGCAGTAACCAAGGAACAAGTGTTGGTTACGGGGGCTCTACAAATAAACCAAGTCTTCACAGTGAAACCGGATATAAACCAAACCCTTATCAAAGACCTAAACCCACTTACGATAGTTATGGGGATAATAAACCGTCTTACGAGTCAAAACCGGATAATAGTTACGGTTCTAAACCGAGCGTTTATGCCGATGAGGGCTATCAAACTACAAAACCGAATTACAATGAAAGACCGGCTTTTAATGAGACTTTATCCGGTTACGATTCAGATAGACCGGATATAAAACCGGTTTATGAATTTGAAGAAAAACCAGATGGACCAAGTTACATTTCTAGACCCGATGGCAACGTTATTACTACCAGACCAGTGCAAATAACGGACTATGAAAAGCAAGGTTATGGACGAAATCCCGACTGGAGATTCTCTTACAAGGGTGAGTTTATTTTTAACTAAAATTAAAATATATACTTTTTTATATAATATACTAGCCCGGCAAACGTTGTTTTACCATATATGTATATTATTTCTACGAAACATTTTTTTTTGGTTCAATAAAAATAACTATCTATTATACTAAAAAAATAGGGGTTGATCGTAGAGGGGTGAAAATTTAGGGTTGTATTTATTTATAACGCGACAAAATAAAAATTGTATCCAAAAAATTAAAACAAGTTTTTTGGTGTGGACACTCCTTATGACTTAGGGGTTTACAAGATAGATGGTAGCCGATTGTCAGACTTGCTGAATATGCATTAGAAAATTCATAAGAATCGGTCGAGCCGTTCCGGAGGAGTATAGGAACGAAAATTGTGACGCGAGAATTTTATGTATGTATTAGATTTTCTTATATTCAATATACCTATTCAAATTATTTCAGTAAGAAAATTTATTTCATTTTAATTATATTTATTGTCTAAGTATTAAATAATTAACAATATTTTTTTCTGTGTAAGGTGTTTTAACTTATGCTCTGGATAACTCGTTATTAAATATTAAATAAAATTATTAATAAATTAGACTAATTAGTGTTTCAACTATGACACTTGCTTATTGGTATTTACTCATAACATTTATTACTAAAGAAACACATAAAATAATAATAATAAAAAGAATGGAAAATATATTTTTTTTTCTTTTAAAGAACTGCGTGTGTGTTGTAGTGTTTCTCGTGTTTAAAATCGTTTCCTACACAATACCACCTAATATTAAGTAGAGATGCGGCCTAATGAATTGCATGTCTAGGAGTTTTATTTTTCCAAGTAAAAATTAAATGGCCATAAGTTTGGGTGTTAAGGACACCCTCACTTCATGTGAGTACATAAAGTCGGTCAAGCGCCTGTTCCCGTTTCGGACATCCGTCCCTGCGCAATAGCAATGGAGTAGAGAGTGTGTTTGTAGATGCGCAAGTACTCATTATCTCCTTCGTACATCCCAAAAGAGAGATCTGAAGAACGTAAAATAATCCTTTTCCCACTTCGATAAAATTAGCATTTTTAATTGGAATATGGATAATATATTTTATAAAAATGGATGTTAAGGTCATTCCCTGCGCAGTCATTCGGCGCCATTGTTATGTTAATAATTTAAAACAAAAGCCTTGTCTGGTTGTTGGCTTAACGGATTAAAATAATTGACGATTTGATGAGAAAATATTATATTTTTGTTTTGTTTCGCGCGTACCTCAGTTGTAAACCCTTGCCGTCATATATGGGACTGTGTACGTTTTTTCGTATTACATTTTCAATTTATCTCACTTGGTCATAATTTTGGTATATTTCAACCGGAAGTGCTACAAGATTACAACTTCCTTAAGCACATTGTTAAAAAAATTCAAGGATAATGACAAAACTTATAACAGAGCGATTTGTCCATGTTCAAAGCTGGCTTTGTTGAAGAATAGGGTTGAGTAGAAATTATTTTGTACCATAATTTGCCCAACTATTTTTACTTTATAAAGCCCGGCAGACGAAGCTCAAGCCAAAATTGTGACAAATATTGTTACATCATCTAGTACTCTTATAAGAAATTGTCGAAGATCTTTTTATTCGTGTTATCCCTGAAGAAAACCAAAAGGTAAATGCAATTTCTTAAGTTGAGCAGTGTTCGCCTAGTGGCTTCAGCGCGCGCCTCTTATCCCTGAGGTTCTAGGTTCGATCCTCGGCTGTGCATCAATAGACTTTCTTTCTATGTGCGCATTTAACACTCGCTCGTACGGTGAAGGAGAACATCGTGATTAAACCGGTATGGCCTTGACCCAAAAAGTCGAAGGCACAGGATGAAACAGATACTGAAATCTGAACCCCAGACCTAAAAAGGTTGTAGCGCCACGGATTTATTTATTTATTTCTATATGAATTTTTTTCGACAAGTCTTAGAGATGTACCCAAGTACCGTCTACTTTAAAATTGAAAATCATTTATTCATTTGATAACACAATGTACACTTATGAACGTCAATAAAGAAATACAAATTATTTTGTTACTCAAAGGCTCGTTGGATTTGCGAATTTTCGCTGTTTTGGTTTCACGTCCATCTTAATCGCCATAAAGATGATGATAAAGGTTGTTGAAAGGGTCATATCTAACACAATGGGCCAACTGAAGGTCAGTTATCTACAGTATGATATACGTTAACAATAAGGTTCACAAAAAGATTACAGATATTAGATTTTTATCTTAAAAGGCTGGCTTAAGTTAGTAGACAATTTATCAGTACTACTTATATATTTATTTATTGCAATAAAACACAAATGCTGTCCTAACAGATGACCCGAAGTCGACAAGAATGCATGAATTAGGAAAATCAAAATTACATAGTAATTACTATAGGCACTAACAAATAATAGAACATTTGTCAGTTTACTCAACGGTCAATAAAAAAGCTCCGTTAACATATGTAATTCATTAAGTAAGTAGCGAATCATATGTGCCCTTTTCAGAGTTAGTCCTAGCTGTGGCACATGAAGTAACGGCGGACAATGTCTTCTGACGTAGTACCCATCAGGCACATTGAATCTAAAGCGGGCCATAGACGGACCGCATGTTGCAGTCCAGACCGACTGCAATATGCGGTTTGCTCAGGAACTGCTCGAGCGGTCCGTGTATTGCGAATATGAATTTAGTATGGAAACTGCAGATCGCCTTACGGCGACTGCTTAGAGCAGTCGGTATCGGTTGCAACATGCGGTCCGTCTATGGCCCGCTTAAGGCACTGCAGTACTGCCGAATTACTGTCTTTGCCATTTATCAATTTTATTATTATTGCTCGTGGTAGTCCACAGTACCAAGAATAAATAAGATCGGATACATGAGCGGGTAAAAAGGGTACTAATGTAACGGTAATATAAATAATATAGTAATGTAAAAGTACATACTTTAAAAACACTTCTTTATTTAACCACAACTTTTGGTAACTGAATCCAAAACGAATTTAAACAGTTTACCTTGATTATCTTACTGTTTTTGGTCTGATCAGTTATTTAAATATAATGGATGTCCATAACATTCTATGCCGGTTTTTTGTTTTCTTTATAAAGAGATATAGAGTATACGTATAACAAATACGAATCATTTGTAGCGAATTCTTAAAAATAACGGGACGGTTTCAACAGTGTAACATAATCGCTTAAACAAAATATTACAATATAAGTTTTCGCCTACACCTTTGGTTTGTACCGTAAACAAAAATTGTAGTAAATTGCAAGTAGTAAGCTCAGGCAAATTGTTTAGACCTTCCATTATGTAGGCGTTTAGTAAAAAATATTAAATTGTACCTGGTTCTATATGATTTAAAGGTCTGATACATATCAGCTAGTATTAGCCCAGAGGTTAAGCGTGTAATTTTCAGCCTTGCGGTCGTGCGGTCAGACCGCAGTCCGCTAAAGTAAAGAAAAGCATATCGATCTTGTGTGTCAGGCACAGAATGCTGACCAGGGAAACAAATTGTAAGGCAAAAGAACCTATAAAATATCGTAGCACCACTGAATTGTGTTCGATATATTTTATTTCGTATTGAAATAGTTAAGGGAAACAGACACCACATCCTTAGAAGCTTTATTTCTTCCCTGTGTAAGAAAGTATTAATAAAAACGATTCTTATTAAATTATTGAATTGCATCAAAATTTGTTATTTAATGTTCAAAACACTTGATATCATGTATGTATCAAATGTGTTCAATATCTCGTAATGGATACTAAAGAGATACATTACTGCCTTATTTAATAGACAACGCAAACTATTTTTTTTTAATTTAATCAAATCGTACGTAATTCATTTTAATAAAAATACATACATTATTATGTTTAAATTGGTGCCTGATTGTATCGGTAACCCCAGAGCTGGTGCTTTACTCGCTAAACTAATAGGTATCGCAATACAGCGAGGAAATGCTGCCAGCGTTAAAGGTACACTGCCACAGGGACCAAACTTTTTTAATTTGTTTTAATTCTCTATTTATCAATTTTAATTATTATTATTACGTACTATGAGGGTTAACCCTTTTCTATAACTATTCTTAAGAATAGTGTAAATTAAATTAGAATTAATTAGAATTAAAAATTAAATAGTATTTGTGTGTTATTAAAAAGTTTGTATCTACATAATAAACAGCTTGACAACTAAACCACCGAGACATTTTTTCATCACAGGTTAAAGGAAAATATACCTAAAGTATCTGGATTTGTTGCCCTTTGGTAAATATGTTATGTATATATGTCTGTATGTAATATTGTATCACAATGGTCGGATACACAACGTTTTTACTTTTAAAATTTTTAGAGACAATAGCGTAGCCTCTCTTATCAGTCATAATCAGTACGTTAGAATTGTGTGGATATGATTATTTACTTATTACCAAGACTTTGTATTACACTGTAAAACTCAAAAAGATGAAAAATTTGGAAACATTTACATAGCAGTATTAGGTATTACTTAGTTAAATGAATTTTCATTTTTATTGATTTTTTCCTTTCGTAAATGTTTGAACTTTATTTTATAAATAATGTGTTCTATCTTTGGCTATATCTTGAGTATATATGGTTTTTGTTATATTTAATTTATGATTACGAAACAAATAAACACATACTCGATAAAACAAAATCTTAAAAATATTCCAAGGAATATATCGAAATTTTAGTATGAAAACTTATTAGTAAAATAATTTGATCAAATAGGATTTAATAAAGTTGGCCTCAGATTCTGGGTTTTGGCAAGACAATAATTATTCCAGGGATTGATTGATATTACTATTTTTGATTAATTTTAAAAAGAAGCCTAGTGTTTAAATATAAAGCCTTCCAAAACCCATATGCACTCAAACTCATTCTTTTCGTCATGGTATGAACCGGAATCCTGGAAGGCTGTTTAGTAGTAAAAATCCATATCCAATTGCATATAGAAAACATGACCGCTGTCGGTGAAGTACGCATTACTAAAAGACGGTAGCGCTTTTCGCATGTCCATAATAATCCAAAATGTATATTGCACCGGCATATAAGCCTATGCCATACAATGCCACTGTTCAGTCGTTTGTGTTGCAGCCTGTGACCCAGAATATATATAAAATTGCGATTTATGTTTAAAAATGACTTAAGACTTTATGTGTTTGTGATTAAGTGTAAAGTGAAGACATGTTATATAAACATGTATACCGGTGTCGTGTTTGTATGTCTGTTTGTGTCTGTTATTGGGACTCGAGTTATCATTGTGGAAAATGCGCCAAGTATGTATTTATCATATATGTATGTAGGTGTATAAATTACATTTAAAATACAAGTACTCCAGAATCAGTTATTTTAGTAATTCAAATAAGTTCATCTTTTTTGTAATCCATTTCCACAAAAATTCCAAAAAGTATTTCACTACCTTGTTGCCCCCCCCTTTTTTATATAATAAAAGAAAAACGTGCAAGAGTCTGACCTGTTGTTATGTGATACCACTGCCAATGGAGACATTACCAGAAGGCAAGTCCGTTCTTAGTGTTTTAAGAATTGGTAAACTCTTCTAGAAGAAACCTAATTCGAATTGGTTCGGAAATACTTCAGCGGGTAGCTGGTTCCACATAGTGGTGGTACACGACAAAAACTGCCTTATCAACTCTCAGTTGTTTTAACGGAAAATTAATTGTTAACTAAGCGGGCTTTATTGGTAGCTTAATTGGATCGTAAATGCATAGCCATTACTTTAACCTTTTTAACCTCTATTTTATATAAGTTGTACCTAGAACGTATTCAAATATTTTTGGTTTTACAATGTATAACTATGTTTCATTACGCCTAGCAAATAATCTTTTGAAAAGTATATATTCAGAATATTCCTAATGTGGTGTATTTTACATTACTTTCTAGTAAATTATCAAAAATAATAGAAAACAAGTGCAGCTGAAACGTAAATCAAGTATACCATATAATAATACCATGTAACCATTGTATAATAAAGCTGGTGAAGTCAGGTTACACGAGTACCCCACTTTCTGGTGGTAACTAAAATATTGACAGTTCAAAAGTTTTTAATTTGTTGTATTCGGTAACTCATTGCAATCAAAAATAAAGCTCAGGAATAAAAACGTTTAAAACTCAAATATGTTACACAGGTAATATAGAATTGAATAATTAAATTTAAAATATTTTCAGGGTCTCTGTGAGGGTCTCACCTCACAGAAGCATCGCAAGTGCGTTGCCAGCCGTTTAGGTACATTAACCGTTAATTGTACATGTCGTGTGATTAGATATCAAAATAATATTTTAGATAAAAGGCCATTTTTAAAGTCATTATATATTATATATTTAATATAATTCCTGTTTTGAACAAATTAACTCGACATATTTATAAAATTATGACATTATTGTTTGTGCTTTTTATGCCATGTTTAACATCAGTGTCATGTCCTGATTTCTTACATATATAAGAAGAACTAAATAAAATATTAAATACGAACAGTTCCGTTGTTTTTATTACATTTTTATGCACTGTAATCAACTTGTATCAGACAAGAATGATTTAAATTTTTAAAGAAGTCAACAAAACAATAGGAAATAAATGAGTCAGTAGGTCGTTTTTTGTTCAGTAATTTACGATGTTTTCATACAAATTATGTTTTTGTCTAACCAAGGGTATTCTAAAATGATGATGTCATCAAATTGTACCATGAACACATATTTATAACGCTAGTTAAGTTGACGTAATTCGTGGACGACTAGCAAAATTTATTTATTTGTTATATATTCAGCTGTAATTGCTGGATATTCTCCTATAGGAATTGCCTCCAGGCACCCAGATCCTGTTATAACTAATAATACTATACGAGTATTTACTATATATCAACCAATCCTCAAAGGACGGCAATGCTCTTTCAAGTCTTCTAACGTCCGTCGGCACCCCTTTAACAAAAAAAAAACATGTGTGTACTTATGTACACGCGTTAGAAGTTACACTCCTTTGGCGTAACAAGATAAACATCTTTTTAAAAATTTTATTCTACGTTTGTAGAAAAATCGTCATTCAATCTTTTTTCTCTAACGCGCCAAAAGAAGTATGACTTCAAAAAAACAAAAAATGTTGACTAAAGCTAACTTCAGGGTGTCGTATTTTCGTGACAGTGTGAGCGCGCATCGTAAAAATTTACTCTCATCATTTTTCCCTAACGCGCTAAAACAAGTGTAACTTCAAAAAAGGTTTTTTTTGTAACTCATCAAGAATGATGATATATCGCCTTCAGAAATGAATCTCAAAATATTGATAGAGCAATTACAATAATATCTTTTTAATAAACATCTTTCTATGGTTGGCGCGATAGACAGTCCCTTGTGTAGAGGCTGTTACAGCGCAGAGGAATCTTAATGGCTTAATTATCCAGGACTTTACGCACAACGGACCAAATGGGCGTCTAACACCCGAACCCAATAATTAATCCACAATCTCAGATCTGAGATTGTGGATCCGTGGACCGTGGCAGTCGATCGATCTCCTATCTGCATCCCAATAATCAAACCCTACGAAGACAATCCATTTTTGGCGACGGATAATATTCTCTTTGTCGTTACGTACGATTACGTACCGATTTTACAACATTAAAATATACATGTCTTTGTTTACAATATAACAAACAGATTTTTAATTACTTTTAAAAACTAGTGTAAGTTAAAATCTGTTAAAATAATGAACTGTTGGAATCGAGCTTTTGTCAACGGTCATTTTCATACAAAGGTCTATCCACAAACACCGATCCGATAGCTTGTATCGACAGATGGCAATTACAATCCGTCGATTGGTTATTGGCAGACTTTTTACAAAATTTGGATTAAGATTTCTATCTCAGGATTACAATACAAAAAAGGATTGAGATAGGTTATTGGGTTTGGTGTACTGCAGAACCCAGCCGAACTTTTCAACTACACTGGACTAAACCAGCAGCATTTTTAGTTTTCAGTCAGTCATTAATAAAGCAGAAAATAAATAATTTATCTTTTCTCAGCGTGTTTCCGGCGAGTCCTGGCTGGGCGGCGCGCCCTTCGTAGCAACGTGAGGCGGGTGGTGGATTGCGAAAGACTAGAGGACTGCATGAGGAAGTGTGCCATCGAGAAACGGTTTCATTGCGAGAGTTTTAACTACAGGTAATTAACTGAAACAGATTTTTTAATCAAATATTTGTATCAAAGTATCTTCGCTCGCAGATGCGCCCGCGTGTATTTTGTACACATTTTTTGCGACCTCTTGCGAACAACATAAACCTTAATGTATTATACATATATGTAGTAACTTTTTTTAAGCTTTGTCAGGACACTATTTATTGATGAAAACGTTGGGTAGTTTTTGAGTTTATCGTATTTGCCGGGGGCATTTTATAATATGTAATGTTAAAACCTAGTTTTTGTATAGTTTTCAGTCAATAGTCAATATAGCAGGATCTCTGCATTTAATTTTTTAATTTTTTTATATATATTTCGATCTCGAGTATAAATTTATGAGCGTTATCAAAACATCAAACAAATTTAGAAGTAAGATCCCAGCTCATAAGGAAATCTTTTAAGGTTTGTAAACGTACAAAATGAGTTGAGACTAATATTAATTATTATGAAGTAAAGTTCACACGCTGTTTCGCAGTATTGTATTTATTTCCTAGTTTTTAGCATTTTTGGTGACTTCCATTGTTTTTGTTAACTGATCTCCGCCAAGGTCCAAAATGATTGAGCACTTTTTGCATTTGGACCATTTTTAATTGTTCTCATTCAAATAAATTACATGCGATTATTTATTCTAGCTATGTGTCCATGTTTTTCCATAATTTGTGTTAATATATCCCAGCCTTTAGTGTCAAAATATGGTTGACATACGTACAGGTAAAAAATTTGACCCTAGAGACTTTTTTAGAAAAACAGAGTCGGATGTTGAAACCCTGGCTAATGGAATTTTCTTTCTTTGTACGCTATTAACACTGGCACACATACCTAGTGAGAAAATCGCTTAACCCCTGTGTCGAAGACATGTATCAGGCACACTTGTCTAAATAAAAATGATCAAAGAAACACAAACTATCTCAGGTCCAGAACGAACGACTAAAGAGCGTACTATTTTTGTAAGGCTGGCAACGTACTCGCGAGCCCTCTGGCGTTGTGAGTGCCCATGAGCGGCGGTATCACTTTACATAAGGCGAACCTCTTTATATTAGCTTAATTATTATTTAAACGTTATAAACTGACACCTTGTTTTATTTTTATTGTGAGCTTTTATAAGAATCTTTTTAGGGGTTTAAACGCGCGTAGTGATATAGAACACTGCATATCGTCTTAGCGGTAGTTATAAAATTCAGAGCCGATTATTTATTAAACACGTCACTCCAAATTAACACATCGATGATATCGGAAGAACTACATTCGGTTTGATCATACGACACATACATGCTATTAAACTTTATTATTACGAATTTGCAATGCTACTCAATATACATAATACATATGTTAAAAAAATAATATAAAAAAACCAATGGCGCCAGCTTTTGGTCTTGAATTCAGATTTCTGTATCTATTTCTTGTTTAGGCATATGAGAGTAAAAAATTTACGGACGAAACGCAATAATAATAATATTTGCGTCACGAAGATGTGCAGCGTTTTTGCCGAAGAAAAGGGAGGAGCGATTGAGACCGATTGAGAGAGAGTGAGAAGGACGAATCACCTTATAGAAATTCTTTATGCAAAATAACCTATTAAAATCTCAAATGACGAATTGTAAATTAAAATTCCACGTGTTTTTATAATAATATAAGAAGATATAAGAAAAATAACTTAAAACAAAAATATAATTTGTAGGTATTAATTTCCGACACTTTTAATATGATAGTGACAATTAAATACATTAAATTCCTAACATATCCTCGGAAATCTAAAATTTTAGATTTGTATAAATATGAACAAGACTAAAAATTAGTTTGCCTAAGAAGTTTCACTTCTGACGTGTACTTTGTACGCGCGCACTTTTGAAGAAGGTGCAGTGTGACACGCCCGTAGGCTCTCACAAAAGTTCAGTATATTTCTGCATGGTGGTTCACATAACTTGTATATTTCAAAAGTAAACAAAAACTTAAAGAATATGTAGACACTTGAATAATTACGTTGATTAATTACCATTAGTTCAGAGTTCGACCTCGGGTCGTTGCAATCTGTAGGAATCATCTGTATTGTACGCTAGCCTTGCGTATGCACAGGCACGGATTCAGGAAGTGTTCACACTATATTTTAGTAGTGCTAACAATGTTATACTTTTAAAGTAACACTTTTCTGTGAATTGTGTAATTGCTCAATAAAATTACCATAACGTAACAGAACACAGGTGTTTTTCTATAATTTTTATTTAAATTTGATTCTGCTTTAAATTACGATAATATGATTAGTAAAAATTGAAATCATGACTTTGGATATCTATGCCACATACTTTTCTTACTTGACTTAACTTGATACGACCGTCGTGGTAATTTTACTATGTACTAACATCTAATAAAAATACAACTAAAATGTTTTTATTTTTATTCCTTGCATTATTAATTACAATGCCAAATTATGGAACGGTTCTGATTTATTGGTATCTTAAAATATATTATATTAATAGTACAGATAAGGTTGTTACTAAGTTTGTGTCACATTTATTTAAGCCTAGAATGTATTTTCTAGATTGAAATGTCTTTACAAAACAATGTATACTGGTTTTTTATTAAGACTCAGAGAGAGAGTTAAGATCCACAAAAACTTTGCTCGTATTGTCTAGATAATATGTTTACAATATGAATTGTACATAAAAAACTGTCAATCCTGACCTGTCGTATAGTAGTAATAGCAATAATTTGCATAAAAGACAGCCCTGTGTGGTTGACCCAAATTCATTTAAACACCATAATTGAGATTTTTACAAGGTTAAAATCTATTGTCATATTACATTACATACTTTACTCTCAGGGATTTCTGAATACGCAACTTAAATGTTAATATTTAAAGTTTTGTATAAAGATCGAATCTTGTGCGATTTAGTATTTCTGTAAAACGTATAGTTTTTTTTAAATAATAATACAATAAACACGTTAAAATATCTAAAGGCTGAGTAGCGGGTAACTCATAAATTCAGAGTTTTCTCTTACACTTTTTTTCTTTTGAAAGATGCGTAGAGTGCTACGAACCTACGAAATCAGGAAACTTATAATGTTTAGTAGGTGAATAATTTTTGTGTAACATGAATATGTAATATGTTAAAAAAAAAACCAGTTGCGCTAAAACCTTTTAGGTCTAGGCCTCAGTTTAGAGATCAGCCCATGTTAGTTTAGTGTAGATGATCAGTCTTCTGCGACTGACATACGCCGTCAAATTTTTAGAACCCAGACATGGCTGGTTTCGTCACATGATTTCCACCATCGTACGAGCGAGTATTGTGTTCGGAAAGAAAAATCCCTTGGTTTTATGGCTTTAGACTTAAATCACTAGACCAACATTGCTCTTTGTAATAGGTACATGTAATGTATAAACTAAATCTTTTTTTAATTTTTACGTATAACACTGTCCTTATTATTATAAAAAAATTATTTTCTAGCACTGGTCATCCTAAAAAGATTGCTTGTAAGCTATAAGGCTGCTATACTCATTAGTCATTACATATATCTATGGAACAAATTCTTGATTTTTTTGAAACCACAAATAGGTCTTAAATAATTATTTTGTAACTTAGCCTTATCTAGTAAATATGGAGATATTTTTAAAACATAAATTTACAGATTGGACCCCAGCTTCCGCGGAAAAGGCCTCTGCGAATTAATGACAAAACCCATAGAAGCTTTCGACTTGCACCGCGACTTTGTTGACGACAAAAATTACGATTTCTACGAACTGGACAGAAACAGCCTCGAACCAAATTGTCCAGAAACATTACATGGACCAGGCCTTTTGCATTCTGGTTTTTTATCGTCCAAACAAAAAGGACAAGATAGGGTGGACTGGTATGACGCTGGCTACAGAGGTGTGAGTAGACATGATGAGAGACGAAAGTATACACAGCATAAAAGATATGAGGACGAGTTTTTTGTGCCCTATCAGATAGGTAAGATATATTTACATAGTAATTACTTTACAACTTCAAAATTTTTCAGTTACACCTCCTGGTCAATGAAATGCATGTATTTTGCAAAGGATTTTGTTTGAAATACAGAGAGCCAGCAGAATCGAATAAAAAATGTTTATAACTAGTGAAATATTTTAGCAAATAATCATTGTCGATGACTTAAAAAACCATTAAGTTTATTTTTAATAAATTAAATAATTTGATTATTAATTTAATAAAAATTGAATACCGTTACATAATCTTTTATAGGTGTGGTAAAAGGTGACGATCGTGAAAATTGGGGCCAGTACGGTGGATACTACGGGAACTATGACTCATATTACAAAAACAGGAATGATTTCCACAAATCATATAACCACTGGCGATTATCGGATCTCGATAGACATTACGGCGAGAAACACAAGGACTTTGACTACAACACTCTAGGAAAGCACACCACAGATCACACGTATGGTGATATCCCGGTTTACCCAATAGACAATAAATTTACAAGTAGTAAGTTTGGACAGTCGGATGTAGTACATTACACTGGAAAAAAGTTTTCGGATTTTGATTATACAAGTGAACATAAGGATTTTGAGTTTGATCATAGTAAAACTGCGGATTTTAATCATAATATAGAGAAGCAGTCGGATTTTGATCATCATATAGGTAAAGAGTACTGGGATTATTTGTCGTGGAAGAGAGGGAGATGGAATACGTCAGAAGGTTGGAGCAAGTTGGATGATGATAGGGAAAGTGTGGGTTGGGAAGGGAGGAGTGAGGATACGGTGAAGGGTAAGAGACTCTTATCTTATAACCAGAAAAAGCCAAACTATTCATATTCATTGGCTAAGTAAATTACTCATTTGGTTTTTTAAATATTTAACTATTTTAATAAGTACTGTGCATTAATTTTTATAACACTTTATCATTCGTTTACACTTATTTCCATTACAACAAATATTGACACGTTTGTAGTAATTCAGACGCAATATGCAAGCAGACCACATCCACCAAAAAATTAAATAGGCTGCTTAACATCTATACATCACCAGCTCACCGCCCACAACTTAAAATAACGGGCAAAGGATTGGCTTCTGAACACACCTTCCGCAGAGTTGGAGATGCTACTAAGACCTAACATGTTACACATTCATACACATTACACTAACTGATGCACTCATTACGCGTGACGTTTTTTTATTAAAAACAAAATTGGGAGAAAAAAATGTTGCAAAAATAAAAAAATTAAATTAAGTATTAAGTTTGTTATGGAAGAGCTGGGCTAAAAGGTTTCCCAAATACATTTTTCTTTTATTTTTATTCTCTCCTGTATAGACTGCTCTTCTCGTCGTCGTCCTGGAATGTCTCTGGGATCCGGCGCAGTCCGTCGCTCCCTTTTCGCCAGGACTGTATTAGATTGTGAATCCGCTTGCTTTGGTGAACGGGAATTTAAATGTGTCTCATATAGTTATAGGTAAGTAACGCAGACTGAAAAAGTTTGTTTCATAATTGTCAACACGTTGGTTTATGTTTTTTTTTTAATATTATATGTCGGAGAAATATCGTCAGTTCATCGATATTAACAAAAGGCACGAATTATTGTACAATAATTAATTTAGAATGATTTCTTTTAATATCCATAACAAATGACACTTTAAGATTTAATTATTATGAGCCGATCTCACAAAATAACTAGTAAAATTGGCTTGTTTTTAAGCAACTAGCAAGCATGAATTCCTTCGTCTGTTTTTACCACCCTATACTCTATGGCTGATCATCCTATAGTATATTAAGCGTTTTATAGTCTGTGACAATAACCATCTAGAGTAATTAAAATAATTAACTAAGATTTTCATTTTCATCAAATGTTTGCTTCATACATTTTTGATCTTAAAGCTAATCGCTGTATCATCTGAATATTCAAAATTGGATGTGATATAATATGACCAATAATTTATATTACTTATAGAATATTTATAAGAAATAAAAACAGTTAAAAAAAATTCGCAGACCTGATATAATCTGTACAATAAATATAAATGAAATATAATTTTATTGCGCCTGATATAATTATATAGCAAAAGACTGTCTTAGATTTTCTTATTTTCAGTTTAGTTTAAATTTCATACTTTTTTCTTAATTGTACGATGCTTGTCTGGAAATTTTGAGCTCTGCCACTTACGTCATATATAAGCCTTATATAAAAGTAACTCAATATTTGAAGGTACTCAAGTACACCTGGTTCAGACAACTGTTACCTCAGCGAGCGTCCCTACAAGGGGCTGGATATGTCAGCAGATGTTGACTCTGACGTGTACGCCATGCCGCAGCATCAGGGATGCCACACAGTCAGCACTAAACCTTGGGTTGAGAGCGGTAAGACTTTTTTATACACGTAAATAATAGTTTAACGTGATTTGTCACAATTTTAAAATGTTTACAAAATTTTCTTAGCAATTAAATAATTTAGATTTAGACAATGTTAATCAATTTGTTTTAGATGCTTTTTTCTTTATAGATACTATAACTTTTACAATGAGTCTGTGGTAAGTATCAGCCCACCGTAAACAGTCATAGTAACATGACAGATATAGTAAATAAAACATAACTAAATCTTAACATAGAAATGTGGGCGGTAGGAGGATTTTTGGACTCTCCTACCAAACCTTTTTTTTCTGTAGTAACTTTAAATTGTTTTCCTATTATCATATAAATAGTATACATTATTTGGCGTTAAGCTACAAATACCCAATTTAATGTCTTCATACATTCCCTAAACTAAAATAAAAGAAAAAGCTTCTTACAAAGTTACAAAAAATTATATAATTTCACAATTTAATGAAACAATGAAGACAATTTATAATCCACAACGTCCAATATCGGCGATCACCGTCCGTCCCAATCTTTTATTCCTAACCCTCAACATATTTATTTAATTTTTCCATTTATGAGTGAAAATGTCCGAAAGCAACTCGGCTATAACGAGATCTTCCTTACCTGCACATAACCTAAAAACGTCAACATGTTATAAAATTGCAAATTATTGTTTCTGTCTCATAAGTCTATGGTATCAAGGAGTTTTCATAATCTGGAGTTCCATAGCCAAAAGACATCTTAAACCTAAGAAGCCTAGTAGTTTGAAGCTTTCCTTCCAGAATGTTTCTGGCACGTCCGTTCTGGCTCCGCCGTGTCTGGAACAGCGGTGAAGGCGGCTCTGACCGTGACGGGTTTGGGAGCCTGTGAAGCTGAATGCATCAGAGCTCATAAGTTCTTTTGTAGAGGATTTAGTTTCAGGTAGGCTAAGGTTCCAATAAGAATTACTCTTTCTATTCTGATGGAATTTGTGTTGTATGTGTTAACGTAGACGTTGCTACTGAATGCTGTCTATCTTATTAGCTGACTATCGACATCTTTATATGTTCGCAGAGTGAGTTCAAAGTAGCGATATTATGTATGTCATGTATTAATATTATGTTATATTTATTTTTTTATTATATTTTTTCTGTCATGATCGTATTGGCTTAGTAACTGTAAGGATTATGTAAGTATTTTTGTAAATAAATAAATTTAGTGCCAGTTCTTCTCTTCCGTTCTACGCTCTTGAGTTTTGAGAACTGGCAGTAAATGTAAAATTAGAACCATTTCATATAAATATTTTTTTTTACTTTCATAAGTGTACATTGTGTAATACCTATATGAATAAATAATTTTGACTTTTGAATAAATGTACATACATAAATTTAACTGAAAAATAAAATGAACGACAGTCTTTATTAAGAGTACCGAGATAACATTTTTTTATTTCGAATTATGTTTTTAAAGCAATTTGACATTTATTTTGACCAGGTTTGAACCTCCCATCGGTGATGACATAGAAAACTGTATTCTGACCTCATCACCTCCAACGTCACTAGAAACGGGGAGGGGACTTCGCCCTTCTATCGGTCATGAGCTCTACTCGAGAGGAAACTACGGGCGTGGTTGCGAACCAGCCTTGTATGATGATGTACAGCATAGAGAAGCGCGTAAGTTCTTTGATTTGGCATAACCGTAATGATTTTTCTTTATTCGACCCAGTACAGGTTCGATTCCCCTTTGTCAAATTCTTAAGTGTTGCAACACTCCTACGAATAATGAATGTGTATCCTCCTTTTGTTTCTTTTTACCTCTACTGTATTTCACCCTAATAAAAATCTAAATACCAACAGTGGGAAAATTCAAGACATACAGTAAACTCTATAACGAAGTTCAATTTACCGTCAAACCTCCTTAAACGTCCAAATAACACGACGTTTAACTTATTTTCAATATAATGTTTAATAATAATAATATAGCCTTTATATTCTGAAACTCGGTGATCTTTCACTACAGTATATCTCGGAGTTGGCACTCTCCTCTAACCCTTTCCACTGTTCTCTATCATTTGCGACTCTACTCTAGTTGTAGCCTACTGTTAATTTGAGTTCGTCCTTCCATATTTTGCGTTGTCGGCCTCTTCTTCGTTTTCCGTCTCTTGGGTACCAATCTTCTTATTGCTTCTCTATGCTTGCTGCAGAGTGTTACCTTCAATACGACAGTTCAGCTCGTCTCACACCTAACGCAGTCCGAGGCCAAGCACGAGTCGGCAGCGACAGAGCGTGCGGTGAAGCCTGCAACGACGCACCGTTTAGATGCTTGAGTTTCTCTTTCACGTAAGTCTTTTAGACTCTCTTTTAATAATAAAATATTTTTGAAGTGAAACTTCTTTCGGCGCTTGAGGGTAAATTTTTACGGATGAAACGTCACGAAGATGTGCAGCGTTTTTATCGGAGAAAAGGGAGAGAGTGATTGAGACCGATTGAGAGAGTGAGAAAGGGCGAAAGTAGCATGAAGCAAATAGTTATGGAGCGAGAGTGGGGAGCAAGCAAGTGAGAAAGATCGAGAGAGATTCTGTCGCATAACGTCTTGTGCAGTGAGCGCAGATTTTTATTTATTTATATTATCATTAGCACGTATACAGTACGAATATAGATATACAAATACATGGAGTGATCAGATACTGGTACATGATCATCTATTAAGGCTTTTAGTAATAATTAATTTTCAAAGAAGTGTCATTTCAGATATGTGTACTTTGTTCGCACGCACTTTTCACGGGCAGGAGGTTCACCTGATGTGTTGTGATATGCCCATGGACATGGTGCGTTGTCGTTTAAAGTTTCGTGTAAATAAAAATACTATATCTTTTGTATCACCTAAATATTAATTTCAGTTTTTGAATTAACAGTTATATGACAAATTTATATTAAAATGAATAAATCAGTGGCGCTACAACCTTTTTAAGTCTAGGCTTGAGATTTCTGTATCTGATTCATGGTCATTTGTTAATCTAATAGGCAAGTAGGTGATCAGCCTCCTATGCCTGACATACGCCGTCGACATTTTGGATCTAAGGCAAGCCGGTTTCTTCACGATGTTTTACTTCACCGTTCAAGCGAATGTTAAATGTGCACATAGAAAAAAAGTCCATCAGCGCACTGCCGGGGATCGAACCTAAGAGCGATGAGAGACGCATGCTGAAGCCTCTTGGCTAACACTGCACTGCTAAATTTATATTAATTAATAATATACTTAATGGTATTGATATTTTTTTAGAAATAACGGACCACCAGACACCGATAACTGTCTGTTATCTGAAATCCGACTGTTCGATCTGCAACGGGGCGTAGATTATGAGCACTCGGGCGATGATTTGTTGTTTGCATTCGATTTGTTCAATGGACAGTGTTGGAGGAAAGTCTACGGAACGCATGAGTGAGTACTTAATTATAAAACAAATTAAAGTATCGTACACATATGAACGGCAGTAATTTTATGTAAACAAAATAAGCTAATAGATTTCTCCAATGCGGCAATAATGGTAGTATGGTACAGATACCGGCAAACTTCTTAAGCATTAAACATGGGAGTGGGGGGAAAGTTTGCGCATCGTACACATACGAGGGACACAAACGTCAACTGATTTACCAATCACGCCATCGACACGTCACTATTAAGGTGAATTGATATTATGGAATATTTAAAGTAGTCCTGTACATACGTCTTATGTAAATCATTTTTGACACACAAAAAATTTCATCAAAATTTGTTCACTTCTTTCGCAGTTTAATAAGGAACACATGCACAGAAGATTCATATACCAGCTGTTTATTTGCTGCATAGATAAATAACCTAGATACCGACTGCAGCGTCTTCTTTTGGGCTGGTTTGTGAATCTAAACCATCCAGGGCACCACCCAAACGCATACAATTCATTCAAATCGGTCCAGCCGTTTAAGAGGAGTTCAGTGACAGACACGTACAGTAGAATTATACATATAAAGAGATATATATATATATATATATATATATATAAAATTTGTTTATAGGGTACCGACTATTGAAATACCGCATCCACTGATTCCGACGATAGAAGAACACCATCCTTACAAACCTGTGCCATCTGGACCAGGTAAACTACTATATAAAAAAAAGAAGAAATTTGAATAAAACAAAAAAATATATTATCTATTAATAATAACAAAGCCAGTTTATTTCCAATCTTTACAGTTTAGATTTGTTATGTACATTTCTTTTTCTTGTTACCCTAATATCCTAACTTCCGTCAGTACCATTGGTCGGAACCCCTGCGCGGGTAAAGGCCATTCTTCCTCCAGTCACTTCCTGTCACTCTAGGGTGCCCTATTCCCCTTCTTCCCCTCTTTTCCTCATCATATTTTCTATTGCCTGCGTTAATCATTAATTGACTTTTCAGACTACATCACGGGCCCCAGTGGTCCCAGCTATCTAACCGGACCAGATTCAAACCCCGATTATAAACCCAGTTATTTACCTATCAGTGGACCCAGCATACCACTTGGCCCTAGTGGCATAAGTGGGCCCAGTTCTACTGGACCTATTGAACCACCGAGGCCCATATATGAACCGTACAAACCGTACAAACCAGAACTGTACATTCCTAAACCTTATAAACCTAGTTATTCTAACTCTAAACCCTATTTAGATAAACCTTATACTATCGAGAAACCAGTGAAGCCTGTGACACAAGGTAGTGAGTTATGTAAGTATTTGTTTGTTTTTTAGTGTTAAGGACCTGGTCGACCTACTACAGTATAGTACATTGTTTCTTTCCATTTTTCGTCATCGTTTCTTGAAGTAGGGCGAAGGGAAAAAATATATAGTGGAGTTGAGTAGTTTATGTACCCATTTTGATAGATCGATACACGATTTAAATAACTTCACTTGATAGAAAAAAAGTCCAAACATAGCCAATTTTTGACACTTCGAATTCATTTTATGACGAAAATGTATATAGAACATGATTTTGAAATTTACACGATATGTTTTATCGCAAGCCAAGTAATCCAGTTCAGAAAAAAAAAGATAAATCTACATTAATTTAATGTTTTACATAACTAATTGTTATTATGGGCTGGCGCGCCGCTCTCCACTGCGCCCCGAGACACTGTCAAAAATACTTAAAATTTTTATGCATCACTTTTAAGTGGAATAATTAGTAATATATCACATTTATTTATGAGAAATCAAGAAAGTTTATTAAAAAAAATATTTTTACTAATCCTAAACAATATATACCTACATATTAATTGAAACATTTAATTAACTGCTTCATAAGAACAGTTCTTATAAACATACAATGGTAAGTGATACCGTCAACCATGGGCACACACATTGCCAGAAGGCTCGCAAGTGTTGCCTTTTAAAACCTTCAAGACAACCAATAAGAATTGGTACGCTCTTTTCTTGAAGGTTTCCCTAAGTCGAGTTCGGCATTCTCTAGTAAAAATAATATTTTCGACACATTCATATTTGTAGGTATAGGTCAAAAAGCGTAGAATTTTTTTTAAAGTGGCTTTGGTAAAGTAGATGATAATATATATAATGTTAGGTTAAATATATATTTGTAGCGTCATGGCGTCATTATACCGTGTCCGGGTTCCCGTGCCGTGCAGGCACTACATGTGCCCAAAACCTTGTAGCGGGACACTGGGCCTGTGAACCTGAAGGGGGAGAGATTGGTGAGAATAATTTCTGGTTTATAAAAAACATATAGTATGAAATTTCGTTATGTATTCCTAAAAATTAGTTAAAATCAACTTTGTTACAGTTGTTTAGTCAAAGTCAAAGTCATGTCAAAGTCAAATCATTTATTTCAATTATACCACCTAAAATGGCACTTTTGAACGTCAAAATAAAAAACAAAGAAGATTCTAGTTGCCCCTTCCAAAATGTAGTTTCGTGTGGAGAAGAATTGGCAAGAAACTCGCACACTTACTCTTTTAAAATAGGTTTACAATATTTTGTTACATTTGTTAAATAATTATATGTGAAGACAATGTACTCTTAGAATAAACTACTATACTGAAAAAGATAGAAAACCGTTTTTTAACCATTCAAAAACTAGGAACACCAATTTAATACAGTTATTTAGTTTAATTTTACAAGAACACAATAGAAAGTGCGAAGGTACGCAAAAATAATTATAGACTTGACAAATCATTATAAATTTCACACTACAGAAATATAACATGAGAAATCTCTGCGTTATAGAAATATCGTGTTTTATGGGGGACGGAAAACGCGTTGTAGGGTATCACGTTATAGGGGGAATTTCTGTACATACTATATAGTTACATACTTAAACTATTTATAGGATCTTGGGATTATTGTTGTGCGCCAACGCATCGATGTGGATATAGTGAAGGATTTAGGAAGCCATGGTATGTTTTTTTTTAATTTCAACATTATATTAACTTTACGAAATAATAGTAGCTTTAAGAAACAACTAGAGTAACAGATGTTACGATAAAAATAAATAAACTAAAGTGGAAATGGGCACATGACAAGAGGAACAGAAAAGTGGAGGACAAAACTACTAAACTGGTGCCCAAGGTACAGCAAATGAAAAAAGGGGGGGGGGGGGAAACTTAGAAAGTGGATAGACCACATTAAAGAAACAGCAGGTGCTATATGGCAGAGTGTGGCACAGTGCAGAGAGGAATGGCAGGATTTCGAGGAGGTCTTTGCCACACACGGCACACAGATAAAAGAAGATTGAAATAGAAACGAGTTTAAATGTAAAAGTAACTGAATTAAAGGCTTTTATTATTATTATAATAAACTTGTATTCTGTCGTAAACTTTCTTTTTTCTTTTCAAAGATTGGCACATTTCCAGGTTTAGCTGTGTCTTTTATTTCCAGGTGTTACGTAGGCCATGATGAAGACCAGTGGCGACCTTGCAGTGAGAAGTACTATCCTTACCATCATCACAATGTACCGCACCCATCTTTAGGTCACAGAGGTAATAATATCATTTTAGACTAGTTAGTGCCCGCGACTTTGCCCGCATTGGATTTGTCTTATTTCACAAATTAAATACACGTAGCCTTAATAATCAGAGGCACTACAATCTACGGCTCTTTGGCCTAGAAGAGTGAGTAGCTTTCTGTGCCTGACACACACCGACAGCTTTTGGATCCTTAGGCCGAGTTTCTCCTTCTTCACTGGACTAGCAAAGACCAGATGCGCACGTAGAAAGTCTGGTGTACAGTCGGGAATCGAATCTGCGACCTCAGGGATGAAAGTACTGAGCAGTACAGTAGGCAACACGGCTCTAAGGATAAATTAGTATATCATTACACATTCAAACATTTTTGTTATATATCAAATGCGTGGTTTTTGTACGGACCCGATTGCCCTTATGCCCTATGTTGCTATGAGATTTATAACAGGCGTTTAGTATTATTAAAGTAACTCATTCGTGACATTAGATTTTAATGACAATGTTTTAAGACTTTAAAATTCGCACGAAATCTGCTTAGGGCTTAGTGCTCCAAGTATGTGTAGACAAACAAGTGCAAAAAAGAACAGTGTTGGCCTGGTTGGTTCATCGTGCGACTCTCATCCGTGATTTCGTAGGTTCGATTCCCGGCTATGCACCGATGCACTTTCTTACTACTTTTCTACGTGCGCATTTGAACTGCGAAGAAAAACATCGTGAGAAAACCGGCTTGTCTTAGACCCAAAAAGTCGACGCCTATTATAAAGTCAAATTATCATGAAACAGATTCAGAAATCTGAGGCCCTGACCTAAAAAGGTGGTACCGCCACTGGTTCTTTAAAAAAGTTCATGCGATTTAATTTTTGTCTAATTTAATGCAATTTCAGAAGCCATTCGTCCACGACCTGATAGACCAATCAATGAACGTGACCCTGGGCCCTATTTACCTGAAGGTGACAGGAAATACTGGAACGATTTGTACAAAAATGGTCCTAAAGCCTACTACGATAGATATGGAAATCCTTTGCCCGGTGAGAGAGTGCTTAAAGTAAAAATAAAGAATAATTAATATACAAACATTATGAAAACTTTTAGCTTAGATTTTAGTTTTTTTTGGATTAAGTTTGGTAATTTTATTTTTGTTGATTTGTTTATGCACTTCTTGCACTTTACTATTAATATTGATTTTTTAGTTTTTCCTTTCTATTGCCTGGAAGAGATCGCTTTGGAATTTATGTTATTTGTTTTTATTTTAATGTAATAACTAGTAAATTAACTTAGTTCGGCGTAAGGTTTAGTGAAGTAGTTTAGTACTTTTGGAAGATAAAACTTACTGTTGTGTTGTGTATGTTTCCTAAATAATAATAAACTAATAAGGCATTAAGTTTCGTAACCGATTCTGCAATTAAACTGACTAGATGATTTACGTAGAAACTAAGTATTTATTTTTCATCAAAAATTTCGTCAATTATTAACGTGGATTCAATATTATAAGCAGATTTTAAAGTATTTTTGCATTATTTAACCTTTAAGGTTTCAAATTCAAACTAATGAAATATATATTTATATATTTTTTATATATATATTGGACAATTCACACCAATTGACCTAGTCCCATGCTAAGCTGGTGAAGCTTGTGTTATAGGTACTAGGCAACGGATATACAAACATATGATAGATAGATAGACATATAAATACATATTTAAACACCCAAGACCTAAGCACAACACCAAATCCTCATCACATCGATGTTTGTCTCAGCCAGGGATCGAACCCGGGATCCATGGATTCGCAGTCAGGGGTACTAACCACTAGACCAATGATCCGTCGTTTATTACATTTGACATATCATTTGTAATAAATTTACGGTTATTTTTATTAAATTTATTTCGTTTTCATCTGACCATCACCGAACTCCACAATAGTTATATTATCTGCATTTCCAGGTTACACTCGCGTCCCAACAGAAAGCCGTCCACATATAAAGATCGAAAGAAATCCACCAAGAAGAGGCTCTGGTCAATGGGTCCAGGTGACAGCGTATGATGATGAACCACAAGCTGCTGGGCTTGGAGTACCAAGGTATATATTTGTTAAAGCTGAAGCTGTATTACGATAAATTTACCTTTAATCGTGCTTATTATATTTAATACACAGAGAAGTGTTGACCTAATGGCTTCAGCTAGATACTCGCATCCCTGAGGTTCGAGGGTTCGATCCCCGGTGGTGCACCGATGGACTTTCTTTCTATGTGCGAATTTAACATCCGCTCGAACCGTTAGTCGACGGCGTGTGTCAGGGACAGAAGGCTGATCACCTACTTACCTATTAGATTGGCATATGATCAACAATTAGATATAGAAAACTGAGGCTCAGACCTAAAAAGTTTGTTGGCCACTGTTTTTTTTTTAATCATTGGATTCTATTCAATACATTGAGGGTATTATATCAATAATTATTAAATAAGATTTGATATTCGTTATATCATTCAGATTAAGATACCTATGAAACAGACGTTTTAAAGGAGTTCTACGCTTTTTCATTTTTCACAAACCTTTTTTACAGATACTGGCCCGTTGCCTATTTACACAAAAGTCCACCACCAAACACCACTTACTTTAGATTTAATGAAACCTCTACCACAACTGAACGACAAGTACAAACAACAGTTAAACCTGAGTTCCGACACAAGTCCATTGAAATCGAGAGTAGATCGTTAGAAGACAGAACTGAAAAAAGTATAGTTTCAAAGGATGACGATATAAGTTTTGAAGTAGAAGTATCTTCAACGACCTATAAGCCGGAAACTTCGACAACAGAAACTAGTACAACAACAGAGGAAACAAAATTAAACAATACAGAAACAAAAGCCGATATTTTCGAAGATTATGACTATGTTAAGGGTCTAGATGGGAAACTCGGCGATTTTACATCTATAGAAGTTTTCAACATTGAAGACGCAAAGACAGCAGATAAATCTGATTTTATGACTTTGGAAGCTGAGGAAAAGCAAATTGAAGCCATTGGACGCTTGTTAGCATCGAAACGCGGTGGAAAACTGGTTCTGGATTCGAAAGACTTGGAACCGAAGAACATAAGGGTCGATAAAGATTTTATGGATATTAACAATCGAGTCCCAACTAGAAGGGGAGTTATTCGAAGAGTTAGTAAGGAAGAATTGAATAAAGAAGTTTCTAGAGTTTTAAATGATGGCAGTCTGGAAGTGAGTGAGACTACATTTGTGAGACCACCCCGAATTCTTAGTACCACAGAGAATATAAGAAAAACTATGGTTAACGGTAAAGTGTTTTATGATGCAACTGTACGTGAACAAAGAGATAATAGTAGAAGAGGGAAAAGTCTTCGTCTAGAAACAAATATAAAAAAAGAAGTGAGAAGAAATGTTAATCCAATTAGAAGAGTTAAGAGAGTATATAAAAAGAGATATAATCCAGAAGAGGTAAGAAAGCGATTGCTAGAAAGAGAGAAGAGTAAAAATAACACTGATATTTAGCTTTACGGTTAAAGATGCTAGATTTAATTGTATTAAATCTATTAATTTTAAAATACAGATAAAATAAATCTCAAACGTTATATAACGCTTATAGGGCTTTATTACTCGTGACTTAATTTATCTATGTGTATGTAATGCAAGGAACATTAAAGAGATTTATTTATTTATTATATAATGATCGTAAATAGAAAGGAGTTGGTGTGGTGGAAACACAAACTGAACACAGTTAAGATATCTGTGAGAATCCAACTCGAGACAAATTTTTCGCAGTTCGCGCATCTTTGGCTTCTTTTAAGCTTCTTCCAGCAATTTCCTTACTTTTTTGTATACAATTTGGATGTAGTTCTCTCTATATATTATGATGATGTTGCAAACATTGAAATATGGATACATAGGAAGTGCCTATTGGCATTCTTAGATTTATTGTCCTTATGTGTTATTCAATCAAATGCTAGACACAATATGTCAAATTAAAACCGTTGATCATTAATTCGACTAAAAAGATGAATAACGTCATTTTGTAGATATTTTTTTAATTTCAACGTTTATCACGAGAGCATAGTAATTTTACGACTGATTCGAAGTAATTCGATGCGTGTAATGTTCCATTCGAAAGTTAAATGATGATTGCGAGTAATTTTAGGCAGTAAATCTATAAAATATTGTGGAAATTACATTCTAAAATAGTTTCACCTCGTTATAAGTGTATTTATGTGGTTTAACTGTTTATTAAAAACACAAGTTGAAATCCTAAAATTAATTATTTTGATGTTAAAATTTAAATTTTTTGCGTTATACATACACCTTGATGGAACGAGCGATTAACAAACTAAGAAATTTATAAATTTAATAATATTTTCAGTGCTTAAATATTAAACTTCGACAATTTTTTCCAATTATATATTTATTTAAATAAAACCTAAGCATAACAATCAAATATACAGTATTTATAATGGTCCCTGTGGCAGTGTCCCTTTAACCCTGGCAGATTTTCTCACTGTATTGCGATACTTATTTGCTGAGCGAGGATGATTTCCTCCTCAGGACCTTTTCCAGGTCACCGGTACTATATACCAGGCGTCAACTTAAATCTTTAATTATCGCCTGTGCACTTAAACAGCCCACGGCCGAACAGTTTCTTCTCTTACTCCAAAAGGAACAAAAAGAGTCGAAGTTCGAGAAAAAATAATTGAGCCGTTTATTTTCCGCCTTCTCCGACTATTTTGAACCACGGGTTTTGAATATGTCAAGTTTGAATATCAGGAAAAATCTATTAAATTTCAAGAAAGTCTTGTGCGATCCATTAGGCTTTTATAGGATTACACTAAGTTTATATGTCAGCCCCCTAAAACAATACTTTAATTATGATAATTAATATATAAGGAATCTGTTTAGTTACATAAGATACGATTGTCAGTTTAACTCAAAGTAATTTTGGGTTGAAATGACGACGTAATTAGATTTATTTATATTTTTAATTATTTTAAATAGTAAATTTTGTCTATTATTAGTACTAACTTTTCGATGGACTGTATCTCTGTGAATTATTTTTTTGCGTCTGTCGCGATGGGATAAATAATTGACTAAATATAATTAGTTTAGCGGGCAGTATCTACATACGAATGTGTACTATACATTAGGTCGAACATTCACTTGTTAGTTCTAAGGAAATGCTGTATGTGACACAAAACATGGATTAGGCTAGAATAAATATATCGATGAAAGCAGTTACCGACAAGAGTTTTATATTTTATATTGATATGAATAAATGGCAAATAAATGAAGTTTTTTATTATATTATTACTTTAACCTAGATATATAACGTTCCTTTCCTCATGAACGAAGACAGAAAATCTATAGAAATGGATAGAAACCGATCTACTTGTAGTTACGCCAGTGGTAAGTATCAAAAGTAGAGCTTCATAGCTTGATTTGGAGACTGGACTATCGTGGTCCATTGCACTAGGAGAACCACCAGCGGTTTTGTTTACCTTTTTGTGTGCCCATCAAATATATCTTTTCCGAACAGTATAAGTACGAACTGTTGAGAGAGCAAATTAACAGCGAAATTGTTTACAAAGAAAGAGGAAAAATTTTAAAAGCCGCGTTACCGATGTTACTCACGTTACTAAACATTACTCGGCAAACGTAGAAAGCTAATGTGTGACTCAGCTGAATTAATATAGGGCTGTGTTTTAAGACTTATTATGTAGTACACAAACTGGTTCCATTGAAACATGGATCTAGAATTCTCACTTCTCTCAATCATCCAATGGGTTGTAGTCTATAAAACTAAGGGCCACCGTCTTCTTAATAAATATTTCGGTCCTAGGCGTGATAGACCAGTCCCTTGTGCTGAGGCTGTTTCTGTACAGAGGTCACCCACGTAGTCCTGGAATTTGTGGCTGTGTTTGCCTAACGTACAAAAATCCTCGAATCAGTGAGGTCCCTCCGTGAAACCTGCGAAGTGCCCAGGAAACTTCTAAGCTTCAGAAGGGAGCTAGGCAGGACGCACACAGACCAAATGAGCGGAAATTGAGTCCAAAATACGTGCGTCTGTTGCGTTGGCTTCCTATCTTTAATTGAAATTTAATACTCAGTGATGATATAATCCACGACAATGACTTTGAAGTCTTGCTGATCCTTTCCTTCACTGTACAAGATCGATATCCTTGAACGGAAAAAACACTAGAAAATACAAGAAAATTATCAAATACTACTTATGGTTTTAACAGAGGATATTCAACAAAACATTATTAAATGACATGACAACCCTACATCCGTGCTACCGATAAGTTTGCATAGGCACGTATTATATGCAGAAACTTTGCATTTCTCCTGAGAAAGTCCGTATTGAGCTTTCTACATTAACTTTGGAGCTCATCCCGGCCGGTAACTTAATTGGCATATCCTGTGTAACTACGTGGCAAAGTTAGAATGGTTTATTATATTTATTTAAAACAAAGATATGATAGAACCAAAATGGCTAGGTAAGAATTTCATTGCAAGTATTTGTAGGCATAGATTCTGTTGGTAAAGAGTTTCGATACTTCAAACGAAAATGATCGAAGATGTAAAAATCAAAGGTTCAACAAAGTGGTGGGATTATCTCAACGCTATCGGGCAGGGTTACCACGATAATTAAGGGTTTGAAGTAGTCTTCGCAACTTTGAGAGGAAGCGAGAAATGAATAGGACAGAGCAATACCTATTCAAAACCGATTTATTGTTATAAAACAATATATTAAATACTACTTAGGTACATCTATGTACAAATGAAATCTAAACGTATAGGATGTATGTATAATAAAAAGAAAATTCTTTTATTTACATATAAGTATTCTTTCCATTAAAGTACATTATTAAATACAACTTAAAAGTTGTTTTTATAAGTCAATATCTTAATACTGTTGTAGAGGTAAATACAGCTTTCAGTATTATCTTTCTCTTATTTAGTTTTAAAACAATGCCTTAAAAAACAGCATCACAAAAATAAAGATATCAAGTATCAAGATTGGTCTAACCACCTGCTATTTAAAGTGAAATCTGAAATTAATATCATTACATGGTTCAAATTATCGCAACCCGAGTCAGGGAAAGCTGGTGAAAACGACCTTAGGTCATCTTGACGCTTTCCTTAACACTAGGGTTACCAGGGAAACAGGATATATAGACCCACGCCTTCATAAAGGGAAATGATAATCGTACATCTAAAAATTACAGAATAGAAATACAAATTAATTATATGTTAATGACTAATAGCTGCAATGTTTATTGATTTAAAGCAATAGTTTCTTTTCATGGAGTTTCCTGGAGATACGTGAAATACCAGAAAAGCGATGTGCTGACGACATCATAAAGCTTACTAGGGAGAAATGGATGGAGAAAATAAAGAACAGATCCAAATGAAAAGCTCAGGATTGGTCCATACATACTGCAGAACTCGAAGTAATGGAAATAACAATAACCAACCCATCAAATTTGTAATTTTTATAGTATGGAATTAAAGTGGATTTGTTATTATTATTAAAGTAATAGTTATAAATTAATTTGAGCAGTTAAAAGTTACTATTCAGCAGTAAAAATGCCCAAACTAGACTTTTAAATCTACGGCTCCTGGTTTCCTTAGCATTGGCTTTCTCTGTACGAGCGAGTACGGTGGAGGTACGACCTAAGGGTTCGCTCGCTCTATCCACTAGGAAGAATTAATATCTAATTGAACATTAGTACTGTATTTTGACATTTAAGTTCAGAGTATCTTAACACTGGAATCACAGGTGTTTTTATAACGATAATTATTATTTAAAATTATTTAAAATAATAACCAATATTTGAATTAAACCGTCAATTAATTATATTAATTATGTTAATTATGTTAATTACTCACAAAACCATTTACGTAAATGATGATTAAACTCGGTTATACACTAAGCCATATATCACACTATAATCACTATGTTGAACCCTCAAACGAAGACAATATTTTTTTATTTGATAATTTGTCTTTGATTTTGTAAATACAAAGTAAAATAGTTCGAATGTACCATAGTCTGCCAAATAATCAACTCAATCGGATGGAATCGAAACTATAAAGCCACAAAATTATGTCCGTTGATTCACGGGTCATTGAACTCGTTGGAAAGTTATCGCACCTATAAGGTTGTTTAAATAATACTTTTACTAAGATTACGAGAGAAAGTCACTTTCGCTTTGATATGATGCTTGTTGCTAATCGGGCTGCAATCATTTTATGGGGTCCCAAGTCTCTCTATTACACGTACAGAAACTTGGTTCTCTTTGGAGAAGCTTAAGAGAATAAAATTGTCTATGGCTGTGTCCCTGTGTCGTATAGTGACACTGTCAATTACTCCCACAGAGCAAAGAAGTTTATGTTTGATTCAGACAAATTTAAACATTGCTTCTATCCGGTTTAAGACGTTCCATTAACCGAATTTCAATGTTTGCCAATTTTTTAGGAGTGCCGAGACATTACGTGAATAATAATCATGCTCTAGACATCATTATAGTTCCATCTATAGACGCTCCTTTACATTGAAGAATTTTCGGCTTTCGTTTTCTCTTCTTTAAATACAGAACAGTAACCTCACAAGACATTAACATTGTCGTCCCTTATTCATTCTCAAGCGTAAAGTCAGCTGATTTTTCTAAGTTCCGTCAAAAACCAACGCTTAGGCACCTTCGATTTCTTGGCGATTATAGCGGATTAAACAGTAATTATCAGAGCTGGATATATGTTCTTTTGCTTATCAATAAGCAAATTTTACTAAGTATACGTATATTTTTATTGTATTTTATTGTTTGTACCATTTATGTTTACCGAAATCGTCAAATATTTTCAGATAAGATAGCTTGTAGCATATACGATAAAATAAAGACGTTTCATGTGTATTTCATTAATACTTCAATGTAATTAAAATGTAAAATGTCAATACGTTATGTTTTGATTACATTAAAGAAGACGGAGTTTAATATTATTGGATTTATTTTTTCTATTCAACAGAATTATGGACAACTACGTAAATATGTAACACATCTTAACCCATCCGCAAGTTGACCGCGCTTACAGTTGCAGCACCTGTTTAACCTGATATGACACCTGCCCCGCGGCTATGAGTTGATCACGACCTCAAAATTTTACTCATTCATTGTTGTTCGGGTACGGATAGCAAAATTTAGAAGATATATTATTTCCTGAGGCATGCGTTTGAACCCCTGGTGTACACTATACATTTTTGTCTGTCTGTGCTTTTATAAAACTACTCTACTCTACTTTCCAACTTATCAACTTGTCTCGGGGTTACACGTTTAATTAAAATTTCTTTTAGTTTTTTAATAAATGGTTGTTAATTACTCAAAACTTATTTCTCATAAAAAAACGAAAGTAGTGCCCTTATTGTGTGCAATTGTGTTAATAATTGTATCTTCTACATTACGGAGTTTTCATAGTTGATCGCATTAATAGCTACAGCTGAGTTTCATCATCGCACGTCGAGGCATAACTGAGCGTTATCGAAGGCAGTTTTTGCTACTACTATGTGGAATCAGCTGCCCACTGAAGTATTTCTAAACCAATTCACCTTAGGTTCTTCAAGAAAAGTGCGTCCCAATACTTAAAAGGCAATGCACTCTTGTCTGGCATTGAAAGTGTATATGGGTACTAACTTAACATCAAATTAACCTCCTGCCCGTTTACTTTGTACTAAAAAAAACAACCCAATTAAAGTAATAATTATGTCAAAACGGAATTATGTACTAAAATAAGAGACCATAGCGTTAGAAGCGGTACCAACAATAAAACTACAAATGTGTTGTTGCTTATTACGCTGTTGATCTTTTTTGTCGACGCTCCAACACAAATAAACTTTCTATTGTGTGGCATGCTGGAATGTTTTATCGATAATAGCCTTCTAGTGATGGGAAGAGTCGATGATTTGTGAGGATAGTTTATCGCACATTGTTAAGTGATTGCTATGCAAGGTTTGAAGCTGTCATATTTGTTAAAGGTAGCTAATTATCTTTCACTTGTTTTAACTGGGTAATTGTTCAGTTTTATTTATTTATAAGTAATCTTATAGCTACACTTATATATATTATGAAAAAGACATTGTTAAACAAATTATACGAAACAAAAAACATATTATATGTAATATATATACCTATATTAATAATTTTATATTTATATTATAGTTTCTTGTATTTTTTAAGCATTTATGTCGTTTTAGAACTAATAAATAACTTGTACACATTTATAGAGTCCCAAAAACCGTAGAGATTTTTTTAGTATTGCAGTATAAGTAACTCATGAATGCTGGGCCGGGCCCTACTTTGCGTCATATATTATTTAATTTATTATATTATTTGTGTAACTTATTTATAATGTAACCAACCTACAATTATACAGTATTAACCTACATAGTCATAATAATATTTAAAAAGGGATAAGTACATACAAAAATTAAAAACCATTTTAAAAAGTTTGGTTCCTGTGTTAACCTTCAATGCTGGAAATTCCTCATTGTATTGCGGTACTTATTCGTTGAGTGAGGAAAGCACCAGCTCTGAGGTGACCGGTACCAACCAGGAGCCAACTTAAATCTTTAAATAGCGCCTGTATATTGCTTAAAATAAAATATTTATTATCGAAGTTATCGACCGACATCACTAGAAACTTTGTAACCTTCAGCGAAAGCTTCGTTTAGATGACCGATTGTTATCATGAGGGTAGCATTTTGTAATTTTAGATATATGTATTTAAACCAAGCAAGAAATTTAATATTTTTATTAGTAATTATACAAAACTATGTTCTAGTAGAATGAAGAAAGTGTTTTTTTTAATTTCTTTTGTAGAGCACAAGTTACTCGTACATGAAATTCGAGAAATGCAACCTATATTTATATAAATTGATTAATAATGTAAAAAATGTAATATACATATATGTAAATAATGTAAACATCTGTAATAATTAAATTATTGTATAGTAGTTTACAAAAATCATTAACTGTTGTTTCTCTCCATTCCTTACATAAAGAGTTCACTGTAATAAAAACGGGACAAAAAGTGGGACATTTTTTAAAAATTATGTCATAAATGTTTCATTTGAAAAAAGTGAGAACCATCCGGTGTTTAAGATGTTGACTACTTATATAGTGAACATTGTCTCTTTAAATTGAAAAAACCTATAACATGAAATATAGCTTTATAAATTGATAATTAATTATGTATAAATTATGTATATATGGTGTAAATTAAATGCGGTTTCCCGTAGTTTTGACAATTTTTTTTAATTAACATCTAAGTTTGATTCTTGGCGAACAACTTCAGTTCAGTTTTGTTCTATCATTTAACATTTATGTCATTCAAATGCTTTAAACTGTTTTCTTAAGTAAAATCGGTAAAGTAAATCGGTGTATTTGTGTTTTATTGTATTTAAAGGAATATACACAAATTTAGTTACTTAAATATATTCTTTAGTTAATTCAATAAAAAGTAAATAATTAATAGTCTATACTTCAAACACACAGTGGCCGATAAAAGAAATGTCTATCTGTCTCCTTCTGTCACTATCGGTCTCACAATTTCTCATTTCACCGTTCACTTGTTTAGCGACTTTTCTTACTACAGTGTAAGGTCGTTTTTCCCAAGCTTCAACATGCCAATATAACCTCTATTACTTTTAAATAAAGTTAAATTTCGAATGACTACCATGTTTCGAAAGACGTTTTTATTGTAATGTTATGCAGTAATATGTGTTTCTTTACAATGTTTAAGTTGGTCAGTCGGCTAGTAGGCTTTAAGTTGTGACTGAGTGCAGACGTGAGACCTGTGACATGTCGGAGTTATGCCGGCGTAAAAATAAAAAAGTAAAATATGCATGGTCGTTTTGAGTGAAAATTAAGATAACTGTCAAAATGACAGCGCGTGTGTGTGTGAGGGTGTGTTTAGTGTTCGTTGTTTTGAATTCTTTTGGGGCTGCTCAGGAGTTTGATAGAGGTATTTATTAGTTTAAGGTCTGACCTAATGTACTGGACTTTGTTTACAGATAATTTGTTTTACTATTTATCATTAAAATATATAAAACACATTTTTTTACTATAAGTAATATTCTCTTATCCTAATTATATTTTAAATTATATATAGCTATTCAAATAAAAGTAATAACTATTATAGAAGCTGCCCGCGCGTTGAGCTTTTTCATATGAAACTTGCAGATTTAAATCTTTGCAATACAGATTAACAATATATTTGGTAAATTTATCGAATCACGGTTCCACCCTAAAATAGCTCCAATTTTTTTCTATCATTCTTTACGACTTGTATGTAAAAAAAAAGAAAATAACTAATAATATTACATGATGTAAGTGATGTTGTCTCAGTTCCCAGTGATTTTTATTAATTCTAAGTAGCGTTTGTGATTTGTTTAGTTTAAGCCAATAATTTGTCTTTCATTCATTTCACAAATCATGTTTTAATTAATTTTTATAGGGTTAAAGAGCGTGCACCACCACATTATTCCATGATGCACCATTGCCGAATGATGAAAATATGTAGAATAAAATTTGCAGTTGTGTGACTTGTTGTGCATGATTCGACGAATTTATCATTTTAAATAGACTGTTAAAACTAAAAAAATATTACTAACAAAAGTACATTATAATGCAAATACTTTTTCTTTATCATAACATCAATTCTGTCATAATTTATTAGGTGTTTACATATAATATTATTTGCTCAAATAAACTAAAAAAAGATTACACATATTATTATGATACATTTATTGAGTATATTTTCTTTCTCCTCTCTTCTCTTTCATACAATTCTCTTGTAATACTGCCTATATGATTAAAATTCACGCTTCACCTGAATAAGCGTCGAGAATAAGAAAAAGTAACTTCGAGTTAATACGATAAATTCAATTTACATTCACCAGTTAAACACTTTACGCTAATAAGATACGCACAAATCAATATTTCATGAACTTCAGTCTCATTACAAAGGTCGTTGAACTTAAACTGTTTTGAGCTAATTAAGCGAAATCAGCGCAGTCGCTAAAAACCGGTGCTAACCGATCGTGAGGTTTTTTTCATAACGGTTCGATTAAGCTATACGAAAAATCACCTATAACACTAGTTTTAAGGTTTTAATCGGAGTTTTTTTTAATAAATTGTCTCTGCACAGACATCGTTTATCATCACAACTTAAGGCTAATAATTTAAAACTAATCTAATTTACTTAAAAGGATATTTAACATAAGAAAGTGTCTAATAACTTACAGTCTCTATTCAAACTAAAACTCAAAATATTATTATTCATATATGCAACCAAGTACATATGTTCGTCAACAGAAAAGATTTTCAAAAGGTCAACAGAATTGATTCTAAATTCAACATGCACGCGGAGAGAGAATTTCTTGCCAAGGAGAACTCTTGGCCAGAAACTCTCCGCCACTCTTTTTAATCGCCTAGTTATGGGTTAAGAGGAAGACACCGTTCTTGTAATTTTTTTCACTTACCACTATTTAGCACTTAAGCTAATTCACTAATTTGAATGGTTTTGTCCGTTTCAATCACTAGAGACCCATGGTGTAAATATCGTCGACATTCACGTGTTGGTGGAGCCTTTGTTCGTGGGCCCCAGCAACTATAGATAAAAAATCAATAAATATAAACGTTCTCTATGTCATCCAATGAGTAGGTAGCATTTTTATTTAGCTTTCTTTGGCACACATCGATGAATTCTAAAACATGCCTGCTTTCTTATGATGTTTGCCTATACTGTACGACTGTACGAGCTGGTGTAATTGTGTGAAAAATCCGTTGGTTCGTATGTGAAGTGTGATAAGAATAAGCATTAAGCACTCTTTATTATATTACTGCATCTACTTACTACCATAATCAGTTCAATTAGTCTTCCTGCCACTGGGGTCACTCAAATCTAATTTGTCTAACCATGATGAGTACCAGATCTATAAAACACTGAAACACTAAACACTTTTGTATTTATATATACAATTCATCAAACACAAAAGTGCCATTTACTTTCACAGTATGTTGCAGGAAGGATTCATTACTTTATAACACTTATTATCAGTAAGTGAACCATGTCATTTGACCGGTGTATTTCAATGTGTGGTTATATGTGCTAATTGTACACTTCTGCGGGTAAATGTAGTTCGCTGATAGTTTTTATATTGTATTTTTGTATACTAATAATATACTAACTTAAATAAGATATAACAAAAAATAATTATACATATATATATCTATAAATATAAAAGAAAGTCGTGTTTGTTACAACACTTATAACTCAGGATCGGCTGGACCGATGTTATTTATCTCCGTTTTGGTGGATTCTTCTCCGCTCCGATTAGCAGAATAAGTAATAAAATATCGGATAAGTTATCGAATAACAATTAATTAATTTTACGAATTCTAACAGCATGTGGTGCCATCCGTTGACAAAACTACGCATCATTTTACGTCAAATTCCGATCTTGAGGTGCTTTAACATGCAGTATCGCAATATTGGCGCTAGAGAGAAGAGGTGTGTAAAACTGCCATTTTTCTTTCGCAATGGCAAGCAATAAAACATTTCTGTATTTGCAAAAAAAGTTGTATTAATGTTGTTACCTTAATGAAATCCTAAAATAAGTTTAACTAAAGTAACAATGATATTATTAGACTAAGGCGGAACGAAGTTAGCCGGGTCAGCTAGTTATATATATAAATTGGCTGTGTTGTGTGATGGTATGTATATGTGGATATATAAAAGGTTGGGGAAAAAGTTTCTTCGCATTTTTCAAGAAAGTTCACAACATTTATTAATATACTTTATTTACATTTAACTAAAGTATGTAGGTACCATTTTGTTCGATAACTTTTTGCCATCTAGGGGATATGATCCCATTGCTATAGAATTTTGGGGCTTCTGATCAAAATACCGCGACAATTGGTTTTGGCAGTCCTCTCGTGATGTTAACCTGATTGCCTAAATAAATCTGAAAAGACCGAAACAGGTGGAAATCTGAAGGTACAAGGTCAGGTCTATACGTCGGATGCATTAACACCTTCCAGCCAAGCTCTCTTAATTTTTGCTGAGTGCCTAAAGATGTGTGAGGTCTAGCGTTATCTTGATGAAAAACCACACCCCTTCTGTTGATTAATTCCGGCCGCTTTCTATCAACTCCATGCTTTAATATCATCAGTGTTTCGCAGTAGAGTTCAGAATCAATGGTCAAAAAAAAATTGAAAAAGCTTAAAACAAATTTGTGCTACTCTCACAGACACTGCACTTGGTCCATAAACATCGCAAAAATTTTTCGCGGCTTGCGTTGAATTTCTTCATTAGATACACTTATCTTGACGGTACGAAAAATAAATAAAAATCACACATTATCCTAATATGAATTTAGAATTATCTTCTTTAAAATCTCAACTTTCAATGATAACAAAAACAGGCAAATACATATACTACAGCCAAAGAGATTTTATTACAAGTTCATACATAGTGTAATGCAAAAAGACTTTTTCCCCAACCTAATATATACGAGTACGTCCGAGTGTGTATGTGGAATGTGGTTATGATGCAGGGAATTAAGCGCTATGGATATTCTTATTACTTCTTTTAAGCATATTTCACGATAGTTTAAATTAAAAATATATACATTACAAAGATAGCTTATATATAATCTATTTTCAATTAACACGTAAATTATTTTAAATTACTTTTTTAAAGTAATGTTTATCAAGAAATTAATAAGCAAGGCAGATACTGACAAAAAATTAATTACCTTGTTAAAGTTACAAAGTATTTTCGTGTACTCGATATATCCCGTTATAAGGACGAGACAAAAGATTAACTGTGGGATCATTAAAATAACATTACGACCAGATAAACATGCATTGTACCTTACAAGGGCTTACCAAGCATACAGTTCGTAGATTGTTTACTTTAAATACAAAATTTAATGTTTAAATTTATCTGTCCTTGTCTAACTCTCTTTTTCACTTTTCCTTATGATAGTTATGGTTCAAAGTAAGTCTGAGGATGCCTTTCCTGTTTATATCTATGGGTATAGATAAAAACAAAAGCGACATTTGCGAAAACCTGTAGGCTATTCTAAATTCAAATTTAAGTCAATTTGCTTTTTTTTTTTAATTAATAAATAGTCTGTGCTCTAAGCGCAAAAAGTTTTTACTCGAAAAACTCTATATTTCGAACTTCGTCGCGATGTTTAGAACACTCCAAGACAAACAGTCTATGGGTATAGATAGAAACAAAAGCGACATTTGCGAAAACCTGTGGGGTATACTAAATTCAAATTTAAGTTAATTTAGTTTTAATATTTTTTTTACCATCCGTATGATTTAATAGGCATTGCAAAAAGTTTTTACTCCAGAAAAACCAAAATATATAACCTATTCGCAATGTGTAAAACACTTCAAGACAAAAAGTTGATGTTGAAAGCAAACGCGGGTCACTGAAAGTGAAAACTGTGTTAAAGTAGAAATGTGCTTCTCTAGGTTAAGGTTTCTTATTGTACTAACGTTATGTATTATTGAGAGACGCTTTTTAGGCATTGAGTTTTTTCGTGAATCACAAAATCTTAGTGCTACATTTTTGTTTAGTAGTTATTATGCTAATAATATGTACCGGTGAAAACTATCGTATCGAAGCTTCTTATTTTTAGAATTTCAGTTTTAGATCTAATGGGTCGTAGATTTTATAATAATTTTAAAATTCTGGGGGCACGGCTTTGCGGCCAAATCGAGGGAAAAATCAAGGCCCTCCGATCCTTTATCGAAGCAGTTCAGGCCATTTAACACCCCTATGACTTTGTTGTGGATAAAATAAGAAGCCTGAATTTTCAGTTTCCAAGCAGGAATTGTATAAACACGGTAAATTTCAATTTGAACAATAAATTTCGCAGTAGTTTAAGAATTATAACTATTAAATACTTTTTTAAAATAGCAACTAAGAGTAGCTTAATATTTTCCTTAATTAGCTTCGTATATAAAATATTAGCTAGCAACATGGTTCAGTGGTTGAACGTTAAATACCTTAAACAAAGGCTCTTGGTTTGACAATTTAAGTCTGAATTGACCGTGTATATCTTTGACAATCTTTTTGTTTAGTATATAATTTCCAACACACGGAAACACATACGGAGGAAATTCACCGATTCTCGAAGACCTGAAATTGTTATTATAAAGATTTTTCATTACAAATTATTAATTTATATCTTATCTATAATTAAGCGTTTATCTTCAGATGTTATCGCAAAACTGTACCAAAGCCGACGCTAATTAAGTTTTCAATTTCATTAAACAAATGTTCAGTTAGAATTAACTGATAGTTAGCGGTTATTAGTTAAATAGTGCATGATGATTAATACCGGCACTTCTACACATATTCGCGATGATTTACATTTAATACAAAGTAAAATTTATAGGAACAAAATTGCAGTGAATCATTGGTACGAAAATCTTTTTAGTTAATGACAGTTTAGTGATTTACTGAAATTCGAATTGAATTAAGGCGGAAACATACTACTAAAACGCGACGCGACGTGTCGTGTCGACATCCGACGTCCATCGTGCACATTACCAACACGCGACACCACGACACGCTTGCAAATTCAGAAGTCATTTAGCTGATTTATTCCCCGCGCAATGTGCCAGCAAGTTTTTACCAATTTGAGGTTCAGATTCGAGGAATGTTTGCAGCGCAATAGTGCACACCTGGATGATGTTATTTTTAAGAAATAAATTTCCCAGATGTCTATTTTAATTTAAATAAAAATTGTATGTGTATCGTATTTAGTTTTTTTTTATATTTTTTTCAAATTCGCTAATCTTTCTGGCCCACCCTGTATTTTTCTAATAAACTGAATTGATTAGCAGGTTATTTGTATTAAACTAACAACATCCTAACTCCCTGTTTTTGTTCTTGTATTGAGGTAATCTCATGTCATATAAAACGGAATATTGTTTGACCAACTCAATTAATTGTTCGTCGTTCATTTCGCCAAATAAATCCAAAAATATCTAAGTATATAAATTGACATTCGTGTCAAAAACTCGAAAGACTGACGCATGACGTCATCATCACAACATCCACAACACGCCGATCCAAATCGATTGGATGTTACCGCGTGTGATCACATGGCGTGTTGTCTATGTGCATCTGACCATATTCAATATATGGGATTGATATATGAGTATTCGCACCAAATATCAAAATATAACATTGGTTTATTATTAAACTATAACAGTTTACTTTGTACTTTTAAAAACTGACACAGCGTTAATTTACAGTTAACATAACATTGAAGTAATAAAATAACATCGCAGATTTATTTTAGTTTGTCACGAAGATCTTTTGTCCACATCCTCTGTTTAATGGGCTAAAAGTCCTCTTCTACCGGCTAAAAGTATGAAATTAAACATCAAACACATTGTAAAGATAAAAAGAGTGTTATGATATAATGTACAACCTACTAACCTAACCAACTATTTAAAACAGCGTGTTTATTAATACACACAAACGTTTGTGGCGGAACCGATGTAGCAAGATATGATCAACTTAAATAACCTCATATTAGTTTTAAATTCAAACATTCGTCTTAGGGATGGGTACAATAAATTAACAAGACGTACTACTAAAAGTCTTCGGGGGGGTCGGTGAGCAACCCAAGTGTACTTCAAGAACCCGGTTTCTTTGTACCTACCTAGGGGATATGTGCGACCGCGAAGGCCAAGGTTTTTAGCGATACCAAGGGCTAGAACCAGTCTGTTGCACAGAACCCCGTTAACAAAGTCGTTGCTACTGAATGCCGTCTCCGACACTATCGACATCTTTATATGTTCGCAGAGTGAGTTCACAGTAGCGATATTGTGTATATTATGTATTTTATTTTTTTCCGACAGTGTATTGACTTAGTAGTGTATGAATAGTCTATATAGGTTTGTGAATAAATAAATAAAGTGTTTCGAATTCCATGTTTCTTCCGATTTTCTCTTTCCGATTCTTAAGAGGAACTATTAATATATGTTATATCATCTAGACGTTAAAACGGACGCATATCTAGATGATAAATAGAGCATACTAGAAACGCGTGCCTGTCTCGTTACGGTATGCTAAGCTATTATTGAAAATCATCTATTCATACATTAAGTTTCTTTCATGAATCCTCGTTAGAAATAACTTTTTGGTTTATATCTATGTAGAAGTATATATATTATATATATTTATGAAATTGTGTCTGTAATTTATAGTATCGTGGTTAGAGACAGCTCCGTAATTGGCAATTTTTAAGAGCTTTTATGTAAACCTGATTATTAATATCTTGACACGGGGACACGCAAAATAACGTGAGTTATGGAAATTCACAAATTCTGAATAAAAGTGATTCCAATAGTTTTACTCCTCCATTATAAATACATAGGTAAGCGAATTTAAATCTACCCCTTCATGTAGTTTGAATCTTAAAAGGCCGTCAACGCATTCGCGATCCCTCTGGTTATGTCAATTGGTGACGGTAACACCTAACATCAGGTGACATTCCAGCCTGTTTGCCCTATGATCTAAAAAAAAGTAGTTGTTGATTGCTAGAACTTAACAATAACAACCTAATTATATTTTATTGATGTTTACGTCTGTTATTTGTCGATAAATTAATAAAGATTTCTAGGCACATAAGCAGATAAAAAAATTATAAGATTAAAACTCTCAATAATTTATAAATAAAATATTTTTTAAATCATATTTTCTACCCATTTTATTTTTAGTACACGACAGCATACGTAATATTGTAATATAAGAAAAAAAAATCTACCAAGAACCGGCTAAAGGGATAAAATATAGTAAAATACAAAAAAAAATATAGTCCACAAAGTATATAAATAAAGAAAAACAAACCAATACAGTTTCTAAATACTTAAAGAAGTGGTTTTAATAAAGGTTAAATATAGAACCTGAGATTAAAATTAACCTGTATTAAATTAAACCACACCGTGAGAAGAGCTTAAACTAGTTTACAAGATGATTATCTTATTCATAGAAACAAATAACAGTAAGAAAAAGTTAAAATTAACCTCAAAATACTACTGAGAAGTGTAACTTACTGATAACGGAGATTTTACCCTATAATTCTTTTATTAACGAACAACCGTTCAAGTCTCTGATATTATAGTTTTATGCCTCATCAGTACTTAGTAATTTTGTCATAACAAGAACAAACAACTAATTCTAACAAGAACGAATTTGATTTTTATGTTATAAGCATGAAATGTTTACGATATTATTATTTAAAACCAAGTTCTCTGCGAACTTAGTTTCCCCTTTAATATTACTTTTTACTTAGCCACCTTTTTTGTAGCTACATATTCCATATATTGAACATTTTACTATCCTTCAGAAACTGTCGGTTTTACGACAATAAATTGAGTACTAAATAAAACTAAACTTTTCATTTATTTTATATAATTTTCTATTTTTTTCTAAATAACCCCGTTCGCGTTCCTCCGAGTTTAAGGAATAAATAAAAATAACACTCGAATTGTTCCAGCCGTTTTCCACTTTTGCGCGTACCTAAATTTTGCGATTCATTTTTGTTTATAAATATAGATTAGGCTGTGCCAAAAAATAATCTGAAATTGTATAAGAAAAACACCTTTTGTATGTGCCAAAAATGTTTCTTTAATTGTATAGGAAAAACGCCTTTTGTATAGCAATCAAGGTTTACCAAAACCATTTAACGATCTTCCTAGTAGAGTTTGTAAAAATCGATAATTTTGAAAAAAAAAATCTTTTATGATTATTTGCGTGAAGCATTATAATATATTTTAATAATGTGATATTTTATCTCTACTAATGTATAGAACTTTAGATTGTACCACCATAACATTATTATGTTTTTATATTTACCGTTATCAAAAACCACGAAGAAGAAGGATTTCAGTTTGAGGCGTATGTGTTCTTTTATTTTGTAGCTATATTCATTTGATTTATAAATATTCTATATCAACACATCACCTTACAACAACAACATCTATGGCAACTTATTTGACTTTACACTTAACGTATGGCATGGGTTGGGTACCTATTCCATTAAAATACTATGTTTAAGCGTGTATATTAAGTATCTCTTCTTTAGACCTATTAAAATTGATAGGATAATATATTTTTAAAGCGATACAAATCGTAGGCGTAGCTTCTAAATAAAAGAAACCGTATCTTTGAAATCAGTTACATTCAATTATCACATCGTTTCACAGTTAATTAGCATCTTTCAAGAATATCTCTATTGTGCTTCCGTGTACCGATATTCCCATTGCATAGAGAAAAGCGAGAAAAAGTTTATGGCTTCAAAAGGTAACTTTCATTAAATCGCCTCTATGGCTCAATTAGAACTTATTCTATGTATTGTTGATGTTCTGAGTTAAATTAAGAAAAATTGGAAGAACAAAAAGTATTAGTTTGAAAGACGGAAGTCGGTCCAATTTTTTAAATATATAAAGATCATACGTACATAATATGTATATACGTTTATAACAGGCGAAGGGATGAAAGCTGGTGGTGGACTGATGAAATCTAAAACGCGCTAAAGTCAGTTTAGTAGTCGCACTCATTTATACTAAAGAAAACAGATTCTAACTCAGAAATGTCTTTCTTTACAAGGATTGAGGAAATTTCAGTTTCATTTCAAAGCTTCCGTATTCGGTCAATGACTCATACATTTGCATGACTAAAAATAATAACACGTAATTGTTACAGAAAAATAACTTTCTCTTCCGCGAAATACTTATGTCAGAACCAAAAATGGGAAAATTCACTTTTAGTGTGACTAATTGATGTTACACCGGTCTCAATTATAGATTGTGTAGAAATATGTTTGAAGCCCCACAACCACTAATAGCGGATTTATTTCTTCGTTTGTTTCATTTTAGAAGACCTGAAACATTGTTTTGGTGAGTTTTATCCAGGACCAGGATTACTAACATATGGCGTCAATTGCAATACAATACACCAAATCAATAAAGATAACCAAACAAATAAATCATGTTGTCTTGAAAATAGTATATTTTAGCGAAAGTTTTGAGTTCGATTTCAATTTCGATTGACAATTGATAATGCACAGACTATTCTATTATATTTACGTGACAATAAAAATACCATAGGTAATGTAGAAAGTTATATGAAGGTAGAAATGGAGTGGGTATAAATATATGTAGGCATCATTTGGCGAAGTTACACTATCAACGCAGTATAGCATTACACTTCTTTATTATATTTTACACTCAAAACTATGTTAGCTGATTCATTAAAAACTAGAGACTTATTATTATATATTAAAATAAAAGTTGTTTAAAATACTTAAGATTTTAAACTGCGTTTTATTTTATATGAAAATGAAGCTTTCATAGCATAAATTAATCCGTTTTTATTCGAATACCCCAGCAAACATTTTTTTAAACATTTATTTATTTATAACTATACAACTACCTTAACAGCTGCTAAGGCCAATGCGATAGTTCTCAAACAGCCGGTGAGGTTAAGTTGAAGTTTATAATTTGAGATATAGTTATTAGTTAATTACGTTATCTTTGCTAATATTATAAAGAGATACAGATTGTATGGTTGTAGGGGGTAATCTCTGGATCTACTGAATTGATTTAGAAATTTATTTTTGAGTGTCATATATATATTAAGCCGTAAAATTAAGAGACTTTTTAAATGCTGCCTTTACGATGAGAGATATGAGTTCTTGAGAAAAGTTCTAGAGCTTGAGCGACTTCCATTATATAAAATCAAGTCCTCCGCTGTGTCTTTCTATTCGCGATAAATTTAAAAATTACTGCACGAAATTTATTGCAGTTTTTACCAATACCGAGAATGATTCAAGTATATAACTTTTCAAGGTTTACGGGTCAGTGAAGGCGGTGTGGTAGTTTAATATAACCGAACTTCACAACAACTCACCACAACTACTCTGAAAAGAGTGGACGCTTTAAAGGAAATGAATATACATATAACAGCATTATTACATGCCTTTTCTCTTTAAGGCTTTTAAGCTGTATCATAGCAGTTCAGAGGTCTGAATGTTGGTGAAAGTGGCACAGACATAGACCTCCATATATTTATATAAAGAGAATTATAAAGATCCTAATTCGTATGAGTCAAATGTCTTCATCTACTTTCTCCTAATTTCTTAACCCAAGGACGAAGCAACAGACAACAACAGTTAGGCATTAACATAAACATACTATTTATAGTTAGGTGAAGTAGACAAATCTGGTATGCTTAAAAAAAGTGTAGTAGTATTAAAAATACTAATATTTCCATTTATAAGTAAAATGCTACTAATACACAAATATACAGTATTTAAAATATTCTTAACCTACATAGTAACAATAATAAACAGTTACACGAAGCTATCAAATTGTTATGTCCCGAAATGCATATCATCCTTCAAAAAGCAATATTAAATACGGGTAGAATAACCCGCAACATTATACAAGATAACCATAAAAAATAAAAACCTGTGTTCACTTGGCTTAGGCCCATGTGCAAGAGTCTATCAGGATCATGAATCGATCCTGCCGTAAATAGTGACCAGACAAAATATAAAATAATAGAAAATAACACATATATAAAAAGTTTGGTCCTTGGCAGAGTACTTTAAACGCTGGCAGCATTTCCTCGCTGTATTGCGATACTTATTCGTTGAGCGAGGAAAGCACCAGCCATCAACGGTACTATCTACCAGGCGCCAACTTAAATCTTTAATAAGAGCCTGTGCAATTTCCTTAAGTCCCAAGTACTAATTATATTTATATGTGGCAGATGACGGTAGGCAAGATTTTATTAGCTTTCGTCGGCTTGGTGTATGCCGTATGACTTTTATGTCCACGTTTTGTATTACTCCCCTCCCCTCCTTACTATCCTTACTGGTTTCTAGTAGTTTTACGAAAATATGTTTACAAAACGTTATATATGTCATTGTATTGTAATTAACATACATCTCCACTTGTACCATATAACTTCTAATAGCGAAAGCTATCCTGACATTTTTGTATGCAATTTCTATTATATATCCCGACTAGCAAACTCGGCGAACTCCGTTTCACCACCAGATGGTTTCGTTTTATGTAATATTTCGTTGGGTGATCCCGCTTTTCGCTTTGCTATAAACCTCACGAAAACCTTTCCAACGAATGCAAAACCGTGGAAATCGGTTCGTGCGTTCTGGAGTTATAGCGTCAGGAAGGAAAACCCGACTTATTTTTATAACGTATAGTAGAAGATATCGCTTTAGGATCGCGCGAATAAAAGCTGAAAAGTGAAGTCGTGATCACTATTACTATTGCTTTAGGGAGTTGTTAAGCATCGTTTATTGAATAAATGGGTTTAAACACATAGCAGTCCACAATATATGATCAAATTAACTCCTACACTATTAAAATCGCCCAAAAGTAATGTACTCAATTATATTACTATGACACAAATTGAAATGAAAATAATCGGAATTCAAGTAATTTTTGTAATTGATTCATGTTATCAAAACTAGGAGTAACTTTGTTTTCTTGTTCTAAAAATATAAAAATAAAATAAATCAGTGGCGCTACAACCTGTTTAGGTCTTGGCCTCAGATTTTTGAATCTGTTTCATGATCAGTTTTTAAAAATCTACTAGGCAAGTAGGTGATCAGCCTCCAGTGCCTGACACACGCCGTCGAATTTTTGAGTCTAAGAAATGTCGATTTCCTCACGATGTTTTCCTTCACCGTTCGAGCAAATGTTAAATGCGCCCCTAGAAAGAATTCCATTGGTGCATAGCCAGGGATCGAACCTACGATCTCAGGTATGAGAGTCGCAGGCTGAAGCCACTAGGCCAACACTGCTCGCTGCTGTTTTAAGAATATGCTTGTGAAAACTCAAAGATAAAGTAGGAAACGTTTCATCAAGAATTCTTAAAGGTCGCGGACAGGATGTCTCACGGACAGAATGCTAAACGTGGTTCACTTCGCAACGGAACCACTTTCGATTTAATAGGGACGGTGAAAGGATACCGATTTTTGAATTAAACACTGAACGACTGAACAATATGGCTGAATACATTCAATTCAAACATGCGACACTTTATGAATATCTCTTAATTTAATAATGTATGTAACCGCAATATAAATACCGCATAGAATATGTAGAGTAAATAAACAGTTTTGTAAAATAAAAATGACAAAAAAAACTCAAACAGAAAATTCGGGTACATAGATGTATATACACAAGGAAACTACAAGTTTCAGACAACCCTTATGTACTTGTATGTATATTTGGATCCAAAAATATATGTTTTTTTTAATTTTATAGTTTTTTAAAATATCGACTTTTATTCTTCATTATTCAAAGTTAGTTTTAAAGTATTTAAATAAAATAAACTTACCTGTTATAGTGTTTTTACACTAACTTACGTTTTTTTAATATGTAATTTATTGATTTCGTAATCTTACAGCTAGCATAAATAATATACAACAACAAACAATTATACTAAAGAATGAAACATAGACAAACGTGAAAAAATAATTCAATTGTGTTTTGATCTTTTAGAAAAGATGCCATAGTGTCTTAGTTTCAGAGTCAGTTTATGATATAAAATAATCTATAGTTATATTTAACTAGTAAACAACCACTTATTTGTTCTGAAAATTCAATCATTGCACTTTCATATTACCATTTTCCTCAAACAATATTTTCGATTAGTTTGGTGAGAATAGAAATTGTAATATCAGTGAAAGCGGACCGGACAATTTAATGGATTCGCTGTAACCAACGAAATTACATTATTACTATTTACTGGAAAATCCACGAGAAATGTTAAATCATTTGTCATTACATAATCACAATTGTATATATATAAGTACATATATTTAGCGCTTTCTTCGCACAACGTCTTTTCTCCTTCAGAGACTCTTTCATCTTTAACCACTTTAAAAACAAATTTTTCACTAACGATTCAAAACTAACAATATACATTCACCTACCTGTCCTATGCTGAAACGGAAAATATTCCTATTAGACAACAATAGTTTAATTATAAATGTTTTATGAAGAAATTATTATGTCAAGTACCGTTAACATTTCATATGGAGACCAGCTGCCCACGGCACAGAGAATCCTGCTTACTGCATTTTCTTTGTAACTAAACATATTTTTTTATTAATATACTAGTGGACCCGACAGACGTTGTCCTGCATGATATTTCAAGCGATTAGTAAAGCAAAGTATGAAAGTACCGACTGCAGCGCCATCTGGCGGGCTGATTTGTGAATCTAAACCATTCCCAGATCCCCTTGAACACACACAAAAAATTTCATCAAAATCGGTCCAGTCGTTTGAGAGAAGTTCAGTGACATACACACTCACAGAAGAATTGTATGTATAAAGATAATAAAGTTTTTCTTTCTTTCAGTTAAACGTTCAGACATTTTCCCCCTTGAGATAAACGAACTATATTTTTACTTTTTATTATGTAATAACTTATAATAATTTTCAATTAATATTGCTATTAAACTGGTCGAAAGCGTATTGTTATGGTGGAGACATGAAAAGATATTTATCTACACTAATATTATAAAGAGGAAAACTTTGTTTGTTTGTTTGTTTGATTGTAATGAATAGGCTCATATACTACTGGACTGATTTTAAAAATTCTTTCACCATTCGAATGCTACATTATCCACGAGTAATATAGGCTATACAGTCAAACCTGGATAAGCGAGAGTTCAAGGGAGCACAATCTCATTCTCGCTTATGGAGGTTTCTCACTAACCCGAGTTTCTCGCTAATGCAGGTACATGGGTAGCGTTTCTCTCTTATAGAGGTACGCAGCAATAACAAGTCACAGCAAGTACGAATGTAGTAAATATGTAATATGATTTAATTATGTGCATAATGTGCACAACATATTATGCACATATATATTTTATTTTATTTAGAACTAATTTACACTTAAAAAAACCGTCAATTTCCTTTGGGTTTCTGTTTTTGTATTTATAATGTTTATCTCTAACTCATAAATTTTGTCGAATATTGCTTGATCAACAACCGCCGCGCCGCGTATTCAAAGTACTGATGGACCGTCTCCAACGCATTTAAAGTACATAATATAAATAAATAAAGCCCGACTGTCGCTTATAGAGGTAAAGATAAGTAGCAGTCTCACTTACGGAGGTGCATGAGAGAAAAACGACTCTCTCTTACAGAGGTTTCTGTTTCTCGCTAATAGAGGTTTTGGGAGCTTAAAATGACGGGTCCCGGCTATTACTCTCACTTATAGAGTTTTCTCACTTATCCAGTTCTCACTTACCCAGGTTTGACTGTATTTAATTTTGAACAAAAATAGGGTTCCGTAAGATATTAGGGTTTTTCGGACACAAGGTGTAAAAATCAACCAAAAATGTTACTTATTTTGCGTACCCTGCCTAAACTATTAAAGTTATAAGTAATTGTAGATCTTATAAATATCTACAAAAAAGTCCGCGACACACTATACCTATCTATGTCGAGTGAGGCACAATAACCATAAATGATATAATGACATGGCAAAACGGCGTTTGCCGGATCAGCTTGTCTTATATAAATTAAACTCGGCTGTTTTATAATCGATCATATTAAATATTCAACAAAGGTTAATTGTAATTGAAGTAAATAATAATAAATTACTAATAAATAATATTATTTGTACTAAAATAATGATATTTTATTTACATACAGCATTTTCTCTACTTATTTTTCGAATTTTATCTTTGTAATTTAAATACATAAAGTATCCTGCAAAATAAAAAACGGGTATTTTATTTAGTTTCGCGCTTAACAATTTCTATATACAATTTCCCTTGCACAAAATATGTTGATAAGAAAGTCAAACCCGTCACCAAACTTTCTTAACAAGTTTTCACCGAAAACATGAAATATTTTAATGTAAACGTTTCAAAATTGCAAGCAATTTACATTTTTTCACAGTACATGATTATGCGCCGTCAAAAATAACTTATTATGTCTGCACTAATTCGTGTATTTACTTTACAAGTTACGACTAAGTTGTGAAATTATTGACTTCGTAAAATATGGCAGTGCTATGTTTCTGTATATATTTAAATTTTTATGTTTCTAAAACCTGAGGTCGTATGGTCACCGTGCGGCAACACGGCCGTGCACTGTGGATGAGGATTGTGAGGAAACCGGCATGCCTTAGACCCAAAAAGCGATGTCGTGTGTCAGGCACAGAACATTGAAAAAATTAGGTGATTACCAAAGGTCTAAAATGGCAAAGGAGTTGTCAAAGTTTTGGTTTTTGAAGTTATACTTCTTTAGGCGCGTTATGAAAAATTGATGAGAGTGAAATTTTCTGTAGCGCACCGTGACACAAAATTAACAGAATGAAGTTGCCCACGGAAGATGCTACGGCATTGGACATAATTTAAAAACAACATTCGAATAATAATAGCATTTATGTTACACGTAATGTAAGAGAATAATAATAAATATTTATTTATTTAATTTTTCAAATGTAAACTGAACTTTATTGACTATAATGACTCCTTTTCCAGTCTTTGATTATTTAATTATAATTAATTATTTGCATGCAATCAAAAACTATTTTTAATAATGCCAAAGAAGTATAACTTCTTACGCGCGTACATAAGTACACGCACCCTTTTTTTGAAAAAGAGTTGTTTTGACGTAATAATTTTATTATCATAATATGGAACATACATGTTAGATGTTCAAAATATATCTGTGTATGTAGGATTTCCAATAGGGGTATTGTTGCGACATTGCGCAATATTTATATCAGGCGCATTTTTGCATTATAATAATTGTAAGGTGGGGCGACGTGCGCCATCACTTCTCTTTGTACTTGACTAGCGAAAGGTCACATAAAGAAATTAAACAAGTTTATACAAGATGTCTAAAGAGTTTCATTTACCGGCCCAGACATTACCTAAAGAATGAACAGGTATGGTATGAGGTAGACACCCTTTGCGTCTGTTTCATATATTTTGTTTGTGTTGGACAGTGTCCGATATCATTCTTGATTTACATTCCTATTCTTACCCGATGCTTCGTTATGCTAGTGTCAATTGCGCTTGTAGAAATAAAATTCTACTGGTGCACAGCTAAAGTTCGCATTATTTTCAAGTTTGAATATTATGATTTTATTTAAATATTTTTTTCCTAAATCTAAGTACGTGGTTAAGTGACGTTTTTATCAGTATAATAGTAAGGCGAATATGACTAGTTTTCATTATGTTAGCACTTACATTAAATGTATTAGGATTTATGACCGTTAAAAGTATTGTTAAAAGTGATTTAGATCTGAAAAATTGTCTTGATTTCAATGTATCTTTAACGAAAAATGTTGTTGTTCCAGAGGGAAGAAAACTATTTGGTGGCTATAGAATAACACCGTCTCACTGCAAGGCAAGCCGAGCGGCAAAATATAATAGAGGAAACACAATATGCATGTTCAACCACGAATGTGTAAGACGCGGAGGAGAAGTTGTAGGTTCATGTATGGATGGTTTCCTATTTGGTGCTTGTTGTCAACTTAAATCAGACAGCCAGTCCCACATTCCAAAAGGCCCGGGTGTTGTAATGACGAGCTATTTAGATTACCCTGATCCGGAGACAGAAACTGATGATTATGATGGAGAGCAACTTAGTGCTTGGCATAACAGCTTTAAACCAGTTATAACACCTGGGTATAAGCCTAGCGTAGCGACGTCAACCATGAAGGCTGAGCAGGATTTCAGTACAGAGGCACAAATACTTTCAGATGGCTTCAGTCAAATTACTAATTCTTTACTAAGCACACCACCTAAGGATAACTTTGTGTACATAAAACCGAAACCAGAAAACCTGTATACACATAGCACTATAGATCATAATGCAGCAGATACAGTTTTATTTCACAAAAATGGAAGTCAAGTAGACGATATCGCGCGACCCTCAGACTTTAACGTGCAAATATCCTCAATGCAAACAAAACCTACAAAGTCTCCTATGTCTACGTCTCCCTCATCACCATCGATAGTTGTATCTACACATCGACCAGTTTTTAAACCAGTCTTCAAGCCTAAGCCAATTACAACTACCAGTACAACTGAAAACTATGTTCAAGTGTCAACTATTACTAAAGAGACCGAAAAACATCCCGAGCTGGTGTCTATCGATAGTATTATTCAAATGCTGAACGAAAGTACTCCTAGTATGAAAGAAGATGTAAGTTCACCTTCTAGCTTAGATGTGATGGAGACGAAATCATCACCTAGCCCAACAGTTACGCCTGTAACATATAGCAGCGGATATCCTAATTATTATTTGTCTACAGGACATTACGTTACATTAAAACCGTCCTCAATCAAACCATATTCAAGTACTGCAGGTTACTCTCAAAAGCCGTTTACTAAAAAGCCATCATATACTACTCCAAATAGCATACCACATGAAGAAAGACCTTCAAGTAAGCCAGTGTATAAACCTAGTCAATCTACTAGTGAAGCGATAGAAGCATTTAATAAATACCCCACAGATCCAAGTGAATTTGGTCAAACAGTAACAACTTTCAGTTATGTCAGCTCAACAACCACTAAACGACCAACTACTTCAAAAAAGCCCCCATCTACGAGCTACGTAACAGGGTCGAACCCCTTGAGACGGCCAGTTACACCGTCGAATGATATAGAGACGTACGACTCTTCTGTTGATAACTTTTCCAGTGCAACACCTACTGTAATTGTATTAAACAATTTGCAAACTCCGAAACCAGAAACTACATCTCAAGAGACACAATTTATTGAAATATCCCAAGAACCGTATAAGAAGCCAGTGAGTCAAATTACCGTTAACAACCATATCGAATCGACAAATAACATATTTGTAGGTAAACCCTCTTATGATAAGCCATCTTCACCAACTGTTGTTATAACTCCAAAACCTTCGCCAACAACACCTTACCCAATACGCGCTAGTACTAAACCAGGTCCATCAACACCGAATTATGAATTGTACGCAGATAGTACAACATTTAAGACGGAACTACAGACGTCCAATGATGACCTGATCAACTTCCCACCTGTAAGAAATCCAATGCTCAATGCAACTGGATCGAATCCATCGGTATTTAATACTAGCATATCAATGATTGACAACGAATTAGATATAGACGTAGATTTCTCAACCCCGTCATGGCAGGAGGATGAAAAATTAAATGAGAAAATGAATCTTTTTGTGAACAAAATCGTTGGAAGTTTGCAAGGTACCTTCCAGGAACTTCACGATATTGTTATATTAGATAAGAAACCGAATATCACTAGGACGACTACTAAGCCCCCACGGCGTACACCCGCAACTAGAAAGCCAACTACTAAAAAGCCTATCCGGCTAACGACCACTAAGCGGCCTCCAGTTAGAACGACTAAAAGGCCCGTTAAATTGACAACGGCTGCCAGGCGACCCACAACAACTACACCTGTACCTACCACCACGCCGACAACAACAACTACTACTTCTACTAAGAAGCCGGTAAGTTTACAAAACCAATTAATACTCTACTAACGACTAGAATGATATAAATCTAAACAAGTATTACGTTACTAAAATGATACGTAAAATAAAATAATCTGTGGCACTGCAACCTTTCTAGGTCTGGGCCTCAGATTTCTGTATCTGTTTCATGATCAATTGTCAATCTAATAAGCAAGTAGGTGATCAGCTTCCTGTGCTTGACACACGCCGTCGATTTTCTGGATTTATGGCAAGCCAGTTTTCTCACGATGTTTTCCAACACCGTTCGAGCGACTGTTAAATGCGAACGTAGATAGAACGTATATGGGTAGGCACAGCCAAAATGATAGGTATTTCTTTTAAAAGTATCTACAAAAAACGAAGTGGTTACACATACATAGTCCTTCGCCTGTTATTATATCTTTTTCAGGTGACGACTACAAAAAAGCCGCGCCCAACCAAAAGAGTTACCACGACTACACAGCCTACTACTACGGTCACCGAGGCTACTGAAGATGTGACTACAGAATTATATGCAGACCAGAATGTTGACTATAATGACAAAAACTGTTAGTATATATGAACATTATTACATATCATATAGTCGTACAAATATTAATTTACAATTTAGTGGATTAACACATATAATGCGAGATCTCAGACAGTATTTGAAGTGACAAAAATGTTTTCTTTAATCGTACCCATTCATATATTTTTTTTTAACTTTCATCCACGTTTATTTAAGAACGAGGAACGTTTTTTGTTTAATAGCAATAGAACTGTCGGTTATTTTTTAAGTTTTAATTAAAGTCAAAGTCAAATCATTTATTTCAATTAGACCACCTAAAATGGCACTTTTGAACGTCAAACAAAATACAAAGAAGATCCTAGTTGCCCCCTTCCAAAAGGTAGTTTCGTGTGGAGAAGAATGGGCAAGAAACTCAACACTTACTTTTTTAAACCTATTTTTATATATTATTTTTCAGTGTGTGGAGTGCGTCCATTAGTAAAGTCGGGTCGTATTGTGGGTGGAAAGAACGCTCGTTTCGGAGAGTGGCCGTGGCAGGTTCTGGTCAGAGAGTCGACCTGGCTGGGCCTTTTCACGAAGAACAAGTGCGGCGGAGTATTAATTACTAGCCGCTATGTCACAACAGCTGCACACTGTCAACCTGGGTAAGTATGATACAAAATAATTTATAAAAATATTTATTTATTTTACTCTTCATTATATTACAAATCCAGTAAAATGATAAGGGCATATATGTATATTTTATTAGTAATTTATTTTAGTAGTGTTTTTTAGCTCACAATAATTAACAATCACGCATTCCACAAATATCTGTTTAACTCTCCTATAAAGCGTGAAAAATAAACAACTGAAATAATCATATTTTAAAACTTTTACAAGTATTTTGAAATTTCATACAAATCTAAAAACAATTGAAAAATAATTAACTACGAACATAATTCCCGCATATTGTATTACAATTTTTATCTGTTCAGCAAATAGCAATTATCTTCAATCAGTACTTAACCAATATTTTAGATTCCTAGCCTCTCTCGTGGCTGTGTTCGGTGAAAATGACATCTCTGGTGAAGTGGAGCCACGCAGACCTATAGCGAAGAATGTGAAACGAGTGATTGTCCACCGGCAGTATGATGCTGCGACATTTGAGAACGATTTGGCTTTGTTAGAACTGGACTCACCTATTAAATTTGATGCGCATATTGGTACGGAATTTAATAACGCCTGACAATTTTGTTTAGCAATTATTTAGTATACCAGATCGACAAATTGAGTTTAAATTTCCACTTTTATTAATATTTTTACTTATTTAATGTATAAAACTTTCCATTTATATTGACTTTGTGTTAATTAGCTAAAGTCCATTTCAGGCTTTAAATATTCTAAAATTATTTAACATTAGTGGAAAATAATTATTTTGTATATTAGAAAGTATACACTTATAATCTCTGACATTTTGTTGTTTAGTGCCCATCTGCATGCCTCAAGACGACGTTGACGTTACGGGGCGAGTAGCAACAGTTACTGGTTGGGGACGTCTGAAATACGGAGGAGGTGTACCAGCTGTCCTACAAGAAGTACAGGTAGGGCCGCATGGCGAACTCTTTCTTTCTCACCTTTTCCATCGACCGACACCAAAATTGAACACCAACAAGTTTTCCAAAATCCAGATTTATCAGAGATGAATCTAAGTCAAGTAAGCTCGTAAGCTAGTTATATATATATGATTAATATTTTAACATGGCTCTCACTAATCTCTTAATGCTTAAAATGCTGCGGCCATGTCAGCTAGCTTCTATTAAGGCTACCCAGGTGGCTCTTTACTTAATAACCCCTAGATGGGGCAGAGGGCATCCATATCGTTCTTGAGCCACGTATTTGACCTCCAAGTCCTTCCGGCTCCCTTTGCCTCATCTGCAACTACGACCCCAGGTTTGCTTGGGACGGCGGGTTCCAATCGCGTGCTTGTGGATATAATTTGTATCTCTTCGGGGGAAAGGCCTATCCATTTCCACTATTGCGCTTTATCTGCTGGCTAATTGGGGTTTCTCGGCAGCGCTCCCAAAGTTGCTGGTTAGAAATCTTCCCGGCCAGTAGATACCTAGAATACGTTGAAGACGGCGGTTGACGAAGACTTGGAGCCAGGTGGTGCACACAGGAGACATTGTGTTGTAGAAGCATTGTTGTCAACTAGTTCTTATGGTTTCATATTTATTTGCTAGGTGCCTGTAATAGAGAACAGTGCTTGCCAAGAGATGTTCCATACAGCCGGTCACGCTAAGAAGATCCTAAGCTCGTTCATTTGTGCGGGATATGCGAATGGACAGAAAGACTCGTGTGAAGTAAGTTTATTTTCCTTTTTGACGCCGTTTCTTTATTAAAACCAGAAAGCATTTGGACCTGGCTTTTTCTAAATTTCTTCTTTTATTTAAAAAAAAATATTAGTTGATTGATTAAATTCAGATGTATAAAAATTTAAGAGTAGTGTGGCTTTAGCGTACGACTCTCATCCCTGATGTCGTAGGTTCGATCCCCGGTTCTGCACCAATGGACTTATTTATATATGGGATATTATTTCTATGTGCGCATTAACATTTGCTCGAACAGTGAAGGAAAACATCTTGAGGAAACCGGCTTGCCTTAGACCCTACCTCGACGGCTAGTGACACCGTGATCACCTACTTGCCTATTAGATTGACAAATGATCATTAAACAGATACATAAATCTAAGGCCCAGACCTAAAGAGGTTGTAGCGCCACTGTTTTTATAAAAAAAATAGGAATATATTCTAGCTACACTCATTGATAATTTGTTTAATTATGCAGGGTGACAGTGGTGGACCGCTAGTTTTGCAACGCGACGATGGACGCTGGCAGCTTGTTGGAACTGTCTCACATGGTATAAAATGTGCAGCACCCTTCCTTCCTGGAGTATACATGAGGACCACCTTTTACAAACCCTGGCTTAGGAGTATAACTGGTGTTAAATAATTGTGTGTGTTAATCAATGAGCTGAAATCTTTTCTTATGTGGAAAAACTATGATTCGACATGTACGATTGATGACCAATCGATATTACCCTTGAACATCAGAGATTGTTGTCCTGTTGCTACTAAACTTTGAATATAATTTGTAATTATTAATTTTTAAGCTCTCTATTTGACGTACTTAATAGATTGCAGCTTTTGAGGCTTTTTACACAAAAATGCCTACTTAGGACTAAACGTGTCTCGATTTGAGTCGGCGATTTTCTCGAAAATTAATGATAATGTGAATCAAAATTAAACGTCAATTTTTTGGTATGTTATTCCGATAAGAAATCGGTGAAAAATTGCATTTATTTAGAAAAAATAAGTTTACTTTGCATTTATGAGAGTAGGTACATTTGTAAAAATGAATCTTATTGTATATTATCATTTATTAAGTAATTTATTTTAATGTAAGATATGTCTTGCTCAAAGAAAGCAATATTTTAGGTATAATTAGATCAAATTATAATATAGTGACTGTTATTGCATTTAATAAATGTTTAAGAAGTTTTATTTTGGTTTATCTATATAATTATATATATATATCTATATATAAAAAAATGAAACCCATTTTCCGTTGTCACGACATAACATGAAAACGGCTTGACCGATTTGTCTGATTCTTTTTTTATAATATTCCTTGAAGTACGAGGATGGTTACGGAGTGAAAAAGTCTAAAAACAACACTTTTCTATATTCCCATACAAAATATTCGTAATAATACCTAAAAGTCAATTTGAACTTTAATACCATTTCATAAAGTGCAAGTGTTAGTGGAGGGGTTGCGGGAAGGTAAATTTTTATTTTGGACATAATGTATTTGTTGTCTTATCAACTTTCTTTTTTTTATCTTACTAGCTAGACCGGTGTCTCGAATAGCAGAATAAGTATTTAAAAAAAAAATAATCGACTGTTAGGCGGTACGATGTTCGCCAGGCCAGCTAGTATATAAAAATGAATCCATATTTCCCTTGGTCACGCGTGAACGGCAGGACCGATTTCGCAAATTCTTTTTTGTTGTGTTTGTTATTGTCAGGAGAAGGTTCTTATGAAAGAAAAAATTAAGACAATTGTGCGGAAAATTAGAAAATACCAAACACCATACAATTCAAACTTTTATGATGTAAACTACTGGCGTTTGACATAACTTTGACAGAATGCGTGCTACAAATCCTCTACAAGTCCTAGATTCAATTCCCAAAAATACTTTGAATAAAATTTTTGCAGCTTTGGAATGTGCTTGCTGATTATATTGGTTTCCAAAGTTTTTGAAAAATTAAAATCATTTATTCATAAAGGTAACACAATGTACCCTTATGAATGTCAAAAAATAAATAACTATTAAATGCTTCTAATTTTAAATTTACTGCCAGTTCTCAAATCAAGGGCGTAGAACGGAAGAGAAGAACTGGCAATAAACTCTCAGCCACTCTTTTGTAAGGAGCTGCAATCATTACACCATGTTCCAATTTAAAAGGTATTGAAGCGGTAAGTTATAAATAAAACTAAAAATTTCGCCTCATAACATTTTTTATTTTCTTTTTCTTAAACTGCTTTATGAATCACCTACATTTTACATTATCTAAATTTAACATGTTTAGTATATAATATATCTATTACTATAAACATTTTATTGATTTTGCACAGCAGTTTTTTTTTCTATATTATATATTTAAGCTTTTTTTGTATATTTTATATAATATAAATTAAATTTATCTATTCTACAAGCAAGTACACAAATTTAACACTACGTTTAACAAATACAGTAAACTATTAGAAAATATAAATGGTTTAGTATAATTAATTACAGTTAATTAAATATTATAAGTATTGTGCTTGATAGAGTATAAAAAACGGTATTTAATTAAAACAGTGAGTAATAAAAAGTAATATTTTCTCTACTAAATTATTATGTATTTTTATTAACAAAGCAAATAAAAATAATTACTACTTTGAAATAATAACGATATGTGCTATCCCATCTTATGATATTTAATTTATAACAGACTACATAAAAACGATATAATATTACTTTCGGCGCAACTTGGCCACATGCTTGGCGGAAGCGCGCAAGTTCTTCTATTAGACAAAAATCTTATAACGACGTACGTGCATTAAATGATACAAGTCACATTACATGCCTGACACTATGCTAAGGTAATAGAGTTAGATAGAGAACAAGCTTTCTATAGAAGAAGACCCAATCTAACTTCACTAAAGGCAACGAAAACTTATGTATTATTGCCAGCTTTCTTTTAACTCTATCGACAACAATTTGATCTGTTTCAATCAAACGACATATATCAACCATCTTTTCACGTTCTTTACTTCGTGATTCTACCTTTGTAATGCAGACATTTTTTGCAAATCGCATCGGCTCTGTCCTTAATACTAGATATTGCTCGATCAGATTCAGGTTTAGGATCCTCAAACTGATTCTCACTGAATTGTTGAATTAGCTTCTTTATGTAGCTACCTGGACCTTTTATAGTAAGCTTTTCATCCGAACCTGCCTGTACATCTTGCACGTTTCCAAAATCTGGATTCCCAATTTTAAGCTTCTCTTCTGCTGCACTAAAATGTACCTTTTCATCGATAAACTTCTTGTTTTCTGTAGGAGTGATGGTGACTTCATTATTTTTGAGGTCGATAGTAATTTTTGCGTCGTCAAAGTTTAGTTCTGAAAGAGATGCGTCAACCGATCTGGAACGAAGCTGTCGTGATGGTGTCGCTGGTATGTGAAGTTGGTTGGTATCCGCATCTTGTTTAATGGCGTTGCTGGATGTTACTGGGGAAGATGATATAGATTTTTCTCCTGGGCTTGATCCTGGGGGTGTAAAAGTGAATAAAATACTTATTTTGAAGGGAAATAAGCTAAGCAACTGTCAATATAGTTAAGCGGGACCCACCACCGATAATGTTTTATTGTAGTTACCTCAGTAATTTGCCCCGATAGGTTCAGTTGCACCTATAATAAATTAGAAAAATGTTTATGACCCTTTTATATCTATGTGTATCTTTGCAAAAGATACAAATCAGATTTTGTCATTACATAAATCCATTGATGAGTATATATTAATTATTTGGTCTAAGGTTAGTTAATTGTGTGATTTTACTCTAGGGGAGGTTTGTGGGTCGGTTACCCCGCACTAAGCTTGATGATTAATTTAAGTCTAGAATAAATAAATATTATCATTATATAAATCCACCACCAACCATTAGAAGCATCTTCCCTCTCCTCAGCGCAAAGAGGTAGAGGCTGTTCCATCATCAGACCCTGGACCATGTCCATGCAAGAGTCCAGAGAGAATTTCTTTCCAACCATACGTATACCACGGATGCGTCGGCGCATCTCTATTAGTTAATAAAAATTAGTATGACACTAAGTGCTTAGTAATAGACAAATGGATAAGAAAGACTTCAGTTATTATTTTACAATTTGTATTTATAAGTATTTACAATTTCCTAACCTACAAAGTAATAATAGAAATAATTAAAATGAAAATCAAAACAAATTTAAAAAGTTTGTTCCCTTTGGCAGTGTTCCTTTAACGCTGGGAGCATTTCCTTACTGTATTGCGATACTTATTCGTTGCGCCAGAAAAGTGCCAGCTCTGGGGTCACCGGTACTATCTACTAGGCGCCAACTTAAATCTTTAAGAAGCGCCTGTGTACTTGAACCCCACGGCCCAACGGTCTCTACTCCAAAGGGAACAAAATCGAAGTTGTAGGAAAGATAGATAGTTGAATCATAAAATAACTTAAAAAATAATAAGAAATTCCGATAAAGCACAAAATTTTTGTTTTAGTGGTTAGTTACAATGGCCGACATATTTTAAAGTATATTTTAATTGCATGCTTTAATGATCTGTAAATAGAGAACCTTACCTGGGCTATCCTTAGGTTCCATCTTCAGCTGGGCAAAAGTCTGAGCACAAGATGACAGCACCTGTTCGTAGTCACATATGGCTGCGTGTGTGCCGTTCACGATTTTTGGACTCATGGGGGAATTGGCCAGAAGTAGGCTGGTACCAAAGGTGGCGTTAAGTTCGCGCGTGTCTGAAATTATGTTTTTTTTTAAAACTAAAGCAATTCTTGTTCTTGATAAAACTTATAATTATAATATTACATATTTTTTAAAGCCTCATATAATCAATTCTCAGAACGAACAGTTACAGTTAATCTATTACCTATTACTAAAAACCTTCGTACGAAGCACGGACTATAAAGAAGATAATGTTATTACATTTATTTCTCGTTATTAGTACTGTAATTGCGTCTAATTTTATGTTAAAGTATATTTTCCAATGCGCAAATATAGTTTTCACAGTTATTGTGTTTTTAACACACATCGAACGTCACCTTTTAGGGTAATCCTAGGCTTCTTGGGTACAGCGATGTTGCCACATTCAGAACCAAACACGTCAACCAAAATCTCTGATGCCACTGTTTTTATTTCGTTCCAGTCATCTAAAAAATTTTTGTTCAAAATATTGTTACTAATCATTTTTAACATATTTATTTTAATAAAAAATACACTGTATACAAACTTAAAAAATAGTAAGTTTATCGAAAATAATTGCTTTGGATAACAAAGTGAATTATTATACATATTAGCTGAAAATTTGAATTAGTAATTAGTCAAAAAAACAGTTATGTGTTACGTTTTCTTAATTTTGTATTAGACAAAAGTATTCCTAATTACTAAAAAAATTATAGTAGTAGTATTTAAGGCTACCATCAAAGCTCTTAACTTATGAGTCTCATATTTCAAAATTTAATAAGTTTAAAGCTTTAGAAGGCAGAACAAAAATATTCTTCTCCATTGGGGTTTCGGGATTTCACACATGTCATTGAAAGGTTTTTTACCTAAAATATCTTGGTTAGTAGTTCGCTGAGAGGTCACCGTAAATCGGATGACATAAACTCCTTTAAAGCAAGCCGGTACAGCGTGAATGTAGCCGCGGGCGTTCAGCCGCTTGAGGAGGAGCTCTGTCAGCGTGTTATCACCTTTCATGCGGAAAGCTACCATTCCTGTAAGATATAATTGCATTTATAATGGTTTTTCATTGTGTCATACTATTCGTGGTACTGCCTAAAACTGATGTCATGTGGAAGTCTGTCGGGTTTCAAGGTATCTTGATATAAATCACATATTTTTTATATAAACATTATTTAAGAGGAGGAACATTAGACAAAAAAATCAAATAAAACTTTGATTATTTCTTATTTATTTAGACTAAATCTATAATCTATATTTATAGTTTAAAATTTTACCCAAGTTCCTGGCTTGTGGGATTTCAAATCGTTGATCAGCCAGCACTAGTGCTTCGAACTTTTGAGCCAGGCGAACACTCTGCATCATAAAAACAATACTAATTTACACAATCTGAATTTTGCAGAAAATATTACTTACTTCGCATAAACCTTAAATTATGTAAATCCTAATTACATAGGTATCATAATTCCTCGAATCGGTTATTATAAATATTTTGTATTATATGATGTCTAGCCCGGATGACCAGGATACGATTCCCAGCAAATGTATGCTTCGGAAGACCGGATATGAAGCAAATATAATATATTCTTAAATTCTTTAGTTTGGAAGAACAAAGCATTATAATATAAATAGGAAATCTTGCAAATGTTTTTACAATAAATACCTCACGAATATGTTTTTGAATTCCAACAACGCCATAATTACGCAGCACAAACCACAGTTTCAGGGCTCTAAAACGGCGACTCAGAGGTATTTGCCAGTGCTGTAATAAATTTTAAGAAATTACAATTGGGAAAAGAAAAAAAATAGGAAATGTCTCGGCATCCCCATTACCCTTAATTTAATTTTTTGGACAAGCAGTCTTTTTTTCATTTGACAGCAGAGCAGTGGCGGCTTTACCAGCAGGCTGGAGCCAAAGTGTGCCAGATTGTTGGGGCGGCAAATTCGGGAAGCGAATTTTGTTTTGCTATCAATCTCCCTACAAGGCATGAGGGATGCCATTCACCATTGATTTATATTAACAGATTTTGACGTTTTCTGAAGTTTTACAGATAGAAGTTTGCAACTAATTTGGGATGATTTGACGACTTGATGACCGACTCTTACTTGTCATTCTACATTTGGTGTAGCAAACTTCCATATTCTCGAGTAAAACAGCTGGCCCCTAACCAGCTCACACTTTGTATAAATGAAAAGAGCGAAAGTACAGAAAATGTGATTCTCTTTTCCCTCTTCCCCCTATCAACTTATACTTGTCAGTACTACTATTGGTTGGAGGCTGCAAACTGGATGTTGGACTGTACAAATAATCTAGGACATGACGATTGTAGAGGCGAGAGTGGCACAAACTTCACAGCCTCTACCTTGAAAATAAATCCGCCACTGCAGCAAAAAATTAAAATTGTTACACAACAGATATTGATTGAATGGTTAGTTCTTTGAGGTTTTGTTTTCCGTAGAATATTAATTTTAAATAATAATGTCTCATGAAAATGTATACCATGGTTTTAATTTTAGTCCAATAATGAAATGTGAATTAATGGTAAATATAGTGAATGCAACAATGTTTTTTTACTGATGTTATTAATGTAGATCATCACTTTAACTAGATTTAGATGAATATTATTTGATTTATATGACTTTTATGATAAGTTAAAAGTTCATCTTTGATTTTATTCCCTTGGAGTAGAGACTCTTGGGCTTGACTTGTGGGGTTCAAGTGCACAGCTAATTAAAGATTTAAGCAAGCGCCTGGTGGTACCGGTGACCCCATAGCTGGTGCTTTCCTTACTCAACGAATAAGTATCGCAATATAGTGAGGAAAAGCTGGGAACCCTGGTCAGGGGCCAAACTTATACTTTTTTTTAACTTTTTATTTATTATTACTATTTCTATGCAGGTTAAGAATAATGTAAATACTGTATATTTAAGTCATTTTCTAATACTAACTCACAAATAGTGTAGCATAAATAATCCATAGTTAAAAGTTAAGTCTACCCGTTTTTTATCTACATGACAAAAGCAATTTTTTAAAATTAAGTTAGTCCCATCGCCATAACCAGCACCAATAAAAACAGACATACGAGTAGTTCTTTCTTATTTGGGTTCTCAATTTGTATCTGTTTGCTGCAACCGGACGCCATTTTGTTATAACCATGGAGTGTTTCATCATCGTTCGAGAGTTCATCACCGTTTAGTTCATGGATTGAATTGTCATGGGTTTTAAAATTGTGGTGTTGTGTGTTCGCTTTCTGCGATCCGACCTATGTTTTGTGGAAATAAATGTTAAAATAAAAAATACAAACAACACACATAGCAACACATAAGCCCGACACGTTGTTGACTTACCATATAATCGATAGCTTTTCCTGAAAAATAAAAGAAATACTTTAGCATATCTAAATTCTAGTATTTTAATAAATATTTATTTGCTTCCTTTGACATTTGTGTTACAGGATTATCATCCGTATAAACGGCTTTTATTATAATTCTTAATTTAAACTTTTGGATTTAACTGACTTGGTGTGCTTCACAATGTAGGTATGGATAAAGTACCAAATAGCTATGCAACACACAAATTATTTGGAAGATAAATTGTGCTTTTTGACATTCACCGGAGTAAACTTATGATTGACTTTATGTGACGAATAGCGCTATCTGACAGTCGTGAAATGCAACAATAGTGTTTATCCAGTCAATAAGTAATAAATAGCTAATTTGGAACTTATGTTGAACTTATCCGTACATTGTGAAACAGACCCTAAATGTATATTACACTACTACTTATACATTCCCGGCCTAAAACTAATGGAAATAAAATGAAAACGTGATTGTAAACTAAGCCACGGAAGCAAATAGAATGTACTTAAGTATATTTTAATTAAATAAAATTAGAAATTACCTGAATTTTCATGTCTCAAGTAAATAGGATTAACGTTGAAAGTCCTGTGTAGTGCTGTGCTGTCTTTCACCCTGAAATACAAATCACATTTATTTAAACGCCACCCGTCGTATTTTTTTTTTGTTTTTTTATATAACAGGGGGTAAACGAGGATGGACACTCTCAATGCCAGAGGGCTCGCGAATGCGGTGCCAGCCATTTTTTGTTTTCTTACACATATCTTTTATTTCGTTATTGAGACTGGCAATGTACTGATGAAATGTGAAACAAAAAAACCAATGGCGAACAACGTAAACTTCAAATAGCAAAAATCTATTGTTTTTTTACCTGTAATCTCTCATGGGTGATTCCATGGGTCGTATTGACTATAGAATATGCTAAACATTGAGCCAGTAAAGAAAGTAAGAAGGAAAAAAATCATGGCTTAGTAACGTTAGGGAGTAAACGGGTATTGCTAGTTGCTACTGCGGAAAAGTTGCTGCATCAGGGACAGGACAGGAAACGCTTCAAGAGACTGACCGCCAACCTCCAGTGAAGAGGCACCATAAGAAGAGGAGCAGAACAGTAAACTTACCACATAGCGGTGCAATCGAAGTTAACCATCAGCCACTTAGATGGGTTAAAAGCAAACGAATCAGCTTGCTCGATGCCATCCAGCCAATGTCTGTAAAAAAACAAATAATTAAATAAGTACTATCTCCGGTTCAGTGGAGTGCAAGTAGCAGTTCACCTTCATTGCCTTGGGGTTCAAATACTTCCTCTACAAATAAACAAGAAAACACACGTAGAACTATCTGCCTCATGGCCCATTGTGGTCTACAAATACAGGGGTCTAGGCTCCGAATATGTCAAACTCAAAATCATTTAAGGAAATAGCAAATACGTTAGTCGACATCACAGGAGACCGAAGTGCTGGCATCTACCTCGGACAAAGAATTAGTCTAGCTATTCAGCGTTCCCCACGCTGCCAGTATCTTCGGAACTTTGCCTAAAGGGACTACTTTTAATAATATATAAGTATTACTTTTATATTCTGTAAATTGATCGTGCATCTTACATCGGATAGATTAAATTATCATTAAGTTCAATAGTTGTAAATTGTAATAGTTTGATTAATGTATATTTAGTTTTTTTTGGATTCACCGCTATATAAAGGGTATTTCAACAAGAAGTTTGTTTTTCAATTGTGGCAACACCGAGAACGTGATAGTTTTGACATTTAGTTTTTGGCGGTATGTGTAGCAGGTGCTTTGGCAATTATTACAATGAATTCAATTTCGCTCGAAAATCGCATTAAAATAATTTAAATCCACTATAAAAATGGTGGTTCTGTTAAAGTTACATTTCGTAAAATTCGTGATATTTTCGGCCAGCATAATCGTCCTTCTGAGACCGCTGTTAAGAATTTGGTCGCGAAATTTGAGTCGACAGGCTCGGTACAAAATGTGCCAACACCAACACGTGTTCTACCGGGTCGTTCAACAGAAAAAATCGCCGCCGTGAGCCACAGTGTTGAAGAAGATCAAAATTTGTCAATTTCACGACGTTCTCAACAATTGGGGTTATCCAAAAGCACAACATGGCGAATTTTGCGAAAGGATTTGGCTTTGAAGCCTTACAAGATTCAACTGGTGCAGGAATTAAAGCTGATCGACCATTCAAATCGCCGCAGATTCGCTCAGTTCATTCAGGAACAACCTGCTGGTTTTTCTGAAAAAATATTTTTTTCAGACGAAGCCCATTTTCATTTGTCAGGGTACGTCAACAAGCAAAACTGTCGCATTTGGGCTTCTGAAAATCCTTAAGCAATTATTGAGAAGGCTTTGCATACTCAACGTGTTACTGTGTGGTGCACTATGTGGTCTGGAGGCGTGATTGGGCCGTTTTTTTTCGAAGATGAGGCTGGAAATGCGGTATCAGTCAATGGATCACGGTATCGCGAGATGTTAACCACTAAATTTTGGCCTATTATTGGTGAAATGTGGTTTCAACAGGACGGTGCCACATGTCACACAGCCAATGAAACGATCAATTTATTGCAAACCAAATTTCCCGAGCGCATAATTTCGCGAAATTCAGCTGTTAAGTGGCCAGCCAGATCGTGTGATTTAACACCACTGGATTATTTTTTGTGGGGCTATGTTAAAGACAGAGTCTATACGGAGCCAATCGAATCGATTGCAGCCTTAAAACTCAAAATCCGTGATGTCATTAACGAAATAGACCCTCCATTTTGCCAAAAAGTGATTAAAAATTTTGATGAAAGAATCAACATCTGTCAGCGTGGTCGTGGTGGACATTTGCCAGATATCATTTTTCATTCATAATTGCCAAACTTTTCTCTTTGTAATACAATAAAAATTTTATTCATTTTCCTCTAAATTCTTTGTTTTATTTTGTTTTAGAAAACAAAGTTCTTGTTGAAAAACCCTTTATATATATATAATAGGAGTCTGAAAAGTATTTTCTGCTAATATAGTATGAACAAAAACTTTACCTATATTCAGGGCACACGAAGGCGCTCCCAGCATATGCAGCGTCCACATGCAACCAAGCGGAGTGGCGTTCGCACACCTCGCCTATTTCACGCAAATTGTCGAATGCCACTGAACCCGTTGTACCGAGGGTTGCGCACACCTTTAAAAAAAAGTTTATTAATAGACAGCTACGCGTGTGCAAAACAGTAATAATATGTTAACAGTTTTGAACATATAAAAAACAATGCATCTAAACTTAAATTTACTGCCAGTTTTCAAATCAAGACTATCCAAAGTTTTTATTTTTTGGGAAAAGGGATACTCTTCTTTAATAAAATCGCAGAGGCTCTTTTGTCTCTGCCTTTTAATAAATTTAAGAAACGTATTAAAGAAAAGCTGTGTAAAAAGCCTTACTATAAAGTTAACGATTATCTAGTTGATAAAAGGGCCTGGGACTAGTGCTAGACAGGCTACTTCTAATTAATTTGCGATATTTGTTTTAATATAAGTGTTGTTTGATGATTTGCGATTTTAGAAGAGTACCGAGAGTTTTTTACGCCGGCTTTTTCTCTCGGCCTACACCCTCTGTCTTCTTTGGCAATGAGTAGGGGTGCCAACTGATTCAAATTCAATTACGTGGAATAAGTGATACCTGTATCTTATGTTCCATAATAAACATATTTATTTTATTTTTTTTACAAGGGCGTCTCTCTGTCACTATTTTTAATGGATTAAAAAAAACATTTTTTTAACGTTTGTAAGCAGCTGCAACCATCATGCTTTTTAAAGCAGAAAATTATGATACCAAAATATAAATATCTATCTTATATATATATATAGCTATAAATATCTCTACCATCAAGAAACGATTAGAATATTATGTTTAACACAGTACCTAATAAAAAAGACGTAAAAAAACTAGACATTAAAAAGTCACCTGTATTTATCTAGTCTTTAGTATTATACAGCGATTGCAAGTATACTTTAGGTTTTAAATTTAATCTGACTTCATCTAGAGATGATTGCATGAGCAATTCGGTACATAAATATTTTCTGTACAGGCATTTCATAGTACGTATATAAGGAACATTTAAAATTGTAAGTAGTAGTAAGTATGAGTCAATTCTTCTCGATTTGTGTAAAAACCCCGACCATGTTCCAGGCTCATTATAAATAAACTTGCTCTACATACAAGTTATAGTATACTACTTAATAGGATATTCACATACCTGATCGCAACGATAATAGATAATTTTCACTCGCGACTCACGAGATTGCATTCATTATGGGAGCATTAACGTAGAAAGTAAAATTTAAGGAGAGACTTAAACAAGTAATAATGCAGTAAGGGATAATTTGACCGATTTAATTGTAATTATATACGAATATGAACTGGTTTTGTAATACTTAAAAAACATCTGGTATCAAATGGTACATTTTGAAAAATTTTGTAACAGGGTCACATTCATTCCCTGTGAAAAAACCGGCATATCTCAAACTCAAAAATCAACGGCATGTGTCGGTAGTATCACCTACTAGTCTGTGAAATAATAATAGCCAAAGAAAAGGAAGTAATAATATGAGGCTGTGACCATTTAGGGTTGTAACGCCACTACATTATTATTATTAGTAACGCAAGTTTAAAAACATATCAATAATAGACTAAAAATATAAATTTCTCATTCACACTGCCTTGACGTTTCTTTTTTATATTCTTTCCGAGATCCATAATATTGAACATACATAATCGTAATTAAATCGTTTCCATAAATCATTTCTTTCATTGTTCCATACATAAATAAGCACAGATCTGAGGAGAAATCTTAAGATTCTGTCTCAATTAAACTCCGTTGCAAGCCCAACAACAAATTGGTCCCCGAGATCCAATCATTGTTTAAAAACGTCCAAGTCGCTACTAATAATACGCCTGGGAGTTTCAGACAATATTCAAATTGCGCAGATGCTATTAATATTTTATGTTATTTTAAGATTTTTATAAATAATGAACGTTTGTTTAAATAATGGGAAAGAATTATTTAACTGAATAATATTGTAAGCTTAAATTATGGCTTGAACACAATATGGTATTGTAAAATAACTCGCGCACAACAAAGGCGCTTTTATTAGATAGACCGTATTTTTTGTTTATAGGAATTTAGGAATTTTCAATTTTATTTTTAAATATTTTTACAGGTTTCAACAAAGTAATTTTGACTTAAGTAACTATAGTATTGTCTTTGATTAACATAACCTTTACACATTTAAAGAAAAAACTTTTTAACTTATTATATTTTTTTATTATACTTATATTATTATAAATTTACAATTATTTTGTTAGCAAACCCACACCTTTCCAAAACATTTTATAAATAAACTTACCCAAAATGGCACAAGGCCCTTCGCCTTGTCGCTAAGGATGGCTTCTTCGAGCTGAGCTCCTCTCATGCACTGCTTTTCATCTGACTCTATGTACCGCATACGCACCAGCCCTGTATAAGATTTTTTATATAAAATTTAAATTTTTAATGCAACAACGCTAAAAGGAAAGCTAATAAAATATTGTAGGCGCTAATAAGTACTTAGTAATTTATGCTACAAGTTAAATTAAAGTGTTTGTTCTCTACCAATTAAGCCAGCCTTTTCCACTGAAGAATGGGCCTGGTCTGAGCAGTAGCAGATAAGGTGCCCCAGCAGTTCAGAAGACTGCAGTTCAGGATTCAAACTCGCCAGCTCCATGAGAGCTCGGGTTCTTGCAGCCAGAAGACTGACCAGGGTTGCTTCGCTTGCTGTAGTCTATTGAAAATTTGGCTTTAAGTTAAATAATTCTTATATTTTGCAGCGATTAATTATATATCTACGAGTTTCTAATTGATAATTGCATTTTTTATAGTTACACGAACGTAAACTCATACTTTTAATTCAAATAAGTAACAAACTGATGCATTAATGGTTCTTTGACAACAACACAAAACTCTCAATTTATTCTTACCTGAATAACTCCCCCTCCAGGGCTGTCATTCTTTTCATTAAGGAAGCAGTCAGGTAGACCCAACAATTTCCCCATCCAGTTCATTGCTATTGTCTCCAGCTCTGTTCCAGCAGGTGATGAGGCCTGGTTTCAATAATTATAGGTGTCTTGATAAGGTTTATTTCATGAATATATAAGCTATATTTTTGTTTACAATAACTAGTAAGTTTATCGTAGGTTCTAAATATTTTAAATTTTAATTGCTTTTCTATTTAAGCCAAATAAATACCCAGATATATGTAAATTAAAAATAAATATACGTACCCAAGTAAAGCAAAGTACATTGAGCGTGCTGGACAGCATTTCTCCCATGATGGAAGGATATGACGTCAGCGCGGGGAAATAGGCGTGCATGTGGGGACTTTGCCAATGTACGATCTGAGTGATGAAATTAACTATTAATAATAAATATTCAATGCAAACCAAAATTTAAAAAAATCTGGTAGTGAAAAATTTATTAAAATCTCAATATGTTTTTGTTGATTTTGTTGCACGCCCTGCGCCTGTTTATTTTATATGTGTGCATACCCCAAACTATAGTTAAAATAAGGATAATATTAATATTTGAATTGTAACGTCATTTGATAAAAAAAAGTAGAATGGCATTTTCAATGGAAAATGTTTATCTAATGAGATAAATATCCTTACCCCAGGCATAATATGCTCCTGGACATCCTTGAAAATATCGTCCCAGTTTTCTGGCTGCTGTGGTGCCTCTGTCGGCAGACGTTTGTGTAGGTACCCAGGCTGCACACCAGGATATACCCGGTGGTCTCTTATATTCTCTAAGTAGTCCGCCATGAAGTCTACCAGCTCCTTGGCTAAGCGTCAGGGTAATAGATAAATACAACACCAATAACATAAAAAGATTAAGTTATATGTACTTCGCTACTAAGAGGAACAGGTTTCTATCATTTTATCGTATGTTGGGAATTCGAATATTAGCCATATTTCTTTATATGGAAATTTATAATGTTAATGTAATTAAATAATTAAATAAAATTAATTTATAATAATATTTATTAGTAATGTTACAGCTAACACATTTCCATATTATAAAACTAAACACTTAGACAAAATACAAAGCCAAAACGGATAATATTGATAAATAAAATATGTAAAACAGAAAACTCCCCGCTTCTTCAAATATTTCCTCACAACCTGTTGCGTATCCCGATTAACAATCAACCCTTTGGATAAAATTACCATACGAAGAACAATTGGTTTTAATCAAGTTAGAATAAATTAATCAGCTCTATTCCGCTAAATTAAAAAACGGTAACAGCATCTGGTGCAGAGGACTGATGTGAATGCAAGCGGAGATTTTGTAGATAAAAAGAGAGATTGTAGTTAAGAACAATCTCGCAATGTACATTCTTAGGTAACTTTTAAAGGATTTCGCCAGCGTTTTGGATAAAGGCAAAGGTTTTCGAAGTCTGTAAATGTAATCATATAATCCACGACGTTATGAATAATTAAGAAACATAAAATAATTTCTACAAGTCCGTCATTTTGTTTGACAATTGGTTGTTTAAATTTTGAGATTCGTTAAACCCACTCTGAACTTAGTTTATTGGTAAAAAAATATATTTATGGAATCTTTCGTTTCGATTATGGAAACTGAAAAGCATGACCTCTGCTTGCGGCTATTTATTTGGCAATCATGGATTATAGTAAACAGGAAATATAAACTTAAATTTTCTTTTGCAAAAATAAAATATGAAATACATTTGTTTACACCTGGCAACACTAACGGTGCGGCTGACCAACCTTAAACTTACTTATATATACTTTAAAATGACGTAATATTGATATAAAAAACTCATAATTGCAATTTATATCAGCAAAATAATTACAGATGATTTCGTCTATTTTTAAGGCAACCTACCGCTAGTCCATTACATGGAGTGTGAAATATTCATTTAAAATTCATGAACTTCATGAAAAAATCGGATCTTAGATCTTATATATGTACTACATATATATAGTCCATGTATAATTCTTAAGAATTCAGCATTCAACCAATGGTATGCGTCAATTATGCGTATAATTTAATAATACACTTATCAAGATTATTCTTGGTCAATGTCTTTATAATTCTATATCAATAATTGGTGCCTCAGAAGGCGAAGGTTTATTTTATTCCATTGGTAATTAAATATAGTTTTAGTTAGATCTACCTTACTTCGGTATAATGTATAATTAGAGAATTATAGTGAGTTTTTCTGATAAAATAAATTTTATTTAAACTATCGATTATTAGTTAATGATACAACATAGCATAATCCCGTCCAAGCCGGCAATGGTTGTATATAAAAATCGGATACACGTATTGACAAATAAACTCGGATTCAATAAAGTCACAGTTGATCCAGGATCACATTTATAGGGCCATACGTTTAGGCTTATTGCATTGAGAACACGTTATCAATGTTTATTGGTAGTATAGTCACCAATTATTGGACTTGTAGTCTTGTATAGCTGTTAGAAAAATGTCTGATTGTATCAGCATACTGAAATTTTGCAACAGTACGTATAGTCCAAGTAAATAGTGCTTATTTCACATTTAACAGCGGGATTTTTAGGTCCATACATATTCTTATGTGTACTTGAAAGTCGGAAGTATTATACATTCAAATTTAGAGTGATTGTATCATCTTACTGAAATCTGGCTTCAACACTATCGACATCTTTATATGTTCGCAGAGTTCACGATAGCGATATTGTATATATTATGTATTTAATGTTATATTATATATAATTTTATTTTTTCGAGATTATCGTATTGGTTTATTATATAAGGATAGTGTATGTATGTTTGTGAATAAAGAAATAAATCTTACCTTTCACTCTAAACTCACTGTGATCCATAATGGTGCCTGAAAAGAAAATGAACATTAGGAAAAATTCACCAGGTTTTTAAAAAGTTGCGAGACTGTTTTACATGAAATGCAGTGATTGTGACACGCTCACAATTTTATATAAATAAAGTAATATCCAAAAGGTTATAACGAATTCCAGATGTAAAATTGCATGTTAGTAAATAGGCGCCATAATATGCTGAAAGGAAGATGAAAGTGGCCTCAGGGTGCCTGATGGTGACGTTAGAGGCGACATCGTTCGCCGTTACTATTCGTATTTCGTACCCTCAACGAAAACTAACCTCTCGAAAAGAAAACGCATCACACAATCTAGGGAAATAATGAACTGCATAGAATTAACAGCCTTTTTTAATTGTCCGTTTAGTGAATTGACAAAATGTCTGCTTTATGTCCTTTCTTATGCCGTCTTTTTGTAAATATTTTTAATCTAGTTGTGTTGTTTTTTTCTTTCACGAGTGTGTATGTATTGTTTTGTATGCAAATAGTTAGTCGCATTGGATAAATAAATGATTTATGACGATTGTCCATGACTGAGATACCTATAGATACTTGGAGTTCACCTGCCGAGGGGTTCTTAAATATATTTAGAGAAGAGATATTATTTAGTATAAAAATTGTGTAATTTATTTATATATATTATATAGGATTAACTTTTCTTTTATTTTGCAAGAAATAAATGTCTTTTTACTATGATGATTGGACTTTTCAATTAAAGGGCAAAACGTATCGTTAATTTGACTTTTGTTTTATTCAAAATGCCTACTTGGTTTATACGATTTTGTAGATTTTCAGTGGCAATGGTTCTTCATGACATACTAATTTGTCAGTTGAACAATCGATACGTGGCTTCTATGGCTTCGTTGTCAGTACGCATTAGTTACGCAAGTTGAGGTTACCAAATTTTTATACAAAATAGGTCGGTTATAAAACTTATTGAATGACCATAGATCACATGGTCTCAAAAAAGACCAAGGCAAATCCTCTGGTTTAAATGAAACCTTTTAAATCATCATAAAACCGTTGAAAGATTTATTAATTATAATTTTAGTTTATTTAATTATTAAGCCTTTTTTATTTCCATATTCTTAAATTCCATTACAAATGTTATTAGTATAAAGTAAGTAAATGTTAGTAGCCTGTGGATATGATCGCCCTTTCTAGATGCCATCTTTGCCAATAGTCTGCTTGTCTTTTCCTGCTATATCTATCAAGTCGTCAGCCTACCCTTTTTCCCAGGTGGTCAACTAATATCATTTACATATTCATTACTTGAATCAAATCATATTAAAGATCGGTTCAATCGCGTTTAAAAAGAGCATTTTAATATATCAGGATACTTAGCCTTAGCTGATTCCCTACCATTTTAATGTTGTACATGACATGATCGAAGAAAATCTATATTTAAGAAAACAATAAAAACTCAGGCTTTTTTCCTTAACTTTCTTTTGTTTCCGAACTCAAGTAAAAATATATATCCTCAAATGATTATAAATTAAGATCCAAAAGACTTTTTAAATACCGTTCATAAATTAAAAAGTATTTGAAATATATAACAATAAAATCAAATTTTTATCTCGTTAGGAAATAACTTGTTGACTTAAAATGAAATAAGGGGGATCACACAGAACTTAACTTTTATTTATTTGATAAACGAATAGGCTCCATTGAGACGATACATCACAATCCGTCAGTGTATTTACTTTTCATTCGGTTTTCTAAAGACCACTCAGTATTGTGTTAGTATCTTTTTTAAGTGGCGTTTTATTAACACTTACAAAGTGCACAAATTAAGTGTGATTTTTACACATTTTAAAAATACTGCAAATTAACATTTACATCATGATTATCAGTTAAGGTATTTGCAGGCGTGTTAATGTGAAACCATATATTTTTTATATGGAAGGGAAAACCCACTAAACTACAACTTAATTCACCAACTTGGCTACTTATTCATTTTATTGAACGATTTTTCTCTTTGTTGTTGTGTGTGTCAGGTACACACATTTATTTAGATAGAAATAGCTGTGATAATGTTAAAACAAAAACTAGAGAATCATTTCGTAACTAAAAAAGCTTTAGAATAGAGGCCGGTAAATATATTTCAGAACAATGCAGTTCTCCCTAAAGAAAACATAATATCATGGAGTTATTCATATGATGACTGCTGATTCTAAGTCTTGCGTTATTAAAATACTTCAAAAAGAGCTTTTCATGCTGTACTTGCAATAAAATTAACTTCTCATTGCATGTTTTATATTAAGGAGCTTGTTATGATAGTAATTGTCAATATATACATATTTTGTTTATTTATATTATGCAGGGTAAATGGAAGGAAAGACATTAAGAGACGCAGCAAACTCCCATGGACCGACCAAATATCACAAAACCTAGGAACTAAAGTTTTTATTTTCTTTTAATCTTACACTATGCACCAAGAGACCGTCAAAGATGGAAGCAGCGGTTTTGTTATCTACCACAACGGGGTCGCGAGCATCATGACGTTCAGCAGTGAGCAAGCGATCTTGCAAATACTTGGGAAATGTCAAACAGATGGTGCCCACGAGACAGAAAGCGAAGGAGGTGCAATTAGATAGAAAAATGCAGAGGGTAGAAAAGACTTGTAGCTAAACTTGAGGAAGCTCATGGGCGCTCAAAAGAACCCATTTCGGTTAAAATAATGCATTTTTAACTTAAGAAGAATTTTGATTAGCTTAGAAGCATAAAAGGATTTCAGATAATATACTTCTAGGGAAATACGTTTTAGTGTTAAACGTTTATATAGACTATCTACGAAATGTCTACGAGATAGTATAGCCAATTCGCGATTTTAAGTATGCAATGATTTGTTTTGAACCCAGAATCGTTTGTTAGGACATTAGCGATGTAAGAAGTATTTAAATGAACTCATTAAAGTTGTCATAGGAAGAGAAAAAAGGTTGCATAGCACAAATACAAGTTGTGCGTTTTGGTGATAATGTATATAAATTTTGGTTTCAAAACCTTGTTTAAAAATAACACGAGATGTTTAAGGAATTTGAAACACTAATAACGAATTTTATAATCTAATGTATGCCAAGGAAAGTGACTAAGTGTGTAGCAGTCATTTTTACTGTTAAAATACATATAACAGTTAAATGTTACTATTATACATTTGGTTAACTTTTTTTCTTTAAATAATCACATCAATATTTGACCGTATTGATTAACACACGTTTAATTAATTAATAGGATTAATCACAAGGTTCTACGTTCGATTCCTGGCAAAGTTTCGATTCCACTGATTTATAACTTTTCACGATTTTTCTGGTGAAAGACATTGTAGTTAATGTATATTTTGATTGATGATTACATTCATTAACTTAGTATTTTAGGAAATTTTCAGTTTACATATTGTTATAACAGTCATGAAAGAGCTTAGATAGATTTAATAGTTTTAACCAACATCAAAATAAAATTGCTAATTTACTTATTAAACCGACAATTTAATATTTAAAAAATGGTTTACAATAATGTATTAGAAAATGCTTATTCAACCTCTACTTACTGAATTCACAAATTTAAATCGTAGCATGAACTTTGATTTTGCTTTAAAAAAGTCTCATCTGAAATACCCGAGTCCAAGTTAAGTTTAAGCAAATAGCACTTTACATCATTTAAAGATTTCTACAATATATATTTAAATAATTATTATAATTCTGGAATTTATTTAAAATAATTATTTGAAAACAATATTAAATTAATTTAACAATTACTCACTTAGGCACAGAAGATCGAACACAGTATTTAAATTCAAATTTAAAAATAGAATTTTACAATATTACGTCTGTATCTGACCACCGGTAGCAGAGAGTATGCCTTATATAGGGGTGACTTCGCGACTATTGTGTCGACTTGTTGACAGATCAGTTGAGGGATGGTTATGCTAAGCGCGGAAGCGGCTACAGCAAACATAAGAGATCTAGCGTTCCTGGCATTTCAACTCTCTTATGATGTGAAGAAAACCAACGTTGCGACGAACTGTTGGGATTTTGAGAAGTTGTAAATTACTTGTGTTTCTGTGCACACACCAGCGTACATGGCCAGTCTCAATAAAACTGAGACGGCCTGGAGATAGTAAGATAATTTTGAGATGTTACAATAATGATGATGCCAATTGTATACTTTTGTACAAGTTTTAAGACGAAATTGTATTAGAATATGGACATCAGAGTCTCAGCCAGTCTCGAAATATTCCTCCTAGTCTAAGTCTTCCTAAGTCAGCCATCAGGGTCGTTAAGCGTGTCTTGTCCTGCCCAGATGCAGTTGGGTATTGCGACTGGGGCTCTTCCCTAGTCCACTCCCTAATGCCATGATTTTACCCTTTCTACTATATCTACAGACAACTCTATGTGGAATGGACCAAGGGCAAGAAAAGGGCACCCTAAAAAAAGGTGGATAAAGAAATAAAAGCGTTAGCAGGAAGCCAATGGGAAAAAAAGACATGGATAGAGATATTTGGAAAACGCTGGAGCTATTTGGAGCCTTTACCCGTGAAGGGGTTCCGATCAATGGTGAAGAAAGTTAGGATATTAGTGTAACAAGAAAATATATAATAATCTAAATTATATGCTATTCATTTATAAAGATTGAAAATATACGGGATTAATTGTTATTATTATATCACTATATCTAAATAGTCTATAATTTAATTTTCTATTTTTTGTTTTTCAGTGCATATGAAGTGAAAAAATCGCTCCGCTCATGTATAGATTGGATATCGCCCGAGGAGAAGCGAAATGTATGCTATAAGTAGTTTTTAATAGATTTTCCGGATTTTAACTATGATCGTTATCTATGCTTAATACTTTTATTAATTTGTTGACATCTGACAACTAAATGGTTTTATTACCTCTATGGTATGAGGGAGGACTTAACTGCATTAGTTAAAAGGAAGCTTAGATATTCTATTTAAAAATATAATTTACTGATATATATTTATTATATTGTTCTGCCGAATAGTTCGTTGGCCACGTACGCGGATATGATGTGCGCAAATGTGTACGTAGATACAAGCTTATACGCCGATGGGATAGGTGTCTAATACATATCCCAGAGAAGGCGGAGAACAGCTTTGCGTGCTCATCTAAGGCATGAAGATGAGATGATTGCAGACACATACAGAGACTGCTGTTTTCTTAAGGCGCCCAAAGAATGTTTTTCTTTCAATAACCACAACTGCTTTTTTAGCTAGTCGATTTTCAATTGTTTTCACCAATTACTGGTGAAATCAGTTTAAAATAATATTGATTTTTACATTTGATGTTAAATCGCCGCCTATGGATTCTCTCAATGCCAGAGGGCATGCGCGAGTGTGTTGTCGGCTTTATAAGAATTGATACGCTCTTTTCTTGAAGGACCCTAAGTAGAATTGGTTCAGAAAACTTCAGTGAGTGAATTCTTACGATATTTGGTCAATTTTTTTAAAATAATTATTCTAGGTTAGATAGGATACGAGGTAATTGGGTAGAAAGAAAGATCTGTGGTAGAAAACTACCCCCCATGTGCTGATGGATTTATATCCACTGGCAGATACAAAGAATGGCCTCGTTGCACGCTTGAAAAGAAATTCATTGATAAAATGTGGAAATTATACTCGTAACAAAAATTTTCAGGTGTTCAAAGGATGAGCGTTAGGGCATATGGTCCTGGACCGTATGTAAACGTATTTACATTATCAAACTTGGGCCTATATCAGAAAAAGCCTATTGAATATTCCGGTGTTATTGCACAACTGCGTAAAATGACGTAATTATAATTAGACATTAATATTTTATTCGCGATCTTAATAAACGTCAATTCCGGAAAGATAAAAATCTTTAACCAATTTAGTCGAAAGTATGATATTTATTTCAATCATATTTTTGTCATAAACATATTTTATTAGTTCCGTTGGTAATGGGTTAATTATAAACAAATTTAAACTTATTTTTGTTCCAGTCTACTATATTAGTAACTTTGTTAAATGTAATAGAGAATAGAAATTTTATGGTTCTATATTTATAGTATTTTTAATGTAAACACAAATTTAATCGAGAATACTTTTACATAATTTTGTATATCTATATGATATAAGAATGTTAAAGTTATGGTGGAAGTAACTTTTCAGTTCTTTCAATTTTAAAATAACTTCAATGCATAACAATTATTTATTTATACAGTGAAACCTGGTTAAGTGGGCCCTGGATAAATGAGAAACCTCTATTATTGAGAGTTGCAACGAAGTCCTGGTTCTTTTTTTATTAAATTACCTCTGATAAGGGACTTTTTGAACCTGGTTAAATAAGATTTGAATTCTAAGACTTTTTCGATGTTTACCTCTATAATTGAGACTCTGCTCAATTACCTGTATAAGTGAGACAAATTATTCATCTTCCAACAGGTTTTGACGTGTTTGTTTACATACATTTCGCATGGTATTTCGCGCATGCTGTGATTGTCAGTAAATTGATTGATTTGATTGTGTACTATCTCATGTTTTGACCTAAAAACAAGACCTAACAACAAAAATACGAATTTTTATTAACATTTCCACCTCTAAACATGGAATGACGGCAAATTTCGACCTCTAAGTGGGGGCCTCTGTAAATGAGACAACTATAAATTTATACCGGCTTAATTGGAAAACTGGATTATTGGAAACCCTCAATAATTGGTACATGTCTTGGTGCCTTGAGATCCCAATTAACCAGGTTTCACTGTATCACCAAAAAATCACCATTTTAGCGATATTAAGGGCAGTTTTTGCCGCGCACCACCACTTTGTGGAACAAGCTACCCAATGAAGTATTTCCGAACTAATTCGATATAGGGTCGTTAAAGAAAAGACCGTAATATTCTTAAAAGGCCGGCAACGCACTCGTGAGCCCTCTGGTATTGAGAGTGTCCATAGATTATCACTTAACATCTGGTAATCCTTCCCCTATTTCCCCGTAAAAAAGTAAAATCAGTCATTTATGATGCATACGATGTTCAAAGTTTTCACCAGAGCTTAGAAGAATCTGTCACATCTTCAAGCTAAAAATAGATAAGATTTTTTGGCGTTTTATATAGTTGTGCAACACATTATAGTTTTATTTGTACTTAATTATGAATATGATACAAATTATCTTTCAATGCCATCTATAACTAATAACTGGGACTATTAATTTTATATAATTATCTTCAAAGTTCATACTAAATTACTTGTTTACTACTTAATAAATTAATCATTGTAAAAGTGCGGCAAGTCTGAACGTGGAAATTTATTATACGTCTGTTAACCAAATAAAAGAATTGCATAATACTGTCTTTGTTTTACACGTTTATAATGTAATATATCCGTAAAAATAGTTAATTTAAACGGAATATGAGAGAAGATTGGGCTGGAAGGGTAGGAGAAAAAGGGAGCGCTCTAAAAAAGGTGGATAGAAATAATAGAAGCGTTAGCAGGAAGCGAATGGAGAAGAAAGCCATGACTACAGAAATTTTAAAAAAGCTGGAGAAGGCCTTTACCTGTGAAGGGGTTCCATTCAATGGTGAAGGAATATGGAATAGAAATATATTTTAGATTGGAAATAAACGGGCTTAAATATTAATTATTACTAAAGAATAGGCTTGCCATAATTTGTCCATCTCTGGACGGTGGCTTCTTCCATTCTCCTCTAACACGACTATAATTACGCCTTTTGCTTCTATACGGCTGCATGCTTTGGGATGTCGTCGTGGGCGGCCATGCGGGCTTTTCTTCTGCTGAGGCATCCATTTAAGTAGCGTTCGAATCCATCGAGTCTTGTCTACGCACTATATGGCCTGCCCATCTCCATTTTATAGTTGGATGGCGTAGTCCTGCTCTTTCGTGAATTTTGTAAACGTTGTTGACATTCATAAGCATGCTCTAAGAAGCCTCTAAATTGAATAAACGTATTTTGATTTGATTTGATTTGATTTGATAGTCACGATATCAGTGACTACATCGTTTACACGCGTTTTTTTCCCGAATGCCTTTATTTGTAATACGGTTGCAAAGGGATATGCCCGGCATTCCTCTCTTCTTGATTCGCTGGATGAATTGTTTGAAAACCTTGGTCTTAGGAAGAACTACCGCATCATTTTCAAACATCAACCACTGAGATTTATTAAGTGAAGACTAGTGGTTAATTAATTTCATTTAAGAGATCTATTGGTGCATTTTTTATATCGTCTATACTTTCAGAAATTTTAACAATTGAGAATATGCCCACGTCTTTATATAACTTAACTAGTTAAGGATAGAACTTGTACAATAAAATAAATAAAATAAAAATAAATAAATAAAAAATGTCATGAAAACAACAAATTACCTAATTACTTTTTATACATTTTTATTTGACTTCTAACTGGTCAAGGTAATTAAATAACTAGTAACATCAATAAGTAAAAAACAAATATATGAAATAACAGGTCTCACGTTATTTTATTTTAAGATAATTACTGGCAGATAGTATTAAGTGTCAGTATCACTCGCACAATAAATAAATAAGGTCCAAATACGTATTATTACTATGGTCGTTTTGCACGATATCGTCGTTTTATATTTTTTGATCGTGAACCCGAAATACCATTGTGACGAAGTATTTTTTATATATATACCTATTTAAGAAAAATATATTACAATACAATTTATAGTGATGTATAGATTCCTGTTCGCAGGTTATTCCTAAATGCTACTTTCCTTGGTCGTGGTATGCCTTTAGTGAGCCTAATGATTACGAGAAGCTTCACTTCTGCGGATACCAAGGAAAAGTTGAAACATTGATCTGAGGGCGCCACCCGATGCTGACTCTTGGGAAGAGAATTGTGGCATATTACACAAAGTGGGGTGATAAAATTATATCACTGAATTATTACTATAATAAATAAAATAAAAAAATAAAGCCAGTATTCACGTTGGTTTTGTTTCTCTGGAAACGTATACTACTATCAGAGAAGTATTAATATTAATTTGCAAAGTATAATAATTGTTAATGATCATTATCTTAAGGGCCAAATAACAATTCTGAAATTGTCTGTCAGAAATATCATAATAGAGTAAAATTAGACGAAGACATGATTAAGAAACAAAATCTAATCCAAAAAATGAATAATTATAATATTATCTAAAATACAAACCCCTCTAAGCAAAGTGTGAGAAATAATATTCTTAGTAGCTAACACAATTAATTTCGCCAGAATTCCTGCCGTCTGCTCTATGGCCAATTTATGTGGTGTTAAATTTTTATTCAATAGTATTTATGTTTAAAGACAAAAAGCTCTTATTCACACATATTACGCACTTAAAATGTTTTTTTTTTAGTTTTCTATATTTTTTTATTATCATTACCCTATCTATTATGTTGTATGTTTTGTTTGTAATGAATTTTATGACAATTTCTTATTTATTTATAACTTCTCTCAGAATTATCTAGCGTTTCTGTGAGAGAGAGCCATTCAATGAACCACTTCGTGCAACTGGTTCGACTTGTAAAAAGTAGATGGAGCTTCATTCAATATCTGCAATATAAATCTAGATAAATAGTATATGTATACATATTATTCATGTCTCTCACCCTCATTGACGAGTTTTTAATACATAAAAAAACTTTTTTTCGCTGGAAATTGAATTGTGACATGCACGTTAATTACCTACTAAGCCATAGAGTTGGTCTAATGTTGAAATGAACCAAACAAAAAATGCTAAAGTTTTACATTTTAATAGCTTAAGCTAGTTTTGTGAAATAAAGACAATAATTAAAACTAGGTATATCAACTTGTCCTGCCTCTATTTTTCATTTCACCACCAAGCTATCCAGACGTTTATGTTTAAAAATCCACCACGTTCTCACATAACTCTGTAATGCGAATAAATTTGTCACCATATATTAACCAGGTGGTGTACTTCGTGACTTGATTTTTAACACAATGTTAAATTAATAGAAGGATTTTGACAATGACACCAAAATATACTTTTATTAAGAAAAGCTTACAAATTTTACACTTTTTTGATTTTTGTTGTCAAGCATAGTAGGTCAAAAAAGCAAACAGCTTTAAACAGGAAATTGCTAGACGAAAATGAACATTTCCAGATTTGGCGAGAGATTAACCCACCTCCTTTCGGGGACTCGAGCCTTCTGGTTTAAGGCCAAAGCAAGGTTCAGTTTCTGCACGCTATCTGACCTGGACAGGTAAGATGACTTGCTAGCCCATAACGCGAAACAGATCCCTAAACCGGCGAGCGCTCTGATCCGCCCAACTACCTCAACTACTCGTCCAATACTTAATAACCTCTGTGTTCTCCAAGATAATGGAATCCATTATTAAAGGCCAGTTCATGATGGCTCCTACGGCTTTCTCGTTTACCTTCCATATAAAGGCGCTGGCGGTAAGTTTGGACATAGCGAAAGCCTTCGATTGGGTTTGGCACAGAGCGCTCCATTCGAAACTCCCAGCTTATGGGCTCCCCGAGATCTCCAGTTTTCTGATCAATCGGAGCATCAAGGTCATCACGGACGGAGTATGTTCCAAACTTACACCCGTGAACATTGGTGTCCCACAAGGCTGTATTGTATCCAAGACCCTATTGTGTAAAAAAAATCTTATTGCTTTTTCTATACTGATTCGAAAAAAATATTATGGCAACATGCAACAACAAATAGCATATCATTATTTATATTTAAACTAAACAGGAGAGAAAGGGGAAACGTTAAAGTTAAAGTTTGTACTGAAACAGACAGTTTGTAAAGTCGTTGCTATAAATACTGTTTTTATAAGTGTAACCTTTCCTATTATTACTGTTATTTGTTTACGACTGGTGCATAAAATTTCCATCCATGTAGCTAAACATATCTCGTATGAAATATATGTATCAAAAAATATACTTAAGCAACATGGTCTGAATTATCTAAGTAGAGATGGCATCCTTCCAAGCATTTATTTCCTTGGTAATTTGGATGAACGAATTGATAAGAAAAGGGTATTTCAAAAAGTATAGTTGTTTCTTCTGGCAAAGTCTAATTTCTGAATCTGATATTTCAGGTAGAACGCAATAACGCATAATATTGCAGTCAAAAAACTAGGCAGATACTTCCTGGTCTCATACATACTAATACATCATATAACTTCTAATTTCCCGTATGTTTCTCTCTATTCGCTTCATTAGAAGACATTTCAGCTGCTGTTTAATAGAATACCCTGTGCCTCATGCCTCTGAAGTATTGTCATGTTATTAATTATTTTATTTATTTATTACATCAGATTATGATTATCTCCATATGGTTATTAGTGTGTTAGTTATTGTATTGTCCTAAATATTGCTAAGCTTAGCTAAGAGTATTAAATTAAGTATAAAATTAAAAAGGCACATGTGCGGTTATAAAATTTTTCACAAATTTTTCTACAATCGTCATATCCAAGATTATTTCTACAATCCAACAATTCCGTTGAAACTTCTCGTAAAATAATGTTATTGGGTTTGATTTTTGATTATACGCAAACTATCCAGTTCGCAGCCTCCTCTAAAGTATGGAAGTTTGCTACACCGAATGTACAATGACAAGTGAGAGGGGAAAGTCATCGGCAAAATTTGTTGCAGACTTCTATCTGTAAAACACCAGAAAACCGTGATTAAGATTTCTTTTTGATTTCTAGGAGTTAGCAAAACGAATTCCCAGCCTACTCAGCCTGCTGGTAAATCCGCCACTGCATGCAGTTCATTGCAATGATCCATGAAAAGGCAATCCTTCCCGCCGCAAAGGAGACAGATTACCTTACACCATCTTCTGCTCCTAAAACGGAGAGCATGGAAGGCATGCAGTCATGTCGAACATGGAGTAATGGAGCGATTAAAGAGAGTGGCGGAGAGTTTATTGCGAGTTCTCTTCCCTTGATTAGAGCACTGGCAGTAAGTATAAAATTAGAAGCATTTAATGTATATTTCTTTTTGACGTTCATAAGTATACATTGTGTTGCCTACATGAATAAATTATTTATGACTTTGGCTTTGACTATGCGTCGAAACAGTAATTCATTCGTTTGTTAGGGCATCCAACTAAATATTTTTAGTATTATACTTATACTTTTTGGGGTTTGGTAATTCCTTTAAAATCCCCCGTTACTAAACTGAGAAATCCCAAAAAACAATGACGTTACACTAACGGTTCTAAGGTCGTAACTGTAGTCGACACAAAAATTCGCGAGTTATGCTCCTACGTGACATGAGTTACATCATGTTACTTGTTTATTACTAAGTATATAGGTTCCGTATTAAACATATAAATGATATTCTTTTTGTTTTAGAAGAGCTTTAGAAATGCTACACATAATAAATATTAAAAGGAAGGAGTAATAGATAAATAAATATACAACCGACACAATCACCTTTATTTATTTTTTTCAATTAATCTTTCAAAAAGCAGTAATATTCAACACGGCAAGAAAAACCCGCAAAGTTCTATATGATCTATAAAAAGTAACTGTGTTCACTTGGCTTGGGTTCGTGTACTTCAGGATTAAAAATCGATTCTAATTTACCGTAAACAGTTACCAAACATACTAATAATAATAAATCATTTATTTGCAAAGAAACTGGTACATACAGTTGATTGATTAATTAGAAAAAATCGCAAAGGCGTGCAAATGTCATAATTATCATAATGTCATAATAATAAGAACAATTAAGTTATTTATAATTGTTGTCAAAACTTATGCTCTAAATACTCTCCCACGCTATAAAGAGGACCTTGCTTGCACTTTTAAACATTTATAGCGAAAAGATTGAAGGCTAAGTATGACTTCCAATACATTGATATTTGGTTTATCCATAATGCGTACCGTATAGGGAAAGAGTCGACACTTGTGAAAAACCATTGCGTGTTTCATATATACGTACTTTAGTTTTATTTTTTTCGTTACTTTAGTCATAGTATGTAATCATCTCTTTTTTTATGTTTTCTATCTGTGATTAATGCTTGCTGTAGTCCTATTATACCCTGCAGGCTCTCACAAATATGGTGAATATTGTGAAGAGGTAATAAAACTTTATTATTATTTAAAAAAACAATAGAATCTAGTCTATGAATCTTACCCGTCATATTTACAGGAAAAATGCGGTTACATAAAATCGTGAACAGAAAACGTATGTTGTCATTTACTTAATTTCTATAATGCCAATAAATCACCTGGACAAGGTCCTTGAAGGCCCCTGGTTACAATATAGAACCCTAAAAACGCCTGTAACTTATTGTTATTATCTCGGGGCAGCGTGATGACATCTACTATTAGACATAGACATACATAGAATAGATTGAAAGTCTGTTAAGATCACAGATACATAGAATCAGGCCTGCATTGATAAGAAGTTTTTGGAATTGCATTTTGTAAAGTTAGAAATAGAGCAGTGATGACCTAGTGGCTTCAGCGTGCGAACCTCATCCCTGAGGTCGTAGGTTCGATCCCCCCAATGAACTTTCTGTCTACGTGCACATTTAACATTCGCTCGCTTGGTGATGATAAAATGACTGCTTCACGACTGATTTGAGAGCGACCGCTGATGCGAAAACCGCTGTGTGAGTTCGAAAAGTGAGTTATAGAATCGCAGGGCTGACCTAAAAAGTTTTTAGCGCCACCGGCTTTTAAAGTTAGAAATAAGAAATTGATGCGAAGGACCAAACGATCAGGAAGTTAAACAACGAGACAACAGGCGAGAATTTCGATGGGTCCTTATAATAATGTAACATCCGGTTTGTCCCATTCTGAAGAGTTACAGATAGAAAATAAAGATGTGTGTATAATATAATCTGTATATTTTTTTAGACATTATTCCCACTATTACAAATAGATAGAAAAATTTATATATATTATTTTAAACGTTTCACCTTAACAAATTGACTATGAAAAGACGATTTTTTTACATCTTGAACAAAATTTTGAAGCGTCTCCATAAGTTTTGTTCCGGGTAAATGACCGCGTGCGAATTATAAAATGATTTCTTTATAATAGTTTAGAACACTATTTACCTACTTGTATCGTGAGTGATTTGAATTTAAAAATGAATGGCTATTAAAACTAAACGCCTTATGAAAATTTAAATACTATTTGGCATTCAAAACATTTGAATGAACCTAATATAAATTTTAACCGTAGTAAATTTAAATAGTTCTCAAAATTTTAAATTATTTTCAATACACATCTTACAATATGTTTTTATTGACATTATTGTGTATGTCAAAGTTGACGTACACAATAATGTCAACTGTGAACTTTTACGTAACTTGACATATAGCTCTGAAATATCCTAATAGCTAAGGTAACTGTTTTGGCAAAATTTATAGCTATAAGATTGATATTATATTGTTGTAATATCCAATAATTATTATTAACATTAAGTCACATACCGTTGATTAACAGTACTGCATAATTGATAGACATATCATTTCATGATCGGAAGTCGACGCAGAATTCGAAATCCCCGTATCACCTCGATGTTCCACAACATCCCTGCGATTCTATAACTCACTTTTCGAACTCACACAGCGGTTTTCGCATCGGCGGTCGCTCTCAAATCAGTCGTGAAGCAGTCATTTTATGATTTGGCATTCTGAAAAGGTGGGAGCTTATAGTTTATTGTTTATGTGGAACCAGCTGCGTCCTGAAATATTTACAATACGACTTAGGGTCCTTCAACAAACGCGTACCAATTCTTAAAAGGCAAAGTACTCGCGAGCCTTTGGCTTTGAGAGTGTCTATGGTCAGCGCTATCACCATTATCATCAGGTGCGTCTCCTGCCCCTATTCTATAAAAAAAGAGAGAAGAAATATCGTACCAATTAAATTATTAAAAGGCTAGTAACACATTTACGAGCCTTTTCGGCCGGCTTCAATCGGCGCCGGAATCACTTATCATCAGGTGAACCATTAATTGCTCGTGTAGTATAGAACAGAATAAAAAACAAAACTAAGATGGTGGCTAAAATGTCAAAATTTCCCTAAATCCTAAAGTTAATTTAACCTAGCGTTTTCTAGGAAATATTACAGGTGTAGAATTTTTTTTGAAAGACAATTTATACTTTGGAAACGCGAATTTAGTATCAAAATACTGGAAACATTTCTTAGGTATTTAAAGGTCATTCCCCCTTACTTTGTATTCTAGATCTGTACTGATAGACATTCCTTAGACATCTGTATTATCATAGAACCTGATTCTAAGATGCTAAAAACGGAGACACTGCCAAGATTTTTCATCATATATGTAAAAGTCATTACTTCCTAGTTTGAGGTGTGGACTTGCTATTTTTGTTATCTATTCAAGTACCGTACCAAGACAAAATCGTTATATTGCCCTGTGAGTTGTGACTATCGAAAAAGAAAATAGATAATAAATATACAAAACTATCGATTTATTGTATATCTAAAGATTACCATTAGTATGTAATGCCAATTTTGAAAATAATGTTATTTTATTTATTATGAATTTAGAAACTAACGGGAGTGTATTGGTCCGTTGACGACTCCTTTAGATTAAATAATATGAATTATTATAAAATATTCGCAGGTTAATTTTCAGCGAAAAACATTATTTTGCCAAGCATGCGCCAATACATAATTATGTAGAAAGAAAAAGTAGCAAAAAATAACATAAAGGCATGGTTTCTTAAACATATCGGTCTTCATGCCGTTGCTGAAAATGTCCACTCATCGTTTTTCATCACAGTTTTATTGTAATAGATTGAAAAGTATTCATGTGATGTGGTTTTAAGCGCTTATCCAAAAATCAATTAAATTGCACCGTTTCAACTGAAGTACTAGTCTGTCTCTTTTCATGGCAGCTTAAACATAATTTATCTGAAAGAGATGAAAAAGTACTTTAAAGAGAAGATTTGTCTAATCATGTTAATGAATAGTAGGTAAAATAAACGTTTAACAAAAACAATTATTATTAATAAACGTTTAGGAATGACTAACATGCTTAAGCAATATGGCGTACTAAGTTGCAGTTTATCTTCAACTCACGCGCACACGAAAACTTAAAAGTTCAATACTCTATCTATGGAGATTAAAATATTATTTCTACATTACACTGTGGAAAATCGAATGTTATTTTTTATTCATTTGTTTTTTTTTAACAGATGGCAAGCACACTATTCGCTGTGCCGTATTCTAAGACAGACCCTAAGAACCTAGGGGTTGTATGCACAGAAAAACAAAGAAAAACAGCTTTAAATTCCATTAGTATTTAAGCCTGCAAAGAAAACTATGATAAGAAAATATGTGTTTAATAAAAATTCCAACATAATGAACAAGTTTCCAAGTTAGACTTAAGATTCTAACAATTTATTTAACTAAACGCTGGTCAACTAATTCACGGTTATAGTGCTAAGTTTAATAACAGGGAAAAAGTAGTTTTGTTATACATAACTGTAACAGGATTCACAGTTATGAAAGAATCATGAAACGTGAGAACTTCGGTGTTACGATGTGTATATTACAAACTAAATTAAGAAATACCTAATTTATCTTCAAAGTTACCTCTGTAGTTTTGTTGGTATAAACATTGTTTGGTAATCAGAGAATACTCCAGGTATCTCTTTAAATTATAAAACTTATATTATTTGTTAAATTCTTTTGAGCCTAATCCAAGTTTGACTTCCGGAAGAGATCTGTTTTGAAGTCAAATTTTGACACTAACTCTAATTTTTGCTACGAATTAAAATAAAATGGAGAACAGTTGAAATCCTGATTAATATATATATAATTATTGTATAAGTGGTATAATTAGTAGTAAATATTTTATAGGCATATTTTAAGGCAATTTTTGCCGCGCACCACCACTATGTGGAACCTCCCACTGAAGTATTTCCGAACCAATTCGACTTAGGGTCCTTCAAGAAAAGAGTGTACCAATTCTTAAAAGGCCGGCAACGCACTCGCGAGCCCTCTGGCATTGAGTGTCCATGGGCTGTGCCGTAAATTCGGACGAGCCTCCTGCCCCATGTTAAAAAAAAATAAAGATACTGTTGATTAATTTTTTATATGTTTAATATAGCCTACGGATGTCTGTAAGTGGAAACGGTAGTAAAGGTCGAATCGGGGTCATGTAATTGATATCTTGAACTTGCTTGATTTTATGTTATAGTAAAATTATTATATAGTGTTTTAATTTAATGTTTTATTAAACAGCAAATATATTAGTTGTAACATACAATTATTGATTCCTTTGAAGTTAAACAGTTTATGTTTATTAGTAAACTATTAAAAAACCTGAATAAAACATATTTAATGAATATAATAATAAATAATGAAATGTCATGTTAAAAAATACCATGATTTTTCATGAAAATATCGCGTTATTTTAACATTTTAAAATAACGCAATATTTTCAACTCCATTGAGTTTTAGTCCAACTTTTATTCGATACATCCGGACAATTATTAGCCACTTTTGTAAACTTCGATTTGACTTACCTGTAGCATTATAAGCCATTAATAATATCAGTTACGCAGGTAAAGCGCCGTATGCCACGGACAGTATTGGGATGGGTACTTTTTCATGTCTTTTGAATCATCGATGGTAGATGGCTTCATTAGATACAAATGCTAAGTCAAGGTTGTTTTTCGCACAATTTGATCATATTAAATTTCATGTCACATCTATGGCGGGATTTAGTAGGGTCGGCAGACAACTGAATTAAAATTTTTTTTATAAAAACAGCCTATAATCGAGTAATATAATATGGATTATATTACGTTTGTTATTATTGTATTTAGGTAATATTAGTACACGGTCTCATACACGGAGTGAAGGCCTCCCCGAAATTCTTCCATTTGTCTCCAATTATATCGATTTTACAATTTCCCTATATATTTTATTTCATATTCCCAGAGATTCACATTGTCTTTAAACTGAAAAATAGAACGCTCCAACCCTTTGGAATACTTCAATTTTCTTTGTTAGCGCCTTATTAAAAATCCACGTTTGTCTATATGATATGTCTTAAGACTGTTCTTTTTTTGACAACTCAATTATTTACTTAAAATATTTTTAAACATTTGATATCCTAATAAGACACACTACGCTCTCTCTAGCAGCTAAATTTATCTAGGCCTCCACAACGAAAAACGTCCACCCCCTGGGCTGTGCCATGTCCCGGCAGGAACCGTTAAAAAATGGTTAATCTGGAGGAAGACTTTGTCCTTGCCGAAACACGGATGGAAACCAATACTAGGTATCATATTACTGTAACTAATAACGAAACTTTATAAAGGCTTATTATCATCATTCATAACTTACACACATTTTTACCCAGGAGCAAAAGATGTGACTACTTAATTTCGCAATTATTTCTTAAATAGTCTAGAGTTTAAAGGCTTACATTTCTGGTTTGAGCCCCAGATTATGTTGATGATGTTGGGTTACCTACTTGCCTTTTTTGTATTCGTAAATTAAATAGATACTTTGTTAGTTCCTGACGTTGCCAACCGTACTTAATCCTTATTGTGGATTCCGTGAACTCCCGCGCAGGTTTATAAAAGACCGTATATGAATAAAAATTTTTGCATTCTAGTACATACAGTGTTGTGTTCAGTGTTGTTAGTGATATATATATATATATTTGTAGGATAATGTAAGTTTATAATTTATTTTTGGACTCGGAAGATTGTTTGAAAAAATTGTATTTTTAAATAATTCCAAAGATTTTTTTAAAATTTTGATGTGATTTAGAAGATAAGTTTGTATTAAATGTTAGCAGTAGTCTAAGGCTGTTGGGGTGATATTTAGAAAGGAGACTTAGCCCTCTAACTTCCGTACGACCAAAATGTATTGGATTTTGATACCGGAAGTAGTATTGCCTGATTTTGAATCTCAGTCGAAAGTCAAATGGTTTTAATAAGTTAAAGAATTCATGTTTGAAATGGTAGCAATTCAATTATTCATTTGAGTATTTTTCGAGCGATGGAGCCTTTTAGATAACGATTTTTTGTGTATACATATATATGTAGTTTATATATGTAGTGAATATAGTTTTTTTACTTTGTTTTCATGAAGATATGAAAAAATGGAGCTATAAATATAGTATTGGCCCAGTGCCTTCAGCGTGCGGTCTCCATATCTGAGGTCGTAGGTTCGATCCCCGACCAATGGACTTCCTTTCTATGTGCGCATTTAACATTTGCTCGAACGGTGAAGGAAAACATCGTGAGGAAACCGACATGTCTTAGACCCAAAAAGTCGACGGCGTGTGTCAGGCACAGGAGGCTGATCACCTACTTGCCTATTAGATTTAAAAATATGATCATGAAACAGATTTGGAAATCTGAGGCCAAGACTAAAAAGAGGTTGTAGCGCCACTGATAAAAATAAATATAGTATACAATTATTAATAAGTCATGGAATAGTGGTATAAATTACTTTTCTTTGAATGGAGCTTGGGACAGACAGGTGAAATAATTGCTCACCCGACCTCCGAGTTAACACTTTGACTGAAACTATTCGCTACTGAACCACAGAGACTGTAGCATGGTAAACTTATAGTTTAAATATATTTTCTAAAGCCAGCTTTTCTTACAATTAAATTAGTCTTAATTGATGTATAACATTTTAACTTGATAATAAAAAAAATCATATTTCCAGATAATGGCGACAGCATTAATAAGGTGTATAATTTTATTCCTATTTTCAACATGTGTGATCGCTGATGAAATAGAGTTGGAAGCGACGAGTGGAGTTGTACTAAAAATGCTTAGAGTGAGTTGAATCTTTATCATATCCAACAACTTAAATGCGCGCTGATGGTTGCTCCGTATTTGCGCGTTGATTAAGAGTGCCTTAGAGTTCTTTGCCAGTTCTTCTCGTTTGTTCTACTTCCTTAATTAGAAAAGTAGTAAATGTATATTTAAAAGCTTTTAATTGTTTTTAATTTATTTATTGAGGTTTATTGAGTATATTTGTAAATTATAATCTTTTTAATTTAGCAAAGTTTTATTTGTTTAAAGATAATGAGCGCGTTTGTTATAAGCCTTTTTAGATTTTAATAACGGTACTATATAATTATGTATTACATATCCAATTTGTTACACTTTTGGGTAGTATAATATACGATATCAGCTCAGAAACTGTGTTGTCTTCGAGGTAGTTTTTTTCATTATATTATTAATATGTACAACAATTTTCAGGAGATGGCAAACCAGACCAGCGCTGACACACTAAATTTGCCTGCTAACGCTACATCTATTAGAGAAAATATTACCGATACGTTTAGGTAATAATTAATTGTATTTAAAAAGGCTTAGTAAATAGTTACTGAAAGTAATGACGAAGTTTCATAATCTTATTTTATTATGTTCCAAGAATTTGTATCAAAATGACGAAAATCTTAATTCATAATTAAATAACGAATAGGTTAATTAAGTATTATCAGTAATTTAAGAAATTTGTGGCGTCATAGTGCGCCACGTAAAGGTTTCCAAGTCGTTAAAGTTTTTATATCTAGAAATATTTCAATTACTCTTTTCTTTAATATATTACAAAACCAAGCTTCTTTATTGTGCCTTTTAGAAACGACGAAAGGTTGTACTTGAGGGTAGTTATATTTTTAAATTACAGCTGCGAGAACAGAGTGTACGGATATTACGCGGACGTTGACAACGACTGTCAGATCTTCCACGTTTGTCTCCCGTCACAAACGCAGTCAGGAAGAAACGTCACCTACCGCTGGAGCTTCATCTGCCCAGCTGAAACAGTTTTCAACCAGGTAAGGTTGTTATTAATCTTGGCAAACTAATCAGATTGAAAATGATAATGCATTTCGTAGTACATATTTAATTTTCTTTTCAACAGTTTTATTTAGTTAAAAGTCTAATTAATATATTAGTCATATTAATGTGTATCTATGTTTAGGTTACACATAATGCGAAGGCTCTGCGAATCCTGCAACCTATTTACGTTATAAAAAAAACAAATCAGTGGCGCTACAACCTTTTTAGGTCTGGGCCTCAGATTTCTGGATCTGTTTCTTGATCATTTGTCAATCTAATAGGCAAGTATGTGATCAGACTCCTTTGCCTTACACACGCCGGCGACTTTTTAGGTCTAAGGCAAGTCGGTTTCCTAACTATGATTTCTTTCACCGTTCGAGAAAATGTTAATTGCGAACATAGAAAGAAAGTATATTGGTGCACAGCCAGGGATCGAACTTACGACCTCATTGATGAGAGTCGCACGCTCACGCATGCGCAAGCCACTAGGCCAATACTGCTCTGTTCTCCATTTATATTCTATACAATCTAATTTAATCCAGTCCAGTTATGGTATTCGTAGTAGAATATACAGTCGATATTTCCAACCTCGCCATAATTTTGCTACTATTTTAATCATAGTGTGTGTAATTTTTTCACTTTTTACTTTTCAAAATTGTATTTTTTTTATCAATTTTTACAGGAAGTATTGGTCTGTACAAGGCCAATAGATTCCATCCCCTGCGAGGATTCACCTGCATACTATGACCTAAATATGGAAATAGGGAAAGTTGCTGACAAGAAAGAAGATATGCAATCCATAAACCAAACTGAAACAAACACAAATAAGAATGAAGTAAAAGAAACAGAAAACGTGACAGTCAAGAACCAAAAGCGGTTTCCCAGTCGCAAGAAGCAAAATATGGTTGAAAGACTTATAGAAAAAGCTGTAGAAGAAATGAACAAAATGGAGGATGAAGTTACCGACACAGGTGATATTGAAAGTGATGATATGAATAAGAGTGCTAATATTGAAATGACGCAGCCAGAGGAAGTAGTAGAAATGAAACCTGAGGTACCAGAAATGGAAGCTACATTTGAAGATTCTAGATTAGGAACGGAAAGAAGTTTGAGAACAGGACGACATGGCTGGAGAGGGTCCTATAGATACAGAAGCAATCAATAATAATTTAACATGTACCAGTTCTTCTAATGATAAAAGCCGTCTTAATTAAATTATAACCTTCTTATGCTTTTTGCAAGGAGCCTTGTCTAAATATTGTTTGATTAATTTGGCTTTGTGATTTTAAAATACTAATAGATTTTTAGAATTAGAGATGAATAATTAATTGCCGAAAATAGTAAGTGGTTTTTGTAAATAAACACTCAGTGATAATAAAATTTGATTTAATTTTTAGTCTACACTTTATTGAAAAGCAAAAAATCACAACATTAAATCCATTTATAATTATTTTTATTCATTATCACTTTTAACACAATTAAATAATATTTATTTACTAAGAGTTTAGCAATTTTATAACTATTTAGATTATTCATTATGGGTTTGCTTTAGTACAGTTTTGAAGCTGTAAAATACTAAACTCTAAAAAACACTTTATTGATTTGATAAGGAAATCAAATTTTCTTTGCGTGCAAGTAATTATTTTTGCATGCTTGATTTAACAGCAGAAAATGATTTTTAATCTAAAATTCCATGTAAGGAATTTGTTCTCTGTGTCATAAAATAAATTAAAAATGACTCGATAGTTTGTGGAAATGCATCGAATACTTATAGTGCTCATCTTATTAAAAAGTGTTATCGCTGAGGATGACAGCGATGAAAAATATATTGATGCTTTACCTGAAGAGGAGAAGCGTGAGTTTCTAGAAAAGATTGCGAGAAGAATATTTGAGGATTATCAGAATAGTAATGTGCCTAAGGTCTCATCGGTGAATATTTCGGATGAGGCCTTAGATTCACATACTGCTTACGTACAGAATATTCTAAAAGAAGAAAGGAGCAATACAAAAAAAGCAATAATTAGAAGAGACAGTCAAGATCAAATTTCGAAAAGTAAAGAAGATGAAAGAAATAATAGTGAAAATGAAAAGTTTCTAGACTTAACTATGCGTGCCAGTAAAAGAGAAAAACGGAGAAATGTACAAAATGAAAACCATAGCAATAATGACATATTTATTCCAGTTGTTCCTTTGTATGATAATTCGGATTCACATAAACCAGATAAGAAGCATGTTCAAGTTCAACCAATCAATAAGTCTGCAGTAGTAGAAACAACAACAACTTATAAGCCGTACGAAGATAACTACGAGAGTTCACCAAAAAGTTTAAGGCATTCTTTTATTTATGATGATAGTGAAGACGTTGATAACCATAAATCTACAATAATTGATAATTTTGAACCAAGTTCAAGAGATAATAATGAAAAATCATCAGATGAATCAAAAAGTTCGTTTGAAAACAATACAACTGATGACACTGTCACGTCCACAACTACAGTCAATATTATTAATTTACGCAAAACTATCAATGATGAACCAAGCTTATTGCAGAATCCCATTGATAATGAAACTATTGAATTAGAATCTGTAGAACATTTTTCAAAACTCAATGAAAGTATACAGCTTGTAACAGATAAAGTAATAAATAATGATTATTCAGAAGTAACTATGAAACCTCACTCAATTGCATTTAATAAAAATATACTAGATATCATAAAAGATAATCCAGCACTCGTAAGAAGTAAAACAGTTTTAGATGGTAGTGTATCGGTCAAAACTGATCCAAATATAAGAAATAGTGCAAAGAGTGTCATAATCAATCAATCAGAACCTATCAGTGGTTCCAATATAACAGAAGAAGAATTATATAACACAACTAAAGCTGTGATAACAGAAATATCTGACTTTAAAACAGAGAATGTTGTAACCGTTGAGCCCAATACAAGAAATAGTTCACTTGACGTTACAGACGACAATAATGAACAACTTCTTAAAAGCAAAGATAATGTATTATACAGAGCCCGAAAGACATATCCCCAGAAAAAAATAGAGGAGGATACAACTTTTATGAAAAATGTTAATAAAATTCAAAGTTGGGGAAGCAGATCAAGGGAAAACAAGTCTGTATATTATGTATATGAAGTTTGTAAGTTTAACTTTGATTTGTTTTTTTTATATTTTTATATTCAAATAAAATATATTATAATTACGAAGAAATAAGGGTATAAAGCTACTTTACCGCAACCATAATCTTAATTATTTAAAGCGTTTATTTAAGACTTTTATTGCAGCTGCTGAGCGACCCCCTTTTGTAGCTAAAAAATCTCAAAAAGATAATGAACATTCACATTATGCACCGGTTTACAATTACTCTCCAGAAAATGCATACTACAACCCTTATAACCGCTTTGGACCAAATGAGAACGATATGAATAGTGAAGAATCTCAGGAACAGTTCAGAAACAAAAAAACTATTGTAAAACAGAACCAACGGAGTAGATTTAAAAATATTAACAATAATTTTTATAATCCATACAAGTTAAATCTGTACAATATTTTGAAACACAAAAACCCCTATAATATAATGGTCCCGCAGCCAGTTAAACCCAACAGTAATAACTACAATCCCAATGATTATATAGATATGGACTATTTCTTTGGAAGGAATAATAATTATATGAGACAAGGAAAATTCAACGGGGATAATTTACCAGATACAAATGAAAGTGATCATCCTTACACAAATTATCATAAAAGTAACACAATCAACTATATAGATGCTGTAAGGAAACTACTATTTGCAAAACAAATGTTTGGTTATGTACCAACTGTAAATGAGACACGACAACGACATCCGAACGAACGAACGAAAACACTTCGTGATAACATACATGACACATTTAATATCGATAATGGTAAAGATAAAGATGAAATTTCAATCGATTATTATTTTGGAAGGCAGAACTCTCATGAGGAAATAGATAAATTTAATAATCAACTCTACATGTATCACCAAATTCATCCTATGACTCCGATTCCAGTAAAACGTAATAAATTCAAAATCAAATCTAAAACAAACGCAGATATTGGTGGAAAAGAAATAGATATAGTAGAATCAACGTTTACCGTAATTAAGGATTTTATTAAAATGAATAATGATGCTTTGGTAAATTATGATTGGCTCCGAACAGCCGTCGATGTCCAAACTGCTTTAGAAAAATTATATGATTTAACGTAAGTTTTTCTTTAATGAGAATAATAATATACAGCTCCTATATACGAACTATCTTTCTATATATTTTTTTCAGAGAGGGCCTAAAAGCTAGTGAAAACTTACATACCTACGACTTGGAACTTTTAAAATACGTCGTCTACTTATACAAATCATCAGATTTAGCATTAAACGACACTATAAGCTTAAAGTCCCTACAAAAAACCCTCAATGAGCTAAGAAAGAACATAAAAACGAAAAGCCTAGTACCAAAAATAAATAAAAAGAAAAAAGGTTTCAAATCGGCCGTGAAAATGTGGAGGGAATTCGCTACTTTCCTTAGAAGCCTAATGCAGAGCAAAAAGGAATTTCTCAATAATTTTCAAAGCATTCTGGTTGAAGTACAGTTCTTTTTGAACGACGTAAGTATATAACGTGAATAAGTATATTAAAACAATGATAAAAGTGTTTTAGACCAGGGTCGATAATTTTTGAAACCTAAAAAAATAATAGTAGGATGAAACCCATTGGAAAAGGAGGAGAGAATTATAAAAAATAAAAGAAAATAATTTACTGGCGATCTGAGGTCGGGAAGGGGCAGGGGGGGGAGTTTTAAGGGTAAAAAACGGTTTATCTCGATTTGCGGCAAAACTAAAAACCTATGGAATAAAGTCAAATGGCAAAGTTATAGGTAATAAAAAGATCTAAAACTTTTGTATTTACACATTTTTCTCATAACCTCAAAATTTATGTGAAAAATTCAAAAGTTATTGGTTTTAAATTTTTATCTTTTACAAAATTTATTTTTTTCCCACGAAATTTGGTAAAACTTACCTTTTTATGTCTTTAATACGCTGTAATTTATTTGATTTGAAATAATAATTTTTTCACTTTATTTTGAATAGATATCAAAAAAGGCCCCCTAATTTTCAATAGAAAATTCACCCGTCAAAATATCAGATTTTTCAAAAAGTTGGTGTGCTTTCAGTTCGTTGAAATCTCTACTTTCCTATCAAATCAAGTTTGATTAGTGATTAAGTTTATTTAAATATATTCCTCAAAGTACAGAAGTAGTTAAACTGGTCTAAATTTACGAAATGCCATTACAAAATCAATATGTACCTATGCCTCAGTCCCTTGTCCGTCGTCTCAATCGTCTAGTGAGATGTGTCTGAAGACACCTTAACTCATGTTTTTGTTTTTTTGGATTTTGTACCTTACATGCTTTTACCCATAACATTTGTTTTAGTTTCACGATGCAATCAAACATGTTGCTTTGATAACTACATATAAATCACAAAATTGGTATACGGACCTCAAAAACTTGTACTTCCGGCATGCGGACAGAAGAAAAATACTTACCATACTTCTGCATTTAAGTGCATCCAAGCTATTTGACCTAATAGAAGACACTAAGGATATTCTAGAAGATAGTTTTCTAAGTTTTGTAAAAAATAATAAGGAAGAGGTAGATAAAGCAAGAAATGAATTTGTATACATTTTAAAATTATTGAGTGAGCTAAGGAAAATAAATTAATTTATTCATTTAATATCTCTTATTATTCATTTAAATAATAATTAAACAGAAAATTTATTTTTGTAATCATAGGATCTTCATAAAGTGTCTTTCTTGTCAACACACTTTCACTAATTCAACATTGTAATTATTCTAATTAAAATATTTTTTATATATATAAAATACAATACTAACTAGCAACAGAATACTATTATACAAATTATCTGTCGCTTTCCCTAATGGTGGAAGTCGACAATTAAAGTCTCTGCCTTCAAAGCTTTTTGTGACCATCGTGACTCAAATAGAGAATGCAGAGGGTCAGAGTGAAAATGATCCAGACGCTCCACCAGAAAGGAAACGACGACCAGAGCAGCTTTGTCGTACTAGACTATCTAAAGTTACGATTTTTTTTTGGGAAAAGGGATACTCTTCTTTAATAAAATCCCAGAGGCACTTTTATCTCTGCCTTTTCATAAATTTAAGAAATGTATTATAGAAAAGCTGTGTTAAAAGGCTTACTATAAAGTCAACAATTATCTATTTGATAAAATTTGCGATATTTGTTATAAAACAAGTGTTGTTTGATGATTTGCTATTGTAAAAGAGTACCGAGAGTTTTTACGCCGGCTTTTTCTCTCGGCCTACACCGTTGTCTTTGCCGATGAGTAGGGATGCTTACAGATTCAAATTTAATGACGTGGAATAAGTGATACCTGTATCTTGTGTTCCATAATAAACATATTTTATTTTTTTATTTATATATATATATATATTCTTGACGTGAAAGAAAAATATTTATACAGTATGAAAATCTCAATATTCCAAACAAGTGAATAATTAAAACAAAAATAATAACACAATCATTTATTTCTACAACACTCTTTGGAATGTAATATTTACATTAACTTAATAAATAGTACAACAATAAATATTATGCTTTGGACTCTTAAAAATTTATTAAGTAAAGAATGATAAAAAATTATGCGATCATTCCTTCTAACTTAAAACACTACAATATAATATGTGACACAAAATATCATCAATCGAAAAATATTTAGATAAAACGACAATTTAGGTATGTTTTACCTAATTCCGACACCGTTCTTGATATCGAAAATTACCAAGTATATACAGTTATGTAGTATTGTCTTTGATTAACATAACCTTTACACATTTAAAGAAAAAACTTTTTAACCGGATTAAAGTTAAGTGACCACGCACGCTGTAAAGCACGCGAAACGTCGGATAAATTAAAAATTATGTTAAATAATTGTAAATTTATAATAATACATACATAACTTTAATCCGGTTAAAAAGTTTTTTCTTTAAATATACAGTTATGTTTGAATAAAGGCTGCAAATTAAATTCGACTTTAACCAAAACTTATATTGACGAAAATAATATTAGCCCGCATTTGATTTAAAATCAACAAATCGGACATTAGTTTAGGCTTGCAGTATGATACAACTTCTTTAACGGATACAAACACGAATTATTACATTGCTCACCAAACCCACCTCTGTTAAGCACTTTATGTAAAGTATGTATTTGTACAAAAGATAGTTTAAAATAACATACAGCTCATGATAGCTTAAGCCTCTGTTTCCAAATCAGCCTCAATTTCTTCTGGTGTCCTAAGGTCGATTGCAAAACGCTTCTGCGGTTTCTGACTCGGCGGCCTCTCATCCAGTTCTGTAATAAAACATTCATACATATAATTAATTGTTTGTAAATTACACTATAATAACATATGAAAACAATCGTCATGCATATGAGACCATCAATAAAGCTTCAGCCAAGAAGGACCTAATTAACTATTTATTTTTATTTTTTTAATGATAATTATGAAAATACTATTAAATTTATGTAGTGAAAATTACACATAGGCTTCAAATTATAGCGATACAGGTTTTAACTATAGAGAACGCCAACGTAGTAAGAATAAAAATTTACTTATTCAAATAAACAGGGGGGGAATTTGCCTTTTACCGTCAATAACGTTTTTCGTCATAGATTTGTTGTGGAAAGTCTCCCAAGTTTAGCAAAACTGTCGTAGCCTTTAGACTATAAAAATAGCTAACTAAAGCTTTTAGTTGGCGCCTGGTACCGGTGATCCCAGAGCTGGTGCTTTTTTTGCTCAACGAATAAGTATCGCAATACAGCGAGGAAATGCTGTTTTAGTTTTTATTTATCAATTTTAAATTATTAGTATTACTATGTTGGTGAAGAATTTTGTAAATACTTTTTATTTGTGTGTTGGAAATTTTAGTGACATTTTACCTGGTGTTGTCTGCATCTCTTTAACCCGTCTGGAGTAATCCTGGAAAGCAGCAGCAAGTGAATATGTCAATCGACGAGCGGCATTCCTGGAAAATACAGTCACTAATTAATATTCAATTGATTACATACTTTTGTTTATTATAATCATGGGCATGTATTTATTATACAAGGAATGAACAGAATTTTAAAAATATATTTCACTCTGATATGTCAGCCGTAAGGTGCCGGAGATTTGAATTTATTCAGAATACGTTGAATACTTAGTACAACAGCACGTTTAGGTTGCTATTGGGCTTGTCGAGATTCTTTAGTGCGTTAGGTATGTTTGCCGAGACCTGAATTTTTAATGTCACCTCTAAAGGGTGACAAGGGTGGTAAGCTGTCATTGCCCCACTATAGGATTTTGTTTTGTTTACTAACAAATACTAACATCAACTTCTTTCATATAAACAACTGAGCGAATTGCTGTTACTAACTCTCTAAATCTATATGGATATTATATGAAATAAATAGGTTATTATTATTATTATATAACACCTTTGTAACTGTATGTGTGTAGTACCTTTATCTGCGTTTGAAGTGTTTACGTTCTAGTTTAGATTAAATGGTTGATGACTTCTGATGTCGATATTTATATAGTACATTCAAAACATATTTACTAGATTCAAATGTCGTTATTTATCATCATCAAAATCTAGGCCATAAATATAAATTGACTTAAAGCCAAACATTCTACATGAATAATGAACTAAGTATTGAAATAGGTTTTTATCGATTGATTCTTTTTATAAACAGGTTTTTTTTTAAAAAACAGTGTTAAGTGATACCGCCGCCCATGGACACTCACAATGTCAGAGGGCTCACAATTGCGTTGCCAGCCTTATAGCGTTGGTACACTCCTTTCTAGAAGGACCCTAAGTCGTATTGGAAATACTTCAGTGGGCAGCTGGTTCCTCAGCGAGGTGATACGGGTGGAATTTCATATTCTGCCTAGACCTCATATGATGAAACTCAGCTGCAGGTATTAATCCGAACCACTCGTCTGAACAATCTCCTTGCTAAATATGAGAAGATGCAGATGGGGTCCATCTCCAAGTACATAAGAACGTTGTGCTAAGATATAATCCCCGTACTAGACTATCTAAAGTTAGTAATACTTTTTTGGGGAAAGGGATACTCTTCTTTAATAAAATCCCAGAGGCTCTTTTATCACTGCCTTTCAATAAATTTAAGAAATGTGTTAAAGAAAAGCTGTGTAAAAAGGCTTACTATAAAGTCAACGATTATCTAGTTGATAAAATGGCCTGGGACTAGTGCTAGACAGGCTACTTCTAATTAATTTGCGATATTTGTTTTAAATAGGTGTTGTTTGATGATTTGCTGTTTTAAAAGAGTACCGAGAGTTTTTTACGCCGGCTTTTTCTCTCGGCCTACACCCTCTGTCTTCTTTGCCGATGAGTAAGGGATGCCTTCAAATTTAATGACGTGGAATAAGTGATACATGTATCTTATGTTCCATAATAAACATACTTTATTTTTATTTTTTAATAATACATTTATACGGTATTGTATATAATGATACTTATATACTTTAAAATAGTTTCGAAATTTATTTTCCCCGATAGAACATCTTTAAGTATTTTTAAGGGTGACCTAGTTCTCAGAGACTTCAAAAGCGTTATCGCCTGGGATATTAAGACTAGGCCAAATGATTATTCACTATGAGATTAGAATGGCCGTTTCACAATCGATATGAAGAAAACGAAACATTATTTATTGTTCAAAGAGAAACGTTTTGAATGAATTTAAAATCTGTTCCAAAATACTTGTGTACAATCAGCCAAAATGTGTGATGGATGTGTAACGTACCATTAACTTAAAATTTTAAAAGAAAATAATTTATTTATTCTCAATAGAGCCTGTGGGTTTAGCAATTTAAGTGGGAATCTCAACCATGTGACAGTGAGTTCGAATACCAGTTGAAAATTAGCGCAATCAACACTTGATGCGAAAGGCAAATATGGCGAAGTCGGCATATTTTCGACCCAAAGCCAATTCTACTTGTTACAGAAAATTTGCAATGTAACAGCACAACATTCAGTGTCTTTTATGTATAGGTTCTACAACAAACATAATAGGGTAGTTTTAAATTTCTTAGAGTAATAAATGTTTCTAAGTGTATTTGTTATGCTCACCACATACCCAAAACCGAATAATTATTATGTTTTAATTTATAATAAGTATAAGTTAAATAAAATCAGTGGCACTACGTTTTTAGGTCTGGGCCTCGGATTTCCGTATTTATTTCATAATCATTTGTCAATCTCAAAGGGAAGTAGTTGATGAGTCTCATGTGCCTGACATACGCCATCGACTTTGGGTTTAAGACAAGCCAGTTTCCTACGATGTTTTCCTTCATTGTTCGAATGTTAAATGCGCACATAGGAAGTCCATTGGTGCACAGCCGGGATCGAAACTACGCCCTCAGGGATGAAAGTCACACGCTGAAGCCACAAGGCCAACACTGCTCTTAGTAATTATACGTAACTTAAAGTAAAAAGCTCTTATATACATTTCAAGGTGTACCTGGATTCGCAGACAAAAGCGTGGCACTCAAATGGGTTCAGCCCTTTAACATCAGCATTGTCCTTGACTATTATCATCGAGAAGACACGGGTGTAGACCAGGTCTTGGACGCCGTAAGATATTGATTCTATGTTAAAAAATACCTGAAAATATATATAACGTTTTAACTATAAAAAGTCACTGTATATACTTTAAACACAGACGAACAATAAGGTAGCATCTTTTATTCCTAAATGAGTTATGTCACCCGAAGATAACTCATCATTTGAATTGCTATTGAATTGTATTGGAGTTTCGTAAACAATTACTAGTAAGGTATCGCCCTACGAAAATTTTGAGAATCAATATCATTTGGGGTTTTTATAGTTATAATCAGCCAATTATAAACTTATTTATTATATAAGTAACGACAGGAGAATTGATCCCATTGCCTTCCCGTTGAACTGACCAAATTCGAAGTGATTCAATGAATAACAATAATAGGGTCAATCTTTATCATGGTAAAGAGGGGTGATTTAACTGCCTTTTCTGTCGTCTAAATATTTGTTCTAAAGCCTCTAAATGCTTCTAATGCTCATGAATATAGTAGTTAACATCACGTAAAATACTTACGGTCATATGTTCGAATTCATCACGTTTTGTGCCATGGTTGAGGGTCTCCAAATGGACCCCTTCGACTGTGATCATCAACTTCACGATTGGTAACATTTCACCTGGAATTCACAGATTATAATCTATAATGAGTGCAGTTTTTTTTTTATACACTTTATAAAACTTAATTATGTCGTCAAAAGAGAATAATGTATAGTGGCGTGGTGTTATACTCAATGCTATATGTTGTATATTATAGAGAAAATAAATACATCAACAAATTAAATGTTTCTGTATTTAACGAGACGTAGTTTGAAATTTTTTATAGAAAGTTGAGGGAACTTAGCTGGTTGTTTTATATATTTCAATATTTCTGTTTCGGAGTTGTATGCAACTCAAACACATGATGACCAGTTTGCAGAAGTATACCTGGTGGTAATGCCTTAGCTGCTGCAACCATAAGGTCCACTGGTTTCCTGGTGTGCTTGATGCCCCATAGTCCTCGTGCGTCGCTCTGACCCAAATATTTGACCTTTAAAAGAAAAATATCGTGTGGACATATCAGAAGGTAAAATTTACATTTATCTGGAATGTTTAGTAAATTATACTAACTCATATAGAAATTTCGATGAATTTTATCAAAATCAATACTTCTGATTATTAGATAAGGATATTGTTACAATACTTCTGTTTAAGGTCTTAAGTTTAAAAGATAATAAAAAATACATTTCATTTACTATACTACAAAAACTTATAGCAATAGCGATACAACAGATTTCTGTATGTGTTTTAATCTAATAGGCAATCAGGTGATCAGCCTCCAGTGCCGGACACACGCCGTCGACTTTTGGGTCTAAGGCTAGCCGGTTTCCTCGCGATGTTTTCCTTCACTATTCGAGGGAAGGTTAAATGAGCACATAGAATTGCATCCATTCCATTGGTGCACAGTCGGGTATTGAACCTACGACCTCAGGGATGAGAGTAGCAAGCAGAAGCAACTACACCAACTGCTCTCTGCTCGTAAAGACTGACACTATAAAAAATAGTTTATGTATAACTATAATTGTATATATATATAAATTAATCATTTGTGCTATATAACTCGACATGGTTAATGTTCTTTATATGAAATGTTATGACAAGAAAAGTATAATTTTAAAACATAACATTATCATAAAAAACACAAAACATTTGATCGTTACTATTCAATAAAAATGCATCTTAAAACTAGTAGCTACCGTAACTATTCATCTGTTTCAATATTTTCAGGCAATTGGGTGACCAACCTACACTTCCAACAATTGAATCACCGGGAATCAAACCTCGTACCGCATTAAACAAGTTTTAGTATAATTTTGTGTAATTAGTGTGAATGCTACACTGATCCAAATAGATCGTTGTGTGAGGATAATTGAAGCGAGCGAACCGTTAAAAGGATATGACGTCATACAATGTCACTCAGTACCTACCTTGGGTACTATTAAATTTATTTAGGAATTCATTCAATTTTAAGACATGATGAACATTAAATACGGTTTAAGAGATTTAGTTCTCATTAAGAACATTACAACATTCACTTAAATGAGAACATACATACATATATATGTAGACATTGCTTATTAATTAATTGTATATTACAGTAAAAAAGTCAACAGCAGGCAAGAAACAAAAAAACTTATTAGATAAAGTAGCTGCAATTAAATTTAAAAAAAAAGAACTTAATATAATATAATAAAAAGAAAACAATGAAAAATAAATAGAAGTAATCTAACAAATAACACACAAATCTATAATTTATTGACTACTTGGTAAACTCTCTCTCAAGCGACTTTTCTGTGTGAGTTAAATTGAAAGAAACCTTAAATTGTATTACAACAAGGCTGACCACCCAAAGTCGACTAGACGTTCCTATGTTTTTTTAGTTTGGCGTTAAAGATGTCACGATTTACATTTTATTGATAACGTCAAGATATATTCTTGCGACTTTAAGTATAGGTATTACAAATATATATATATAAATATATATGTGAGAGGTGTTGGCCTGGTGGCTTTCTTTCTATGTGCGCATCTAACATTTGCTCGAACAGCGAAGGAAAACACCGTGAGGAATCGTGCCTTAGACCCAAAAAAACAACTGCGTGTGTGAGGCACAAGAAGCTGTTCAAGTAGCCTATTAGATTGACAAATGATCATAAAACAGATACCTAAATCTGAGGCCCAGACCTAAAAAGGTTGTAACGCTACTGATTTTATTTCTAATTATAAATATACACGTAAATCATGATTGTAACACACTTCATCGAGAACTCTCTCTGAATCTAATGGGTTATTACAAGTCACAATTTTACTCTCTATATTACGCTCGTTTGAATCCATTTTTGGAGGCACTTTCTAGCCTGATACAAATATGATCCAAGATACGTAACTGCCCTGTGCCATCTATATTAAGGCTTTATGTTTCTGGCTAAGTAGTATCGAATTTCGCCTTTGTTCAAGATCCAAAAAATGAGAATACAGTATGAAATTTTGTATGAAAGAGGGACGGAGAGTTTATTGCCATTCCTTCTTATACTATTATTCTTTATTATCCATTCTGCTACCTTGTTTAGAGAACGGGTAGGAGGTGTAATTGAATAAAGAGCAATGCAAGGACCCTAGGGTTAATTATAATTAGGACAATCGTTAATATAACGATGACACATGACGTTTTAAACTAAACTTAGTATTTTAAGGACAATGGATTAAGTTCAATAATTAAACTTAAATATTTAGCTTTTTATATACAATAGTTACTTATCGTTAATATGTATGAAGACGGGTGTGACCATTTAAAATAAGTACTTTAGACTCTCGACGAAAACATTACGGTACGCTTCTACTTGTAATCTCAGATTCCTGCCTACCAGACTTGTAATCGTGCTTTGTTTCAAATTCCTCACATGAACACCAACCATTTTTTAAGTCTCGATTCGTTTAAGCTATCGCGGAATATGCTTTAAAGGAATATTAATGCATAGCGCTAAATGAACTGAAACATGAACACACCCCACATACACACCCTCTCGTACATACCCTCACTTTCACACCATCACACAACACATCCGAATTAGGTATTACTTAGTTAAATGTATTTAATATATTTTATTGATTTTTCCTTTCGTAAATGTTTGACGCTTTTTGTATTTATTATGTATTCCATCTTTGGCTATATCTTTAGTATTAGATTTTCTTATATATAATTTATATAATCTGTACGAAATAAATAAATAGCATTATGTAGCAACTCACAAAATCTGTGACCATATTCAGTCCGATGACGTCACACATTAAATCGTACTGTCGAAGGGTACTAACCGCTAAGCATAAAGCAGGGTGCACACTATGCCGGGGTAGGCTGGGCGGGCTGACCCGGGCGGCCTAAGCCGCGTTGATGTAGACGCCCCGGGCGGCTTTGCCGGGTTAGAAAATGCCGGCCCCGGCCGTGCCGATCCCAACCCGCATAAAGTAGGTACAGATCAAAGGAAGCCGAGCCGAACAAAAATATAGAGTAAGGACGTGCCGAGCGGCCCCGAGCGGCTTAAGTTACAATTAAACTTCCGACCGAACTAGACGAATTATTTTATTTTCGATTCAGTTTGTTTAATTTAAGACTAACACTTTAAGGACATTTTAAAAAAAACTTCTAAAAAATACTCTTCAACTAAGTCACCAGTCTTGGTGTTGAAACTAAATAATGTAGGTAGAAATAACGCGGTTTGCATCGTTTTCGGTGTGGACGTCGTGCCGGCCCGAACGTACCCGCCTGGCTTAGCCCGCCCGGCCTACCGCGGCATAGTGTGGACCCTGCTTAACATATATACAAAATCTAGACTTCTACCTAGATCTAGGCCTATTAGTAATGATCAGGCCATTTTCAATGTCTACAAATTGTAGTCATTTCGTGTTTAATTTTTCCAATTTAAATTGATATGAACTCTTTCGAAGACGGACTAATATTCTCCATGTTAAGCGTAGATCGAAGATGGAGATTCGCTAATAAAAAATACCCAACTAACCTTGATTTTTCTATTTCCAACGCTTATTCGCAATTCCGTTACGCTCTGTATATTTGAGCATTGCTAAATCTAAAACAATGCGTGTATTTGATAGTCACGAAATACACATCACGTAGCGAGAGTATGATGTTATCTACGTTTGATTCATTATGGAGGCTGATTTTACTATTTAAATTAAGCTTATTACTCGCGATATTAAGATGCAGAAGCTGCATAAAAAATAAAATAAAACATATTAATGGGGCAAGTAAAGAATTTAAATAGTTTTAATCCTTTACTTTTCTTTACTTAATTTCGTCATCATCACCAATGGCTGTACAACCCCTTATGGGCCTTCGCAAGTATGTCTCGTCATCGCAATCTATCTCGTCTAGCGTCCAACACACCGATTGTTTCGAGGTCCTTGACAACTCCATCCCACCAACGCACCCTTGGTCTACCGGGTTTTCTCACCAGGTTGTGAGTTTAGTAAGAACCTTGGGGTTCTGTAGTCCGCCATTCGGTGCACATGTCCAAATCACTTAAGTGAATGTTATGGGTAACCGATCCACTTTTCTTAATTTACTTAAGAAAATTAAAACAAAACTACTACTACTACCATAAAAATGAAACATTTCAGAACTAAACATATACTTGATTCTGACCGGAAGTTCCTGGAAGTAACTAAAAAAATTGTTTTTGTTAAATAAAAATATTGCTACACCGAAAGTTATATAAATTTTAACCTTGAATGAAATGTGTCATGGTTATTTTTTTGTCTTTTCGACAAGTAATATAATTTTCAGGATGATTAACCGATGTACGATGTATGATTGTAATTATAAAAAATATATACTTTATTAGCTTCAAAATCGTTAGTTTATAACTGCCTTTAACACTTATAAAAGTTCATAATTAACACAATATTTAAATTCACTTATATTAAGTGCGAAAGAAAGTTAATTTTAATATCAACTTTCGCTGTTTATCTATTGAATATCTGATGTACAAGAAATGTAACAGCTTCCTGTTATTTAATTGTTATTTTGTGTATAGCGGTCTCATTCAAATTCAAAATAACTTTATTCATATAGGTAAACAAGTACACTTATGAACGTCAACAGAAAAGATGTTAAATTGATTCTAAATTTACATTTACTACCACTATTGAACTGGAGCAAATCAATCCCAAGGAGTAGGATCATTAATAATCGTCAAATTTATAAAAAGCTTAATTGATTAATTTACGTTTAACTAGAGTTTTGAATTTATTCTGTGATAACTCTCTAATTTCGTTTGGGAGTTTGTTACGAATCGAATATAATTTCCATATAAGGAGTGGTTTATCTTCTGGAGCCTGGTTGGTCGTACGCTTAGGTAAGTTCATAATATTTAATTTCTTAAACTTACTTTAAATAACAGAAACCTCAGTACAATTAAGCCTCATTAAATATTCTTGGTTAAAGAATATTTAATCGCATTTGTTTTCGACCAAGAGAGCGATAAGGACAAAATATTCAATAGTTATTTAAGGCTTATAGTACAAAAAGGAGTTAATTTCCATTAATAGAAGATATGGAGCATACGCGCTTTATTTTTTAAGTTACACATTTTTTTCATAAGCCCGCTATAACTGACAGTTTAAAGGTGCCATAAACATTTTTCACAGATAACAAATAGACATTACAGATAATCTAACATATACATAATATATTTAAACAACAGTAAGACTCACTTGAAAAGTAATAGGTAGATCACCGACAGTGACAGGTCCTTCTGGGTCTGCCATTTTCATCCTACGGTTTAGTCAACTCTTAGCATTCATCTGAAAAAGAAGTTATCATAAATGTTATCGAAAATCGAATTACGATTGTCATACAGAGATTGTTTTATCTATTTTTTTTGTGTAAGAACTAAACTGGTAGTGCAATAAGAAAAGGTCAAAGAATTCAAGAAAAATTTATGAATCATATAAAATGATTATCTTATTAAAAGGGCAGTTAATGTCACCTTCCCACGTTACAGTACGTTATGGGTCACCCCTATGTCTTGCATCAGTGATTACATTTGCCACCTGCGCAGTTCATGGTAGAGTTAAACGACTCTTTTTAACATAGTAATTCAGTAAAGCCTTTCATATGTTAATATGATATATTTTCTGCAGAAAGCAAATAAGTCTTGTGTTCTTGGTGTCTTTTTGGGTCTAAAAGCGTCTACACACGGCCCTAAAATTGGGGAAGTGGTGGAGAGCACCCTAGATCGCCTCATGCGCAGACAAATTGTACCCTTATTTTATTATCAACCCTACTGCTACTTCCGATTGGAACTACGGGCCGATTTCATGTTAACACCATTGTCCTGATATCGCCACTGATTTAAGGGCCGTGTGTAGACGCTTTTAGACAATCCAGTTTCCCACGATAATTTTCAACGTATACGAAAGTGCGCACAAAGTGAGAGTCATTAATTGTAGTCGTAACTGTAGGAACACAAATATTACTAATTTAATATTCATGATTTAATTTATATTTTATTTACAATTTGATTGCACAACGGAAACGTCGTTATTTTAAGATTATATAAATATCATATATGTATCAATATACCTAATAATATGTTTTCGTTTGTAATAAATGTTATGTCTATGTCTATGTCTATATAGTTTTATATAGTACACAAGGTCGAGAATTACCCGAATAATCGTTTTGACAATATTTTTTATTATAAGTTGTTGGAAAAAATCTGTGTGATATTGTTATATGTATATAAATAATAACCTATATTTCATATTATTTACTGTGGTGCCTAAATAATGGGCAAGCGCAGCAGGCTCTAAAATAAGGTCAAGAACAGATGTAAAAACCGTTATAACAGGTGTATTTTACGACCCTTAGTTTTGAGAGGTTTCAAAAAGATTCGTAAGAGTAATGAATTGTAATTTAACTTATAGAATAAATATTTATCGCAATGTAATCTAGTAATCGTTTATTACGGTGAGAAATTTCACATTTTCTAATGTTAAACATTACACACAAAAATTTGCTCTTTTCATACATTATACTTGCGAGACATAATCAAGACCGCGCATGCCCCTGGCAGAGCCCTTTCAACATATTTTTTTTTTTATTATTTGTTCATTTTGACCGAATAAAATGTTTTTCAGTTTTACATAGTGTTTTGTTATTTAAATTGCGCCTATTGTACCTACTTACTTATCGATACTCCACTACAAAGAAGATATATTGTTGTGTAAGTGTAACAAAAATTATTTCGGTGGCGGCGCCCTTATTGTATTGGCGCACACTTCGCACTCAGGGGCGACGCGGCCCTGGATACAATCTATTATATTCTTTTGAGACAAACTCATAGTCGGAAAATACGGGTATTTTCCATAATATATTATAATAGATCTATAATTGTTTGCATAATTAGCAAAGTTGGTAAGCAATGTACGAACTGATAAGATATAAACACCTTGAATGTGAATTTGCAGTTTATTGAATATCATTTTAAATACTTTATTTGGAATGAATGCAATAAAATGTATAATGAAGAATATATGTATTTACATAAATTAAAACAACAATCATCTTTAATCTGTCCTGTACCCCTTCGTTTTTAAACTGTATTTCATATCAATCTTTTAAACAATAGTTTTCTATCTGTCGCTACGGAAATTATTATTGTAAAAAAGATAAGAAAAACAAATTTAGCATACGCCGATTTGAATTGCACTATTATGTACCACATAATTGCTTAGTTGATAGATTCAAGAAATAATAAAGTATTTAAAATATTCTTAAAAAGATTGGTCTCTGTGACAGTAAACCTTTACGCTGGCAGCATCTCAAAAAATTCGTATTTTTACCTGACATACAACTTATTTTCACCAGACAAAAAAAATTGTAAAATATACTTTATACTAGCTAAATTTAACGAAATAAAAGAAAGTGATCGCCAGAATGGAAGAGCCATGTTCTATGTAATATTCATTGCAAAGTACGTAATCCTTTCTTCTGATGAAACAGAACAAAAATATTTATTATCGTGATAATAGCTTATCAAAAACATGATAAGGCTATCAACCGATGACTACATTCCTATTTTATGCGTTTAAAACATTTTAGTCCTTAATTGTTTTAACAAACGTGGTGCTTTCAAAATAAAGATTTTGCCTTCCAGAATTTTGAGATTATATTTAACACAAGCTCGACATTTGACCGCAATCACATCTTTTGTTAAGGGGCACTGCTTAAAAGCACGATTAGGAGTTGTTTATTCATCCGCTATCAATAGGCCCATGTTAGCCCTTCCAATTGTGGGACTTTTCAGAAATCCCCCAATTCAGCCTATCGCTCAATTTGTTTTATTTATAGGCAGAGAAAGAGTTTGAAAGAGCGAATAAAATTAATAATAGTTGCCTATAACACTGTAAATGCCAGTACACAACTATTATTTAAAACTATAAAACGAGCCGAGAAATATACGAAAATTTATTGAGGTACTGAAATCATTCACTTTAAACTAAATATATATAAAATATATATATATAATATATATGAATAGTTTATAAAGAAAAATTATAAATCTATTAAAATTCGCTAGTGGAGTATTATGATTCATTTGGACATATGTGTTATTTTGGAGTTTTCCGGTGATTTCCTATAATTTGAATGTCAGAATTGTTCATTGTTCAAAGTCATTTGAGCGATAATGTTTGACACACCATAACGAACAGCGTATGTATTTACAAAGTAATTTACCCCTTCTATTTTATTCTTATTGTTAATTAGAACTCTGTTCAATAAATATAGAAACATTAAATCTTTTACTCAACACATACGATTAAATCCAAGATAAGTTGCGTTTGCTAACTGCTAAGACATCTTAGCCTTTATCATTCGCTATCAACAATTTAATGTTTGTTTGATAAGTACTAAACATTGGATGTTCACCTAGCTTGCAGTAAATTAATCCTTATGTATACAGAAAGGAATACAAAATTAACACGAAAACGAAGAACTTAATAAATGTTCATTAAATTACGATAAAAATGTTATCAGTTATGTTAGGATTCAATAAAGATTTCGGTAGACAGTAGAACTGTTAGCCAAGTGAGTCATGCATTTGTTAAGTCAACTCGCGAAGGTCCAGGATTACCCAAAATAGACACGGTACGTAATTAAAAGAAAGTAAGGACTTCCTTTATCAGTGAATTTTTGTAGAGCGAATGAGGAATTGAATTGTTATAATAAAGTTCTTTGTCAGCAAGTTTTTAACATTAGTCTATAAATCAAGGTTAGTCGTTCTTAGTAATTGAAGAAAAAAATTCTTAAATATTATAACAGTTAAAATATATAAAGACCGCGGGTATAGGCTTGTACGAGTTTAAAAGATTACTTACATAATATACGAATGTATTTATCATAATTAAAAATCCATTTAGTTAAATCTACGTTAGTAACACAATTAACAGTTACATAACTTACCATAAGAAAAAACCAATATATCACAACACTAAAACCTTCTTCGAGACGTAAAAAAAATTAAACCACAAAATGGCCGCGTCCGCCACGCGCCGCGTCGAAACACTATTGTGAATACGAACTAAATTCAAAATCGTAATGTGACCACCATATTTTATTGAACTGCAAGTTATAATGCATTTTCCCTTTCTATCATACATTTTCACGTCGATGAGGGCGACGAGGAAGCTCAAGCTAAATTGGTTATTACATTCGCATATCACATATGAAGTTTTTTAGTTCTAGGAGTTTAGACTCTATTCAACTGCAATAAGGCGGTTAAATGTGTGTTCAAAAAATTGTTATAAACCTTGACTAAGGTGATGTGATAAGAACATACAGGCTGATGTTAATATTACCAGAACCACTAACATAAACCACTCCATTGAAATTGTATTCGTTTTTACAACAAACAAGCGAAATTAGACAATTATCACTGAATAAATTCAAAACTCTCATTAAACGTAGGTATATAATTCAATATAGCGTTTTAAAAATTTGAAGATTATTAAAATTATCCTAATCCTTAGGTGATTTGCACAACTTCAAATATTTATAGCTGCTCTGCCTTAGAAACAATTTGTATGACTCAATTTGATGAAAAAGAGTGGCAGAGAGATTCTTGCCAGCTCATCTTTCCCGCTCTACGCGAACTTGCGAACTGGTATTCAATAATTTAGAATCAATTTAACATCTTTTCATTTGATGTTCATCAGTGTACTTGGTTACCTATATAAATAAAGTTACTTAAGTTTAATAGTTTAGTATAAATTTATTTTATTTCAGATATTATGTCTTCTCGATCCTTTTATGTGGGTACCGAAGTACCAATCACTTAGAGCAGTGTTAGACTTACTAAGCGCACAATTATCGAGCGGTCGTTAGTTCGAATCCTGTGCGCTCTTGAAATGTGTATGTTCGTAATTAATTTGGTATAAGTGGCAGCCGGCATGGGGTAGACCAAAAAATTACAAAGTAAGTTATTTATATATCCATAAAGAGTTATTATTAACTATTGTTAGTAAAAGCAAAGATAATAAATTTGACAGTGATTTACAAAAAAAAAATTATCGATAACATAGTGTTTCACGTATATAGTACCATTATATTTAAAAAAAAAACACCATGTATACATATGCACCTGTGTGCGTGCCCACCTGTTGTATGTATACATGTGCGTCGATAGCGTTTAATGTGTCACGAATAATGTTGCTCTGCCAATCGATTTATTGTTGAAACTATGTGTGACTTGTTAAATCCGTTTTCTAAATCAAAAATTGAAATAATATGAGAAAAGTGTACTATTTATATATGTGACCTCAGTCGTGTACTTAGTTATTTATAAGAAAATACCCATTGATTTGAATAATATTCGCTTGTAAATTAGTGAATTGACATACCTAAGTTTTTCAAATTTGTTATATTATTTTTTTACCTTAGATATATATATATTTTTATCCTGCGCCTAGAAACGTTTTAGCTTGCCTATGGATGAGGTTAGAGAAATTACACCCATAATAATATTGAGAAAATATTTCATGTAGTAGAGCAACGTTCAGTTCAGAATTACACCGGTAGTGCACACAAAACCCCTCTTAACCGACTACACACGGTTCATGTCACTCGACCCATGCTCCACTGATCGCGGGTTCGATGCCCGACGTATGTAAGGATTCATAGGTTAATAGGGGATTAATGAGAGGTCCATTTATTAATTTCGGGTATTTTAAAATTAGTTACGTCATATTTCTAGTTTATGGTTCGAATGGCATAATTGTTATTTGAAAAACAACGTACTTATAACATGAACTATCTACAAAAGAAGATTTCTATTTTAATTTTTTTTAATACAATCCTCATATTTTCCCTTAAAAAATAATAAAAAAAATGGCCTACAATACTACAGCGGCAATATGACATCAGAATAATATTGCTCAGAAATATTGCAAGGCGCAAGAAGTTTCAATAATTTTAATTCTACTTAACTTAAAAATTTTCGAAAAGCCATGGAATTAATGTCTTTTTTTGTACTCTGCGTGTCTCGTAAATCTGTACTTGCTCATCCGGCACGGGGATGTTATACAAAGTTCAGGTTAATACAAGTTAATACCATAATAATATAAACTTTGCGGTAGATATTGAGGTCGTAACACAATTATGGTTATCTGATAATTGTTAGCGCGTGAATTAAACAATAGATCAGTAATAGGTATCAATTAAGTAGTCAGGCAGTTATGTACTGGAATTATGTGATTCTATTATATTATAGTGACAGTTTTTTTGAGTATTTAACACACCAATAAAACTCATAAACTAAACTTTTCAGCTTTTAATTATAATGAATCATTTCTGTTGACCAGCAGTTGCCTCTGGGATTTAAATTATAAACGGGCGCAATCAATGAGGTAATCATACAACAATATTTTATATTATATATTTGAGGTGTTATACTTAATATAACTACCTATATTTTTTTTATTTTTTAACTTTACATCAAAACAATGTTTTAAGTTAAAATGCGATAAAAACAATAAGTTCACCACTATATGGAACACCACATCTCTAACAGTTTCGTTACTCTTAAAAACAAAGTATTCTATAATTGTTTTAATGGCAATAATGTTTGATATTTTGTCACGATGTTTGGTGTCAATTTTTCAATCAATCTTTTAAAATGCCACGCGATTCCCTAGGCCTAATAACCATAAGGAATCACTATAATAACTGCTTTCATAAACAACTGAGGTTAATAAATGTAAGAGATCAGTTAATATTATGTTTGAGAAACTATCGTATTGCGACCGCGGTTGACGTAACTTAATCGTAATAACGATATACTGCGATTGAACGATTTAATACTTGTATTGCCAAACATTTTTATATCGGCAGTGTACGCCACATGTATGTATCTGTTCTGCTTATATAGTGAAGAGGTTGTAATCAAATCTATGACATTGGTGAATGATGATAATAAGTCTGGCAATTAGTGAGTCTTGCCTAATTCAGAAAACATAGTATATATGCAATCAATCTAAAACAATTCTATTTATAACAAAATTAATTAGATGAATGAAGTAAAACTTTCCAATACATAACAATAATCATCGCGTAAATCACGGGATAATCTGTAGGCAAACACAAATGGCTACAGTAGCGTTGATCAATCTGACCAGAATATGGCAAAACAGAAACGTGTCAAATACTACCAAGAGCAAGCTTGTCAGAACTTTTGAATTATCCATATTTTTTTACAGAAAGAGTCCTGGTAATTTCTTGCAAAGTACCAAAGAAAATAGAGGCATTCGAGATAGATCTGGTGTTGGAGGAGAATGTTGCAAACACCATTGACGGCCCATTCTTAACCAAGTACAGATCGTCACAAGACTGTATACTATCATTTAAAAACGGGTGCTTGGCTTCTTTGGCCATGTTGCCAGGAACCAAATAGTCTCAACAAACTGGTAATGGTAGGGAGCAGTATTGGCAGGAGAAGTCAATGTTGGATTAAGACAATTATAAGTTTCAACATCCCTAATGCCTTGAGAGAAGCTGAGGATAGAGTCGTGAGGCAGCAAGTCCATGTATCGGTTAGGGATTTTCAAGACAGGCGCGACCCTCAGTAAAGAAGACTACGAAGAAGAAGAGAAATATTATTATTACAGGAAAATAAGTAATATTTACTTAATTTCAAACAAAAGGTAAGTTTTCCCAAGTATCTAGTTTGACACTGTGTGATATTAAAAATTTGTCTAAACCTTTGGTGCTAATCGGTTACTTGAATAGTATCAAGATGAGTTCGTCACAGCATGATCAAATTGCAGAGGAGCCTGGTCAAATGAGTGTGGGAACCGGCTCGGAGATTGTTTGACCTTGGTACTGATTACTATTGTTTTTGATAATGCAACTATTTTACTAAAAACATGTTTGATAACGTCCGGTAGCGCTTAAACCTTTTCAGGAAACTCTTCTTTCAGAGTATTTATCATTTAAGTACTTCACGTTTGCCCTATAAAAAAGATATTAAGCTAAAGAGATTTTTTTTTAATCTTATACCAAAAAGGTATAAATAGCAAATCATAGCTGTACGCGGTAACATCAATAGCGATTGATCAGAGCTACGAATATTGAAAGAATTAAACTAGGTACTACAACGAAATTCATTTTCGTTTTAAATGACGGACTATATCGATCTGATATTGTGCGAAATCGAGTAAATTATTACGTAATTTTAAATTTAGTAATTTTTTACTGTTTAATATAATGTCGCAGCCAAGCTTGCTTAATTAACCGTTCAATTAACAGCCTAGCCTTTTAACTAAACGGCCTGAAAGACGTTCAGCCGCATCGTTTGTTACAACATTTAATAATCTTGCTGGCTAATGCTTAGGCCATTGGTATGATAGAGTCATTATTTGGCAGAAATAAAAAAGATTAACATATTTAAAATTAAAATACTTACTTAGACAGTAAATGCAAGTGCATAGGCAAGTAATTAAACGTCATCGATCCAAGTACTATGTCTTGCTGTTTAATAAACTGGCTAGACTGTTAATTGAACGGCTAATTAACGGCTGCGACATATATATAACAAAAAAGTTCTTAACTAAAATAACCTTCGTCTAATCCAAATTAAAATATATTTTGTCTCATTCTGACTTGCTCTTCACCGTGTAGATAATTTGATTTGTTTGATAAATAAAATACAAGGCTTATACCACATTATGGTACTCAGTATAATTAGTAATAATATTAATATTAATAATAAAAAATATATAAATAATAAAGATAAGATTTTTTTTATATTAATTACTATTCATTGTTTCAGAAACCTACACAAGTTTCGCGCGCGCCCAAAAACGCGCCTACAGAAAAAACAAAGCAGTGAATGATAAAAGTTTTTTAACAAAGAAATTGACAACGGTTATATTATCGTTAAAAAAATCGCTTACAGCCTTCCTAACATTACGTTTACCTTTATCATCTTTGTTTATACTATATGTAGATTTGAATCTGTTTAGTAATTTCTACTTTGTAGTATATATTTCTATATATCAGTAATTCATAGTTAAGTTAAGTTTGTTTTTGTTTTAAGTTACGTTTATTTTTCAGACAATTTAATCGTAAGATCGAATTCACCCTCGTGAATGTCTTTGGCTGAAGGGGTCGGTTTCCTCAAATTGTCTTGGCACAGAATTTGGCTGGAATTAACGCGAAGGGAGTTTAGCTTTTAGTAGAAAATAAAAACGTATTCTAGAATTTAAAGATTACTCCGGTAGATGGCGCTGTGTAAATAAACTGTATCAGTATTATTATACTTGTATATTATGTATATACAAGTATAAAAGTCGGGTCTGAAAGTAAAAAACAAAGGACATCTGCTCTCACACAATCCTTTGGCCAAGAACAATCCTGTCACGAGTATTTTAAGATTTCCAAATTTCAAGATGGGTTTGACCTTTACATTAATATCTTGAATATTCACCTTAAATGTTTAAAAGCATAGCTTTTAAATAATTAAGATTTGACTATTTATTTTGACAATATAATGGATTATTTCAGATCAATATCACTCAGACTTAGGTATTATAGATTAACTTCAAATATTTGGATAATTATAAGCTAAGGAAAATATCCTAAGGAAATAATAATATATAGCATAGTGATAATGCAAATAGCTTCTTTTTGTATTCTTTATAGCCATACGTTACGATGGACCTATTGAACAGTTTGTACTCTATAAATAAGTTTTGGGTAAATATTTAATACTGTAGACACTATTTTGGGTACTCAAGTACTTGGGACGAATCAAACGCTTCTATTCGAGTCAATCAGCTTCACACACACATATAGCATCATCAGGGGATACGCTGTCCAAGGAGTAAGGACCGTGGCAAGGCCAGGATTCTGTGAGATGTATAGTCCGCGAAAAGCGAGCAAATTTCTTAGCATTCTCTTAATTCTTGGAAATTTTATGATTTCAGGTAATACTATGTAATTATGTATATATAAAAATATATGTAGGTATAAAAATTAGCTACAATCTATAAAGACTTGCTTTTTATTTAGACTAACAACTTGCTACAATTTTTATACAGATTTATTAAATGACTTTTTTCTAAACATTCTCTCCAAGTTCGTATAACCTATACATATGTTAATTGTGTGTGCATTTTATAAGCTAACTATCCGTTTATACGATCGTAAAGGATGAAAATAAAGAAAGGCATTCGATGCTTCCAAGTCAAGGTTTATGCTTAAAAATTTGCCAATTTGTTATAAGTCCTGTACTTCGTAAGTTAGAAATGTATTGAAACTATTTTCCTTCAGTCGCTAATAAGTTCGCTGAATGAAGCCTAGCAAGTTTAGCTATTCCTCTTAGAATAGGGTGACAGTAATGTAGCCTAACCGACGAGAAGAAATCCTTCACAAAACACGATGGAAAGTACGCACTTCATAATATATTCAAATTCTAAACAGTTACACAAAACAAGTTGCTATAAACAATAGAAAAATTCACAAAATATAAGGTCGTGAAAGGTACGAATTTTTGTAATAATTATATGTTTATTTACAAATCGGCTGAATTCTAAACTAGCGCGATCAAATCTTGAGCGTGGGATCAAAGTAAGTGTAATGTGGATAAGGCATTTATTTTATAACTGAGTTAAACATAATTTAGATTTAAAATTTCTTTCTTGTCTCTCTCTTAAAAGTTGCTGATTCTTCAGCAAAGATTTTTAAATTTATTCGCTGACCTTTTTAACTTACATGCTATTCTTATTTAACAGTAATATTCTTAAATCTAATTTACATAGCGAAAATAATAATTTATAAGCAACCACATTGGTCAGGTTGTCTGGCGACATAGGCCTCCCACAATTGTTTCCACGTTGCCACGACCTCCTCGTTTTCTTTTCCCGTTCCTCGGATACCACTCTATTACATCCTTAGTCCATTTTTCTTTGTTAGTCCTCATTATATGTCCAGTCCAGTTCCAAGCTTCTTACTTTTTGTAGCACGTCACTGACGTTTGTTCTTTTTCTTATTTTTGAAGCGGTCCATCGATCCAGTAGTCTTATATTAAGCATGATCTTTTCCATCCTGCGTTGACAAACTACCCCCTATAGCTTCTACCTTATAAAAATATTTGACATACTTTGGAGCTGTAATATAATGAAACATAACAGAACTACCATATATGTAATATAATGAAATATAACGCACTTGTAAACCATAAAGTGAATGTTTTGAATTCACTGGTTAAACTATGACTGATTTTCTAATAAATATATACTGTATATATTACTGGTAATTGACTCATGACTTTTTTTATTAGTATAGGGCAAAGGAGCCTACGGGACACCCAAAACGGGCCGTCATCGCAGTCCAAAATTGGACACCAAAAAAATTTGCCAGAACATATTTGTGGATTATTATTAATACGCAGATTAAGTGTTACTTTTGTAAATTTTTAATTGTAACAACTATCTTATCTTAGTATTATATCTACACTTACATTTTAGAGTTAAAAAGGTCTTATCCTCACTAGGCAATGCATGATTATAAAATATGTAACGGCGTTGCAAACGAATTCAGTCGCTAGCGAGTCGTTATACTGTGAGTGTGTGTCATTATTTTGGATATACCTAGGTGAGTTGTGCAGAACGTCTAGTAATTACAAAAAAATAATAAAATATTCTATGAAAACAATTCAATATTTTTTTACTCTTCTTTAGTGAAACGACAATATAATATAAATGATTTTATATTTATATAAATGATTATACGTATAAATATTAGTTATATCTTTTTAAATATTTGATGTACCTTTAGATTAACCCTTTAATAGCATAATACACCTAACCTGTGCAAAGTACAGGAGTCATTGTTAACCTTGTAACTTGTAACTAACTATGAAATTGACAATTATTCTAATAAATATTTTAAATATATTTAAATTGCACATTATTATTATTACAATCTACTCCACCGAATAAAAAAATTATCTAGATGATCACTTTAAATAGATGACCTTTGGTTAATATAAGTCACTTTTATTCTAAACTTAGCAGATCGTGGGTCGCATGCTTCTTCCCGAGGAGTTAATTTAAAGTATAGGCCATGCTGTGTTCAGATGGTACTCTGATTTTATATTAATTTTCCTAACGGCTAACTACGAAGAAGCAAGCATTTTTTTTTCGGCCCGTCGCGGTCCCTGGGTGGTCTATCACCTGAAGGACAGGCCGGAAGCTCACTGGAGTGAGCTAAGTGCGAAGTAATGGTCCACGCCTTCCCCGGTAAAGGCGGTTTTTTACCCTTATCTGATTAGAAGCAAGCATTATTCGCTACACAGTATATGTATTATGGTGTTCTTTTTCACTAAACAATATCGTATTTATTATATAAGTTAGCCGTTAATCACTATTATTATTACTAGATATAATATAATATATCTGTCCAGGTTCTTACGTATTACATAATTTCTACATTTAAACAATATTTGTTATACAATAAAACGATAAAGCTATTTTGGTATTTGCGTGCAAATAACTTCCTTTTGTTGGGGAAGTATCCTAAACCTACTGTTGTATTCAAATGACGTGATATAACACTCGTTAAATGATATTTGCGTGCATTTTGTCTGTTCCATATTAGATTGTATTATTTACTAATAAGTGTACTTGATGTCCTTCAGTAAGAGTTAATGATTACTTACACCATTTAGTAAATATATGAATAAATTGAAAATGCTTGGGTGTAATCCGAATTAAGTGCTTATAAATATTTCCAAATTTATTTCTCACACACAAATATACAGTTTTTACTATATTACTATATTATATATATAATATATACTTAGCCTACATAGTTATAACTTATAATAATAATCAAAAATTTATAAATATAAACTTTAAACAAATTTTATAAAGCCCCTATGGCAATGTACCTTAGCAATTCCTCGTTGTATTGCGATACTTATACGTTGAGCGAGGAAAGCACCAGCTCGAGGCTCACCGGTACTATCAACCAGGCGCAAACTTGAAGTGAATGAAGAGCTGGCCCAATGGCTTGAGTTTGTGATTCTCAACCCTGGGCTTCAATAGTATTTTTTCTAACTGTGTATTTAGCACTCGCTCTCACCAAGAAGGAAACCATCGTGAGGAATCCGGCTTGCCTCAGACTTTAATGTCAATGGCGTCTGTCAGGCACAGAAGGATGTTCAGTACTTGCATATTTATTATTTCTACAAGAAAAACGAAATGAAATCAACAAATTCCAAGGCCAACACGTAAGGTTGTATCGCCACTGATTTTAATCGGCAGATTTAAAAATGTATCTCACATTATCTTGATCTCGAAATATCGAAATCAATCAATTTGAAATCAATGTTAAAAATAACAATAACCTAAATCTTAATTTACTTGTAACTTGCGGCTTGCGGTGTAGACAATTGCTAACAATCAGACATACAATCTATCATTACAATATTGGGTTTCATATACAAAATAAGCACCACATTTCATTGAATTTAAATGTATAAATTATATTCATTTGGCTTTTTGTAGCGGGGAACAATGACAGTTCCTCCGCACATTTTGGGTTCGAATCCTGGATGTGGCCGAAAAATATAAAAATTGATACCAACGCAATTCTCTACCTTGCTTTCAATATACTTGTTGATGTTGACGACTCGTGTTGGAACACACGGACTGCACTTCACCGCGCGAAGGTCCGGGGGGATGCTCACTTCAAACACTTAAGATAGTATATCTTTACTCATAGAAAAAATATAATTAGCTTTGATTAATGATATACATCATTTCATTTTAGTTTGACGCTTTAAGAGAATGGCATTATAACGGAAATTAACTATTGTACACGTAACACATGTCTGTCTGTGCGATTACGAATTAACCGTTTCTTGTGCATTAATTATGTTGAATGAGACTTCAATGGATTTGTCTTATATTTGATAATGTTTTTATTGTGTAATAGATAGTAGTGTTTTATTTATTTGTTACCGTCTAATGTCTATTCTTATTTGTTATTTAAATTGCGATTCGAGATTTTACAGTGAAAAAATGTTCGCGTAAATTATTAAAGTAGTTTTGGTAAAGTTGGTTAACCGCAATGTTTTGCATCTAGTGCACCATAATTAAAATAATTAAACAAAGAAATTACAGGTTTAAAACTAATTATGTTAAATCATGTCGCACGAAGTTCATTGAATTTGAAATAATGGCAGACCTTAAATTGAAACTTTAAATATTATTCTAAGTCTAGGTGTATTGTGATGAAATAAGGGTTTGGTGACAATTGATATACAGTTTCTATAAACAATAAATATTAGGCATTGCCTCGATGCCGTGGCTCAAACTTAATATCGAAAAAAGGCACACAATTGTCAGTCGCAGGAATCATGCGACAAAAGGAACGGACATTGAGGGCATAATGAAAATAAATATTGGCAAATATACAATTACAAGTGCGACGAGACCTTAGAGAATGTTACTCGTGGCGATTGGACTTGTAAAATTTTTTCCCCTTAACAAAATTAAAAATCTATTACAAATAATAGCAAAACGTAAAACTAAAATACTTTATTAAGACGTGTTGAAAAAGGCGATATTATTTTGAGGTGGTGCAAAAGATATTAAAACCGTTTTCTGTTTTTGTATATATGTAAGATTTACTCGAAACCTCCAGTAGGATAATCTTCCTTCTTTATCCTAGCCAAATCCCCTGTTCTCCTATCAATATTTAATAGCCGTTCTTTTTTCATAGTCAAATTGAAACTCGTAAGTAGATATTTAAACCAAGCCCGCGGTATAAGTTCCGGATATTGCCCTTAAAGCAAACAGCAAACAATTTCCTCAGATACCAGAAGAAACAACTGTCAAGATTTGCTTTCCTAATAACCCTCCTTGACGACGCGAGCCCCGGGGCCTCAGTAGTTAATAGGGGGCAGCACCCCTTTCATATAAGACAGCTTATTCTCTTCTGTAACTGTATTAGAACTAATTTGAGTGTAAGACCAACCAGGCTCCAAAAGATAAACCACTCCTTATATGGAAATTGTATTCGTTTTTACAACGAACTCCCAAGCGAAATTAGAGAATTATCACTAAATAAATTCAAAGCCCTCGTTAAACGGCACTTATCAATGAATCTTTTTATAAAGTTGAGAAATACTTAAATGATCCTAAGCCTTGGGATTGATTTGCTCCAGTACAAACAATTTGTATGACAATATGTACTTGGCGATTAAAAAGAGTGGCGGAAACTTTCTTGCCAGTTCTTCTTACCCGCTCTACGCCCTTGACTTGCAAACTGGTAGTAAATGTAAATTTACATTTATTTGACTTGACAATTCATAAGTGTAATTGTTTACCTACATGAATAAAGACATTTTGAGTTTGAGGAAAGTTGGATGTTTATGGTTACATGCAATATTTATATATATTTCCAACACACCAATTTACAGAATTTACCATATTCTTAACCTACATATAAATAATAATAAAAAAATGGAGAAATAGAAAATTTTAACAAATTAAAAAGGTCCCTGTGGCAGTGTACCTTTAATGCTGGAATTTCCTCGCTGTATTGCGATACTTATACGTTGAAAAAGATCTATCTACTATCTACTCTGTGCACTTGCACCCCACGGCCCAAGAGTCTCAATTCCAAAGGGAACTAAACTAAAGTTGGAAGTTGTTTAAGTAAATATGTAATATCGTCTACCAGAATATGTCTTAAATAATTAATGGAAATTCTTTACGATGCGAACTTCACATAACAAACTAAATGTATAATTAAAGTACATATTATTTTAACCCATTTAACTATTCTAGTGTATATTTTTTACTAGATAATAAAAGTGAGGACACACCGTGTGAAAGATGATACGATCACAATTACAAGGTTCCGCTGTTTTGACATGAGCCATTGCGTTTAGAGGATTACAATGTACATTCTCACTGAACCGATTTTAATACGACTTAGGAAGGCTCCATTATCCTACTTTTAACCTTTTTATTAAAAAAATAGATTACTAAAAATAATTAAATGATTATTGCTATAGTGATGCGATCGATCTATTTTTTTTAAGAAATGTGTGGACCTAAAAGCTATATTTAAATTTAAGATAAAAACATTTGTAATACGTCCGTATAAACATATTATTTTACATAAATTGGGTAAAAATATATTTTATTGCTTTCATAGATTAACTCTCAAGTGATTTCAATGAATATTCTCGGGGTTTTAACCATTTAAAATGATTTCTTAATGTTAGATGAATTTATACTACCACGGAACAAATAATTAAAGTCTAAAGCAATAAATTAAACGATTTAAATGCGATTTTGCATAATGTAACAAAACCTCGAAATCACAACAATTGTTACAATTGTTAAGCCGACAATAGCATTGTCCCATAATGTAATTAAAATTGCCACAATTACAACATTTTTTATTATTTTCTCATGGACATTGATTGGGTTAATTCTCTTTGACGTGTCCGTGTAACGTGTTATTCTTGACGTGAAGTTAATATCTTATAAGTAAAAGAAAAAGAACTCTTAACGAAATTAAATGTGTTTATCACAAACAAACAAATAAATACTGGTAAAATTTTACTAAAATCCATACGTCCATACGTAAAAATATTACACGCTTTATATTAGCTTCACTTGTATGTATGTATGTATGTAACCGACTCATTTGGACTCGATTTTGACCCACTTTTAACGGACAGATTTAATTCAAACTTTTAGCACCTGCCAAAGATCGATGACAATGCAATAATCCGAAAAAAAAAATGAAAAAAATAAAAGCGTGGGGCGCTCTGTGCCATATTTTTTACGCTTTTTCACAATAATACCAGTATTTTTTGTTCATTACCATTTTCAGCCTTAATTAGGAATTATTTTTCACTTTTTAGTTTGATGTGCTTTACAAGCGTGTTTTTTAGTTTTTTTTAAACTATTTTTTTTAATAAATCATTTGGTTAATTCCATATTTAGTCCAGTATTTAAGACACGTCCTGAGTATATAATATTATTTATTGTCAATTAGTTTTGGCAATCGTTCGCTATAAAGTGAGGGTTCTTAATCGACATCCAATACAATTTTTTTTATAAAGCTTGCTGAAATGAATCAATTTTCTTTTACTTTATAAATTAGTCAAAATTATTGATACACTATTAAAAAGACTCAAATGATTTATTATCTTTTCAGAATACTTGAAAGTCCGTCAAAATGAAAGCATCTTGGAGCAGACTTCACTTGGGTTCCGTTGGAATTATAGCAATGTTGTTATACTTCATTGATTTATCTATAGCTGTAAGTATACCTAGTTGCAAAAGTCCTTTTTTGCCTAACACACAGCGTATCTTTGACACTTTGGTCTCTACAACGACCTTTCCTTTACGTTTAAGCCAGTATTGCATACAACCAGGGCTCGAACCTACTACTCATTGATTTAAGACGTCGAGGTAGATTACGAAATTCCACCCGTATCACCTAGACGTCCGTCGCTTCACAACTGAGCGTTTTTCAAGGCAATTTTTGCCGCGCACCACCACTATGTGGAACCAGCTGCCCACTGAAGTATTTCCGAACCAATTCGACTTAGGGTCTGTCAAGAAAAGAGCGTACCAATTCTTGAAAGGCCGGCAACGCACTTGCGAGCCCTTTGGCATTGAGTGTGTCCATGGGCGGCGGTATCTAGAAAATAAGCTATATTTGTATACAGGAAGTTATTATATTACGCAAACATGTTTTTTTATTTAATCTATCTTTTATTTTCAAAATCAATTCCTATAGACTTGCGTTTTAATTGTTTATTAAGTGGCTTGAGTAAATACAAGTCATAAATGGCTTCATTATAATGAATATATAATTAATTTAATTAAATAATCACTGAGAATTTCTCGGTTACTTTTTAATAGCTTACTGCTAACACAGTAGAACTAATAAATCAATTAAAATACAGGTTTCATTACATCATTTTTTAATTGACAGTAGATCTAACTTAAGCAAATGTTTTTACGGATCACCACGCTAAGTTTGAGTTACGTTAATAGTTTAGTTAATTCTCTTATATCAATTAATTTAAAGTAATGAAAACACTATATTATACATAATAAAAGAGGATGTTTAGTTAAAAAGAAAGTGTAGTAGGATCCGGTGTCGTGGGAAGCTAGCTAGTCTCTTCCATTTGACATGTTAACTATACTTGACAATAATTTCTACGTAAAACTTACATTTTATTATTAAACTATTGTTGCCCAATAAGAATACATTCGCAATACTTGAGAATATGTACTATAAGATTGCTAGTGAATGTAATTGTTAGTGGAAATTTTATCAATACATGAAGAGTAGACAGATTTTTGATCCATTTCACCAATCATTTTAGATGGAGTGATACATGCTAAAATATCAAAACTTTAATTGTGTATATATTTTTTCAGTCTCTAGACGGTTACGTCCCCGGTGAAGACTATCCAGCCTTCGAGGAGGTGCCCAAAGGCCTCGCATTCACTTGTGATGATAAAATACCTGGATATTATGCTGATCCAGAAACACAGTGCCAGGTATAGTCAAAGTCAAAAATCATTTATTCATATAGGTAACACAATATACACTTATGAACGTCAAAAATGAAATATACATTAAATGCTTCTAATTTACTACCAGTTCTCAAATCAAGGGCGTAGAACGTAAGAGAAGAACTGGCAATAAACACTCTTCTTTCCTACTTAAAGCATCTGCAATTCGCCTACCACGCAAAATCTTGTCAAGTTGCAAGAGGAGTTTTTATGACTAAAATGTCTAACATTGCATGCAATATAATATTGTAAATAATTTTAAATATTATATATTGATATATAAAGAAAATTATTCTGAAATAACATTTACTTTTTTTCAAATCAAAGACCTTTTTCTGATTTATTCCGCGTTAACACTTCTTAAATTTACATTTATTTAGTTAGATCCTTAAACGTAAGTATTTGCGTTTTTAAACTGCTAAAGCTTAACTTAACTTAACTTTTAGTTAGTTTTAGTTAGTCTTTCTGACGTGGATTTATACCTTATGTCGTCAGGTATGGCACTGGTGCGTCCCAACCATTGGTGGAAACATTCAGTACTCGTTCCTTTGCAACGCCGGAACAGTCTTCAACCAAAGAACGAGAGTTTGTGACTGGTTCTTTAATGTAAGTTAAACTATACATATATTAACATTTTAATATATGAAATTTTCCTGCCATGTCAAACCTGAAAGATTTACCCTTAAAAAAATAACATATTATAATTATTGGCGCCTTTTTAAATTTATATTTTAATATATTATGAAGCTGATTTTGAATAAATACAATTATGACACTCTTTAGAAGCGATACATTACTCCATGAGTGATAATATAGCTCTTATTCAGGTTATTTAGTGATTGTGTTTGATAGAACTTTAATAAACTAATGTACCTTTTAATCTAGGTGGATTGCCCCAATGCCCCAGCATTCTACGCGATCAATGAGGACCTCTACAAAGACGAAGCTGGCAACTTTATCGCAGGAAAAAAGTAGAATAACAATATTGAGTGCCGTATAGTATAGTACAATTGCGTTAAAAATAATATTCATAATATAGAATCTCTTTAATTTCAATTGACAAAGTCTAGAGCAAACTTCATCAAATATTTAAAAATGTAAGTTAAAACAAAACTAGTTTTAATGTATAATTTAGAAAACATCAATTTCCCAGATGACAATCAATGAGATAATGATTGTAATATATTTTTGGCGCACTTGAATTACCATTTAGATAATTTTAAGCTTAGGTTAATTTTTAACGCCTGATGAAATAAAATAGCAAATGTCCGATAGTATATGTTTTTTTATCTATTGTTAATTTAAAGACGTCTATATCATTTGTATATGTATGTTATTTTATATGTTTATTTAATATTTATTTTTATATTACAGATCACATAATATTAACACAATTTTCGACAAAAGACGGTTGATGGCGCGAACTAACAGACAAAATTATATACTAACAACTGCATCAAAATAGACTAATAGAAACTTACAGAAAATCGTAGCAAACTGAAAAGTACAATTATTCTTGATATAACAATAGTGCCAAAGATTTTCTGTAAGTTAAATGTAACGTAATGTAAGACTAGGAAGTTGTATTGACTTTGTACCACTTCCGAATATTAATATATTTCAAATTTCTCTTATATAATAAATTAAATTATTTGACAACATGACAATATAACATTCAATATACTATTTTTCAGATGCATCCACTCTTTTAAGTATTCTTTATTTTTAATTTTTTAATTTTATTTGCAGTATAATATGTTTATATTCGTTATAATATTTTGTGTTTAAAAGAAATAAGCTTTGGCACATTTTTAGTTAATAATAAATTACGATTTGTAATTAATAGCAATAAATCTATCTACTGTTCAGTGATATTATACCTATTTTTAGTAATTTAATAAAATAATCGTGTTTCTTTAAAAATCATGTAAATAACGAAGAGTTACCAATAACCAAAATTATAATTACTTTGTATTTTTATAAAATAAAGTTATGATCATTATAATGTTTAATTATTGCATATACAGTGTAAACTCCATATATCGACTCTGGATGTGCTTTATTACGAAGATACCTCAATATCTCATGATATGAATAAAATAAGTAAAAAAATACAACATAATTACTGGTGCAGCAAAACCAGTCGTCGTCAGACAAAAATAACAGACTATAGGCAATAGCGTTCAAATAAGAATTGTTTTTTATACAATTACTAACACTAGTCTGAAATAAACTTTTTCTTTTTCTAATACAGATTATTAAGCTATTGCATAGATTTTATCGCGGGCTTTGAGCGCGGCGACCGAATCAAGAAATTCCGTAACGAAAATAACCTAACACACGATGACGTAATATAGGTGCGGCCAATGCGCGTTAAAGCGGGACAGAACGCATACTGCGAATTCACATCTCTCTAACGAGATGTACGTGTACGCGTTAGAGTGAGATAGACTATATAGGCGTGTTAGTCTGAGTCTGGTAGAGTGGTAGATTGAATTAATATCAAAGAAACAAAATACTGCATAAATAAAAAATAAATAAATAATTATTATTGCATAAGTTGATAAAAAATGCTATGCAATAGCTTTACCGCGGTAGTCCCCGAGTGCCAGAAGTTTTTCTTCTTTCTGTAACGACAACTCTTTGTAACGTCAACATTTGCACAGTCCCTTGAGTGTCGTTATATAGAGATTACACTGTATGTTAATTTAACTACAGTAAAAATCCCTTTCAAACATTAAAGTTATTGTTCAGTGTTTGGTTTAACCAAAGAGAATTACGTATAAAGGAAATAGAGTAGATATTGCTTATAGTAAACTAAATTCGGAAAATTTCGAGATTCCATAATCCTAGTGTCAGAAAAAATGAGGTCGTTAAAAATTTATAACGCCTGACGGTATATAAAGATGGCGTGTTTTTTTATTTTTCTTAATGCCCGTTCTTCATGTGTAGGAAAGAAGTACACACAATTGAATATTTGAACCTTTTATGAAGTTGAACAGTTCGTTGTGTCACTAGCTTCATAAGTCTATGTGTATACTAGTGAACATAAAGTTTATTTATCCTGATTACACGATCAGTGTTTTAACATTAGCAAAATACATAGCAACGATCACATTATGTTATGTAAAGAAAATAATGGAATAATATGTCTTTATGTCCAAACCCCATATTTGGCTTTATGAAAATCGTATGTTAAAATGACAGTTCATAATTTATCATCATTAAAACATAATTTCGCAAACAAGTACCGTTGATAAACCCGAATGCCCCAAAAGTTGAATGATTGTTGTCGACGAAAAACTTGTGACAAAATGACAGTTAAATTAACGAAGATTTTTACTGCAATAATATAAAGTTAATATATTCCAGAAATATTCGATTTTAAGTTGGAAACATTTATATATATTTATATGTATCTATTAATCACAGAAATATTACACTACAAACATAATTTTGCAACTTTAAAAGCGCAAATTCGGCCCCACATGGAGTAATGTTCTCACCTCTCGGCGGAAGCTCCCCAGTATCAGCTCCGTCTACTGTATTCAACGAAGAGCGATTCGAACCGTCGATGACTAGACACTTTCCGAGTAGCTGGATCCCTTGGCGTTGCGGAGATTTGCGGTATATCTCTGCATCTTCTACCGTATTAACCAGGAGTGTTTAGAACATGCATACAGAAACACATTTAAGAAATTAGACCAAAAAAATGTATAAAAGACAATACAATAAGAAAACGGTGGTGATGAAAAATGGTGCCAATTATAAATTATACATTTAATTTAATCAAATAATAGTCTTTGTTTAAAACGGTCTTCTACATCATCAGGTTCGTCTGCACAATACGATAGAACTCTATAAATATGACTACACTTGCTGCGTGATTTTCAAAAGGAAAATATGGTATAGATTAAGTAAAGCAATAAGGTCATACTCCATATTTGATTTATGAGCTGTTTAGATTTTAGCTCCAAATATATGTGATATCCATATACTTATAAAAATTATTTTATTATCTGAGTTGGACAGATGGATAGCCATTATATAAATATTTAATGGAAATAAATAAATATTTACAATATCAAGCTGTTATTTAATGATATATTATTCATATGTATTTCTTTCGCAAATAAACAAATTAAACTATATATTTTTAGAGAATACTACTGAACATACTACAAGTAATTTTAACTTACAAATAGTACAATCCTTAATTATATTAATCTAATAAAATTTCCCTGTTAATAAAATTATAAGACACGCAAATGATAATTTGATCCTTTGACCGATTGTCGGTAATACTAATTAATTAAGAATATCAATTACTTAGGTCTCCACTTGCTATAATTTTTTTATTAGACATTTAAGTATAGGAACTAAAATTAATAGACAGTTAATTGTTTTTGATGTTAGTATTATCACAAATTATAATGGTTTTAGTATAATTTGCAAATATATCGATTTTATAAGCTATGACTAGTAAAGCTCTTAGTGAATCAAGCTTGGTTCTTTCTTCTCTTACATTATCTTCAATTTGGATAAATAATAATAACATAATAGTATTCAAATTTAACTATTCCTCAGGCATATTGCTTTATAAAAAAAAGCTCCTACTTTTATAAAATTAGCAATTTTAATAACAATATGTATATGTACCCATAATTCTCAATCAGGATAATATATTTGGAGTGCCTGCATATTTCTTGTTTAACTGTAAAGTTAGAGAAGAGAGTTTCTATCTCACATTTATTTAATGAAAACTAATACGTATTTAAATTTAATTTGGAATATCTTAATTGATTGTATTTTCTATAAGGTACGTAAGTAAATTCTAATTAATATACCTATTTGATGGTTGTAATACGGGGTGTACTATACTTATTTGCTATATATTATTATGTGCTTGATATAAACCCATTAGTTTGTTTCTAATACTGTACGACTGACATAACTAATACAGACTTCACAATCCAATTCAACAGTCAGTTTTTTATATACGTTCACTCGTGTCGCACGTATATTCCGCGTTATAATAAATAAATCTAAAATTAAATTTAAACTAAGTGAGTGTTTTCAAATTCAAATGGTATTCTATTTGACAGTTATTTTTTTTATATTCGTTAGCAATAGTCTCTGGTCAAGCGTGAGGTTGCGTAACGGTTTGGTAACTTTTTTCGGTATGTCATAGAACCCGTTTTTTCATTCAGGTCATTTATTGTCTTGCGTCAATTTGTTGCTGGTAAGAATTAAATTATATGGCAATATGGTCAATAGTCCTTGAAAGATTTAATTTTTATTATTATTTAAAATTAAAAATTTATTTTATCTATAAAACATTAAGCTGGATATTTATAATAAATATCTTAAACTAAACTATCACAGTAAACAATCCTATCGAACCTTCTAGAGCGTAAACTGTTGTAACTTTCATATAAAATTAATTTCTTTTATTTAAAATAAATTTTAAATTAAATTTTAGGTTTGTTTGAGTTCAGGTTTAAATAACTTTACCTGAATAGTGGTGTTATGATATCAATTGTGTAAAAGCTTTTTTATCAATATTTGAATGCTAGTTAAAAAAGGGTTCTAATTAATTATTTTTATATAAGACTTGTTGGCTCAATTAACAAGGTACCAGGAGTTAATAAGTACTCAAGAGTTATAACCTTGGCTTACAAATTTCGATACTATTATATAAACACTTTGCGTAACATGTTCATAATCTTGTCCTGAGAAAGGCTTTTGACGGAAATAAATACACGGCAATCGTGCCTCAATAAAGTTGAGACGATAAATTGGAATTTCATAAACATCGACACAATTAAATCTAACATTATCTTCATTTAACAATTTCTATACAAGTATCAAAAACCTTTTATAATTAAACGCCATTTTTTTATGTTGAATTTTTTATTTTATTTATTTATATCATCACGTCTTGTGTCCCAAAGGTGACGGCAGAGACCACGGATCTCCACTTGCTACAGTTCTTACGTACCTCTCCCGCTTCATCCACTGTCATGACATTCATCATGCAGACTCGTCGGTAATGGGTTCTTTTAACTTGTCCCTTCTCTAGTACCTCCTGGATTTGGACTTAACCGTCCACAGTTGCCTTGTATATCCTCTGTATATATATCGAAAATTTGTTGTGCTATTCTAGATTTTTCTACAGCCTTCACAGTGATATTAATTTTGTACCACTTGAATATTTAAAGAATGTCGCTGCAAGGTTGTTACAATCACTTTATATATCTCGATATTATAATATCCTGGTGCAAAGTAAGGTTAATTTGAGAAGACGTTTTATAAGAAAAGATTGACCTTCCCAAGATGAGACAGTAGTGTATTTCTCTTCTGATATTGTTATAACTGGTAAATTACATGCTTAAATTTTTAAAACATCGCGCATTTTAAGTAAGCACAATTGGTGTGAGATATAAGAATTTAACACAATTTTCTATTTTGTTTTATCTACAAAAATATAACATATTGCCAAGTTTCTTAATATGCATTTAGCCAATACTTCTCTAATATTATCTCATATCTAAATCGAATTTATAGACTCTATGGTCAATAATTTGGTGTCGCAAATTATTAGTAATCATTTTCATCAGAATATTGCACAGTCTGCGCAAAGTTTTGCAATCCAGACTTAGGGTTTCGATTTCGCAGCGAAATATAGAACACTATTTAACAAAAGCCTTATTTAAAATCCGGTTTTATAAGTGAACAACAAATTATAGGTAAAGTTCATAATCGTAACTATCTCTTTATACTAACTACCTTTAAATCTTAATTGGTGACAAATAACTCTAAACAACTTGATTTATTCATTGTTAGATTCAAGAATCATACAGAAAACGAATTCAGGAGTCAGATATGTGATCCAAATCCTATGATAGATAGATATATATGTCCAAATATCCAATCTGGTTTTAGTATGTTCTAGTGATACACAGTTTATCCTTAACAAAGCAGTGTTTTAAATTCTATTTTTTATGTAAATTATAGGTAACTGTTACTTAAAATCACGACCTAATAGATTCGATTAGAATATCGTATGATTGAAAAATCGGCATTTGAATGGAATAACGAATAGCAATGTTTTGGTTTAGCATGCGGCCTGCGCCTGCACCGCTATAGTTTTGCGTAACTAGTGAAAGTAAGCGTTTTCGTTACTATTTCAAGATTTATATAGTTTAATCAATTGTTTGCTAAGCAATTAGATACCGTTTGGGTTCTCCGTTTTACAAGAAAATGTTATTTTATTAGAAAACTTGTTTTAACTGGGAAAACAACTTGAGGTACAATATTTTAAGTTAGCTTGCATTACTTGGTACATTATACCTAGTTCATACAAAGATAGATCTAAAAAATACTAAACTTTTAAGTTCAAGTTATGATTCTAGAAAGATAGTGAAAATTTCTTTAAATTGTATTTGCAAATCTCTCTCTAAAGTCCAAACATAACATCTTAATTAATTTTATGCAATGATAATGATATTTCACTTATATTTTTTTATTAAAAAAATGAATAAGCGAAAGTGTATAAGGTCTAGTGATCGCAACGTATGTCATGTGTATTATATTAAGTGTTCATTAGGTTTATAATTTAACCATTTCCAACCGCTCTCGAAGAAAGTATATTTCGGTAGGTACGTTACATTCATAGTAAATCTTTTATAATAATAATAATATAGCTTTTATATTCCGAAACTCTTTAATATATTTTTTACTACAGTATATCTCGGAGTACGGTGTGCCTCTTGGCAAAGGCCTTTCCCTTTCCAATGTTCTCTATCCTTTGCAACTCTTCTCCAGTTGTAGCCTGCTGTTAATTTGAGTTCTTCCTCCCATCTTTTGCGTTGTTAGCCTCTTCTTCGTTTTCCGTCTGTAGGTTACCATTCCGTCCATATTTTGCTCCATTTTTCATGGGTCTATCTTAGAATGTCACACTCTTACCAGCTCTAAAACAACAAACACACAGTGTGAAACACAGACAGTGTTTCTATGCTTGTCTAATTTCCTTATTCTCACCATGCTTCTTTCTACGGCATCATGTCCCTGTGCTGGTAAGAGAGTGCCCAAGTTTCGCAACCAAGGCACGGTAGAATACAGATGTTAAAGACTTTGTAAATCGTTTAATAGACGTCAATATATTAGAGGAATTGGCAACGTGATTTATCCCGAGATAATTAGTTTGCTATTACATGGACTATACGCAAAAATTCAATTAAAACAACCTGTACCTTGGACTAGCTCGTTCAATACACAAACAAACAGTATTGTACATCACCAACTGCATTCCAAGAGCAGTTGAAAACATTTATGCACTGTTTTGTCATGCTTCAGTCGAAATCATTTTCTCTTCAAAATAATACCATATACTAATGCATTTTAGAAGATATTAGAACGAGTAGCCCCTGTTATCTTACATATGACACGCAATCTGATTCCAATTAAGGTAAAGAGAATTGGTATAAAACAATAGGTCAACAAACTTTGTTTTCATCTATGCCTATTTACAAGTACACTTTTACAACGTTATACAATAACGAATGAGCGTCATATATCTGTCACTCGTAAATTAAAAACGTTCGCGTGTATGCTAGTTAGTAATTAGGTTAAATTGTTAAATTAAGGAAACGAAAGGAAGGAAATTGAAGAGGAAACGTTTCGCACGACAGTGTACGATATTAAGCTGTTCCAATGACATAGTGAGACAATATAAATATGTGGAGCTTAACATGAAGTAACAATTTGGATATAGTAAAAAACTTAAAAGTAACTTTAAAGGTAACTTAGTTAAAAAAGTGATAGTAAAGTGCTAAAACCCTTCTTGGCCATGCATGTACTTCTTGATCATTATTTTATAGACAAAGTTTTATTGCACACAGACATGATTCTAACACGGAACTTAGGGTCGATAATCCTGCATACTAACACCGCTAGACCAACATTGCTCCTTAACAAATGAAATGATGATAATATTTTTTTATTTGAAACTTAATGTTTTAAATAGTATCTGAAGTGCATAGGAGGAATCTTTGTTCCCCAGAAAAAAATATATTGAAATGATTTCACCTGTGTAAACTATCTAATATCAAATACCAGAGTCATAGCTTTAAAAGGTGGCGGAGAGTTAAATGCCAGTTCTTCTCTTCCCTTCTACGCCCTTGGTTAGAGAACTGGCAGTAAATGTAAAATTAGAAGCATTTAATATGTATTTCTTTTTGACGTTCATAAGTGTACATTGTGTTACCTAAATGCATAAATGATTTTGATTTCATTTGATTTGATTACTAATCAAATATCATATTCATCCAAATTCGAATAATCGACATCTACCACGTATATCAAAAGCTTTGAAAACGTTGAAATTATTATGAACCATGTCCCTTTAGAATTAAAGTTTCAATTCACTTGCATAGCTGCAGCACACTGATTAACTCTTCCATTTAAAATAGGATCTTAAGTCCCAAAAAAAGTTTTGATTCCTACTCATGTTTCAAGCTATAGTTTTCGACAAATCGAATACTGTCTCGTATACAATTTAGCATGCGTTGCTTCAATATAAAATTGTCTATTAAAAGTGTTTTGTCACGCTTATGCTTGTGGCACGAAAGTTGTGTTTTATTTCTCAAACATTCAAAAGTTTTTGGAGACTTTTAATGTTTATTAAGCAAGATAGATACACTTATATCAAGTAAACTCACTTCGTACAGATTTGTATATACAAAGTTACTTTACTCTTAATATTGTGTGCGAAGCCAGTTTAATACCTCTTTAAACTGGCTTTAATGTAGAACCCATAGCATCAACCCATTCTCAACTAGTTTTAAAGACGCGGCTTATATACCGCAAATAACATATATTCTGGTTTATGTAAATGCGAGCGTTGGTTTCTCAACTGCGCAATGCTGCATTGTCAGCACGCAACGCTTGGGGCGGCCATGGCTTCGAATCTAGTCGGACAAGTTTCATAAATGTCAAAATTTCAATGACAATATGGATAGAATACTGACGACTCATTAATGTCAAAATTTGAATGTTAATACATAGCTTTGTGGAAAATTACTACAGCTGTGTATGTTGATTAAATTTTTAGATGCAAATGGATGAATAAATTAATAATAATATAGCAAATGTATCGTCGTTACACCAAAACATTGAAAATATTGTCGTTAGTTATAATGAATAAGTATTCAACATATATATGTCATTATGGAGCGTACAGGAACAGAGACAATAGATTTTTGCATAGACTCTAGATTATATATAGGCTGGGTTTTTTAATTGCATATTTTACCTACTTAAATACAGCTATTATTTTAATAAATCACTGGCGTTTGAATATCACATACATTATATTATTTGAATTAATAAACTTAAATTATATCTAAAACTGATGCCACCCTACATCCCCTCTCGCCATTCCATTGCTCAGTTCGAACTCCGTTCCCCTCAGTTCACTATTTGAAAGTGCAGTAGTGTAGTGTAGTGTGTGGAATTTATCTCACTTAGGTACTAATTTAAATCTTCTATTATCTGTGTTACTCATAAATCACCTTAACTTTATCTATTTTACTTATGTTTTGACAGACTTAGGTTTACATTTTTGGTTTACAATCTATAAATTTTGATGTAACATTTTTTTTTTAATTTTCTTTGTATTAAAGTTTTTTTTTAAAGAAAGCAAATATAAAAGGTTAATGTTGAATTACAGTGAGTGAGACAGCAATAGCGTGCTGTTGCAATTTAGTAATTATCAAGTGAAACATCGAATTACTTTAGTTCTTCAAGGTTTAGTGAAAATAGTTTTAATTAAATTCACATTATGCAATGTAATCTTTGCTACTCATTTAGACTTTTGAAATAAGCCTTTGTATAGAACACGATTTAGAAAACATCACATTTCATGAAATAACCAGCTGGAAAATTTATTTTAATTAGTAAATTGGCGCATAATCAGAATAACATCTAACAATCATACTTATCCGGAGCTGGATATATTCGGTAGTGGAATGATCAATTTTTAAAAAGCATTGTTAAGTGCCTATATCATACCTAATCAGCTTTTTGCTAGTTATTTATTTTATACATATATATAGTATTTAATTTTTGTAAGATTTATGTTTACCATAATTGTCATGTATTTTAGAAAATATAGCTCTTAACAAATTATACTAGATAGGCATTATGTATAATGTGGTAAATTTTAGTAAATACATAAATAACAACAAAAACACCTTTTATTTGAGTGTTTTTTTAGTAATCCTTTTTGGTAACTAAGTATATGTTTACCAAAAAGTCACACTAAATATTTCCAAATGTTACACCGACACGTTATGCAAAATTATTATTGAATAGCTCATAAATTATACGTATCTCAAGTTATGTCATAGATAAAATGGCGGATATTTAGTTTTGACCTCGCTATTTCACTTTTATTTTCATCGTATACGTTTTATCATTTACAAAGTTCCTTTAGTTACCCGGGACGGGTGGAAGACGCCAAGCCTGTTTAAGTAAATAAAGTCCCTTTTTAGGAAATGGGAGATTTTGACACTCTCCTGATGCCTAGCTTCTCGGCCACAGACCTAATCGCGGGCCTGATAGGCTAATATGTAGGAGTCATATAAAAAAAACATCTAGTTAGTCCGTATCTTTACAACAAATCTAAAAGTTTGGAGTAAGAAATATAATATACATACCAAGTAATATTATCAAATGTAAGCATTTTAATATTAAAATAATATTCATGATTAAAACCAGATTAATCTCAAAAAAACTTACCGTTCCACTGCCCTATTAAAAAAACAATAACACGATAAACCAATCTAACGAGAAATTAATGGCTCCCGGTTGTAATTAATATTTAAATAGACCAAAGCTTAAAGTGCACTTCATTTTGTTTAATGTTTCCAGTATTAGCAATTAGGAAGTCTATATGTTAGGAAACCAAACCGGTTGCTTATGCAATTTTTTGCAATTGACATTTAATATATCTTGTAATTATCTTTTGTCGTTTTACTAAGCTTCATCTAGAGACAGACACTTCAGTATAATGGTTAAAACTATCTCTATTTGATTTAACTGTTTTGTAATTACCAAAAATTTGAAGCTTTAAACACAGTCAAAAACGTAAATCTATTAAACTGTTGATTAGCTATTAAATAAATAAATAGTGTTCTTATCACGATGCTAAGATTAAGAATATTTTACAATTACAAAGTGGACCACTAGCTCGAAATGTATAAGTCAAAGAATACATTGAGAGTTCTCAATTTTCAATCGATGGTATTAAAGCAGCATTCATGTCCAGTATAAAATTACAAGTAAAATCTTTATCATTGTATAAGAATGCATTACCTAAAAACCCTTCCTTCAAATGACATTCACTTAAACCGTTACGCAACCTAAATTGTTATTAAATTCTTTTTCAGTCATTTCTTAAATGCACATTGAAGACCAAACAGCTTCTCAAACTGTAATAAAGTTCTTTAAAGACTTTTTCTTTCTCTATTTCAAATTTGCGATTTACGCCATTGTTATTTATTTGATATTTTATTATTTCGATTATTATTTCGATTAGTGTATTTATAGATATGTGAAGTGAAGTTAAAAGTGTTATAAAACATTTGGACTTTTTGTTTTACTACGAGAGGAACAATTGGTAAGTTATTTTTACTCATTCAGGATACTTCCATTGTGCGATTCGATATAAAATTAATTTAGACGGATTATAAAATTTACATTTTTTAACGTCTTCTATAGAAGGGTATGAATAAGAATTTTACCTTTAATTCGTCACTCACTGGACTTGAAAAACTAAGTCAATATAAAATTTTCAATCAAATTATTACACCAGAACATATTTACTAGATTATTGATGTAATAAACCGTATTCTTCGGGAACTATGACTGTAGCAATATAATTTTTTTTATATGTAGTCTGTAATGAGTAGTAAACAACAACTTCTCAATTACCTCAAATTAAAACATTGGTGAAGAACAACGCTATAAAAATTATCTTACAATAAAATGTAAAAGTTAAAACGGTAGTGACATAACGAATCAAAGATGATACAATCGATTTGACACAGTATCATCACGAGATGATTACTTGTTTCGTATTGCAGCATTTAAGAACAATTATCATAAAACTTTATCATTACTTAAAGTATATTTTGATATTAATCCGCTGTTTGATTGACTTGGAAAGGAAGAATCGAGATATACAAATGGGATTATAGTTTACATTTTACAGAATTTCTTAAATGTCACCGAACTTTTTTACAGGCTTACACACCCTTCTAGGCTACATACGTTAAATTTATTTACCATACATTTACCAAAATATTATTAATAAGACTTATTTATATTCGTAGATATAGGAATAATTAGTATTAAGTTCACTCCGCACAATCATAACTAAAGTCCAAATTTTCAACTTCAACCATACAAAAGAGTTCAACGCGCGGGATGCAAGTATAAAAAGAAAACGATACTTCGTATATGATTATTTTTGTTCACTATAAATAATCACATATATGTTTTTATAATTTTTCGCATTTATCTTGTTATTTTCTTATTCTTAATTACAAGACAGCTGTGAATTTTTGTTATAATTTCCATGGAATACACAAAGTCAAGAACCTATATTAGCTAGCTAAACAAACGTTTTGATTACGATTCAATATTAAAATATATTAGGTCATGACAGCCGGATTTAGAATTTAAGAAAAAATAGTATTTATAAATCCAGTTGCCATGACCTAATACATTTTTCGTAAAAAATAAGGTCGTTAATCTTTCGCGGAGATTTTTTGTAATTATTTATAGCATATATTTTAATAAAGTGTTAATTAACATATAATACATATTTTGATATATTTTTAAATAACAAATTAATTGTCATTTAAATATCAAATGTCAAGGTTATTATTGACTTATGATGTTATTGCTGTTATAAAAATTAATTTGTAAAGTGAAATTAATTTCGAATAGTTTTATTAATTAATATTTTTATTATCTGTTTATCGCAATTATTGATAAAAATATTAATTATACCCGAGAATTAAATCCACTTTGGTGAATTTTATTCATCCAAATATATAAATATTGAACATACTTTATTGTACATGTGCTAATATCAAATAGTATTTTTGTTGAACATATGTTAAAATCAATAGTAATTAAAATTAACTGACATATAAACGAAACCAAATTTCTTTGAAAAATTACATCATCTATATATTTTAATCCAAAAGTGATTTCCATATAAAATGCTTTGCTGATTTTATATATTGAGAAGAAATCTTAACCTCTGATCTAGAGATAATTTATAAGTAAAACTGATCCATGATTCCATGACGTCAAGCCCACTCTAAACTTATGGCGATAGAGCTAGTTGTGAACTTGTTTGTCTATGATTAATATTTATATGCATTATATATGTTCTGTATTATACAATTCATTTATATGCATTTTGTTAGCTTTTTGAACTATTCGAATTACAAAAAGATGGATTTTGGTACGGCTTCGTTTTTTTATAGCTTCAGCTAAACTGATTTAACATTCATCAGCTTAATTTAAGATTAGAACAACCGGATACTTAATTGTTATATTATTAACCGGATACTGAATTTAATTTATTGCGTATTTAGATAGATAGATCAGATCGTATTTGTAATAAAGAAACAATGATCACATAAGTACAGTTTATGCTTTAACGAAATCTATCAGCTTACGTCCATATACTCCCTTAAGAATAAGTCTAGCTATTCAAAGGGGGAACGCCGCCAGTAAATTCGGAACCTTGCCTAAAAGGAGTCCCTCCTTTTAATAATATATTTTAATAATTATATTTTTAGGTAATTTATTGTTTTTTGTTATGTTAATTTATGTTAGTTGTTGGATTACAAACGATTATTACGTACGTAGTAGATATTCAAGGCCTGAAATAAAATATATATATCCTCCTTTAAATAAGGCAAGGTCTTATCTACTATCCCATTTATATTTTATTTATACAAATAGGTAATCAGCCTTTTGTGCTTGATACACGTAAGATTTTGAGTCTCAAACAGGGTTTCCACACAATTTTTGCTTTCACCGTTAGAGCAAATGTTAATTGCGCACACAGAAGAAAGAAACATGCATTGGTACACATCCAAGATTCAAATTTACGACCTTAAAGTTAATCACACACATAAGTTACTAGGACAACACAGCTATTGCTATTAGTTTCTAGATTGTATATAATGTAATAAATATATTAAACCTTATCCGTAACAAAATATTATAGTATGTCGCAACTCTTTTTCATCGAAACTAAAATTAATAAAATGTAAGAATTATTAAAAAAATAAAAACAAAGCCAAGGTAACAAACATTGAATTAGATAAATTAATTATTATTTTTTGTGGTCGTTTTTGTTAAATTATTTAATTAAAACTAATGTAACCAACACAATTTTTACATAATAAAGCACACACAAAACTGAGTGTCATTCATTTTGTTTGTTAGTTATTAAGGAAAAAAAAGTTTTCAATGACTTACAATTAATTAAAATGTCGCTACTACTGCTTGATCATGTATTAAAACTTTTATTTATAATACATATTTTAATAGCTAATACACGCTGCAGTTACTTAATAAGCATTTATAAAACAGTTACAATAAAAACGATTTCTACGTCCACTCGTGAGTGCCTTTTGACCCGCACAATGGTATTACCTAACATTGTGTAAGCTATTGTATAATTAAATTATACGTTATATCTTAACAACCTTATTTTGTTGAATTGTGTGCATGAAGTAGTATCGTTAACATTGTTCTCGTATAAATAAAACATTTAGTTTTTACTAACTATAAAATAGTAAATGTATGTTTTCTTATAAGTGTAATTCTCGTGCATTACTTGAATATGTTTTCCTTTTGCTCTGATCTACATGAACCTACACCCTGTAATAGCAGGACGCCAGCCAACATACCACACGAAAGGGGCATACGCTCCGAAACGGGCCTAAATGTCGTGTGTAACAAGAACCAGATCCGAAACAAGGATTATTGATAAAATAAACATTATTATTTTGACAGACTGTTTCTAACAAGACATTTGCATATATTAGATATTAGTGTTACTTAAAACCACAAAATATTACACAACATATTTTCATGAACAATTGCCTCACTAAGTAGGTAACTATGTCAAGTTGCCAACGGCTTATAAATTACGTGCCAAATGACATTTTATATTATTTGTACTGAAAATTACTAAATCTTAGTATACGTATATACAGGGTGGCCAAAAAGTCGTGGATCAAACGCAAATAGGGGATAGATGAGGTCATATGCGGCAAAAAATTGTTCTACGAGAGGTCTCTAAGGTCAACCCCTGCAGAGTTATGATTTATTTTGCGTTTTATAAGAAAATTGACTTTTTTTTACTAATTCTTATTAAAATTCGATAAAATCTACATCCTGTATCTTTTTCATAATATCCACTAGATTGGTGCTGATGAGTTCTTGCTTAACACATACTATTTATAGTTGTTTATTGAGTGTATTGAAGATAATATTAAGTTATACGATATAATTTTTTTTCAAATCAAAACTTTTTGTTTACTTCGGACCCCACTGTGAAAAAAAATTACTCTACCGAAAAGTGACCCTGTGTTACAAGTTTTGGCGCATTTCATAGGGATTCTGAAAAGGTATTACACATGGCCATGAGTCGCTCTAATATCTTTCTAGGACGAAAAAACAACAACGATTCGGACTTATGATACATTATTTACCTACATGGGACCAGTACTGTGTGAATCGGACTAGATTCAAAAAATTGGACAGATGGCTGGAGGGTTACGTAGGAATTTGATTAGACGGTGCAGATTAAGTATTTTGGTCAGAGTCAGGAATTTTGAGCATATTTTATTGTAAAATATTTTGTTTCATACAAACAACCTTTGAGAAATAATTGTTATAATACAATTATTATTTCACAATCGTTGTTTGTAATTCTTCCTAGAAAGATATCAGAGCGATTTATGGCCACGTGTAATACCTTTTCAGAATTCCTATTAAATGCGCCAAAACTTGTAGTACAGGGACACTTTTCGGTGGAGTATTTTTTTTTCACAGTGGGGTTCAAAGTAAAGAAAAATTTATGATTTGAAAAAATGTTATATCGTATCACTTAATATTATCTTGAATACACTCAATAAACAACTATAAATAGTATGTCGAACGCAAGAACTCATCAGTACCAATCTAGTGGATATTATGAGAAAGATACAGGATGTAGATATTTTCGAATTTTAAGAAGAATTAGTAAAAAAAAGTCAATTTTCATATAAAACCAAAATAAATCATAACTCTGCAGGGGTTGACCTTAGAGACCTCCCGTAGAACAATTTTTTGCCGCTGATGACCTCATCTATCCCCTATTTTCGTTTGATCCACGACTTTTTGGCCACCCTGTATATGTATGTGAATCTTGGTTTGTTCAATTTATTAGTTTAATTTCTTACTAAACAGTAAGAAACAATTTATTGTTTAATAAATATTTCTCAGGGATGAATAACAATTAATATGACATTCGTGTACACGAATAGGATCTTTAATTTTCTCAACTAAGTTAACCGCATAGGAAAATAATTGAGGTACAGTCAAAACCGTTTACGACGACATCGTTTAGGAGAACATACCGGTTATATTGACCAAAATCAAAGGTCCCAGCTGAATTTTATTGTAGTTGGTAATTAATAACAACGTCATCGGCTGTTACGACTATCGGTTTTTACGACCAATTATGAATAGTTCCTTCGACGTCGTTCTAACAGATTTTGACTGTATCTTGTTAACCATAAGCCATTACCCTATTTCTAGAATTAAACTACTAAACTTACTGTAATTAAATCACAGATACGCAAAGTCACGAGTATCAGTTAGTATAAAACTAGTTTTTCATCCGGTTTTCTCGGTAACTCGTTTGCTTGTATTCATTAATTTAACAAACAAATTACTTAAATAACGTATTTAATATAACCATAAATGCATTAAATTTGGGTTATAATGCAGCTTGAGCATATAGGAATAGAGAATAATGTTGAAATTTTCAACTAAATCCAAATTGTAAGCGTAGCTTTCATTTAAACTTCTTTTCTCACAAAAAAAATTCACAGATATATCTGCTAAAGAGATTCTGTGAGATACTCTCACACCAACGAGGACTTAATCGTTTTTATATGCAGTCTTGTGCCGTCCAGTTTTTTGTAATTAGGAATTTTTGTTTCAATAAAAGCATCAATAAAAAGTCAACCTTGACCGATTGAATAAGTATATGTAGTTAAATATAATGTGTTTATTTTTAAAAATAAATACCTAACAAAATAAAAGAACAAAGATTTCAACCAATAGTTAATTATAAATTCTAAAAACGCAGTGTTGGCTTTTACTTGCCTATTAGTATGCGTTAAATGTATGCAGTCTCCTGTGCCTGACCACAGTGAAATGACCACTATTATAATAAATACAACCGACTATAAACTTTATTTTCATGAAATTCTTTGTATTCAAATTTATTTTTTATACTAACAAAATGAATTTACCATTTATGTTAATAAATATAAAATAACAAAAAGGAAAAACATCTACTTAAAGTTATACAAATTGTACAATTTATTGACATTTACTTTTCAATTTGACTAGCTCTTTACTTCTATTTGTATCTATGTGTATTTTAAAACTGTCCTCACTTCTGTATTTTCTATTTAAATCTAAAAACAGTATATAGTATTTTCTTCTTGCCGCGCACCACCAGTATGTGGAACCAACGCCTACTCTAGTTATTCGGAACCAATTTGACTTAGGGTTCTTCAAGAAAAGAGCGTACTAAATCTCAAAAGGCCGGCAACGCCCTCGCGAGCCTCCATTATATAATAAAAGGTTACAATAAGCCTTATCATTTATACGCCTCTTTTTTCTATATCAGTCATTTAAATCAAAACTCTTTTACCAGGAAACAAATCCAACTGGTTTAACGCAATGATCTCATCCCATGCGATAAAATACCCATTTATCAACAATATTATTACAAATACTCAGTTACTTAAAAAGTATTAGAATAGTGCGACCTTTTCCATAGGTCCTCAGAGTGAACGTACAGATAGTGTCAAACATATTTTGTAACACATCGGCCTCGATTCAAGAATAAATATATTGAAGGCTTTTGCAACCTCCATTAGTTGATGTTTACTTTCCTCGCTTAGCTAAGTTATAATTCAAATAAACCTAAGGCTCCCAAGGCTATATCTTAATTGTTAAACTTAAATACTTTTACTACAGTAAACTTTCCGATAGGCATCGTCGAATCGAGAATCTTGAGTAACATGAGTTTGTTAGGTATTAGCTTGCGTAAAATATCTATTCAAAACAATACATGCAGTATGTATGTAGTAGTTATGTTTTTATTTATATATACAATTATTTCTTATACAAATAGTATTCGAAAGCAGACGTCATGTATGTCGCTTTCGTTATTTTAGTTCCAAATTCGACCACGAAGCGGTGATAAAATATTCCATACAAAAATGTATTATTACTTTTATGCTAACAATTTGTTCCTGTGCCTTGTTAGTGCTAAGCAGCATACATACAACAAACTCCCCAGCGAAATCAGAGAATTATTATTAAATTAATTCAAAGCTCTCTTTAATCGTAAATGAATCAATAAGGCTTTTAATAAATTTGACTAATATTTAAATGATCCTTGGAATTTATTTGCTCCAGTTCAAACAATTTGTATGGGTAGTATATGGGTAGTAAGTGTAAATTTAGAATTAATTTAACTTCTTTTCTGACCTATATGAATAAAGATTGAGTTTATTATTAAGTAATAACTGCCTCTGTGGCTAAGAAAACCCCATCTTGGATGCAAATTAATAGTTATTTGCTGCGGTAAAAAAGACATCTCCTGGACGTGCGTGCCCTCCAATAGGCCATATCTCACTTAACATCAGGTTGTGGCCAAGCGTCTGACGAAGAATAGTGTCTGCCATATGCCCCAATAGAGGGTTACGATTGAACAATTACAAAACGTTAAAAGCTTCGGGCATGAAAGCCCTAAATGCATAAAATGTCACATCCACCTCAGATCTTCAAGAGCCACTTACCAAACCTTGTATGCAATTGACCTCTATGCCCATACAAACAGTAGGCCAGTAGGTAACCAACTCTCCATATAGGCATCTTATGTGCCCTCTGCCTTTTGTGCATAAATACCGATGGCGCATCATATTTAATAAAAACAAATTATAAATAAGCTTGTCCTTTAGGTGCCGTTGCAATAAGCGATTTTTAGAAACTTGTTTAAGCATTTGACTGAATCTTAAAATACATCCAATAGAAACTATTTCTGTTATATTTCCGTGCTCAAATGTGTTTTTTTATAAATTACGAGGTATACAACTTTGGTTGATACCAACTGTTGTAAAATAAGTTACATTTTAAGGCTTGCATAGGCTAAAATTATGATAGCTAGATCCGTGATACCACAGATACCAATCTTATTAAAAAATAAAAAAAATATTTTAAAACCTCATTTAGCCTTAAAAATAAAAGATAATATAGCAAATAATTGCATTATTTACTCTAGTTCAACATACATTCAAATATTTTGCCCAACCAAAGTTCTTTTGCAAGTGCATTAGCATAACAAGTGGGGTGCAGTTAGTATCGTCGGCACGTCTGTCTGTGTCTCACGTTACATAACTGTACTGCTGCGTGATTTGAACTATAACTACCCGACAAAACTGAGTTCTGAGACTGAATATCACATAAGTAATTAAAAATTCCATTGTTTATCAATCTTGACACGTGAGAGCGTGTTCAGCTCTGTTAAAAAAGAAAATGGCAACGCTACTTTGCGCCCCTTCACAACTCGTAACTATATTCATATATTAATTATATTTAACAACCAAGGAAATATATCAAACTAATAGAAGTCCAGTACAAACAGAGCTCGTCGGTGAAGTGAATCACTTCGATGAAGTCGAGAACGATCCGTCAATATCTTGATATTTATTTAACTTCTTATGGATAGGATAGCCATCACAGTAGCAACATTTAAATTAGTTGAAATTTATCCTAGTTCTAAATGCAAACTATGAAAAAACTCAACGGTACAATGTTAAATTTGTGTTTCAAACATATTTCATTGAGCAATTTCTTGGAATACTTATTATACTTTGATTTAGGCATATTTTCTCACGACACTTGAGGGTGCCCCGGGATGGGATAGATATGTTGCACGACCACAGATTGCAGCTGGAAAAATCTGCCACAGAATTATTAAATATGTCAGTAGAGTTTGATTGGTTTCGGACTTTTCTGCTGTCTTCTCTACAAAATCTCTAGTGTCAGTTTGAGCTCATTGGCTATGTTTAATGACCAAACATCATTAGGAAACAAATTTAAAAGTTCGCTAAAGTTATCACCGTACTCTTTGGTATCTTATATAAGGATTAAGAAACATACCAAAGGCCTATACTGGTTAAACTCGGATGTTCATATAAGAAATAGTATATGGTTAAATTAAACCCAACTTTTTATACCCGTACCCTTCGTACGGGTATAAAAATATAAGTATTTCTGAATAAAGGCAGGCATGATGCCTTTTTGGAGGCAAGGAAGTTATTTGATGTCTCTAAGTGCTGATGGCACCCGGCATCAAGTAATTTCTATGGCTGAGCTGAAAGTGATTCCTCTTACTTCTTCAGCTACTATTGAGCTCCGTAATCAGACTCTCTCCAGAGTAAGAAGCGTCCCAAAAGAGTGATAAAAAGGCTAATAGTTTAATTTTCAAAATTTCTTATTTATAATTTATGTTTTCAGATGCTTGTTTCACTGTTTTCTTTGATTTAACCTGATTTTAAACTCCTTTTTTGTTTTGTTTAAATTTCAGTAATAGCTGTATAATTGTGATTTTTGTACTGAACATGCTGGGTGTCCAATGTAATAATACTATATCTAATATTTACACCACCAATTGGTTATATTTTGACATATCATAGAACTTTCTAGATATCCTTTATATAAAGGATAAAGTATATTTCTTTCAAATTCTTCATAATATCTGTACCATTCATTCTCTTAAATACATTTAAACTTAAGACTTAAGTTAATGAAATATAAATCAAACATAACATTTGACTGCTTTTATTGATATTATGTGAAATTTCTTAAATTTAGCACGCGTCACGCTATAAATAATAATTACTAACTAATAAGTTTTAATGATGCGTACTTGCGGATATTACACAATATTATCATTAAAATGGCATTAGACAAGTCTTAATAGTGTTTTTCTGTTGTCATACAATATTGAACATAGTTAGTAATGATATTGCACACATAGTAGTTTAATGATTTCGTGATATAAAATTTCTGTAAATTATAAGTTTGATTCCCAGCTTATGGTTGATGTAGACGAGGAAATGTCCTTAGTGACTTTATAGACTTGATATAAACGTTTATTTCACTTACTATATTTATTTAGTTAATGCTTTATTTTATTAAGAGTGTTGGCCTAGTAGCTTCAGCGTGCGACTCTCATAAGGTATAAATTTGATCCCCGGTGTGCACCTTTTTTCCTTCTATGTGCAAACGGTGAAGGAAAACATCTTCATGAAACCGGCTTGTCTTAGACCCAAAGTTGATGTCGTCAGTCAGGCACAGGAGGCTGAGCTACCTGCCTTTAAGATTGACAAATGATCATGAAACAGATGACAACAGAGAGAACTAAAAAAAGGTCGTAGTGCCACTGATTTATTTATTGAAGGCAACCCTGGTCACGGATAAAACTGTGTCAAAACAATTACCGTTATGTGATGTCAAGCCTTCTTAGATAAACAGAACCTTGGAGAAGGTTATTCGCCATTTTTTTGTATTACTTCTTCACAAACGACGGTCGCTAAGCTACTGTAGCTAATTTGCCAATTAAACGTATCTATGTACATCTATATACAACCTTCAAACAAGTATACAAGATTTTCTTTATTTATCAGCATTTATCGGCGTTATGCATTTAAATGAATATTAAGCGATTATAAAAAATGAGAGTACCTATCTCACGCATTCGACTCGCTCCGGCGAACACTTTCACTATTGTTACTTGTATTTCTAATGCTATATTATCCTGCGTTATCTTTAACCGAAACGTTAAAAGAGGAATATGTTATTCGATAAACAATTCTGCTACTCATTGGACGTTTAATAACCAGAGTAACAATAGTTCTAGCCCCCCGAAAAGAGAGGTACCAATGTCCAACGGGTCTCAAAGGATCTTTCTAAAATTTATTAATAAAAACATCTTGAATTAGATTCAAGGTAGCCTTTCCTGGCGTTACAATTAATACATGATTATTTAATTTGCCTTATGTGTTAGATCAACGCTAAAGAATTTATAAGATTTTCCTTTAATACTTATAAGTAAAGGAAATATGCCCGGTCGATCACCTTGTGCCGTCCTTGCATTGTAACTTTTACTCGTATTGTTCTATCCGCCATTTTGGATTCCCATTACGAATATGCTTACCTGTAGATTATAACTTATATTAGTTCCGACGTTCGAGAGTTAAGAACCTCTCGTTCTTCGGTTCGAATGATAAAAATCTTATACTAAAAGCATATATTTATATAATATGTATATACCATATAATAATTACGAATGCAAGGTCTGAGAGTAATAAATTAACTCAATTGTCTCAATAAGAAACGTTTTATGAGAAGTCTACAAAATTCAGGAGCTGTTCCGACAATAAGTGTATATGTCCTTTCGTTACTCTGCGCTTTAAATATATGTTTTTGCTAATATTTCAAATTTTAAAGATTTCCGTTTAAATTTATTTAGTGAATGTCATTTTAGTCAGTAAATGTTTGCTATAATAAGAATTTGCTACATGAATAATAATTCAGCTGAATCAAGTTTTTATCCATATGCATTTAATGGCACGATGCAACGCCGACCTTTTAAAATCATTAATCTCCGACACCGAGGGTTATAATACCCATTCTTCAAAACAAAAGATAATCGTGGTCCTAAAATAGCTGATCCTCTCAGTCACGATGTTTCAACTCAAGGATAGCCTAGAAACATTTCACGACATGGCTCTCATAAAATTATAATTTTACGAGATTTCATCAAGAGTATAATTAAAAAATGGTAATAATCATTTATTTTAATACTTGCTATTACAATTTAAACAAATTAATAGTTCAAATGGTAAAATTAAATATAATTGTAAGATTACTTTTCTGTGGCGAAACTCAACGAAAAATATACCATAGACCATCCATAAGTAGCTTTGAGCAGTGTTACTCTAGTACTAGTGTTAGTTTAGGTAAAAATATTAAGATATCTACTATGATCTATGGCAAATTGATCATAGATAAACGTGTGTATCGTCGTCTGCACTATAATTATATATATATATATATATAAACAATAGGTATAAATATCGTGCTTTCTCTTCTTTGGATTTCTCTTGAGAGAGTACTCTACTTAAATTCTCCATCTCTGTTTTTTTCTTATATTTTATAGAAAATTTATTGGTACAGAAATCTAAATACAAAGGAAATAACATACCTATACCTACTGGAAGTGCTAATCATTTTAACGAGAACAAAATATATAAAGTACATAATTGACGATACAGATTTAAACAAATATTGACTTACTTAACTTATATTACTTTAGATGTTTGAAGTGTATATTATAACTATATACATATAAACTACTTTTCATAGCGCTAAAGCATTAAATAACAAGACAAGGTAAACGTCTCAAAGTTCTTTGCAAATCGAATACATTTAAATTGTTCAAGAATGCAAAATGCCAAGCTCATATGTGTGCGTTGCACTTTTACGTATGAAAGGTATATATTTGTCGTCTCGAATAAAGAATCTTCGCTAAACTCTTTCTCTTCAATTGGCAGCTCATGTCTGAGCGCAGCAAGAAAGTATCTGGAGAGGACTGACTGTTTCCACCGGTTTCTGTACAGGTCTCTTATAAGAGCGTAGTTTTGAGGATGATAAGTCTTTCACTTGATCCATCTGGTTGGTGGACCGCTAAAGGCTGAGATAAAAAGCATAACGTTTGCGACCTATCCGCTCTGTTACCGCATCTTGGCAAAGCACTGAGTACTCCGCTGTCCGGTAGACACCGTCTATAATTTTTTCTGCTGTATATGTACACATCACTTTCAAGCCAGTGATGGCTCAAGACAAAGTTAAGAGATTTAAGTTAAAAATATCTCCTTAATTAATTTTTTTTTTTCAGGTACAATCATGAAACGATCCCGCCACAGGTGGCTGGCATTCTCTATATTTTGTAAGTATTGAAGTTACAACTTATGGGGCACTTAATTATATCATAGAAGTTTTAACAATTTTATTTTATATAGTAAAGTTTCATTCTACTACTATTCTTTAAAAATAATCGAAAAAATTATTCGTTATATTACAGAACAATAAGATACGGTATAGATTTTTCATTTAGATTTTTTTAAGTTTAACTACCACTTTTTATATAAAATTATGAATGAGTATATATAAGAATAATCTAAAACTGCACTTCAACCGGATGTCAAAAAGCTGGGGCGGCCGCAGAATAGGCAAAACATAAAAAAATGGCTGAAATATAAGTCTTTCTTCCAACTTTGATTTGTTTCCTTTGGAGTAGACACTCTTGGGCCGTGGTGTTCACTACTAGGTTCCTTACTCAACGAATATGTATATCAATACAGCGAAGAAATGCTGCCAGCGTAAAAGGGACCAAACTTTTTTATGTAGGTGAAGAAAATTGTAAATACTGTATATTTTATATTTTTATTTTGGTTTTACCAAACTTTATGAAATTTAATAATAAGTAACTTAATAAACTAATGTTAACCTATCTTAAGTAATACTAGTACTCTCATTTTATAAGCTGTATATTTGAAATTTACGAAAGTAGCAAGTTGAATCGACTTATAAAGACCAACCATATTTGTATTATTGGTTTTATTAATAAAACCCAGAAAAGTTTAGTTAGGCAACAAAATAACGAGAAAAATCGATTGAGATTTAGTTTCTTAAATTATATAATTTTCGGCTTCTTATACTGTTATATTTATTTATAAGGTTCAAACATTTTCGAAATGAATAAAAAAAAAATTAAGTAAGTAATACCTAATTCGGCTGTGTTGTGTGATGATGTGTAAGTCTCGGTATGTAGGGAGCGAGTAAATGTGGGATGTGTTCATGATGCAGGTGATTTTGCGCTATGGATACTCCTTTTAAGCATATTCCACGATAGCTTAAAGAAGTCGAGGCTTAAATAGTGGTCGTTGTATGTGGCTGCGTGAAAGTCTTTTTTTACTAGGTTTTTCAAATACTAACACCCACAAAGGCATTTTTAATATTGATCAATTAAATAAACACAGTATGCACCGGAACTCCACCTTTTATTAAAGGTTAAAGAAAGGAATGAATTTTATTCCAGGTGTAGCAGTTATAGCAATCTCGAGTCTGCCCAGTACAACAGCGAAACGAGCTACATCACTCATCTTCGCAAAGACCACAACCACCACTACTGCTGCACCAGAGGAAGAACCGTCAGGCCCCGATGATGAAGCACAGGTAATGTCTTGCATTTTTATGTCTCTCAAATTAATTGCTATGTTACATACTTATCTATTACCATTAATAATATAGAATTCTTTATGTGCAATAAGTAGGGTTTTCGCAAGTCAGGTTTTCCAGGCAAGTCGTGATAATACTTCTATATGTATATATCTATATGTGATATCATCATTTTATATATCTGTGGCCATAAGGCGGAATATGATAAATGCAGTGTCATTACTTGACAGGACAAGCAATTAAATTATTAAGAAATCTTGAAGGCATTATTAATATATGAAACACTCGATATATGAATGAATATACTTTTCAATTAATATATTTTAAATAAAACCATTGCATCTACGTGGACAAAGTTGCATTCTTAAATCCCTCTTGAAATGTGTGTTCTTGACTTATTCTATCGTATATGTTACTTGAAACCGTGGGAATCCCACCTCAGTTATCAGTAAAATGATTGAATAGAACGATTATTAACTAAGATTGTTTATCATATGAACGTAAAATTTTCTCGAACGAAAAGAAGAAAACCCTTCTATTCTGGTCAATGTCACATTATAACGGAAGTAAAAAGTGGATCGCCTCAACAAGTAGTGTCGTTTCCTGTTACACTTGCCTCATTTCCTATCATAACTATACATTGATTTAAAGTTATTGGACTACCCGCTTATTTAAATTGCAGCTTAAATAGCTTGAAGAAATTCCTAAAACTTTTCCCTCAGTTACAAAGCTGTGTAATGTAGTAATGTAACTATACAATCCGTATAGTAAAACTATATTTATGATTATGTTCCGATGCGTCAACTGTAATGAAAACCTTCCCTTCCCAAGGAAAACTAAATGAGAGATATTGCGTCTTTTATAACATATAATAAAGATTTGATACTAGTTTAATATTATGCTTATGGGAGCAGTGTTGGCTTCAGCGTGCGACTCTCATCCCTAAGATCGTAGGTTCGATCCACCGCACCAATGGACTTTCTGTCTATGTGCGCTTTTAACATTCGCTCGAACGGTGAAAATTCGAAGGCGTATGTCAGGCACAGGAGGATGATCACCTACTTATCTATTAGATTTACAAATGATCATGAATCAGATACAGAAATCTGACGCCCTAAAAAGGTTGTAGTGCCACTGAGTTTTTTAAATATTATGCTACGTACAAATCAATGAACTAATTATAATTAACAGACAAATAAACATCAAAATAGATAATTTATTAAAATGAAATTATTACCTGAAATATCACAGTTATTATTATATCTGTTATTATCTCACCAGTAAACCGAGCAATTCGTGACTGTCAGGTTGGCTGACCAAATTTTATATCGCAATCAAACTATACGCCATATTCCCCTACCTATTTGATACTATTTGCTACCTTCAAAGACACATTTGCTACCTCTGCATTAAAGAACATAATAATAAAATAAAGTGGTTTTTAACAGTCACGAGCAATTCTCATCGAATACTTTTTAATAAAATTATTTTCCATTCCATCCAGATGGAAACCACAGCAGAGGGAGCTGAGACAAACACAACCTCAAAGTATTCTGGAATACCTCAACTTGACTACATCTATGACCCCAATTTACCAAGAGAGCTGAATGGGTACAATTTATCCGAATACCCATTCTATGCAACAGTTCCACCTCCAGAGACAATGGACTTCAAATGTGAAGGTCTACATGACGGCTTCTACGCTGCAATACCTCATAAGTGTCAGGTGTTTATAACTTATCACTAAACTATCGATAATTTTAGTGTAACTCTGAACCATAGACACTAACTAAAGGAATAATTTATTATAAGCTTACTATTTTAACAGCCGTTTTATAGTAGTTTGAACACTGTAGTACTAACTTAACGGTTTTAATAACTTTTCTACATATAGTACTCAAAATTTGTCTTGTTTTTGTAAGACCATTTTGAGATCTATGTAATAGTTTAGGCAAACCAGGTATTTTGAAGTTCCAATTTGGCAGGAGACATGTCTGCAGGTGTTTAGTAAATAATTTCCCTTTACAAGTAGATTAACAGCATTATGTGCTTTGTCCTTTGGATCAAAGCTATGTCGTCAACCTTTACGATGGTCTTTTTACCGTATATGTCGTATTTACTCACATAGAAAATCTGTAAGACAGGGTTCGAATACACGACATCAGGGTTGATAACCTTACGCTCTACTATTACGTCAATAGTATTTCCAATTCGACTTAGGGTACTTCTAGAAGAGAGCGAACTAATTCTTAAAAGGCTGCAACGCACTTGCAAGCCTTCTGGCAATGTGAGTGTCCATGGGCGGCGGTGTCACTTAACTCCAGGTGATCCTCCAGCACGTTTGCCCCGTAATATAAACAAAAATAACATTCCTTTTTTTTTTTTTTATGTAATAGGAGGCAAACGGGCAGAAGGCTCACCTGATGTTAAGTGATACCGCCGCCCATGGACACTCACAATGCCAGAAGGCTTGCAAGTGCGTTGCCGGCCTTTCAGGAATTGGTACGCTCTTTTCTTGAAGGACCCTAAGTCGAATTGGTTCGGAAATACTTCTGTGGGCAGCTGGTTCCACATAGTGGTGGTGCGCGGCAAAAACTGCCTTAGAAAACGCTCTGTTGTGGAACGACGGACGTCGAGGTGATACGGATGGTATTTTGTATTTTGCCTTGACGTCTAGAGAAACTTATTTCTCTCTACATATCATACACAGTAATTAAAATATAATTACTTATTATTCAAGGTGTATCATCATTGTCTCTTCGGTACGCGGTATGACTTCCTATGCGCCAACTACACAGCATTTGATCAAAAAACGTTCATTTGTCAATTCGTGTCAGAAGTAGACTGCAAAAATTCAGCCAACTATTTCCATAGGTAAGCGAACTTGTCATCATTTAATTGATTTAAACAGATTTTATTTATTAGACAAAGAAGTGACTTTCCAAAAACTGTATCTTGTTATATTTAAAAAATCTGAAGAAGTGAATGTTTAATAATATTACAGAAATGAAGCGCTCTACAAAGCTACCACCAGCGCCCCGCCGCCACCTCCTCCAAGTACTACAACTACCACAACAACCACTAGGCCACCCAGACCTCCACGGAGAAGGCCACACCACCGATATGACTACTACGATGATGATGACTATTATTACTCGAGGGATAGAGATGAATATGATGATGAAGAACGGTAAGTCGACTGCTTTATAATTTCAGTTAAAACTAATCATAACTTATTTCTACATATTATACATATGTAAATGTATTGTTTCTTTATTTAACAGAGGTGGCAGAAGAACTAGGCCACGTGGAAGACCAGGAAAAAGACGGCCTCATGACGACTATGATGACCGGTAGGTTGTCTGATACAAAAACACATTGCTTACAATAAATTCATAAATTATTTTAAGGAAAATGCGGTTAATATTATTTTATTGTCCATTACAGGTATGACACACGTTCAAAATCACGAGATGTTGACGAAGATGATTACGATGACAGAAGACCTTATGAAAGACCCAGAAGCAAAAGACCAGATTATAGAAGACCATATGATGAAGATGAAAGAAGACCTTATAAAGGCGGAAGACGTCAACAAAAGCCCAAGGAAGAAATAGACGATAGATATAGAGATGAAGATGATGAAAGGCCAAGAGCTAGCAGACCGAAAGCACCAAGAGATGAATTTCGTTCTCGGGATGAAGCACTAGATGACAAAAAAGATAGAGATAGAGATGATGATACTTTAAGAGATGAAGTACAGCCAAGAGACGAGTTAAGAACTAGAGATGAGAAACGGCCTAGAGACGAGATACGGCCGAGAGACGACATACGACCCAGAGATGAAATAAAACCAAGGGATGAAACTAGGTCGAGAAGCGAAAGCCGACTCAGAGATGACATTAAACCCAGAGATGAAATTAGGCCACGTGCTGAAGGTAAAGTAAAAGACGATATCCAACCAAGAGACGAATTTCGGACACGAGATAAAGACGAGAGACGGCCTTTGGATGACAACCGTTATAACAGGCCAAGAGAAAAAACAAATGAAGGTCGTCGAATATATGATAGACCGTATAGAGGCAGAGATGAGCGACCCCACCCAAAACAAGACAGAAATAATGACGATGAAAGACGTGAAGAAAAAAGACAGGCACCCACGGCGCCTGATACACCCCTAGTCAAACCGAACGGTCAAGGAATTTTTAGTAAACCTAGAATGCCTCCGAAAATTAAACGGCCAGTGCCACTAAGTGAAAAAGATAAGTATGATTATGTACCAGTGTCTACAGCAAAAGCGTCATCGAAGCCCGAGGAAGAGTATTATGATGATTATGAGGATGAAGATGAGACTAAACCACTTCCATCAGCGAAAACGAGCATGATACAACAACGTCCAAAACCAGAGCCACTTGAAAGAGAAAAGTTCAAACCAAGACCTGCACCAACAAAAAAACCTAAACGCCCAATAGATTACGAAGATGAAGAATATGATTACGAACCTCCAACAAAAGCAGTCAAATACACATACAATCAGAAGAGAAATGATCGACCTATCGATGGATCAAAAACAAAAGATTATGATTATGATTACGATGAAGATAAAGAAAGAACGAGCGATGGAAAGAACGAAGAAATAGTTAATAAGATGAGAGAAATAAGGCCTAACGTCAAAGTTGTTAAACGTCCTTTTTTACCGTCTAGGGGTGGAAGTCCCTACCTACCAAGAGGATTACAACCGGTAGGTGGAAAGAACTTAAACTCGCTACCAAGCACCACCCCTAAACCTACTTCTACTTCAACTACTACAACTACTACTACTACTACTACTACTACACCAACAACTACTACCACGACTACTACTACTCCTGCACCAACAACAACTATCCCCACAACAACAAAACAAACTACAACAACTTTAGCAACGGAAAAACCAAGCGCAGATCCTAAAGTTGAAGAAGAATACGAGTATTACGACGAAGAAGATATTGAATATGAAAACAACAACAAAAAGGAACCAATAACTACAACGACTGAACTTGAAACTGCACCACCCCCAACAACAACACAAGAAAACAAACCAAAAGATTATCCGAAGCTTGCAGAAAAACAAGAAAACAAAGCTAAAGATTTAGCCTCAAAAGTATTGAGAACTTTCAATGATAACTACGAGGCAATGAGAGAACAATTAGAATCAACATTAAAACCCGCCGCTTATTTGAAACCATATTTAACACAAGAGAAACCAAAATTAGAACCAAAACCAGAAATATCCAAACCTTACACGGCAACTGGAAAGCCTTTACGAATCCCTGAAGTTTCTATTAAGCAGAATCTAGCTGATTCTTTAGAAAGTGAATATGATGAGAGGTTTAACGAAGCCACACCAAATTTGGCCAACATCAGAGGGTCAACTGGTTTTATTGTTCCTACAAACAGAGATTACACATTCACTAGGTTTAGAAATAACATACAGCCCGACCCACAATTTGCAGCATCAGAACTATCACAGTATCAAATATATAAACGTCCTCAAATATCTGGTGTAAGCTTAAGAACGCCGACATCATACTACTTAAAGCCTCAACTGAGTTATGAACGATTGGCGCGACCAGCCAGACAACTTGTATATAGATCATTAGGAGATTTCTTTTAAAATTTCAGTGGTAACCTTTGAAAGATACTGTATAGACAGATGTACTAAGATTATCATGGTTAAGCGCGAAACGGTATTTATAAAATTTAGTAGAAAATTATGTTTTTATCCCGTTGCCTAGTCACGCGATAGATAAGGTTGTTCTAGGAATCTAAATACTCAACAACATTAAGTTATTAGCAAAAAATCACTGCCAATGACACGATTAATTATAAATAATAAAAAATAAATATATTATTTGTAAACCCACACTTTTTATAGATATTGACATGCTATACCTGCGCGATCTCTTCTATTTACTAAGCCTGTTGACCTCATATATTCTAGTTACCTAAACTATTTTTCAAAGGTTACCCGAACAATTGTAGTCTTATCGATTTATGTAAAATAATTTCTAAAATAACAAGACTCTTGCAATTATATATAAGCACTGATATTGGTAATACGAATTTGTAATTATTGTATTTTTAAGGTTTTGTAAAAATAATGATAAAATCTTGAAAAATTTCGTATTTTATTTGCGTTTGATGCCCAGAAACAAACACATATTTTACTGTTGAAAATAGTGATCACAACCTGAAGTTCGATTTCCAATCTTCACCATAGCAGTGTTCTGTTCTCTTATTGTTCCACTCGTAAGATACTTGAAATTGGGGAAGAAAAACACAAAAAAATATAAATAACATACAATTTATGTACTCCCTATCACCACATTTTTACAAACACATTAAACGATAGTTACTAATTATAATAATGTAATGGAGTCCTAACTCTGGTATCATTTATTTAAATCATTTTGCATGCAGTTTTATAGTATCAAAAACTATAGTATGATGACAATATAACCTTCAATGTATATTATAATGTAAATGGCCGATTATTGAATATTAACAACGTCGTGAAATACACAAAAATTCCAATATGTGTCTTTTCCTAGAAGTTTAAATAATAGTTTGAATAGATGAATATTCGGCATTGACTTAAAAGCCATTTATTTAATTTAAATATATTTTCCCTTAAAATAATTATATTTTAAAATTTCGGCCTTCAATAATAATTTATAAAAATTATACTCCTAAGCGACGTTCTGGAAATTGGACTTTGTACATTTTTATATATTCTGACAATGTCTTCGAACCCCTTTTATTCATAAAATCTGTTTAATTTCACTAATTTAACTAAAATATTTATATTTCTCTTTTCAATTTAGCATAAAAGCAATTAGACGGAAATAGAGAGGTAGTCTATATTACACGAATTTAGTTTTTTTAATAAGAGGACTATAGATAAACTTCATTAACAGACAATACAAAAATAAACACCAGGCGCATTTTTTTCGGTGACAATTTCTGTTTTTTTTTAAATATAACAGTGTGAAATTGGCTCCTTCTGATCACGCACATCGGCTCACCCGATGTTAAGTGATACCGCCGCCCATGGACACTCTGTGCCAAAAGGCTCGCGAGTTCGTTGCTGATCTTTTTAGAATCGGTGCGCTCTTTTCTGTATTTCGCTTGCCATTTAATGTAACATTATAGAACTGTCATAGCAATTTATTTGATCCCTAAGCGACACGTAAATAGCAGGGCAGACGTAGCGAAATTTTCTTTATTTATAATTAGTTCTAAATAAGTTGGCGCAAAGTAGCACTTTGATTATAAAACACGATGCGTTTACATCGTTTAGTTTTCGTGCTGCGGAGTAGTTTCCTCGATAACTTTTAGGTGTAGGCTTAAGAACTTGCCATAAACACACCGTATGAATAGTATTCCAATATCAAAGTCGTGAACTCTCGAATTGGCTCCTTAAACTCCTAAACTTCACACTCCAAGACCTCGTGGAAAACGGTGGAGTCTTCAGATCCATTATCACTTTTCCGCTTTGCTCTTTTGGACTCATTACTTGTTCACTTGTTTTCGTCTCTCCATTAGCTTCCGGTATCTCTTGACTCTCATCCCCATGAATGAGTCTATTGATTGGGAATTGCAGTTTGTAGAAGACGAATGATGACCCCCATATCCAAAGCTGGTAAAGGCAGACCTGCCACCATGTCATCACACCGAATACTTGGTACAACCAGCGATGTGTCGCAAAGTATATTGTGTAGTATCTGAAATTTTTGGTATTTTTTAGTGTTTTGTATGGTTTATTATCGTAGAATATAATCTTATATAAAAACTTAATAAGCTTAAAGCTTGCTCTAGATCATTTAATAGTAGTACATTAAAGTTTTGAATATCTAGATCTCGGACATAAGACATAGACATATCATTTATTACTAACGAAACACACACAGAAACACACAAAATAATAATAATCAAAAAAAAATAACAAAAATTATGGAAAGAAAAAAAACAGGAATGAGGTACATTTTAAGTGTGTAGTGTGTGTGTATTGTGGTTGTAACTGGCCCTAGCTCAGCATAACATGATCTACTTACACAACGGCGTACATAAGAGCCACGCTCCAATATATTGTGACTTCCACCTTCTCATCAATGGGTTGTCTTCTGGGTTGCAGCAGCGTCTCTAACGCCAACACCACCAGGATATTAGTGTGGACGCAGTGGTTGAACCACCAGGGGATCACATCATCGTAGATCTTCGGAAAGACCAGCTCACGGTCAATGGCGTAGACCGTCCAGAACATTGATGAGACGAACTGTGTGCATTACACAAGTTATAATAATAATATAAATAGTTCAAAGTTTCAAGAGCATTGTTGGCCTAGTAGCTTCAGCGTGCCGCTCTTACCCCTGATGTCTTAGGTTCGATCCCCGCCTGTGCACCAATGGAGTTTCATTCTATACGAAACTTTTAATAGATAGTCGAGGTTGTTATTATGCATAATATATGATGTAGTATACTTTAATAAATAACTACAGATCGTAAATAAATATTTAATATTAAGAATTTATATATAACAAATTTAATTTCCACTGAACGTTAAAATATATTTATAGGAAGTAGTTTAACTTACTATAGTCTCTTATTTTTCACAAAGCATTTAAACTTTCAAATTATTAAAACTACCCTCCATTCCACTTACATACTGTGTTGGTCGAATAATGTAGTTAATATTACCTACACATTAATTATTTTAATTGAAATATATTATTATTATTATAAGCAATACTATATATCACTTATGAATGTCTAGAAGGGAACACTTACTATAATTATTTTGTTATTTGTTACTATAAAACATACCAATGTGAAGGGCAGCACACACCCACAGAACAGGACATCACGCCAGTAGCGGATTTTTGTGCCCAGGTTACCATTGTGTTTGCCGGCCCACTCCAGAAAATCATAGAGCAGGGATAGACCGAGAAATATTGTTTGAAACGACTGTGAACAAAATTCTATTTTAGTTTTTCTCCATACATTTTATACAAAAAAAAAATTATTATGGAATATAAGATACAGGTATCACTAATTCCACGTCATTAAATTTGAATCGGTAGACATCCCTACTCATCGGCAAAGAAGACAGAAGGTGTAGGCCGAGAGAAAAAGCCAGCGTAAAAAACTCTCGGTACTCTTTAAAAATATCGAATCATCATACAAAATGACTATGGCAAACATAGATAGAAGAAACGAGAAAGGAGAGAGACACGTTTTTTATTTGTATTAAATTACAAAACTAAACGTAATCGTCGCAGTCCAGTTTCCGGAAGTGGTACCTGTTCACTGGCATGATGTGTGAGCCAGCCATAGTTTGACTCAACCATATTTGAGGGAATTAAACGACCCGTCACACAACACAACAAGTAGCACCATCCCTTTACATTTCTGATCCAGTTTGTGGTAAGCAAACAACAAGCAGACCCGAAGACTAACATTCTCCAAGATTACTCGTAGAACCAAGGTTCCCCAAACGTAATGCATGTATAAAATTAATAACAAATACTACATAATATAGACAGACCCTAGACGTATAAAATCTATTTGATAACATTTGAACTCTTATCAAACACGTGAAATCCCCGTGCCATTATAGGCTGATAACATTAACAAAGATTTGACGCAAAATGTCACAATTTTGGAATAACTAGGCCATTATATTTTTTTAATCTTCATTTTATTGTTATTGTTCACATCTAATAGGTAAATTATTATAATTATAGATTTCAAGAATGATGCAACTGAACAGATAAGTTGTTTATCCCAATTAGTTAAAAATTATTTAAGGGGGCGTAAGGAAGTCAATTATACATTAACAATAATATAGCTTATACTCGTACATCAAAATAATACATATGCTACAATATATAAAGATACTGTGTGAATTGTCCAAAATATCAAGTTAGTAGGAAAAAATCTGCCATCTGCGAGTTATTCTGGCGTGCGCTGCTAAACCGCTAGAGTTACACATATGTAATGTATGGTGGAAATGTTTATCTTAAATAGTCCTACAAAAAAATCCGCTACAGAATATATCTATATCTTATTTGTAAGACATTTTCCAAACTAGTGAACCATAACTACAATAAAAATTGATAATTTATATCTAATGCAAACTAATAAATTGATTCCTAACTGAAAATAGATACTTTTATCACTTCTGGTATTTAAAGTAGATAAAATATGTCTCACGCTACATCATTTGGATAAATATTATTTTAATCCTGCGCAGACGAAGTCGCGGGCACCAGCTAGCTATGAATAAATAAATCTTTAATGAAGCGATCGTGTACTTACTATTAAATGATCACGTAGTAGACGAAGCTATGACAGCAATAGCGTGTAGTATATAATAGAGTGAGAAAACAATATAAATAAAACCAAATGCAATACTAAAGTATAGCACGATGCGGAAACGTCATTTCTAATTACCAGCTAACAAATATTTAAACTCCCGGATTAGTGTATTAAGATAAAACAATTGTTAATGACCGCCTACAACTAGGTAATAAGCGGAACAAGTTATCATTAAGGCCAATGACTCGGTCAAAGGGCTGACTACGTGTGTTATCACAACTGATAAGTTTCGACACCATATTCCGGCACGTGACTGCCATGAGTTTAGGACTGGCGTAAGAAAGTGCGGAACACAAAAGTTTTTTAATAGTGTAATTTGGCAAAATTGTATTCAAGAAATGTAGTTACGAGGGTGTACTTGTGTTTAGAAAACTCGTTACACTTATTTCATTTTTACAGGTGTTTTAGTAGAACTATTAAAAGGGAAACTGTCACTTATAACATCGTGTGCTATTTCATAATAAAGGCATCATGTAAATGATATCGTAATCTACACAGATTAATGTCGTGCATATATTTCGATCTAGGTATGCTTATGCTAATAAGTATTTACAAGAAAGACTTGTATTTGTAATGTATTTATTAAAAAATATTGGACCAATCACAAAATTACTTATATCATTAGATTCGCCAAGACATTCAACCAACCAAAGCAACCCAAAGGATCAAGATAAGCCGCTGAGATGCTCTATTAACTGCGGAAATTGGTAGAAATCACTAGAAGCTAGGTCCGGTGTACATGGAGGATGTTTTAGTAACTCGAATAAATCTCTAGAATGGCAGAAATCGCAATCTAGACTCGTGCGCGAGGGCTTTATCTTAGTAAAACAAAACAACTTAAGCGAGTTTTGCACGCCGTTGTTTACGTATTTCCTCCATAACTTTGTTATTTGTCCTGCGTAGAAAGTTCACTGTTTTTTCGTTTCCGGTTCATACTGGTGAAGTTATGATTCGTCCATAGTTATGAATCAATCGGTTTACATCTCGTTGTAACATAATGAACAATGCTAAAAAGAAACAGTAACACGACAATGTTTTCTTCTTTTTCTGTTCACTGTTCACTGAGTGCGAGGGTCGTGATTAATGGATGTTCTTCCTCACATTTACTCAGCACACTAAAGCGCAACCGTAGAAAATGGAGAAGCATGAACCCCTAATGTTGCTCTCAAGTCTTCCTTTTCATTTACAAGCTGCGTAGTTAAGTTTACGAACCGCCTGAAGTTCAATTTTAAAGAATACGATCACGCCACAAACAAATGACTTCCATTTAAAAAATAAAAGTATTTGATTAATTTTTTTATTAGATAAGTCTGGACTTCGACAGTATTTTTTTCCTTTCCTAAGAGTAAGTAATAGCATTATTACTATTTATTAAACATGCCTCGTTTCTTCTTTCACTTCATAATATATCAATTAAGCGGACGCAATATTAAAATTAACGTTAAAATACACCAAATCAATTTATCACGTAATAATTGCATGATAAACACTCATCAATTAATTAACAACTGATTATTTAGTATTATTAATTATAATAAGCTAAAATATTGAAGAACACGATTATCAAAATTAACCTTTTTAGATAAATCTTATGGTTTGCGTCTGCTATACAAACCATATTTCATACACATTAAAACATCTACCTTTGTACAAGCGGTCTATTCGTAAAAGCTATCAATTCAAATTCAATTCAAAAATCATTTATTCATATAGGTAACAAAATATACACTTATGAATGTAAAAATATAAATATGTAGAAGCATTTCGTTTTTAATTTTACATTTACTGCCAGTTCTCAAATCAAGGGCGTAGAACGGAAGAGAAGAACTGGCAATAAACTCTCCGCCACTCTTTTTAATCGCCCAGTGTTTTGATTAACTATATACTTATACCCATATGAAGAAACTTAAAAAGTACTTACAAAATTCCATCCAGTTAAATACGCTAAACGGTATGTATATAAACATTTAATATCAGGAACCAAACTTTGGTCTAAATGCAAACTGTTCGCAAATAAACCAATATAGCAATGGTGTAAAATTGAAAATATATGAAAAACTGTTTTCCAATACAACCTCGCGTCACTGCGATCGAATAATTTCTCGTTTTCCGTTATCAAAAAGCACAAAACATTATAAAATATATTATTTTCCCGAAATAAAATAAAATCTTCCATTATTAACTATTACTAAAACTAATTAACGCTATTAGACGCCCGCACGTCAAAGGGCGACTATTATTGTTAATAAGACGGTACACGCATTTTAATCGGTGTTGCAATACCTACATTCATACATTATCCAAAACTAAAAACATTTGAAACCAAATATACCTTTCAAAAACTATTTGAATTTTTTTTAATAATTTTTAGTTAACTTTTTATTAAAAATGTGTGTATAAGTAATATAAGTAATAGAAAATCTTACTAATACAATTTATGGATAGCTATAAAATATTGTGATTGTTCCATATTGGTATTCATTTAATAACGCCTGCTAAAATATTCTTAGACATATGCATTATTTTAAAATCAATTATTAAAAACTTCAAGCGTTAAACTTTCCGCGCACCTAATTAGTTTTGTTGAGATCAATATTCTATATCTACATCAAACAAGTAACATCAGCTTAACAAACTAACAGCAAGATGAAAATTATTATTATGACTGCGTATGCGTTTTAGCAATTCTTATTTTTAGGTATTTTGTGAGGAATAGTTATTTCAATAACAAAATAAAGTATCTACCTGTTAAACTATCAAAACAAGGACACTAACCTTCTCACTCAGAGTAGTTAAAGAATAATTACTAAGTGTTTATCTTTAAGATACAAAATCTGACTTACGAAATTGCAAGCATTATATACCTACATAAAATAATTATGAAAAGTAAGTATATGTAAGTATATAACTTTAGATAGGTATATATAAAATCAAACATTAAAATTGTTTATGTTTTACCATATAGAAACAATATTATATATAATTGTGTTTAATTATTATATATTTTTAACAACATTATAACATTAAATTTTGACGTTTCCATTAAACATCAGTTAATATCTGAACGATGTCTTAGAAGTTCAGCTCGTGAAAGAAAGTGGTACAACGAGGGGAGGCCTATGTGAATGCTAGTCATCAGCAGCCAGTAGTTGGTGCTAAAAAATACCTATTTGATATTTGCTTACAACTCGCGGCGTTACCTGTGCAAAGTACGGAACACGTATTTTTAATAGCTATGTGTGTCACCGTAATGTGACCCCAAGATAGCGTCACCGTGACGAAATAATACTATATAAAGTCTAATTTATGACTTGTTTACTTAATTAAGTTAAAATTTCGTATCAATAAGACAACTCTAAAATCTAAATTAAGTTTAGAGTTTTAAAAAGTAAATTCTACTTTCTCGCTTATAAATATCATTATTGAGATATAAGAAAATTAAATTAATTGAATAAAAACCTTACTAAGGGTTGACAAAAAATTTTAATTACAATATTTTCTGGAGTTTTTTAATGTTGGCAACACAATAACCTAAACTAATACAATTTAATCATATCTTACTGCCCTTTGTTTAACTGATAATATTCAACTAAATATTTTAACAGGACACTGATAACTAAGCTTTTTAACTGATTGTTTAACCTAACCATTCTACCATTATTATACATGTTGTGTGTAACAAATAAGATTAACTAAAAAGCAACCAGTGTTGGCCTGGTATATTGCAACAGCGACATTGCAGTATCTTATTTCGGCCATACAATGCGCAGAGGCGATGAGAACTTGGAGAATCTGGTGGTTGGTAACACAGAAGGCAAAGATCACGTCGCCGTACACCAAAAAGATGGATCGATCAATTGAAAGACTCATCGGCCTCAAAACTGTACACTGTCATAAGAGAGGCGCTGCACGCTGGACAGAAACCGGTGGAAACGGATAGTCTGCTCCAGATGCTTCCTTGCTGACCACGACGCTCAGACATTAGCTGCCGATTAAAAAGGGAGAGATGCGTTGGTATTGGAACTACCCGAGGTGTTTATTGGGCTATAGCACAACCAGATCCCAAAATATTAGGAGAATCTAGATCCAATTAGTCCTTAGACCTGTGTGAGTTGTAGCCAAATGACTCCCTTGAAGCATGGGATACAGTTCTATGTCTCTAACATTAACCATTTTTCTTTTGACGAGTTTAGATTACACTACAATCAAATCTGGAATCACTTATCGTAGGATTTTACCTCTAATTTATTAACTGCACGAAATCAGAGTTTTCTGCTTTAGCTTACTTTTTATTTGATATCCTCCAACTGGAATCAATTTTGAAATTACTTGGCCAAATTTAGTGAAAAAATTGAAAATTATTTAAAATAGCCACCCTCGATAGGATCTTTTAAATATATAAAATCTGTCTGATAGAAAGCAGAAAAGAATATAGAAGCATTGTTCGTTGAGAGGCTTCAGCATGGGACTATCATCACTGAGGTAGTAGATTCGGGCCCCAGCTGTGCACAAATGTGTGTTTATGTCTAACACTTGGTCGTACGGTGAAGGAAAAACATCACGATGAAACCGGCATGGCTTTACGGCAGACAGAATCACCTACTTGTCTATGACATTAAAATAATCAAAGAATGTATGCAATCTGAGGGCAGGACCCATATAGGATGGTAGCGCAACTGGATTATCATTATTATTCCATGTAAAGCCACTTTATAACCAAATCAGAAAAACCCAAAGCTTTACAAGTAGACGTGTTTGGTTTTTAATTTTACTTTTTTTATTTTATTACGGATATTTAAAATACAATCTTGATGGTCGTTAAATATAAAGATAAAATTGGTAATACATATATGAAAATCTTTTTGTGCATTACAAAAAGTTACCTTGTATTCAAGGTTGTCGAGATTTATCTAACAAATTTTAAGATATTGCGAAATGTGTAATTAATGTTATGTCACGCTTCAACATGGAAATTACTAAATTTTGCTATTTTTTATGAAAATGCAGGAGCAACAGCAACAGACAATGGGCAGGAGGCTCATCTGATCTTAAGTGATAGACATAGACACTCTTAATGGCCTTTTAAAAAATGGTATGCTCTTTTCTTAAAGGCCCTAAGTCGAATTGGTTCGGAAATACTTCAGTGTGCAGCTGGTTCTGGCAGTGGTGGTGCGTGGCAAAAACTGCATTAAAAAACGCCCATTGCTCAAAGCTATTTATAAAACGGTTTGTTAGTTACTAAAGTTATAAGAAAAAGTAGAAGAAGCCGACAACGCGAAAGTGGGAGGACGAACTCAAATGAACAGTAGACTACAACTGGAGAAGAGTCGAAAATGATAGAGAACAGTGGAAAGGGTTAGAGGAGAGTGCCAACTTCGAGATATACTGTAGTGAAAATATATTAAAGATCACAGAGTTTCGGAATATAAAGGCTATACTATTGTTATAAAGTTTTATGAATTGGTACACTCTTTTCTTGCAAGAATGTTTTCTTACATACATAAAATAGTGTTTAATCCAAGATAATAAATAATAAAAGCCCTTAATTTATTTTAAATTATTCAACGACGCAGCATATTTGGACAAACTATTGTGATTATTATTCTTATTTGTTAATTACCCGAATAAGGAATTGAATTCATTCTAATCCTTATCATAAAAGGAAGTATTTCATAAACATCTAGGTGTTCATATTTTTTATGGGTTATTTATGGTAGGTGTGATAGCTTTATAATATTGTATTAGTAATATTTATGATCGTCAATGGATAGGTATAACTATAGCTTATAGAATATAGTTAACTTAAGTTGAAATAATTTAATATCATTTTATCAAACATTTTTTTTACATTTATTTTCACATATTACACATACCTTTTATTTAATACATAAAAATAATTAAAAGGAACATTAAAAAAAAAGTTTGGTCCCTGTGGCAGTGAACCTTTAACGATGGCAGCATTTCCTCACTGTATTGCGATACTTATTCGTAAAGCGAGGAAAGCAGCTGCCACACCTACTTAAATCTCTAATTAGCGACTGTGCAATTGAACCTCTCGGCCCAAGGGAACAAAAGGAAAGAGTCTTATATTTGAGCTATTTTATTATTAGTTTCATTTTATTTAGTTTTGTGATTGTTATTAAGAAATAATATAAAAAATTACTTACCATACAACACAACGTCAAGAAATGTACAAATAAATCGTATGAATCTCCATTATTGGAATAATCACTTAAATCTATATTATAAATGATTAAGCCAAGTGTCCCATATGCAATCGCAAAGTTACTTAAACCAATACTATGGAACAAAAATTTTAAATAATTAAAACTGTTTTCCGATCTTTTTTCTCCCATTTTATGTATTTTCACGGCGAGATATATCACTATATTAAGTTTCAAATGTACCGCGACTCCGCATCTAGAGTCAAGGTAATATGTTAATATAATTAATTGCAATAAAAACATATTCAAGAAATACGTAAGTAACGGTTTAAAGTTACAGTGCTGCTGGTATAACATTCTAAGCCATATTATAAAATGTACTTGTTGCCATTTATACATAATAAATTTAAATCTTATACTCTTACAATATTGCATTTTAAAGGTTTACACTTTACATGCTGCAGGTACTGATCAACTTTGTGAGAGGATCGTCCCGTCCCGGCTTCGACATTTTTTTATTAACTTTTAAAGATATTGATATGTTCTTTAATATTGTGGAACATTTTTTTGTTCTATCATCAATAGTTTTCGCAGCGCATGCGATGAAAGATATACTATAGGTATTTTTTTCACCTTGAGTAACATTATTGTGGTTTTAGTAGGGATCCTTATTTTTTTCTTGCAATTAAAATAATCTATATTAATCTGTGATAATGGAGCATTCAAATGGTAAAAGAATTTTTAAAATCTGTCCAGTACTTTTTGAGCCAATTCGTTACAAACATACTTACATACAAATCGTTCCTCTTTATAAAATTAGTATAGATATAGATTACAGAAGTCATGTGGTAACAGATCATCAACATATTTTTGACAACAGCAACTATGTTTATTCAATATAAAAAAGTTTACCATAGAAACAAACAATTCTTTGGTTTATAACAAAATTGCATGTTTGTTTATTCGTTCACTGTTTTAAAAAAGTAACAAATACTTTTTTCTTAATATCCGCGTGATTTTGAATCAGCTTTTCTTTCCAAGTTTAAAATTAATGTTAATCACCAATACTGTGTCTATCATATTTTTAACAGTAATTTATCATACGTCTTAAAGTACAATTTTACTGTAGTTGAAAATTAGCTTCGTATGTATATTAAATTAATTTAAAAGAAGCTTATAAAATTTAATGCCTGTTTGTTTATTATAGCAAATACATCTAGCAATAGCCACAACATTTTCTCGTTGGTATTTTTAGGATTTGTTATTATGGTTTAAAACATTATTCATAAAATATTAGTATCTGAAGAGGAAGTAAATTATAGTTGGCTAAATCTCAGCTCTTGTTGATTAATTATGAGAAATGAGTTAAATGACAATATTTTTCAAATTGTTAGTATGATCACTTCAATATATGAATCTAAATTGCTCAACATTTTATTAATATTTTATGATTATAAGATATATAATTACCAATAATGTTTTTTCAATAAACAAAGATTCAAATTATACTAATTGATATAATTGTAGTAATTTACTAAGTCCATTGCATTTTCTGTATAATGCTTCCTACAGATAGTACTTTTATACTTAAAATGACTTCCTTATCAAACAAAATTAATTCTTAAGGTTAGTCGTTACATTTGCTATGGAAGCAACAATAAGTAAATTATAGTTAATTTAAAAAATACGCACATAATTAATCATATTAAAATTCAGAATATACGGACAAAACAAGAAGTAACAATAAAATAGCAAACTAGGTATATTTTTGTTAAGTTGATACATCTGGTTTTTTACCGTCGCACATGCATTAAAACCTCTACTTATACAAGGCTAAGTACTACATCACCACATGCTAATCGTAGATTTCAAGATTTATATTATTGCGAATGGGAGACAGCTTTTTTAGCTTAGTTTTACGTCTATATTACAAATGCTCTAAATGCCCGAGACAAAAATTGTTTCGAAAATAAATATTCTTCACTATTTAAATATATTTTAGTATGTAATTATATCTCCGTCAAGTTGGTACTTTATTTTTGATTCATTCATAATTGCATGGTCAAATCTGTCTCTACCCGCCGATTCGGGTGTTAAAATGTTAAAGAATGGTGTCCGCAGACAAAATATATTTTGTGTTACACAGGACGAAAAAGAAGCCTCCACGAAAAAGTTCTTTTCGAATTTTGTACACCTGCATTCTCTATATTTCAAAAATAAGTAGAAAAAATATATGGAATAAAAATTGTTATAGAAACGTTTGTATAGTACGGTAACAATTGAATAAATAATTTAGGTATAATTTAAAAACTCAATAAGAATATTGTTAAGTTTCGCATGAGAAAACGCAGACTTTAAAACATTTCATAAGGTTAATTTATACGCAATTTTCCATGTTTATTATATATATATTGTACTAATTCGTTCTTGAAATCGGGAAAAATATATTATTAATAATATTATGTAATCTACAATCTTGCTGGACATAGCACAACAACTAGGCACCCAAAGTCGTTTCCTTTGACGCAATTTTTTTATCTTAATCTTATATCTACCTAAGAACAGACGGTAGACCTGTACAAGGCCAAAGTACTATCAACATTAATTTATAAATATGCTTTATTTAATTATTTTAAATGTGAATTATAAAATTGTGACGTTATTAACATATTATTAAGTATTTCGTTGCTGTATTTCGATACTTATTTAGTGTTAGAAATAGTTTCTAAGATTTTTCGTCATTCTTGTTGGATTTTCAAAATAGTTGTGGTAAATTTTACGTATTAGTAGAAAATAGTTTTGCCCCTAAAAATTGTTCGTATTCAAGATTATCGTAAACAAAATTTTTCTACTTATGGTTTAATATGGAACTATAGGTATTCTATATATAATATATATGTATATTCAAAAACAAAAACTTGATTAAAAGGTTAATCGAGACAAAGATAAAAATAAAACGATTTTAGAAACGATTATTGTTCTGTTTACTTAATAATAAATCATTTTCATAAAAATATGAAGTTTGGTAATTTTTAAGACATCCATATTCAAAATAAAAATATCCAGGCTTTTAATATAATATAATATTTAAGCTAAGATAACAATAATTAGTCTGTCATTTGTCAAAGTCAAAATCATTCATTCATATAGGTAACACAATGTACTCTTATGAATGTCATAAAGTTGTAAAATACCAAAAATTGAGTAAAAGGTATTATCTACTTACGTAATTCCAATTTGTGAATAGAGCTGGCGTTACTCCAACCAAAGCCTTAAACGCAGGATTAGACAGAGCGTGTTTTCGTACATTGCTCGGCATATATATACATGCCCAAGCGATTACTAAATGCACGACAATAAAATATATTAAATGATACACAGTACGGAATAAAAGCCTACATGAAAACCTTTGTGGCTCTTTTTGGTCACACGCGGTTTCTATATCCATTGTTATTTTTGATTACGTTAAATTAAATACTGTAAATAGCGTTTATATTTGTCGACAATACGCGGTGTAATATTTAAAATTGTTACTTATGATTTAATATAACTTATAAATTAAAGTAAAATTGGAACAAAAACTCTAATTTTGCAATTTGTTTAGAGATTAGAAGGTAAATTCGTTCTAAATGGTGTAATTAAAGTTTCAATTAATAATAATAAAGCCCCTAATTGAAGCCTAATTTCAATCTTTTTTAAGTTTCGTGTTCAAGTAATTAATCTTTTTTTGGTGTGTTATACGGACTGTTATTGTTTTGTGTATAATTTTTTATACGATTTTCGTGAACCATAATATTGTTTGGCTGGATTTTAGCTTTTCATGCTTAAATGTAACATACAGTTACTTAGTATTTGTTAATATATACGTGAAAAACGTTTTAATAAACTTGAAACCGCTTTAATAAATAAATAAATTATATTACAGCGAATGGAATATTATATGGAACAGCAAAAAAATTAAAAGAAAAAGTTAATACATCACACTCCTCCAGAAACCAAAATTAATTAATTGTTTGAGGATTGACTTAAGCATTTACTGCTTCCGCCAAAAACACACACAATTATATTATTAATCACAAATTAGAAAATGGTTTCATAATTTTATAAGTTGTTTAATTTTATAACATGTCAAATAACAAAACGAATACGTATAGGTGAAATACCTACCATTAAAAAATGATTCAAAAATCTAAACCACTAATAGACAATACTTTACTTGGTATATATTATAATATAAAATGTTAAATTACGTTCGTAAAACAACATTTTACAGTAGTTAAAGCCTTTATAAAATAACTTCTGTTTGCCTCAATTTCAAAAATATGTTGAATAAAATTAACTAAGTTTACGATTGACTTAATAGTCTTATAAATACCTAATTATTTCTATCTCCTGTTATTTAGGATGATAAAACACTTAATCACTTTCACATGCAAGTTATACTTACAAAATTCCAGTTTGTAAAGAATGCTGGTCCCAAATATTTAAGGTTGTATATCGCAGAATGGTCCAAGTTCTCGACTCCTACATTGTACCAAATCATAAGAGCCCAGCAGGCCACCACATTGTCTCCGAGAAAATAAATAACATGATAAATAGTCCGTAACAATAAACTGATAGAACGTTGTCTTTCTCTTGCCCCATGTGAACCACCTTCCACGTCTTCCATTTTTATGACACTCACAAAAAAAAATAATCTCGCGCGTTTTACATTTTAAATCGATCTGCTATTTTTAAAGGCGCGTGTTATTGGCTAGAGGTAAACCTCTTTAGTGCTCTTATTCTAGCTGATTCAATAATCTGTGAACCTTGATTTGTATGAAGTATAAAATATGTTTTTATTATATTAAAAAAACATGACGAATAAATTAATTTAATATAACAATTTTAAACAGTTAACTCATGTAATTTTATATTATACTGATGTTAAAATATGAATAACACGACAATCGTGACGTTTAGTAATATAAATTATTTTTATTGAAGTAATACTTAGGGTTCTATTATCTTTGATAATTCAGCCAGGCATTTGGTTTGTCGTTTTAGTTATTAACCAGGCGTGACGCATTATTTTCAAACAATTTTGGCTTAAAAATGGTAAAACGGGATTGACAATTATTATACTTTACAATACCTCATTAAAAACTTGTTTTCTGCATCAAATCATTGATACATAAAGGTCTTTTATTTAATTAAGGCCTCGGAATATACTGAATTTAAATAGTTTTGGCTTCGAAGTTCCACCGCCATTTTGTTGTGATTTTTTTCATTTATTCCGTTCCTTTATTGATTATATTATTAATTGATTATTTAAAATATTCACATTATACATATATAACATTTAATATCAGTATTATTGACGCCTTGGAAGATGGAATGATGAGCGAGATTTCGGAAATTGTGGCAAGGAACAGAGACAAGTGGAATAATTTGCAGGAGGCCTGAAGACCTGGAGTGAACTCCGACAACGCAAAAGATGGGAGTATGAATTCATATTAATAGCAGGCTACAACTGGAGAAGAGTTGCAAAGGATAGAGAACATTGGCAGGTGTTAGGAGGTCTTAGCCAAGAGGCACAGCGAACTCCGAGATATACTGGAGTGAAAGTATATTAAAGATCACAGATCTCAGAGTTTCGGAATATAAAGGCTATATTATCATAATTTCACACAGAATAAATAATATTTGCTTGAATAATTAAAACTCCATGAAGTAAGGATCTACCTAAACAAATATTACTTGATGATTTAATTTACTTCGCTGACACCCTTTTCCTTGTTTTGTAGTTTTTTTATGATCTACACTTGTTCTATGATTCTTGATTTCGTGCTGTTATTGAGATAACAGGATTGCACTTCAATAGCTTCATATGTTATATACGACTACAGCCTATAAACTTATGAAACTGACATTCTTTAACATCATAATTATAAACTCACACAAAATCTGTATTAAAATTTTCAAAACTGGGTTTGACCGCTCCCTGAGTTGGAATACCACTGATTTAAATCAAAATTACTTTTAGTTTCCAATTTTGTTTTCTATCTTACATACATTTATTGAGCAGTGTTGGCCTTAAATACATATGCTACAGATATCCACAATAAACACGATAGATTTTATTGGATTGATAATTGTTTGAAAACAATGAAATGAGTTTTATCACAATGCAAATTATAATAAATTCACAAACAAGGTAACCTTCGGACAGAACAAAGCAGTTTTTCCTGTTTCTTACTCGTTATTTTTCTTTTTTGTTAACTATATCTGCGAGAATCGAGAAATGTTACGTAGCTCATTATAATGCAGTCCGTTTCTTTCATACAATAAAGATATTTTAATTAAATGCTCCTGCTTGTAACTACTAGTATAGCCCCAAACCATTCGTATAGTTATGAAAAATATTGTCTGCTACTTTTAATGGTCCATTGATGAAAATATTGATATATTTTAGAACAACCTTCCAGATTACCGTAGCTTTGTTTACCATGCTCTTAATGAGGGTTAAATTTCTATTTCATGTTGGTTTTCATTCGTTTTTTGGTTTGTTTTTTATTGTGTGGTTGCTTGTTTAATTTTTTCCCTTACTAGCTTGCTTATGTTTTAATATAATTCATGTCTATGTCACACATACGTGTGTAAAATTTGTGATGTCATATTATCTTGTACAATTTTATGCATACACGTTGTTTAAGAACTTATAAATAAAATGATTAAATACGTTTAGAACAGATATACTATATCTTTCAGCGTTGCAGGTGACCATGGAGAACAGCTTAGTCTGTTACGATATATAAAACACGTAGTAGTTCGTTTTATTTTAAGTATAAAGTCAATTTACTTTTCTTGATATTTATTAAAAAATCGCAAGATGTAAAATTAAAAAAAAAAAATACTTCCGTAATTAATTACCTAGCGTAGCGTAGGTTCGCGCCCCGGCTGTGCACCAATGGACTTTCTTTCCATAGGCGCATTTAAGATTCACTCGAACGATGAAGGAAAACATTGTGAGGAAACCGGCTTGCCTCAGACCCAAACAGTCGACGGTGTGTCTTAGCCACAGGAAGCTGATCACCTACTTGCCTATTAGATTGACAAATGATCTCGAAACAGGTATAGAAATCTGAGGCCCAGGCCTAAAAAGGTTGTAGCGCCACTGATTTATAATATTTATTAAGTAACACTAGAAAAACTAATTATAAATACTTAATAAAGAATTGAAGTCACTAATATAGATTCTGACTTTCTTCTTCATCTTCACATAGATTACATTAGCTTGATTACATCTTAGATTTTTTTGTGAAAAGATGACAATTGACTATACTGTGCTAATTTGACAGAATACAATGAATGTCGGTTTTCACTATCATTAACTTATTCACTAAGCTGATCTATTAACTGCCGTGTGAAAATATAGACAAAATAAAATAACATCAATCAAAGTAAGAAAAATTTTCTCTTCAAAAGTCGATAATATATTTTTAATTTACGCGAAAGTTTGACAAATTGCACGAGTTTCAAAATAAAAATGAATATATGTAGGTATATGATATAATAATACTAACCTGGTTGTAATGAAAATTACGACATGAAAATAGTGATGGGGTTTTCCCCTGTTAACGCTTTTCCAGAAAGAAAGTTTTTAAAGCAACATTCATTTTTATTTTATTTCTTTAAATTTTTATGTTTCTTGGTAAGAAGACTAAAATTCACTTTAATACAATAATTTTAAATCTGAACGATTAAATGTTAAATTGCCAAAAAGCTTACTTATATCCGCCATTTAGGAGACATCCGTATATCAAAGAAGGTCACAGCAGACATTAAATTAAACCCGTCTATGTATTTAAACGTGTTAAGAAAGTAGTATGTATAGCCCTGCTTTCTCACGATCCAGCCAGTGCAACCTTGGACGTGAAAGCGCAAGCCCGCGCAATTCAAAATAGCCGCGCGTTTTGACAGTTGACATTCGAAATGGCACACCAAAAAGTTTTTATATTCCTCTTAATTTTTGGTACAGTACAGAGTGCTAGCATATTAGAGAGTTCTTATGATTATGTAATGAATTTAGGGAAGAATTTCGCTCCTAGTTTTATGTCTATTTTGGACTGTTTCGGTGGAGATGATGCTTGGGGTTGTGCTAAAGAAAAGGCGGGGAAAATGCTCGACGGATGGGATAAGGAAGTTGACAAACAGAGGAGAATGTGGCGAGGTAAATTATCTTATAAACAAAAATTAATTAATTAATATAAAAAAAATTTAAACACAATATTGTACACTAAAGAAAATAAATAAAATAAGTAAAATTAATTTACTAGAAAAAAAAAACACATAGACTTCAATATATATTATAAACCATATTCAGTGCTGTACTTTTATCTTTTTACCCGTAATAAATTAAATTAAATGTGAATAAATAATAACATTTACATTTCTTACATCTAAATCATTACATCACATGGAGTTATATATTTTCCTATATATATCACAGTTGAAGTCCAGTCTAGCTCTAAACTAAGTCTAAACCAATTTTCGCAACGAAATACGACCTGAATCCTAAACGCCATTACTGGGGCGGTAAATTGTAAAATATCAAATTATGTATGTATGTATTTGTACAAAGACTCCTAGGATATATACGGAAATATCGCGTTAACACAGTTTCAATCTCAGTTAAGGTGTTTCATGTTATGGCTAGGAGAGAAATACTAAAATTTAAAATACGAAAATTGACAATAATCATATCTTGAACTGAAGTCTGAGATTTTATTGATGAAAAACTGTTATCTATTTTAAAGCTATTGTAATCAAACTGTAAGTAGTATTATTGAACACTTTCGTTAAAAATCCTTAGTAAATTAATTAAGTTTTAAATTACTAGTCTTAAGTTAGGCTACACGTAATGTTTAATTGTATTTGTGCAGAGACAAGAGAGATTTATATTTTTAAATATATATAAATTAAACAGTAAAATAATGTATCTATAAGAATACCTTCATAATAATTATCCAAGTTTTATAACGCGTCTTTCATGGCGTGTAATCTAGCCGTGTTCACGACCGCGGAATACGCAGTTATAACAATGCTTCACACTTTCAACGAGCCCAATAATTATTATCATCATACAATTATATTTCTTACCTGCTTACCTCATTTTCATAATTGAATTGTGGCAATGCCGAATGCAAACCTACAAAAATGGGAGCTACTCTAGTTTAAATGCAATGGGATTCATCCTGGGATTTATTATAAAACATCAATTTTACCATGTCTGTTACCATGGTTACGATGTTATTGCCATATAAAATACTGGTCACCATGTTAATTAACACCATACCTACTTATTTACAATAAAGCATGAAACTTTATGTCCAACATGTTTTTTGTGGAAGTAATAGTTAGGTTAAAACCCGGCAACGTACCCATTAAAATGGTTGTCAATGGACTGCGATGACTACCCTTTTTGGGCGTCCCGTAGGCTCTTTTGCCCCCTATATATATCCACAAAAGTACTATAACATACTATTACACATTAAAATAGTAATTCCTTTAATCATTTCGTGAATATTAACGTTATATTAAATAATTGTTCACTTTCTACATAATTTCTCAGCTTTCTCTTGTTTCCTTTTTAAATATGTGTTTTGACTTTCTTATATGTAGACATTGTAGTGAAATCCTTTTGAAAGAAATTACATATTTATTATTAACTCCTTAATAAGTTAGTCCTTAATAGTTTTATTAGTTCTAATAAAACAAAGTCTATGAATTTGCATGTTCAGTGAATACATTAAGTTGTGTATTTAAAATGTTAACACGACATTGTCTTACAAAGTTATCTTTAAAAATTATATTGCTGTTAGTGGTTAATCCGTCACCCGAACGAACAACTCACCATAGAACAGTATCTGAGACAAATAAAACGTCACCAAATTCTAGAGCTAGAAGACCGGCAGTAGCTCTAGGCAGCAGATGAGTAGATGCTTCCAATGGGAAGCTACTACACATAACCACAAGACAGATTCGCTTAAAGACTTATTGCAAATACGCGCTGAAGAAAAAGAAAGGTTTCGATACCTAAACAAACCCTAGCATTTAGCAGACTATCGGATCTTTTTTATATATTAGAGTAAAAATTTGTTAATCTATAAAAATTTAGTTTCTATACGTAAGGTATTGCAAATATTACGATTTGTTTAGATATTATATATTATTTCTTTACCTACATTTGTATATATATATGTTTTATATGTTAAAGATTCTATACGGTTAACTAGCAAACTCGGCGAACTCCGTTTCGCCACCAGATGGCTTCATTTTATGTAACATTTCGTTTGGTGATCCCGCTTTTCTGTTGAAATTTCCTATAAACCTCACGGAGCCCGAGACCTTTCCAACGAATGCAAAACCGTGGTAATCGGTGTGTGCGTTCTGGAGTTATAGCGTCAGGAAGGAAAACCCGACTTATTTTTATATAGTAGATTATTATTTTCAGATGCCGCTGATGCCGAAGTAAGATCATCCGGACGTTCTCTACAAGAAATGCCATCAACCCTCGGGAAAGAGATCGAGGAATCTCTTCTCTCCCTTTCTGATCTGGTACAGAACGGCATGGCCAGGTATGTACAGATAGTGGATGTAAGACTACAACGGTATTCTAATTTTTAACCTTAACTGAGAGAAACTTTATTTGGTTTAGTTACATACAAATGTTGTTTTAAAAACTGGTCTATGGATACATGATTCATTTACATAACACATACGTACGTTACTTTTAATAGGGAGTCCATAATTTTTATTGAATCGAATAATTAAATTCTAAAACTAAGTCTAACTAGGGCTTATTTGCTTGCACTATAAATATACAGCTTATCTATGTGTGTATATTTAACACAAATGTAAAATTTGTATTAAAACAGCTACACGCTTTTACTGATCTAATTTAATGGAAGAAAGCAGTGTTGGCCTAGTGGCTTCAGCGTGCGACTCTCATCTCTAAGGTCGTAGGCTCGATGCCCGGCTGTACACTAATGGACTTTCTTTCTATATGTGCGCATTAAACATGCGCCCGAAAGGTGAAGGAAAACATTGTCGACGGCTTGTGTCAGGCACAGGAGGATCACCTACTTGCTTATTAGATTGACAGATGATCATGAATCATATTCAGAAATCTGAGGCCCAGCTAAAAAGGTTGTAACGGCACAGATTTTTGTCATCAATCCATCAACCATTTAATTAAATTACACTTATAACAGTAATTATTAAACAAGAAAACAGGGAAAATCAAAATTCGGCTCTGACAAAGAGAACGGAAAAATCCATTCATTAAACAATAGTATTGATTGCTATCAAAAGAGAAACTGGTCTACATAAGGAAACACCTTACTCATTGGTATTCGTCAAATTTCACTGACCCCAAACGTCACTTTCACTACCACATGTGATCGTGGATTTTGTTTACAATTAGCTGCTACGATAAAAAACTTTTCCATATCACGTTTACCTGTAACTTGTGCATAAGACATATTTTTCGTCTATTTCGTTGTTAATGATTAATAGGTTAAAAAATCAGTGGCGCTACCTTTTTAGGTCTGGGCCTCAGATGTCAGTATCTGTTTTATGATCATTTGTCAGTTTAATAGGCGAGTGGGTGATCAGCCTGTGCCTGACACACGCAGTCGACTTTTTTGGGTCTAAGGCAAGCCGGTTTCCTCACCTCATTGCGCATATAAAGAAAGTCCATTGCTACACAGCCAGGGCTCGAACCTACGACCTCAGTGATGAGAGTCGCATGCTGAAGCCACTAGGCCAACGCTGCTCAATCTAAATATGTAACAATATATTTGACCGATTTCTATGGTACACACATAGAGAAATTCGCGATTAATTAAGAATTTAAGTCCTTATCTGCTGACATCATTAATATTATATCTACGACTACATTATTTATTACATTTGTTTGTGAAGTTAATTTTCATGGTCATATTGTAAAAAAAATATATTTCTAAAGATAGCGTGATAAGTTTTAAATTGCATAATTATGACTATGATTTAAGACGGCTATTTACTTAATGTTCAGATGGTGTAAGCTTCTTAGAGGCCAAGTTACATATAGGTTTAAGGTCCCTACTTTCACTAACAAAGGTGTGTTAGTTAAGTATAACATTACATATTGATTTATGTAAAAGTTGTCTGTCATTGTTTACAAATTAAATTTAGCTTAACGTGCGTCCATTCAATTGTTGTTTAAGTGAAAATGAACTAAGCAAATAGATCATTTTCTACAAACTTTGCTTTTGGTTTTAGACAATTACAAGTCTACACTTCAAAATTCAAAAAAAATTTTTCAATAACAATTGAAAATAACAATTTTCAAAACATTTTTAGGCGATATTGGAGCCCCTGAACTAGGAAGACCTGTACATCAGGGTACTCCGCTCTTCCAATGGTTTAATGAAATAGTAACTTAACAATAATTAAAACCAAAATACTATATTATAAAGAAAAACAGAATGCTAAGAATAACGACTAAACTAAGTAGTTGTAGTAAACCTGGTAGTTTTGCGAACGGATGGCGTAGTCTTGCTCTTTTTTGAATTTTGTAAACGTAGTTGACATTCATAAGCATGCTCTAAGAAGCATCTAAATTGAATAAACGTATTTTGATTTTTTTGATTTGATTTTTTTAAGGATACAGGTTTACATGGTTGAGACTTTTTTACACACCAGAATGATATATAATCTTAGGGACACTTATATTACTCCTTCCTGCTCCCACCTTGATATTACTTAATGCTTTGAGGTAAAACTCTATTTTCCAGGGCGTTCGCAAGGAAAAAACACGATGGAGGCTTAGATAGTATCACAATTACAACGTCAAGCGAGAAGAAGAAGAAAATGAAGAAAAAGCAGAAACCACCCAAAATACATCTACATCCAATCGTCATGCCGATGAAACAGGCTGAAGAGAAAGGTCACTTAGTAGAAAAGGAGGGATCGGAATTAGAAGGAAGGCGTGTGGAGAATGTAGGAGTAGAGGGAATGGAAAGAAAGGGAAGGGTCTTGGAAGGGAGAGGAATTATAGAAGATATGTGGAAGATTGGGGAGGGAGCATTAGATGCTGTAGCTGATCACGTATTGGAAAAAGAGAATGCGGAGAATGGATTAGCTGATCGAAGCACGGTAGCAGGTGATGGTTCTTAGTAGTTTTAGATACTGGGCTAATTCTGGTACATTTAAGTAGCACCTTCACCACTAAATACAAAAAAAAAGCTCTCTGTCCGTAAAGCCTGAGTTGACACAAAATCTATAAATTTTCTTGAATTATGATCGCAGTTTTACTGCTTATAAATATTTAAAGAAAATATAATGTGTCAGTCTCACTTTGGACATTGTTCGTTCCACCCTTATTTTTTGTTTGGCTTCAAAATATAGGTACATTTAGCCCTTTGAATTTGAAAACGTTTAATAATATAAAGAAATTGGGTACCATTTGGAAGAGGCGTGTTAAATTACACTGTAGTTGTTGAGATTGGCTTGACTAGTTTTTCTATTTGGATTGTGTGCCGTTTTTGTTGTAGATTGTTTATGTTTCTGTCATTTATATTATATCGTCTATTTTCCTATTCTAAGCATGACGAGTACACAAGGTAAGAAGGTAGATGATAGTTATGTAATCAAAACGTAGAAAAGTATACTCAGTTTTTCAGAGGTTAGAATTAGATGAATTCATTCTCGTAACAAGCAACACTAAATCGAAATGTCTGCGTACGAATAAATTATCTGTAGTATAGCATAATGTAACGAAAACTGGCTAGTGCAGTTTGCGTGAGAACACGCCGTGAAAATATTTTGCTCAAGATCTCATTATCATTATAATTAAAGACACGACTTTCTAGTGTCTCAAATGCTTTTACATATTTCGTAACAGGGCAATGTTTTCAAGTGCTATTTGTTAGACCAAAACATTGCGCGGGAATCTGCAATTTTGAATCCGCCGTTGCCGACTCCATTTCGATTCGATTTCCGCCCAAACAATCATTATTTCTGGCTCTCTACGTAAATAATAATAATGCGGTAGATGAGTATTTACTTGGGTATAATTATAGAGCAAAGAGGTAAAAAGAAGAAGAAGAAGAAGGCTATCCTGAAACTTCTACTCCTCGGAGCTGTTCTGAAGGCCAAGATCGGGACACTGCTTCAGATTCTATCCTTCAAGTTGCAGGTATGCCTCGTCATTAGTACGAAACAATTTAATGATAATAATTAACTTCTTAATCGCCCAATGTAATTTGTTTTAGGTGAAATTCTTCATAATTGCGTTGATTGGTCTGGGCATCAATTTGGCGCGATTCTGGGTGGAATTAAAAAAGAAACACCAGGAACCACAGAAGGTAAGAATACACAAAAAAATTTAGTAGTAAACCACCACTGTCTGACGTGTACGACGGCGGTATTGCTATTTGTCAAAAAAATGGCAAAACTTTTATATAGTAGTGTTCTGAGACCCGTGCTTGTGAATTACGACAGTGCATCAATGGACTTCTCAATCTATGAGCACAATTAAAAAAATTAAATTTCGCTTGTACGGTGAAAGAAAGCATCGTGAGTAAACTGGCACAAAGGCAAATAAAAAACTTGTCTAACAAGAAAAAACACGAAATCAGTTCAGTAATTTGGGACGAAAACCTAGGTTCTATAATCTAATATATGTAGTAGTTTAACTTTTACGCATTCTTATTTATCACAGGTGTGCAATTAGTCTTTATTAACTATCTCTCATTTATTAAAACAAAAGTGAAAGTCGGTAGGCATTGCACATATAAATGACAACCCATTAGTTAAATTATCATAATTATAATTATTATATACTTAACCTGCACACGCATAACTTTCTTAAATACTCATGTTAATCGACGTCATTAATTGAAATAAAGCCGTAATTATTATCATTACTTGTATGGGACCTAAACTTTCATGGTGTGATAATTGCCTAGTTGTCAAATGGTTTTGCAATTTGGTGATAAAAGTGAACCGAAACATTATGGCTGAATATTATGTATTGGTAATAAAATATTCACTGGAACATGATATATGCTCATAAAACAAAATTACTGCATTATTGTATGCTTACACATTGAAAAAAATTCATCGTTATGAAACATACGTAGTTATTAAATTGAATGAATAATATAATAAAATAATAAATTATTATTATTATTATTATTAATTAATAATTGAATAATATACTAAATATTAAATATTATTAAGTTATTAACGTTAAATATTTTTTATTAATTATTTAATATTTAAAAAAAATAAAGAAAGCCAAATAAGCATTACTTCTTACGCGCGTACATAAGTGCATGCATTTTTATTATTTCTACATATACATATTTATAAACTAAAAGTTCAAACAACCCCAAACAATCGCTAAGGGGTGTTACCTTCGTGCCTGAAAGGCTTCACCAAAGTACAAATTTAAATTCTTTATAAACTAATGAGTTAAAGTACAATTAATACAAATAAACGAAATGACATTAGAACAAACAGAAAAAAATTACACCTTACAGTTGTACCCACTTTAAAGCTAGAGTCGGTTATTTTCCGCGCAAATGGTTTATATTTAACTTAATAAAAGATAGAGGAATCAACATCACAACGGATGCCGCTGGCGGAAGACAAATCGGGAAAGGGAAAGGATCGTCAGAAGAAAGTTTGCCAAAGGGAAGAGGCGTGGAAATTCGCAGAATTTATTGAGACCTTATTCAAGATAAGAAGCGCCGTAAGCCCCTGATAAATACCATAACCAGATAAAGTAGGAAACTATAGAGAAAGCTTGCGGTGAAACTGTGATTAATACTTCAACCGCCTGCGCACGCATTAAAAAATAACTAAGGAAATAACGCGTTTGTATTGCCAGCCTACGGCCCTAGAACCTCGATAGACGGAGATTTTTTTTACAGTAGTGGTTTGACTTTATATTTTACGTCGGTTTTTAAAATACTACTTTACTTGAGGCTGGTTTCGGTAAATGGATGCTCCATTAGGCAAAGCACCTACTGCTTTTCATCGAGTGTCATGCTTTCTCAGTAGGTACTGTTTCTTTTTTCGTATTTACTTGCCATACACACTAATACACCATTCCTTTGGTAATATTTTACTATTTTAGTTGGACCCACGACATAAATGAGAATTTTTAATTGAGTTAATTAGTACCTGGTGTTAACTTCAGTAAATCATTTCACTTGTTCTTCTGACAAGACATTAGATAAGTAGAGATCTAGAATTTCTTAGCTCTCTACGGAATGTAGTTCTGGTATTTTTTATTTTCCTTAGCGATCTTTCTTATCGAGCTTAGAGAGGCTAGTTTACTTGCTGTTTATTCATAATTGAATAATACTCATGATTCACCCAGACAGTGCTTTCACCGACCTTATATTGACCTGAAATTAAATTCAACTGATAAATTCTCGGTATTTTGTTATAGTAAAAGTTATGATCATTTCTAGTATATTTAAATTTACAAAATCAGGAAGGTTACATATATTTAATAATTACATACTTAGTTTATTCTCCACATAGAAATCGTTACAGAGATTAGGCCCCACAGCCAACTCATATACGTAACACAATGTACACTTATGAATGTCAAAAAATAAATATATATTAAATGCTTCTAATTTTTACATTTACTGCCAATTCTCAAATAAAGGACGTAGAAGGGAAGAGAAGAACAATAAACTCTCCGCCACTCTAGTCTCTATTTAATCTCCAAATTTTTTGTTTTACACAATGTTTGTAAGGAGCTGCAACCATTACACCATGTTCCACATGACATCTTACGTAATTAAAAGTTAAATGACCATGAGAACGTGAGACGTTTACCATGAGAGTTTAAATTAATAACAAAATATATGCGCTAGAATGACCAGTCGTAAAGCCGATGTTATGAGTTTGGTAATGTTCATATTATTTTGATTACTGTTATGTTATGAAAGTCTAATATGTTTTGTTCTGTGAATCAAAAGGTCTATATTTCATTGCAGGTGATATACTACGAACACGCTCAACATCAACATCACTACGACCATGAGGAAGAACCAGGCTGGGGACCATGGTCAAGGAGTATCATCCCGGAGGTAACCTTTGAAAACTATTGCAGAATATCTATTTCCCTAATAAATATGTATGAAGCAGGTGTTAAAAAAAGAAAGGAAAAAAATATATCCTGTATTCGAGTCCTGTAATTAGGATTACATGAAGTTTATGTTATTATATATAACTAGCTGACCGGGCAAACGTCGTTTTGCCATATCATTTATAATAAAAAAATAGGGGTTGATCGTAGAGGGGTGAAAGTTAGGGGTTGTATGTATTTTTGTATGTTGTATCATAAAAAAATAGAAATTAAAAATTTTGTCTAAAAAATAAAAAATAAAATTTAGGGGTGGACTACCCCTAACATTTAGGGGGATGAAAAATAGATGTTGGCCGATTCTCATAGATACCGGATAAGCACAAAAAAATTCATCAAAATCGGTCAAGCCGTTTCGGAGGAGTTCGATTACGCACCCCGTGACAGAAGAATTTTATATATTAGAGAGAGATATACTATACTACCTCCAACGGAGTGTTTTTTGAGTCTATTTTCCAATTTTTCCCGCTCTCTTTTATTTGATATTAGGGATCAATATTTTTTAATGTAACATAGCCTATGTCAGTCAGTGTAGATGGAGCTTTCTTATGGTAAAGAATTGTTGAAATAGGTCTGGTAGTTTTTGTGTGAAAACATTACAAACATACATAAAAAAACACATAGTATAGATTCCCAGGTTTCTGATGGGCGTAGTAATGTTTTTCTTTAAGGGTTAAATTTTCAAAACGACTATTTCTCTTTCAGGAGAACGAAGAGACTGACGCCGAAGTTTCTCCATACAGAGTCCAAGAAAAAGCACAGATGTATCCAACTAAGCCCCTCCTAACTTTGTCTTAACACATTAATTTCAGTTCAGCCAATTAGTTTGAATTAAGAGTCATATTTACTTTGAAGTACAATTGAGGCTTTGGATCGCAAATTAGTATAAGTTATTTATTAATATCCAATTTTGTAAATACCTTATTTTTGTAAATATTATTTTGTAAGCAAGTGTTTTTATAATAAATGTTTTTTTATTTATTTGTGACGTGTGTGTATGTAGATATTTATTTGGATATCAATTAAAGAATTATTACACTTTAAAAGTTTTTAATTGAGAGGATTGTTATCCTGATTGGTGTTCCAAGATAATATTTTTTAAGGTTCCAAAACAAAAATAAATCTAATAATTCTTTCGTGAAATATCCTACAGAGTAAATATAGGAACAGCAAATTACAAATGGGATTAGTATTTTTCTGTTGAATTAAACAAGATTACATTATATTCGTTTTTAATTATTTTATTTACACCGTTTATGGATAGCTTTCAAAAACTGAGAACCTCTGTCTAGTACTTGGGATATTTCTCTTGTTGGTGTAAAAGTTCTCTCCATCTCTGCCGTCCACCTATTGGGTAAAAATGAAAGACGCACATAAAAAAACCAAAAAATATATTTTTTCATTATTACATACGATAACACATTTATTTACGTACATATACAGGCACACACACTCTCTCTAACGGCCGAATACTATCGCGGGGAATATCTGGGATTCTCTGGAGCATACGTGAAACTTCGGAGCTCATACGAAACGCTATTTTGATTTTCGTAACATATTTCGCGCTTAATCTCGCTGTCAAATTCACTGCAACCGCCGAATACGCGATTGGGGGTTCGATTCGAAATCCCGTTTTGTGATTGGTCGGTTCGACGTTCTGAGCTCTGATTGGCCGACGCGGCTGCTGTGTCGTCGCGATTGGTCGGAATCGGTCTGAATAAGGCGGAATGTGCTGTGGCCGTGTCGACATCGGCTTTGCGAGATACTAGGATACGAATGTCTGTGTGGAGGTAGAGTTTTCCTGATTTGGACGTCATGAACCTGCAAATGAAATAAACATATATATATATATATACAACTTTGGTGAACATTTTTAGCGTATGCGTCAGTTTTATTTATATGAATTTGAAAATTAATCAAAAAATAAATGATTTATGAAACCACGCGAGAATAAAGATTCCATTTAAAATTTAGCTTATCAAAAATTGTTTTCGTTGGCACATGAAGCTGAACGTTCTCTTGCTATTGCCTGTGGCAGAATCAAACGTGTTCGCCAAATTACACTTGAGAGAGTATGAGTCAACTCTCGTACCAACCTCAAATGTATCAAATATCTCAGCCACTTGTGCATTTCGTGGGTTTTAGGCGGATCAGCACCGGCAGGCATGTACAGCGTCCTCTGGCGGAGGAAGGTGCGCGCGAGTGGCGGCATATTGGTCAAGTCGTACAGGACCACGAACATCTTGACCAGGGTCCCGTGGGGGTTGAACAGGGACACCTGAACGGTGCCGGAACGGGCGACGCGGTACCCACCGGGACCGAGGTTTATGTGACCCTGAATTTGGAGAGAATCTAATAAATCATAAATAAAATATAACATTATATTGGATATTAAATTAAATAAATCAGGGGCGCTACAACATCTTTAAGTCTCGGCCTCAGATTTCTGAATCTGTTTCATGTCTAATAGGCAAGTAGGTGATCAGCCTCCAGTGCCTGACACACGCCGTCGACTTTTAGGGTCTAAGACATGTCGGTTTCCTTACGATGTTTTCCTTCACCGTTCGAGCGAATGTTAAATGCGCATATAGAAAGAAAATCTATTGATACACAGCCGGGGATCGAACCGACGCCAACACTGCTCATATTGGATATTACAGATTATATTTATTTTAAGCAGATAAAGAACAGAAATAGTCCTATTCACTAACATACAGTCATGTCTCGTTAGAGAATGTTTTGGCCATATATACTTCAAGTGAAATACGAGTGATAAAGATAAAATATTCAACAGCATCTCGGGGTTAATGAACTACAATACAATTTATGAAGAAGTTGACATTTTCCACCTCACGAAGAGGGTGTGAGGACATATTTAGCAATAGTCACCATTTAGTTTTTTCTTTAAAATATTAATATAACAACGTCTTTAATAATCTGTCAAAGTTTAATTTCAGTTTTCTATTTATTATCTATTAATGTACTTAATCGTGTTTTGTTTTCTGTTTCATATATTGTGTTCTTATTGTATGAAACACAATTGCCTATAAGATATCGAGGTCTACCGGAAGTGAAATCTAGTATTAAATATCACTGGTGACATGAACTACAGTTAAAGCTAGGTAAGTGAGAAAACTCTATAAGTGAGAGTAATAGCCGGGACCAGTCATTTTAAGCTCCCAAAACCTCTATTAGCGAGAAACAGAAACCTCTTTAAGACAGAGTTGTTTTTCCCTCATGGACCTCCGTAAGTGAGACTGCTACTTATCTATACCTCTATAAGCGACAGTCAAGCTTTATTTAAAAGATACACACATACAGTAACAAATTACAAATTTGACATATTCATTCATTCAGGTTTTTTTAAAGTGTGTTATAAGTTCTAAATAAAATAAAATATATATGAACATAATAATGTTGAGCACATTATGCACATAATTTTATCATATTACATATTCATATATACATATATATTATCATATACACATTCGTACTTGCTGTGACTTGTTATTTCTGCGTACCTCTATAAGAGAGAAATGCTACCCATGTACCTTCATTAGCGAGAAACTCGTGTTAGTGAGAAACCTCTATAAGCGAGAATGAGATTCTGCTCCCTTGAACTCTCGCTTATCCAGGTTTGACTGTATATTACTAATCCCAAAAACGCACCATATACGGCGCGTTGGTGCCACCGGGCGCATAGAAGAACACGGTAACTGGCAGTCGTCTGTGCGGTGGGCAAAAGGCCCCAGAGGCCCCGAGCTCTGCTGTGAAGCCGTGCACCGTCGCCACTGGCTCCAGCCGACCCTTGAGAGCAGACTCCTCGAAGCTTCCTGCAAGGATGAAGGGAAAAGAATAAAACTCATTTCCACCTATTCAAACTCAAACTCAAACTCACAATATCTTTATTCAAGTGGGTAACCAAGTACATTATTAAATCGTCAAGTTAAATTAATCGTAAATTTACATTTACTACCAGTTCGCAAGTCAAGGGCGTAGACCGGGTAAGAAGACCTGGCAAGAAACTTTCCGCCACTCTTTTTAATCGCCAGGTATTGTCATACAAATTGTTTGAACTGGAGCAATTCAATCCCAAGGATTAGGATCATTTAAGTAGTCCTCAAATTTATAAAAAGCTTTGTTGATTAATTTTCGTTTATTATATTATGTTCTTCTCGCTTATAACCAACTTAGCTTAACAGTAATGTGGTAACAATTTATAAAATCAAAAAATGAATTTTCTTTACGTAATAGTAAAACATCACAGAATATTCCTTTGCAGTTAATATAAAGGAATGTATCAGAACGTTAAGCTCATTTAAAAGAACTTAAAATCATTATATGTATATCTCACCCAGCAAGCCCGTACTGGTTCCAATCCTGAGTTTGGTTGCGGGCGTCTTCTTCCTTTGCGGTGTGTCAAGAGGTGCCGGTCGCTGAGTGCGAGGGTGAGGCGCCCGTGGCCGCGTAGGGGACACGGGAGACACGGCAGCGGGGGATGGGGGGGATATCGGGTGGAATAGAGCGCTGAAAGAATAATAATGTATAACAAATATAAGATACCTCTTATTATTAGTTCATCAAAACCAACTTAAACTGGAGAACAGCCCCTGAGCACAAAAAGGATAGTCTAAATAAAAGATCCCAAATGCTAGTCGAACATCTCACCTTTTAATGCCAGAGACTCCGTTGATCGAATCGTCGAAGTCGAAACAATTATTTCCCCGACGCAGCGGCGCAGGACTAGAAGTCAAGGGCAGACCGGTTTTGGTGTGGAACACCATGGATGCGGCCGAGTCGAAGCGCCAGCGAAACCTGTCCATCTCCGTCGGAGACGGAATCTGATTCTCTTGTCCTTTTCTGTCCGCATCCGATTGTGTGCCCCGTCTGGTTTTCTCTAATTCTAAATTATTGTCAGCTACATTTTCAAAAGGCTCATACGTTCGATCGTCGCTTCTACCGACTTCACCGTTGGACGAGTTAGACTCTGGATTATCGGGGAATTTGAAGGGATCCTCTTCTTTCGGAGATTCCATATCACATTTGTCAATAGATCCGTAGTCACACTTCTCAAAGCACACATAATCTTCGTTTATGGAGTACGTCTTCTGCCGCTTGGGTTCCGGTTTGACCGAGAACACCGTGTCGTCATCGCGTAAATTCAACTCTGCTATATCATTGTTGTGAACCCTGTCGTTTATGACTCTCTCTATCCGGTCCACTATTGGGAAGAAACGTCTGAGCTTCGGCCGTTTTATAACTTCATCACACTTATCACTACTTATATCACTATTTATATCACATTTAAGCTTTTTTAGAGAACGTTCGTCTTCTTCGTACTTCCGCCTCGTTCCGTTCTCTATTAAGGCCAAGTCGTAGCTGCCTTCCGATCTGACCATGCCTCTGTCCAGGCAGCCGGGGCACTTCATCTCGACGGCGTTTCCGCACCGACACTGAACGTCGTCCGTCTGAGTCCCGATCGTGTTGGTCCTCTTGAACTCGAACGGCGGAACGTCGACCGGCTCTACGAATGGAGATCTGCTTTCTATTCTACTGGCGGGTAATGTCAGGTAAGTCTGATTCCGGTAGCGGCCGATGGCTCTGAACCTGTCGAATCTGGCCGCCTGTAGGATCGGTATCGAGGTGTGAGTCTCCTTTTTCGCTTCGCCGTCGGATGACGTGCTATCACAGAGTTTTTTGAGTTTGCTCTCTTTCCGCAAACGTCGTTTGTATTTAGCTATCTCCTTCAGCCGCCGCTCGTCCGACATCTTCGTCTCCTGCTTCTTGTCGTCCGACTCGTCGTCACAGCTGCACTTATGCTTTCCGCTCTCGCTGCAGGGCGTCAACATACGATCGTCGAGGAGCTTTTTATCACAGGAAGAGTAAAGGTACTCCGTGGAGAGGCGCCTACCGCCGACGCCGACGTTGGAGTTGATGGCGTCGGAGGGGTACTTCCTCGGGCCCAGAGTGAGATCGTTGAGCTTCCCCACCAGTTCCTCGTCGTCGACGCTGGGTCTCCGTTTGCAGGTGCATTTGACGTGAGGGATCTTGTCTAGCCTCGGGAGGCTCTCGAGGGAAACTTTGAGGTAGAGGTCGGTGCCGATGTCCGCTAGGGGGAAGGTGTGGTCGGTGGGGGGACGGGAGAAGTCGGAGGAGGTCTCTCCCGGCAGCTCGATGGAGTAGATGATGTTCAGCTTGCGCTCGTCCAGTTCAGTCTCGTCACAGTTGGCTTCGATTTTTTTAAAGTTGCACGACTCGCGGCTGAGTTTTCTCCTGCAAACACATAGTGTAAAAATTTACTTAAATAAGTCATATTTATTATTCCTGTAGCTTTAAAGCTCATTATATCTGCTGTTGAAATATAATATATATACTTTTGCTATACCTTCGTTCAGCAGGTCTATCCTCAGAGTACAGCGTGGCTCGCCAGGCGCAGAGTTGGGAGAAGTGGAGCTGAGAGCGGACTGCACTCAGCAGCCAATGGGGAGAGATCACTGACGCGTTCTCAGGGTTCCTGCAATCAATGATCACAATGGTTTGTAGGCAACCTCACGTACTCTACAAGCAGCCCTTTTCTCTCTAGTAAGAATTCCATCCTTAAATTCCAAACTATCAATACAATGACATATCAACATGATTGCTTTATAATAAATGGTATCACTTATTCTCAAGATAGGAATCGCTTTTGATTTTCACTTATTTTTCAGTAAAACTTATTTGATTTATATCAACTTTTATAAATATTTTACGTTAGATACGACAAAGTTGATGATAGTAGACAGAGCTGAACAGAAAAAGCCAGTACGAAAAATAGAAAGACCCGCAGAAAACATTCGTATGGTGTACTTTTAGACAGCTGTACTATGCCTGCTGCTGTGGATGAACATCTTCTAAACACAAGCAGTTATTTATACAATTCCGATATACACTTGTCAGGAAAAGAGAATCAAAAGTGCTCACAAAGATACTAAAAACGTACTTTTATCACTCATAATTACTTTAATTTCTTTATAAAAGTTTATTAATAATGTTAAGTACACTCTCCTTGTCGCAACGTGAAGCCAAAGCAAATATACCAAATAATAGGTTGGGGAAAAAGTTTCTTCGCATTTTTTAAGAAAATTCAAAACATTTTTTAAAATAGTTTATTTACATTTGACTAAAGTATGTAGGTACCATTTTGTTCGATATTTTTTTGCCATCATTTAGGTAGGGACATGATCCCATTGCTACAGAAATTTTGGGACTTCTGATCAAAATACCGAAACAATTGGTTTTGGCAGTCCTCTCGTGATGTTAACCTGACACTGCCTAAAGAATTCTGAAGAGACTGAAACAGGTGGAAATCTGAAGGTGCAAAGTCAGGACTATACGTCGGATGCATTATCACCTCCTAGCCAAGCTCTCTTAGTTTTTGCTGAGAGGCTAAAGATGTGTGAGGTCTAGCGTTATCATGATGAAAAACCACACCCCTTCTGGTGATTAATTCCGGCCGCTTTCTCTCAACTTCTTGCTTTAATCTCATCAGTTGTTCGCAGTAGAGTTCAAAATCGATGGTCCTGTCTAGTGGTAACAGCTCATAATGAATAATGCCCTTCCAATCCCACCACACACACAGCATCACCTTGTTGCGAGTTATCCCGGGTTTCGCCACAGTCTGGGAAGCCTGACCGACCTTTGACCACGACCTTTTTCGCACGTTCTTGTCATACGTGATCCACTTTTCATCATCAGTTGTCAGCTTCTTCAAAAATGGTTCGGTTCCATTAAGTCGTAATAAAGAATCAAAAATGAGTACACGGTTCATTAGGTTTCTTACAGTGAGCTCGTGAGGTACCTAAATATTGAGCTTTTTTGTGTACCCAGTTTTTTCCAAATGCACCAAAACTTTTTTGTGGTCAATTCCCCGTTCTTCAGCTACGTCTTAACTACTGATATGCCGATCTTGCTCCACTTTTTCAAACATGGCATCCATTTTATCCGTTACAGGGCGACCAGAGCGACTTGGATCTTTGACATCAAAATTTCCGGATTGAAAACGCTTAAACCAAATTTGTGCTACTGTCACAGACACTGTGCTAGGGCCATATTAACATCACAAATTTCTTTCGCGGCTTGTGTTGTATTTCGACCTTTTTTGGAGGAAAATTATAAATATATCGAGTTTCTTCATTCGGTTCACTCATCTTGACGGTACGAAAAATAAATAAAAAACTAACATTATCCTAATTTGATTTTGGAATTATCTTCTTTAATATCTCAACATTCCTTGATAACAAAACCAGCCAGATCCATATAGTATAGCCAAAGAGATTTTATTACAAGTTCATACATACTGTAATGCGAAAAGACTTTTTCCCCAACCCAATAAATAATGTATCTTAGAAGAATAAACATGTATAAGAATAGAATTAACTATAATAAAGCATGCCCTCTCACGACATTACTGTGCCTAACCAAGGTCCTTAATTATAACGTCACGTGTAAAATATCAACATAAGGAATGCAATCAAGATTTTTGTTTGTGTTTACTTGTTGGTGATAGCTACGGCCCATCTCTCGAGCAGCAGGCCCCGCTGTCGCAGCTTGTCTCCCGGCCGACACATGGACGAGTAGCAATCCTGGCATTCTGGTGCTAAGAGGACCTGAAATTTGGAGAGAAAATTGTTTGTGAAAATTGTTTTTTTGAAAAGCCATCAGTGTTTATAAAATTCCAATCATCACCCACGTTTGATACAAAGTGACCTATATTCCATAAAAAAGCCGCATCATAGCAAATATAAACTCATTTGTATTTATTTATAGCATAGGGGTATAAACGAGCCTAAGCGACGCCCAAAAAGGGCAGTAGTCGCAGCCCATGCCCATTTTAGTGGATGCGTTGCTGGCCTTTGAGGGAGGAGTATGCTTTTAAACAGTTTGAGGTTATATCTCCCAGGGAGTATCCCCACCGGGAGTCAAGGCGGTTTCGGGTTGCGGTCTAGGATAGGCGGTTATTAGGTTTAACCTATTAATCACTATAACTTACGTCAATGCATATCGGTATCTGGTCATTCCACAGGGCGTGGACGTGGTCGTCTAGCTGGGCCTCAATTCCCGGTAGGGGCTCGTTCGTGTCTGCTTTCGGCTGGGTTACTATCTGAGAATATTATATTACATATTATTAATGTAACAACAAAAAGTACTGAAGGGTTCGGTGAGAAGCACAAGCACAATTTATGTGGAACATGGTGTAATGGTTGCAGCTCCTTACAAACATTGTGTAAAACAAAAAACTTGGCGATTAAAAAGAGTGGCGGAGCGTTTATTGCCAGTTCTTCTCTCCCGTTCTACGCCCTTGATTTGAGAACTGGCACTAAATGTAAAATTAGAAGCATTTAATGTATATTTCTTTTTTGACGTTCATAAGTGTACATTGTGTTACCGATATGAATAAATGATTTTGACACTTGCACAGAGTGAAGTGTAGTGTCCTATTGCTTCCGCTTATTGCTGTTGCAGTGTCCCAAACCTCGAATTTAAAAAATCGTGTTTATTAGTAGGAATATCGAAATAATGTTTTACCTGTTTGCTAGTGGAGGGACTGAGCTTGTGTAGTCTGGTGAGAGTGGTGGGACTGCCGCTCCGGGAGCGCACTATCAGCCGCCCCAACTGGTGCAACAACACCGCGCCGCTCGCCACCGCCGACTCGTTACTGTGCATCTGAAATGTCACAAATTTCATCAATATTTAAAGCAAAAATATGTCACAGGGAATAGTTCGCACATGTACTTTGGGTAGAAAAAAAGTTACGTCTGCGCATCATTTGACTCTCGCCAACCATGTTTACCATAGACTGCATAAAGAAGCAGAATATGAAAGAATAAGGCCATTCTCAACCAACTAAAGATCACGGCAAGACTGTCAACCATTATTTACAAACGGGTGCTTAGCTACTTTGGCGATATTGCCAGGAGATAACCGAATAGTCTTGTCGAGCTGGTAATGGTAGGAAGTAGCGACGGCAGGAGAAGTTGGGGTCGATCGCCTACCCGTTGGTCTGACCAAATTAAGACAATTATGGGTCTCAACGTCCCTGCCCTGATAGAGTGGAGTGGAGTGGACGTATCGGTTAAGGCTTTTCAAGACAGGCACGACCTTCACTAATGAAGACTACGAAGAAGAAGCAATGATGGCTATTTAAACATTTCTTAAAAGGCCGCCCAGTTTTAAGAATCAGCAGTAGGATTTGTATCTTATAATTTACATTGTTTAAAGAAACATAAAACTAAAGCAGCCGATGCCCAAGCATAAAAACTAAAAATGGCAGTGGGTTAAACCTTTGACACGATATCTGAACCACACATGGAGATTAAAGACAACACAACGGATGGGACCATCTGGAAAGGGTTGGAGGAGGGCGTGTGGACCCAAGACGGGCTATCATTTAGCTATAAGTAAATACTAACGAAATTTGAATGGTAATTAAGGATATGAAAATAAAAAAAGGCTTTCATTTAATTAAAGAAACACACGCAAATCAGTCTGCGTCAAAATGAAAACATTGATTATTTACTCGATATTACGTTTGCTTCAAATCAAACTGAAGCGCATTGCTCATTACTATTTAAAATAGAGAATCTAGCCATGGATTAAAAACCATAATTTTCCCACAGATTAAAAGTGACCCAATTCCGTCGCCCTGTTGCTAGCGGCCTACTTTTATAAATAGAACAGCGTTGCAGTGACCTAGTTCACTAGGTTTTGACTACCGTGCTGGAAATTTAACTGTTACATCATGCAGGTTAAAACCAGAGATTAAACAAAGGATTCTTAACAGGCATTTTAACAAGTTATATTATTTTGTTACTAATGGAATACATTTTCATTTGTGTAGAATGAAATGCAATTTCTGTCATTCATTTCATTTTGTAGAGATATTTTCAACTAATTAGTGATAAAGAGTTTGCTTGATAATCGTTTTTTACTAATCTTTATTAGGGAATTTCTAATATCTTTAGTTGAATTAGAAATCACAAATAAAACCTACTGATCGTTACATCTCTCACAATTTTTACTTTCTTACGAGATCTGGGTCGCTTTTAACTCCCGTCTGCGCTGTAGACGCTTTGCACTTCACGTACAACTAGACTACTATTTATTTAAAGCGCTGAAAAGGGGTTGCATGGAAAGTGTGTCAAGGGCGCTGCAAGCCACACCCCGACATTGGCACGCTCTAGCTTTGAACAAAGGTGCTTTGTATTCAAAAATACATCAAACAGACACAGATAGAGGAAACGGTTTGTTTCTTTAGGCTGTAAACACAAATTTTGGAATTATAATAAACGATAACTCCCAAGTCACTACTAGAGTTTTGTGTTTTCTTCAGCAGACTTTATAATACAGTGGTACCTTGATATACGAGTTTAATTCGTTCTATAACTTTGATCGATCTCAAAGTATTAATGTAAATGCATTAATCCGTTCTAGTACCCAAAATACTACCTCAGATGTTTTTGTTAAGTGTACTCGTATATAACGAAAGAATAAGAAAATTATTTCACGCTTTAATTCAATAGACATCAACTTTTTCGGGCTCATTTGTTTTGGTAAAAAGCGCAAACACAACTTATCAAAAATGCTTCGAAAAAGAGAGAAACAAGCAAACAGACTGAGATCTAGTAGGAGGATAAACTGTTAGTGTAGTGTGCGATTCCTCGTATCTTGCTCTTATCTCAAAGCAAAATATCGCTCGCTCGGATTTTCGTATCTCAAAACTCTCTTATATCGTAACACTGTACATTTCATTATGGTAAACTTGCAAATAGTGTAATCTTATGACTTAGACCAATTGAAAATCATTTGCACTGATTGAAAAATAGTAAACTCTTCATCATGGTAACATGGGTAGCATTGGAACCTGCCGATACTACGGAAATAAGGGCGTAAGAAAGGCAAATTACAAGGTAATTTTTAAATTGGAATGTAAATTAAAGTTGACCTTTGAATGTAGGTCACCTTACGAAACTACTCTGCATCAATACGTCACACAAACGATAACTAAACTGGCTCTTGTTTAAAAAAAAAATATTATTAGGGTGTTGTTCCCAAAACAACTTCGAAGAATTATTTTTCTTCAAATATACTGACGATATAATGACGAAAGAAAGAAAAACTTTATTACACAATTATAAAGATTTACAGTAAAATGAGAAAGTGCCCTAGTCTCCATACCAGCATATATACATATATACAGTCCCTATATACCCACGGGTACCTATCACCATTTGACTAAGAACATGTACACATTTAAACAACTCAGTGAAATAGATGAATCTTTTAATACATATTGTGGCTTCAGTGTGCCGCTCTCATGACATGATTTAAGTGTTAAATAATTGTATAAACTACGTCTAACTAGAGTTAATTTGCTTGCACTATAAATGTATAGCTTATACAATTATAGCTTATCTATGTGTGTAAAATTAACAAAAACGTAAAAATTTGTGTTAAAACACACAGGTACACTGGTTTCCTGATCTAATTTAATCGAAGGTAGCAGTGTTGGCCAGTTTCAGCGTACGTCTCTCATTCCCGAGGTGGTGCGCATTTAACACTCGCTCGAACGGTGAAAGAAAACATCGTGAGGAAACCGGCTTGCCTTAGACCGAAAAATGTCGACGGCGTGTCTCAGGCACAGGAAGCAGATCACCTACTTGCCTATTAGTTTGACAAATGATCATGAAACAGATACAGATATCTGAGGCCCAGGCCTAAAAAGGTTGTGGCTCCATTGATGTATTTTTTATTAATATTTAAAAACATATACCGCGAATGCAATAGTGATGAATACATATTATTAATTATTTACACACTAATTCTATCATTATTGATAATTTATCAATAATTTAATATGAAACACGATTTTATAACTGCGGACTTTGAACACTCAATGTCATTTAATGTTAATTTATTCTATTACATAAGGTAAACTGCATTCATATTCAAAAAATAATTTTGTTAGATAAAACAAATTTCAGGTTTTACATTTACGGATTAATTATTTTATTAAACAATGGACAAACGGGCAGGAGGCTCATCTGGTGTTAAGTGATACCCATGGACACTCTCAACGTCCGGACTCGCGAGTGCGTTGCCGGCCTTTAGAACTCGAAACACAGAATCGAACTTAAATTAGTTTTTATTTGTTGTAAACATAATCACGAAAATGAGGTCGCCAATACGATTTTGTAGACGTCATATTGATAAAAAAATAACCGTCTAATGTTTACACATAATAAACAAAAGAAATCTACTAACAAGAACCTGTAAAAAATTAATTTTAAATAAACAAACACTTAGTTTATATAAATATTTCAGTTTTATTGATAAATTATTAACTTAGTAAAATTCGATTTAACGTTAATAATAAATACACTTTATAATTAACATAACTCATCTAGGTATAATGATAACGAAAGATAACAGAGGTGGAGCTCTTGTTTCAAATCTAGATAATTCTATAAATAAAGCAGATCGTAAATTTTATCATCAACATCACCATCAAATGTAACCATTTTAAAAACTAAAATACACCTGTATATTTTCCTATATTTAATATTATATATTTCGTATTCCTACAGCTAACATAAATGATATATGAATAACAAAAACCAATAATTATACTAAAGATATAGCCAAAGATAGAATACAAAATATAGACAAAAAGGTTCAAACATTAAAAAAACTCAATAAAAATTATTAAATACTTTTAACTGAGTAATATGTAATTCGGTTGTGTTGTGTTGGTATGAAAGTGAGGGTTTGAAAGTGGGGTGTGCTCATGATGCATTTACAAGCAAATATCTCTAGGAAACCAGTATGCCTTGAAGCCAAAAATGGATGCCTGTCAGACATATTTACTACTAGAAATCTAAGGCCAACGCCCAAAAAGCTCTCTAAGACATATCTAGAACCTAAAATAGCTTTTACATTTTTGTTTATTTATTTATTTATTGTTTTTCTTCAGATTTTATTTTATTTATTATAGGTAATGTTATAATGAGTTTTTTTGTTAATTATTAATGCACTTCTTGTACTTTACCATGTGTAGGTTGTTTATTGTTCCATATTAGGTTTGTCTGGAAGAAATCGCTTGTTAGCGATAAGGCCGCCCGTTGCCCAATAACTTATAAAATGTATGTTTTTGTAGAAGGTAACATAGTGTAAATAAATAAAATACCGTTCTAAATATTAAAACCATTTATTAAAAGGGAAAAAGGAAATTGTATCGTCTTTTTAAGAAAGCCTTATTGTGGAAATGACTTTCCTAATCAGCTGTTTCAAACGTGAAACTGATAATAGAATTGGATACATAAGGAAAGTCACATACTATTTACTTAACTTTTGAACTTAGTACATACCGGAATCGTGTGAATCATTTTCTATATTACTACTAGCAGACCGGCCAAGCGTTGCTGTGGCTAAGGTTTTTGTTATATTACATAGTAGTAAACTATTCGAGGGAAACGGTAGGAGAACACCAGTCATGGGGACCACCATGCCATTAAATTGTAGCTTATGTGAAACGTTGGTACTTTCAACACAGCGCCATCTGTTAGAATTGTGACTATCAAATAATAAACTAATATTTTGCAATAATATTGTGGGTATAAATTGAGATGTAGGCTATCCTATCTTTTAAGTTGGATCAAACTACACACGCTATGCAAATTTGATTGATATCGGTTCGGTAGTTTAGGAGTCCAAAGCGGACAAACAACGTGACACGTAATTTATAGATATTAAAATATTGAAATGGATTTCTATATATTACTAGCTGACCCGGCAAACGTCGATTTGCCATGTATATTATGCATGTTTCTAGGAAAAATATTTTTAGTTCAATAAAAATAACTATGTGTATTTTTGTAGGCAAAAAAAATTTCTTAAAAAATAAAAGTTTTGGGGTAGGCACTCCTTATCACTTAGAGTTTGAAAGATAGATATAGCCGATTCTCAGACTTGCTGAATATGCATAAGTAAACTAATTCATAAGAATAGGTCGTGCCGTTTCGGACAAGAGAATATTATATATTTCTATATTATAAACGCTGTTACGGATAATTTAAAGAAACTTAGAGGGGCCATAATAGCTCAAGACACTACAAGACATAGTTTTAGGATTTTTTATTTTTCTATTGTTGGAAATTAATTTGCAATGCAAAATTTCATCAACATCACCTTGATGGCTGGAAGTCTTCCACAGTCCGTTTCACAAGGCATTTTCTTTTGCGGATTAGCGAACTGTGTAATCGACTGCGGGTGGGGGTCTTCTCTGACAGATACCACCTCCAACTATTCAAAGTTAGGGTGTACTCCATCCTCAAAGACCGGCAACGGGTGAAAATTCAGTAAAAATGGGTCTCCATGGGCTTCCATATAAATAACAACCGCGCCGGGGATCAGTTAAAAGTGACGCGTGGAGTGTGGGGGTCGGTCCTTGGACATATACCCATTAAAACCCAAGATCCTTATCTGCTATCTATGGACGGGAGACAGTTTCAAACATATTTTCAGCCTTTGCCAACTGTAACAAATATTGCAAGCGGACCTAGACTTTTTTTATTAATTATATCAATAATAATAACAGATAAATAAATCAACAAAAACACCTCTAAGGGTTTATCCTGTGCCTGATGAAATATATATTAACCACTAAGGAACGGAGGCGCGATAAATTTAGGTATGATTCAATAAAAAATTACCTACAATCAACCTGGCTGGTAGTTTTTGATATACAAGCAAGAAATTACTAGTAAAATCTAAAATTGAAGTGTTTTTTTTATTTTTTATAACACATACTGTAGATTATTATGTATGTGGTGAACTTTAATAAATAAATAAGGACTCTAAACAATAAAGAATAATAACATATAATCAGCTGTTGGCTTATACAACCCCGACACCTGCTTGACCGTTTAAAAGTGACCTATTAAATGTTATCAGTTATCACTTATCAGTAACTATATAGCTGATAAACATGCAGTTTTTATCGCTCACAATCACAATTTATTACATTATAGATATAAGGCAAAAACCGGTTTTTAAGATATTTTTTCATTATTTCTAGTTAATATTTCAAATGCTTAAAGTTTTTAATATAATAATTTAAATAACGCTTTATTTATACAAAATCATTCTACATTATAATTCCACAAACGTGGCAACACTTCATTAAAAACGCGGAAGAGAAATCTAAATTTAAAATTGCGCACAATGTTGACAAACACATACACACCTCTCTTTCACACCTAGGTCTTCTATTAGCTATCTCATTCGATGCCCCACATGATTCGAGTCTCGAAATCTGAATTATATATTTCAAACCACTCAATGTTATCTAGATGACACCCGGACAATATTTTTTTAATAATGTTCCTTTCGGTCCTATCGCAATACAATTTGTTTCTAATCCAGTTAAAATAATTAATTCAACCTTGAAAAAAATCTGCACTGTATTTTGCAATATGTTATGTTATCAAACTCATTTGTTCTGTTTTGTACATAATATAATTAAATGACGTCAAGATTTACTATTTAGAGTTGGTCTGTATTATTTCTTTATACAATCTGTGACAAGGATTTTCAAATACAGACATTATTTGCACAACTGCTTTTTATTTTTTTATACCGGTGAGGTGTTTGAAATTGGAACTTTACATAGATATCCAACGTAAGGAACTTATTTCGCGCAAAAGTACCAGGTCGATATGAAACACAAGGAAGTTGATCATTCGTTCTATTTTGTGTTACGAATTTAAATTTTGAACCAACCAAATTATACACGTTTTCCGAATATAAAATATCGACTGTTTAATTAACATTATATTTATAAGTCAAGGACTCACGGGCAGTTTTATTTTAATTCGAACAACAATTGGCAAACAAAGAACATGCTCTCAAATCCTAGACGTCAAGTACTAAACGCAGCTCTTTGGCTTAGTTAGTACTCGAAGGTATTACTGGTAAGGAGGTTCCTAGTTCGATTAAAACAGCCCAACAAAACACCTGAACCGCAAATGTTTATATCTGTCTATTTCATAATAGATATATCCGTCCTTATCCCAGTGGAAGAGATGTCGTCATTACTCTATTGGTTTATAATTGTACGTTTATGCCTCGTGCCAGAACGCTCTTAGCCGAAAATAGACTTTATTGCATTCAGATAAACTTCCAAATCAATCGCACTACAACCGACCTTGCCATATTAAAAAAATATCAAGGTGATTCGTTACGCAATCGATTTTAAATCTTATTAATGGACATAAAAATTCAAAATCATTTGCATACAAAATGTACATAGAACGTTGAATGCACTTTTACGCTAGGCGAGCCCTTCTGACATAGATACGCTGTTGCCGAGCGGACTATTTATTTAAAGCTGAAAGCGCTTTAAATAATTTTATAGTCTAATCTGGTTACATTTGTTACACGCTACTGGGCATACCGGTAAACTTAACTATTTATGTTGTACCTAACAATAGATTGCCTATACAGACATTAGAAGGATTTGAATTGTTTTGTTCGTGTCGGTTGATTCCAGCAATTTAAGGAAGCCTGTAATGATGATGCCTTTTTTATTATTTTACAGGATAATATAATAGAATCATGATATGTTACATTAGAAATCCGTTGTGGATTGTATAAATATAGCCATAGCAGTCTTGTTTAGAAGCGCGACTAATGTATATAAAAGTAATTCCATCTGCAAAAACCAACGTAAGAGTTCAGGCACCACTCGGATTAAACCGTACATATCCGGATTCGGATATATTCTGGGCTGATCAATTTTAAAGAAGGCATTGTTGAGAGCATTTTTCGTACATAATCCGCTGTATTGGTGGTAATTTTTTTTCCTACATAACAAAAATTTCTAGTATTTTTTGTAACCTAAATTGTCATACATTTACATAATATACCGTTAATATATGTATGATGTGGTAAAATAAATAAATAAACGTTAGGAAAATAGCTGACCGGGTAGTTCATTTATTAGCGGTCTCTAGCCATAGACGTTTGCTCTCGATGTACAGAGCCGAACTTACGTTACTGCTCGGGTCTGTACTTCATGCTCAACTCAATGTTTTTTGTAATTTCGATAAAAGTGCTCAACTAGAAGACATTTGTTTAATTTTTCTGTTATGAGCTGTCTGTAAAGATTCTTCTTCATTTTTATATTCAAATTCATATTCATTATTAAATCATTAAAACCAATCAAGTTTGGTTCAAATCTACAGTAGCTGGTGAGACCTAAAACAGTTCCTAAAGCGTTCATACAAAGGCGTCGTGTCGTCTAGGCACGCTTGACGCCCGACCAAATAAACCTTGGCACGATTTTGCTTCTTTATTTTAAAGTTTATCTCGCGAGATAACGTAGTTATAGTCGATACGATAGAAAACATTGAGAGCGTATAATCATTTCATTATTTTCCCAAAACACCTCATTTTGATATTGGAACAAAAACAAAGTCCATTCTCTTTTACAATAATATATTGTTATTAAATGTAATAATTATATACGGAAACGATGCGCGATAAACCACAGAAATTATCTGTGGTAGATATGACAACTGTGACACAACAAATATTTTTTACAAGACTTGTTTTTCATTTTTATTATTCGTTTATCTCTTTTATTATGTGATGGTCAAATTTAGGTATGAAATAAATAGTGTGGAAATTATTGTGGATTCGTTAAAAGTTATCAATTTATCATTTTATTTGTTCAATAGTTGTTTCAAATCCATCAAAAAGGATTAACAGTTTCTGTAAAAAGATGATTTAATTTTATGAATTTACAAACACGCTATCGATCGATCAATAGTCGATCCAGCAGTACCTAGGCCGACGAACAGGTCTCCGAGCGCTAGGCTGGATCTTCACCGCCCGATCATGGCCTCAAGGTGCTCCAGCCAACGTAATCGAAGGGCCTTGTATTCGCCTATAAAGGGCTGGGCTACCAACTCCAGAGTAGAGGAGGGCCGCAGCTGAAAGCCAGAAATTGGCGAAGGTGGAAGGGACCAGGGGCGCTGGAAGAGTCTCATTTCGGAGTAAACGAAAATTTATAAACAATTGTTTAATGTACTTAAATTATAAATAATTAATCCGCTAATTATATAAATAATAAATAAAACTACCAGGCTTACATAAACTCAAAGCGGTCGTAAAAGGAGGTCGAGTGAAAGTAACGCGTCACTTTTTTAACGGAACGTGTATTTGCAATGAAACGTACTATTTAGCTCATAAATCCATTCCCAATGCAACTTACGAATTACGAAATTCACTAATGCAGTAATGTCTACACCGTTTGATATTATGGCAGAATAGGAGACATACAATTTTACATTACCTCAATCTCCTTCTCTGTATCATCTTCGCAATTTCGAAATACCTTCGTACACTCACCTGAAACAAAAGAAAAATACTTAATATACATGCCTTTTGGGTCGTGATTTTACTCAAATCAAACCTTAAAAGGGTCCCAGTTCAGTGACCTTACACCATGTCTAGACTTTAATGCCTAGTGTCAATTACAGGAAGAAGGGATGATGAGGGTACTTAATTATTTAAAACTTTGTTTTCACATCTCATATATACCAAACCAGTTCCACGAGACATTACAAATGAACGTTTGAACTAGTTTTACCGTAAAACTTATGTGATTACCGGAAAATCAGTTTACCGATATTCAATAATTTTGTTCTTAAGTTTGGAATTTTATAATAGAAGGCAAGGGGATCAATTACCCCGAATTCTTAATCAAATAAGTAAATTATTTGACCCAATACATTTGTGTTAACAATATATGCAATATGATAACAAGCTCAAAATAGAATTTAAAAAAATAAAACCTTTAATCGAAAATCGTAAAATCCGTTAAGTTAACGGTAAACGGTGTAACGACTAACGAATAACGAATTTCATCCGTGTAAACCCTGAAACCCTTTGTCGTCTGTACGTTGACCTAGGTCGGGTCTAGACTAAGTCTCGCCTATGCTCTCACTTTTCCCCTATACAAATATAAAGGAATTGAATTTAAATTGATTCCTTTATAATTGAGGGGTTGTTTATTTAGATCCCATCTTAAGTCATTTAAACAAGCTAAAACGGATGATAAATTAAGAGAAATTAATTCCCTCTAAAGTGTGACAAAGAGCTTTAGCGTATGACTCTCATCCCTGAGGTCGTAGGTTCGATCCCCGACTGTGCACCAATGGACTTTATTTCTGTGCGCATTAACACTCTCTCGAACAGTGAAATAAATCATCGTGAGGAAACCAGGGGGCTGATCACCTACTTGCCTATTAGATTGACAAATGATCATGAAACAGATACAGAAATCTGAGGCCGAGATCTAAAAAGGTTGTAGCGCCACTGATTTATTTTATTTTACTCAATACTAAACATATCAAAAACATAAAACTCTAATCTCATATAATCATATCGATATATGTACTTACTTCGACCAAACAAACAAAACATCACTTTATCATTATCTTTATACTATTAAAAATCAATCATATATATATATATATATATTTAAGGCACTTCATACATAAGTATTAAAATAGAACATATTAGAGCACACTTTTGCCTTAAAGAATTTTCTTTTTCGTGAATGTTGCTTGGAAGAATTCTAGAAATAAATCAACAAACAACTGATTCCAACAATTTTATAGGTCATACAGATTTGAAAACCTTAAAAAATGCTTTAATTAAAGCTTTAATGAATAATTAATTGATGAAAAGACCTGGGAAACGCGAAATTATCTCCATTCCATAAAAAATGGGTCGCTAAGTTTAAGTTTAATATTAATGAAATATCTAACTTTTAGCATAAAAGGTAATTGTTTATTATTAGTCAAAGTAAGTCCAGTTAGGTTTTAATTAAACCAATTCAAATGGAATATCGTAAAATCTATTTTAATACACGAATCCGAATTTTGAAACAGCACGTCTTCACCCCGTGACGCGCCACACACGACTGATCAAAACAAAGATCAGCTGTTCCCGTGAGTCTAGACAGGGGTTGCTGCCCCTGCAATGGGATCCGATGAATCTCAGGTGCACTTTCCACTGTGTACACGTATCTGCACTAATATTATGAATATGTATAATCATAGTACTGACAGGGAAATGGGACTGTCTGCGAAATATATTCAGTTCCATAGCAATGCAGTTCTCTGTGGTTGTCGGACTGGATTTAAGGAAACATTATCAAATCAAAATCATTTATTTATATAGGTAACACAATGTACACTTATGATGATTGAGCAGAGATTCTCTCATTAAAACCAGCCTTCTGTGCCTGACACGTCAACTTTGACTCTATCTCGTGCTGATTTTCCTACCGTGTAAGCATTACGAACATTCTATTGGTATTTGACAGGAACTAGGGCTAAGAGTGGCGGCTTAAGAGGGCGCCCCAAAGCTGCTAGGATTTTCTACTTAATTATTTACACTAAGATGTTATAACCTATATAAGATGTATATTATATTATATATTATAACCTTATATTATTCTGCCTGAGATCGTATGTAATATATACGAATCAATTATTATGAATCAGCGATGATATATAAAGTGCATGCTATCTTACAACAAACATAATCTTTACATAACATTATTATAATATATACGTATATTACTTTGTGGCACCGTAACTTATCTGAGATAAGTTTTTTTATAGAACGGAGAAAACGGGCAGGAGGTTCAAATGATGTTAAATGATACCGGCATTTTAAGAATTGGTACGCTCTTTGCTTGATGAATCTTAAATGGAATTATTGATTACTGCCTGAAAGATTTAATACATAATAACACAAATTATGACATTATGGACTCGTGCGCGTGACTAACTATTTTAATAGTACATAACCACACCAAATTGTTTGCAAAGTTCAGTAGGTACTCATTAATAACAAAAACAAACATATGTATTCTCTGTTTTATATGTTTTATGTTAACAATTATTCTACATGTAGATTTCCCTCAAATAAATAAATGATTTTACACTTTCAATTGAAATAATACAATCGTACTTGAGCATGCATATATGCGTGTGCTGTATCCTCAAGGGTACCCGAGAACTGTTATGATTCATGAGCGGACATCATTAATAAATATACAACAGATGGAAACACGTGTAGAAATCCTCTTGAACTATGGTAAACAGAAACTATGGGTAATTTATCCGATGGACCATTAAAATTGAATATCCAGTGCACAGCCCAGCGAGCCAGGGATAGCCAGGCTCCTTTCCGACGACATGAACACTTCGGTGGTGTCGTTGAGGATCTCTTACGAATTGTGAGTTGGTCCAAGCTTACTTTTCTTGCCACATCTTCAGCGCATTTTTTTTTAATTAGGAGGCTCGTATGATGTTAAGTGATACCGCCGCCCATGGATGGCTCTCAAGTGCGATGCCAGACTTTTGAGAATTGGTACGCTTTTTTCTTGAACCCAAAGTTAAAATAAGAATTGGTTCGGAAGTACTTCAGTCAATTGTGGTCTGTGGTACGACGGACGTAGAGGTGATAGGGTGGAATTTCGTATGGAACTCGATGTCCGATGACGAAACTCAGCTGAAGGTATAAATCGGAACAACTCTGAACACTCTCCACAAAGGAGTCAAGCCATCATTGATCATACAGTCTTTTTGGCTACCTTTTTACAGTTGACCAAAAATTACATCTATTTATATCGGCTTACGGCGTTAAAGCTTTGCTGAGCTTAAAAAGAATAGAGTCGGATGTCTCTGGGCGATATGGTAAAACAGCTCAATTATGCCGTCGACTGAGCCCTTGCGTCAAGGGTTTAAGACTGTTTTAATAATTCTCAGGGGCTGAAGAATAATAGAAATAAATCTGAATTGGTGGTGTTTAGGTATGGTCCGGAGAACAAACCGAAGAGCAACATACTGGCGCAAAAGTTTAGGAGATGCAACCTTCTATTTAAAACATATTTAATATTACATATAAAAGTTATAAGTTACACCAAACTTGGCAAAACGTTTTAGTAGCGTTATCGCAAAAAAATCAAATTTCTTTGACAGGGTGAGACGCTCCAAGATTCAATACTCGAGGCTGTGTAGCAGTCCTATATTTGGACAACTCAACCCGAATTGTGATAAAAATCGCCATGTGACGTATTATAATTTTAATTTATAATTTATGTGACTAATTAAAGATATTATTATTTTTAAAATTTTAAAACATTTAAAGGTTAGGTTAGGTTAGGGAAATATTTTTAATATTTCCCGGAACATAATAATTTTCTATTATTATGTTCCGGGAAATATTGGCACAAAACTGCAACCGTGACTCATTGTGTCTGTTCACCACAACGTTTAGACAACAGACATTTATTTTTGTTTAAAGTCAGTGACCTGATTCGAACGAACTTTTAGTAGAAAAATTTGGTAAGCATTCTATATTTATAAGGGCACTTTAAACCAGCATCAAATCCTACTAATATTATAAACACGAAAGCTTGTAAGTATGGATGGATGTTTGTTACTCTTTAACGTAAAAAATACTGATTGGATTGTAATGAAACTATACAATAATATAGCTTATACATCAGAATAACATATAGGCTACAACTTATAAAGATATTGTATGAATTATGCAAAATATCAAGTAAGTAGGAAAAGATCTACCATCTGCGAGCTATTCTGGCGTGACAAAACCACTAGAGTATGTATATGTATGTAATGTATGTTGGAAATGTTTATCTTAAATAGTCAATATGTTAATTAGTTTTTTTTCCTACGCCACGCTAATATAAGCTACTCGAAATACTAATCCTGCGAAGACGAAGTCGCGGACACCAGCTAGTACTATAATAATCAGGGTTGGCATATTTCAACCACGTTTTAAATCACACTTGAGTTGAGACTTCTATAAGGTGTTATCAGTCAGAATTATTATGTAATGAAATGAAACAAATAGAAAGGCAGAAATTTTATGAAATTCATAAGTAATCTCCACTGGTAAAATCCCATTTCTTAATAACTAATCGAAATCAATGGAAAAGTGGTTATTCTCCTTATTTAAATATAAAAATGGGGTTCCCCCAATTTATAGAATGGAATTCGTAGTTTATATGAAAGTCATAACATATTCGCAACGACGCACCTAACGACGCGACGAAGCAACATAAAATTGTTTGGATAGTTTTTTGTAAATATTAAATATACTATGGCGAATTTGATCTCGTCTAGAAATTAAGAATTTTTATCGAATTAATTGGAAATAATGGTGAACTAAAATGAACTTGATTAAAATGTTAGTGTTTGTTTTATAAAAAAATCAACCTTGCGTGTAGTATTATGGCAATATTTAAGTTACTAAATTGTGAAGTTAATGACAACATAATTCATGAACATGTCACTATATGTATTATGTTATATATATTATTAAATTATATACACCAATGGCGATACAACCTTTAAAAGGCGATTAACCTTCCCCATGCCGCAGTGCTGTTAATTGATAATCAAAAATATGAATTACTTATTTGATATTTCTGATAAAATTACATACAAGTTACAACAACCAACTTAATATACTTAACTAGAGAGCATCTTAGCAGAAAGTATCCACTAAGTTTCTCTCTTCCAAAAATATGTCTGTTTAACATGATCATTTTTCTACCCTATAATAATAAACCAGAGGTTACATATATCCAAGATTGTATTTTAATAGCGCGTTTTAAGCTCCTACTAGCGCCACCTTGTGATACGTTGTGTTAAACAACTTATATAAAATAAACGTGTTTCTAAATAAGTAAGAATAGTAGTATAAAAATCTTTTCTTTTTTAACTCTAAGTTGAATAATGACTGCTAAACGTAGTTTTAAACCTTACCATCTCGTTTCAATATGAACATGTACTGTGATTATTTAATTTACTAAACAAATGTAATGTCAAAATTATTTAAATCACCAAAACTAAATTCGCAATTAACAACACAAATTAACGATAAAAAACAATTGATTCGTATCCTAGGTCCGGTTAGGGTAAACGACCTTTACGTTTTAAGGTCAAATACCTGCACAAAACATTTGAACGCTTTTTGCGTGAATCTTTCTTTTGCTAACTGTAGCTTTTGAACCATTTTAAGCTAAAAAACTCGCTCATAGAATGTCAAACTTAGGAAGCTGATGTTTAAACTTACAAGCGTCAAAGATGTATAGGATAACATTATATGTTTATTTATAAAAGCTTTCCAACGCTCTGCACACTAATACATTGGTACTTGAAAAATTGAATATGATGTTTAATATGACAAGCACTTATAGGCAAACTTAAAAAACACAAAGTTAAATTATAAAAACTGAACTAAAATCGATATCTAAGTATGAGGTCTGCAACTATGGCTATCCAGACCTGCTAAATTATCAGAATGCTCAATCTGGATATTGGTGAGTTTTGGCCAACTCAAAACCACATGTTACTAATGAAGGTTTCAAAAATATTTGATTATATACTTGACTATCAATCAATAAAAAAATAAAAGAAGTCTCAATATCTGCTAATATACAATGAAACATAATATATATGTAATGGTCTACTCGGTAGAAAAAACAAATAGGCCATAATGTCAAAGAAGAATGTTCAAAGACTATAATATGTTTAACTAATAATTAAATTCCATGGTTATAAAGTAGAACATTAAGGAATTAAGGGGGTTACCAAAGAGGATGTGAGGAAATATTTGAAGAAGCGGGAAGACAATTTAGTCTTTTCTTTCAAATTCAAATTCAAATTCAAAAATCATTTATTCACTTTAAAATATTAAGTATAAATTGTCGTTTGTTTAAGGTTTAATTACAGTTTTCTTTTTTGGTTCTATACTTATGTTTTCTGTTTCATATATTTTATTTATCAATGTAATCTGTTTTGGCTTTGTATATTGTCTGTTTTGTTTTATAATATGGATATGTGTTAGCTGCAAGATTACTAATAAATAAATAAAAAGGTGGCAACAATGAGTTACCACCAGGTAGTAATAATAATTTACCACCAAGCACACTCTTAAAGAAAAATTTTTTTTTCAAAACCCATATGAATGATACCAATATAGATGGCGCTGAAATCAATACTTTAAACCAATACAGTAACAGTAAACCGATGCATGCATTGTACAGTTAAAAAGAGAACGTTTAAAAAACACCACGAGGTTACAGACCTCTTCGTATTGCAAGTAAAATCGTAGTGATGTATTTTATCGATAGATTGTAGAACCCGCTATACTATTGTTTATTGCTCCTTATAATTGAGAACCATTTTCAAATGTAAATAACAAATAACAAAGTCTGTTATAAACAATAGAATATGTTGTAAGTAGTAACTATCATTGTCAAGTGTATAGCTAATGCATACAGTGTCAACTTAATAATGGACAATAACAATTAATTGTCTTACGAAATCTTTGCGAAACCAATTGTATATTAAAATGTGTTTTTTGTCTGTTCTAATCCCGATCTAGAAACTAAAAAATTTTCGCTCAAGATAAACGCCATATTTACACGATAAATTTAAACTGCAATTAAAAAAAGGGGGCAAAATAAAAATAAAGGGCAGGAGGCTCGTCTGATGTTAAGTAATACCGCCGCCCATGGACACTTAATAGCGGAAGGCTCGCAAGTGCGTTGCCAGCCTGACTGCGATGCCAAATTACCGATTGCCGATGCCAAATTTGATTTGAAACTTCAAGCGTAGTATACAAACATATATCTAGACATCGGAAACATTATTTTCATCTTAATTTTCACCCCTTTACATTAGGGGACCAAGAAGCGTATTTAACGAGTCTACATCAAACTTAAGTAGCACTTAAGCGTGGTTTAAAAGAGGGATAATTATAAAAAAACAACCCTTAAAAAAACTATGATTTTTTTATTTGAAATTTGTTGAGTAATGTCAAAAACATTACGGTATCTATTTTATATAGATATATATAAAGTCGTTTCGTGTAGATATAAGCATATAGGTACATATTACTTCGAACAAAAAGTAGTCTATATAAAAGTTTAGGTGCGACAATTGCATACAATTCACTTATGTAACTTTGAACTTTAATTTTCCTAATTCGCAGTTGAAAGGAAAACTTTCCACACCATTTTATTTATCGCAATTTCCATTAAATAATCGTACTAATCGGAGTTCTTAGTTATTAAGTAAAAACTTTTACAGATAAGTGGTTATATTGGCGTTGTTAACATTTAATTACGCGTCGATAAATTTAAAAAAAAAATCTTTTTTACGTCTGGGTCCGATATAAATTATGAAAAATAGACCGTGAGTGAAATGTCGTCATCTCCATACAAAGCTCAACCCATCCCACGGAAAACGTCACTTAGCAAAAGTCAACGGGCCCTGTATTTACGAGATATACAAAACAACTACGCATTAAGCGTATGGTTTAAAAACCCCGAGGTTGTAGACCTTTCGAAGGGTTAACTAGAGATGTCTCTTTATCGATAATTGTAATTATTCGCCGGATTCTATAAACAGCTTCAACCAGAACTTTTTTGCCATATCAAGTATAATAAAAAATAGGGGTTGATCGTAGAGGGGTGTCAATTAAGGGTTGTATGTATTTTTGTATGCTGTATCATAAAAAATTTAAACAAATAAAATTTCTAAAAAATAAAACCGTTTTTTGTGGGTGGACACCCCTTATCACTTAAGGGTTTCAGTAAGTGCCGGCTAGTGCCGATTCTCAGACTTGCTGAATATGCATAAAAAATTCATAAGAATCGGTCGAGCCGTTTTGAAGGAGTATGGGAACGAACATTGTGACATGAGAATTTTATATATTATTATATTACTTCCTGGTTGCAAGATGAAAATTACATATTTTTATACAAAATTTATATAATTTCTGGCTATAGCATAACATTTAATAAATAAACACGCTTTTAATAATCTTTTAATGTCAGGGCCATGGTACGCAGTGTGTCTTTTCTTTGTTTCAACTTTGAATAATATTACAGCTTCCTGTATGTACAATTTACAATTTAAATAAATGTTATACTTTTCAATATTTAGTTTACTGTTTTTTTTACATATAATAAAATAAGAGGCAAACGCGAGGCAAGACTACGGGACGCCCAAAAAGCCCAGTCATACACCCTTTGAGGGAGGAGTATACTCTTAAACAATTGTTGGTCATATCTCTCTCTCTCTCCACCGGGAGAGAGAATTAATTAATGTCTCTTCGTAAAAGGCCTTAATTTTGCATGCATGTGCAGCGGATATATAAATATCTAGATTGTAATGTTTAACTGGCTACGACAGGTAGAGTCGCTCAACTGTAGACTTAAATATGCTTCCATCATTTACAGCACAATGTATAGTCCAATCAATAAAGGCCAGTTACAAAGAACAGCGCCTGAGGTCACAGAACTCTTTAAAGGGCCACGACACGGGCTAAAATTGGAACAGGACGATTAATAATTCAACATCGATTGTATGCCCACTTTGCGATAACTGGATCGCTGAAGGCGATTACATTATATCAGTCTGATATAATGTAAGCCCCCTTATAACGCGGAAGGAAATCACGTTGTAGGAGCATTCTCGTAAAACAGTCTTTTTGAACAATTCAAAAACTACGAACACGAAAAGTTAATTTAGTTTAATTTTATAACACAATTGAATGTGACACATACTACAGAAATAAAACTTGAGAAACGTGCGCGTTATAGGGGGAAATACGGCATCATATGGGACACGGGAATCGCGTTATACGGGGAATTACTGTATGTATATATATACTACCAGCTTCAGTACGATGACGTAAGAAAAATGCTAAAAGAAAAATCCATTCTCTTCACATTTGTATAGTTATAAAAATGGCGGCCATGACGCTATAGATAATATTATTATGACACAAACAAAGCCCGTGTCCACGTGTGGGCAATGGCGTGACTCAATTGAACTCGTTAGGCCCTTTGTATAACTGGGTGAATGATTCAATTGTTTTCCTTCCTTATGTCAAACCGTAAAATATATCAACGCAAAGGAAGCTGATCTGCTCCATGATCCCCAATGGAGAAAATAAGTCCAAAAAAGAATAAATGGCCCTACAACCGTTTTAGGTCTGGGCCTCAGATTTCTGAATCTGTCTCATGATAATTTGTCAATCTAATAAGCAAATAGGTGATCAGCCTCTTGTGCCTGACACACGCCGTAGACTTTTGGGTCAAAGGCAAGCCGGTTTCCTCACGATATTTTCTTTTACCATTTAGCGTATGTTAAATGTACGTAGAAAGAAAGTCCATTGGTGCACAGCCGGAGATTAAGTCTCAGACCTACGACCTCAGGGATGAGAGTCGCACACTAAAGCCTAAACTCGCTCACCAATGTCCAAAACGATGATCGACTTTAATTTGCATTAATTGTTGCCTTGTAATTCTTGGCCTAATTTCACCATTTAACCACCCCTGTCTCACGACACCGCTCATGATTCATCAATTATCACTAACGGCATTTTAAATATTTCAATTTTAACGATAACCCTGAGACCAGACAAAAAACCGCGTGACCTACGATCTAGATCTAATTATAGGTCATTGTCATCTGACCCATTGAAATTCAACATTTGATAAAATTTTGTTAACTATAAACTATTTTAATATCAATAGTATGTTCCAGGTGAGGTCTATGTACTATGATAAACTCATTGATAATTATAGAGTTTAATCAACTTTTCCCTATATAATATTTACTACATAGGGAGTTTCTTTAAATTAAATTCTTTCACACACATTTAATTCACACACCCTTACACATATTTACACACCCACAACCATTCATGCTTTAGTTTTATTTTGTTTATTACTTTAGTTTAGTGACTTTAGTGACATAGTATATGTCTTTGAATATTTTCTGTCATCGACGAACGGCTGGTTACCTGTTACCACAGGACTTCTAGAGTTCTATTATAGGCACCAGCCTCTCACAAAGATAGTCAACACCTGCAGCATGTTAACCCAAAAAATGCAATATTGTGAAGAGGTAAATAAAATGTATTTAAAATGATTTACGGATAAAAATTTAAAAACACTAAAAAAATCCAAGTTTTTTTTGTTTTAATAACACATATACGTACAACTGAATGACCGTGAACGGACGAACATTTAAAAAAGTTGTTCGTTTTTAGTCACATTTATAGAAAGTAGGGACCAAGGTTCGATATCCGGAAGAACTTAAGACAGCAATAGACGGATTGTGGGCAATCACTGCAACACACACAGTAAATGGTAGACACTGCAGTAACAATAGCGAAATTCTATATATATATTTCCATTGCGTGTTATATTCGCATGAGCGTTAACTCCCGCTAGGCAATTAATAAATTAATGTTAAATACATCCTTCTGACGAAATAGGAAGCAAACAGTACTAGGCCAAGGCCTGAATCATTACTTAAAGTAGTAGTAGTTTCTAGCTCTATATGTGAAAGGAAAACTACAACGCAACATTAGAGTAAGTCTGTCTGTCTGAGATGTGATAGAATTGCACCGGCTGTCTTGAAATGCTGAAATTATTTACCAAAAATACAATAACTAATCACATAGTTAATGGAGATAATGAGACGGACATAAAACTTTTTAATGTATTTTAACCAACAGCTACGGTAAATGTAGGCGTTGTAACTTGTGACTTTGTTATCACAATATTGCATTTTATTACCACTTTAAAACAAAAAAAATAATGAATTTGTATGTATATAAGAGAGAGAATAATCTAAAAATAAATTTCAATAAAATTTGAAATTTTTATAAATAATTATAACTTTATAATAGTTATTCTAGTCTATGTTTTAATTTTGTTATTATTATTATATGAACTCATTAACTGTTAATTTTGCCCATGTGCATTGTATATGACATAATATATGTACCTATGTAAAAATCTTTTGTGCTGTGCATTATTTGAAGAGGCTTATTTTATATTGAATAAAATAACAGATTTGACAGATTAAATAGGTCACTAGATCAATACAATGTAGGTGGACTTGAGATAACATTGTTGTAATCAATCAGATAGGATCAAAATTCAATTTTGTATTTTAGTCCACTACTAAATTTGATAAAAATTATTTGATTTTTTTCCCTTAAACATGACCATATGGTATACTTTTATATTTAATATTTAAAAGTCTGTGTGTTTACTCTCTTAATATTGTGTGAAAAAGAAACGTTTTCAAAAATATATTTAAAGCTTCCTAAAATCACTACGTGTTAACTGCGCATTGTTTTTATCCCATCTGCAAATCATTGGGTAAATGGTCATTACAAAGGTCGATGATTTACAAAAACCGGATTAAAAAAAACTATCGACACACGCCGTCCCTATTTACAACTTAAGCCAGCCAAGGTATATACATAACACTAGTTCACTCTTAACTTGAAAGAAATAAGAGCGTTTATCGTCAAAGAGTGCTAATAAAATAAAACAGCTGTTTTACCTGTTAGTGCCGTTAGGGATACCTGCCAAGTTATAAAAAAACCTGTCCACACCAGCTGATTTTGTATTAAAACTAATAAATAAATACCACGAAACTAACTTATCTATAGAATTCAGACTCGGTCGGATTATACGCTAAATTAACTTTCCACGGAAATCAACTAACAGAGCATTGTGCTAACAATACGGAAAAACGAATGATACGTGGTAGGGAAATCTAGGCATATGTTGTAATGCCTCCTGCATTACAGTAAAATAAAACAAAGACTCACCTTTTTTGAAGCAAGCTATAACATCTAACCCCACACGGAACACCTACGCTATAATATAACACTTCGAAAGTCGTGTTTTATTCTCTTCAAATACATTATGCACAGTTAACAAAATGTCGGGACGCGTAAACGCAGTCCAAATCTTAATTCAAGGTATTATAAACCGTTTCAAAATAAGCGAGCGACCGATCAACGCTCGCCTCAACCATGAACTAAAAAATGTCAGCTGTGGTAAGTTCGTTCTGATTGGTAAATCGATTGAAAATCTCACAAATGAAATAAACTTTTCATCTATCTCCGTTGCACATTAGCCCTCTCTTTCTGACACTTTGTGGAAATTACTGTTTTACTAAGCATTTATACCTCGTAATACATTTTAAACTATGTATGTTAATTTTTTAATTTTTATAAATCATCCTAACAATCGTTACATCGCATTAAGCGTTCAAATCTTTTGTTTGAAATCATATGGAAAGCCCAAGGAAATGTCATCGAATGAGCCATGCTTATTGACAACCATAACATTGGTTTTGATTGGTCCTTAGACAGCTGTTTTTGACGTTTGCTATTCTATTTTTTACCATTTCTTTAGCCGCTACTAGATGGCGTACTACCTTTATAATCAACAACAAAACAAGACAAAATTATAATATTTTTTTAAACCTATAATTTATTAAAAATGTTTTTTAGTTTTTCGTTATATTTTCTCACAAAAATTCTCTAAAGTTTCGCTTAAAAAGAATGGCGTTTGTATCTACTTGTTGAATATTTGTTCAGATATTCATATGACTAAATGGGAAGTGTGACCATGGCAACGATGTTGTTAAGCATGTTATTTAAAGATGTAAAATATGAACAACTGTGAATTGATAGACCGTTCTTTTAGTAAGATTAAATGACGAAACGAAGTATTTATTGTAGCTTAACGATTAGCGTTAATATCCGTAATAACTTAACTAAGTGTTAAATCTAAAAATTGACATGCTGGAATCAGATGACTTATTAGCCAGAGAAAATGAATTCAAAAAACTTAATAAACAACTGGAAAAGAAAACAGAAATACTAATGAAAGAAATCGAACAAGTTATGGTGAGATAACAAACATTGTTTATTTAAAAACTAAGAATAAATCCAACCTTTGAAACATTGACTTAGTATATTATATACAACACGTAAATTCGTATTATCTTTTAATATTCATTGCAGTTTTATATTTATTATTGTGTATATGAAAAGTCATGACAAAATAACATTTACTCCAAGTGTTCAGAATTAATTTGGAAAAATATTTATGTGGTTTCCTGAGATAAATAGAGTGAGTCTTTGTTTATAGTAGATGATTTACACAAATATTACACATCTTTGTTTAATTCAAATAGCAATCAACTTCTTTTTATGTCCATATCTATAAATCTTCACATCTAATTTGTCCAGATTATTTTAATATCCATTTTAGGTTCAATTTTATTACTTGAACATTATATTTCTTGTGTTGCAAGTATATTAAAGTTGTAAAATTCTCTGGTCCACAGCAAAGACAGGACATATTTTCAGAATTTACAGGTCCCTTATCAAGTCCTATAAACCACCGTAGTAAAAGGCACTATTGTGATACGCCAAGCATTAAAACATCTGCCAAAATCTGTGGAACAACAAAAACTACTGAAAGTGGGACACCCAAAAATATCAACAGTAAAAAGATTGATATTAGAAATGTTGATAATACAGATATAGAAATAAAAAAATGTGTAACAAATGTTTGTGAATGGTGCAATTTAAGTACTAAGAAGAATAATGATTTGGAATTTTTGTATGCTTTTGTCTCAGTTAATGTTAAGGATAATGTTTTACCACAGTCATTTTTAAAGGGTATGTATATCATTGTGTTGTTAGACTTTCATTCATAGTTTAAAAATATACTACATGTAGAGTTCATTTGGCCCTTTCTATTAATAAGATTCACATTGAATAATCAATGAACAGATGTCAGATTCAAAAACTTTGATTGTATTGCCAATTAAAACTAAACACTATATTATGAAACTAATCTGCATATTTATAACAACTAATAATATCACAAATTCTATTTTTTAATTTTATATTTCAGGTGGTGTGAATATTGAAAATGTATGCAAGTTTCTATCAGCCAAATTGAAATTAATGCAAGAACAAATTGACAAATTGCAAGCAAATATAGATAAAATGGTAAGATTTTCTAGCAAAAATGGTCCTCCATTGTTAAGTGTTTGCAGGCTTTTCTAATGTTTAATTAGTGCACAATAAACTCTAAGAAAATAAATCACATATTTAAACATATTATCTTGCTTATAAAGCATACTAAAATGAGACATACACTGTTATGTATGTACTATGTTAATTTCAATTGATACTTTTTATTTCTCTGAAATTCTAGGTCTTATATTTTTATTATACCTTATATTATGCTTTATATAGAAGGTACAATATACAAACGGGCCGGCGCACGTGATGTTACGTAATACCGCAATCCATGGACACCGATAAGAGTACCAGTAAGAGGAGTTTTTTAATGAGATTAGGAGGAGTAGCGACAAAGGGTGTTTTTTAGCCCAAAAATACCTCAATCCTGTGTCTTCCAGATGTGGACTAGATTATCTTATTTAACCCCAAGAAGACCCCAGTCCGAGACTCCAGGTAGCACAGTTTCAACTTCAGACAACTACCCGAGAAATAAACCCAGTGTAAAGAGTTTCCTTAGTTGCTAAGTTGAAACATATCTTTAATATACAGAAGAAATAGTTTCGGGACACAGCCATGTATCCGCAGCGTTCACGAGATTAAGATCGGGGCTGCCCCGTCAATAATGACCTAGCTCCTCTTCCTGACCTAGAAACCTGGAAATTCAGTTGCATAATTTCTCGGGAAGGAAGCTTCGAAACGAGTACTTTGTGCCACAGCCCAATTGAAGGCACCTTCTTTGTTGAATCAATTGTCTCTGCCTATCTATTAGTATAAGATCCCGCTATACAACGACCTTCACCGAGATGCTTATTTAATGAAACTTATTTTATATTTAATTTAATATGTCAATAAATATAATCCATATGGGTTGCCTAGCAAATTTCAGTCCAGAGTTTGTTTAATTAATATTTAAAAAAAAAAGTTCTTTATAATTTGCACGTAGTAAATTTTTTGAACTTTTTTCAATCAATATTTTTAATCAGGGTAGTATTATATATGTATCACTATAACCTTCTTTTATACTAAAGATGTATATATACTTTAGTGTCACTTAAAAATATACACATAAATAATTAATTGATTAAAAACAACCTAACGTTTGCATATACTATGGGCTTCATACTTTCGATTGGTATAGAATTTATCTAATAATCATACCGGTGAAATGTTTAAAAAAATATTTTTTTTTAATATTAATTAAAATACTCTGGACTGAAATTTGCTAGGCAACCCATATGGATTATATTTATTGACATATTAAATTAAATATAAAATAAGTTTCATTAAATAAGCATCTCGGTGAAGGTCGTTGTATAGCGGGATCTTAGACCATATGTGTAAGATAAACGAGATTATCACCAGCTAAGTGACCACATTCACAGAAGTACTGTCAATCGCTAATCAGCTGGTGGCCCTCTAGGTATCTCGAGAGCTGCTTAATAATATTGTGGTTAATAAGGGTCTTATGATTTTGGAGAACAAGAATGTTATAGCTATTGGGCGACAGGTGGACAAATCAGAGCGATCACCGTTTTCAGGGCGCCTTGAATAACACATCAGATTTTTTTTTATAGAACGGGGCAAACGGGCAGGTTGGCTCACCTGGTGTTAAGTGATTGACAGCCCATGGACACTCAATGACTGAGGGCTCGCGATTGCGTTGCCGCCCTTTTTAAAATACAGACGATTAAGTCTGTTTTACTAGGTTTAACTGTAAAACCACAGAGTATAATTATGTTTTAGATGTTGTTATATATAAAAAAAATTGAATTTTTTCTCAGGGTAAACAATGTGCGAGCCACATGACCCAACTGGCTGGATTGGAGAGTGAAAGACTGACTTTGGTGAATAAGGCGAATCATTTGAGATCGGAAAATGCTGATCTCAAAGCAAAGTATGCTGCCTCCAATAATAGAATTAATGTAAGTTATCAATTACATACGAGGGCAGAGTTGGCCTAGTGGCTTCAGCCTGCGACTCTCATCTCTGAGGTCGTAGGTTCGATTCCCGATTGTCTTAGACCCAAAAGGTCGACGGCGAGTGTCAGGCACAGGAGGCTGATCACCTACTTGGCTATTAGATTTATCATGACAAATTTAGACAAATGTTCATGAAACAGATACAGAAATCTGAGCCCCAGATCTCAAAAGATTGTAGCGCTGTTGATTTTTTTATAATTTACATATTCTATTTTAAAAACTAAAATAATTGTTTAATCTTTTTACTATTAAATTTTGTGTATCAGTTCGAACAGGCCTACGGCTTAATGTTGTTAGCTTTTAATATTTATTAAATTAAATTAAATTCTAAACATTTTTATGAAACATATTCTTAAGAATCTTGCTACAAGTGCGCATGTGCAATAGTTACTCATTTGACTCGTTCGGTTGTTTACGAATTGACTCGAATAACGGCCCGAATTGGGATGGTCGGGTCGGAGTAGGGAATAGATTATAAAAGAGGTTCTATTCTATTATTCAAGTTTGAAGTTATAGAGTTTACGTAAAATCTAGATCAACTAGCCCTTACAATACACACTAATTGTCTAACGTATCTTAATCAGACAAACAAAAATTTAATTCTTTTACACACTGTTGAGGATGTATATTATTTTCTTAGGTATTCTTTGTCTGGCATATTAAATATATTTCAGGAAAAGGACCGCCTGTACAAGGAACAGCGAAGTCTAGCGGACAAACTGACGAACGAGGCTAAAAGCTTGCGATATAAGAACGCGAATGTCGAAGCGCGTTGTGCTGCTCACGAAGAAACGATTGCGACGCTCAAACAACAACTCGAAGCCTCCAAAATGGCTGAAAAAGTAAGAAATACGCTTTCAGAATAGCATGTTTTTATCTAAATCGAAGTCAGAAAATATATCCTCATTTAGATTAATACTGTACATTTATAAACGTTTCCCTCTATATTTACATTTCCTGTCGGTTTTTTTTGTCCTTCTCCTCAAGACAAGGAAACATTACAATAATATCCACTTTATCGTATTCAACGAAGAGCTATTCGAATCGTTCACGACCAATCCCTTTCCGAGCGGCTTGATCCCTTGGCGTTGCGTAGAGATGTAGGGTCACTCTGCATCTTCTACCGGATTAACCATGGAGAGTGTTCAGTGGAGTTGTTCGGATTAATACCTGCAGCTGAGTTTCATCATCGGACGTCGAGGCAGAATACGAAATTCCACCTCGACGTCCGTCGTTCCACAACTGAGCGTTTTTTAAGGCAGTTTTTGCCACCACCACTATGTGGAACCAGCTGCCCACTGAAGTATTTCCGAACCAATTCGACTTAGGGTCCTTCAAGAAAAGAGCGTACCAATTCTTAAAAGGCCGGCAACGCACTCGCGATGAGAGTATCCATGGGCGGTATTATCACTTAACATCAGGTGCACCCTGCCCGTTTGCCCCGTTCTATTAAAAAAATACTTTATTCTAATTAAGGAAATATACTATAACGAAAGTAACTTACAAAAAAAATATTATATTATAGGTTTTAATCGTATAAAAAAATGGTGCGTGTACTTATGTACGCGCGTAAGAAGTTATACTTCTTTGGCTTTCTTTATTTTTTTTTAAATATTAAATAATTAATAATCAATATTAGGCGTTAATAATTTAACAATATTTAATATTTAGTATATTATTCAATTATTAATTAATATTAATAATAATAATTATTATATTATATTATTAATTCAATTTAATAACTAGGTATGTTTCATAACCTTTTAATTAAGTATAAATAGGTCTTTGTGAAAAAGCATTGCTAAATTTCTTTGACAATATAATTAAAACTGCTTTATTTGTTTAATACGCGCACGCTCGGCGCCCATACTGAATTTTGTGTCACGGTGCGCGTGCATCGTAAAATTTCACTCTCATAAATTTTTCATAACGCGCCTAAAGAAGTATAACTTCAAAAACCATTTCATTTGATCATGAAACAAATATTAACAATAAGTTTTAAATCTTTAGGAATTCCGCGACGCGACACGCAACCTCTCTGCGTCGCATCAGAATGCAATCTGCCGTTTGGAAGCGAAAGTGAAATGCCTGACTACCCGCATTGACAAGCAAATGGCTCTCATAGACAATCTGAAGAAGCAGAACGCGTTGCTTGCCACGGAGGGCGCTTTGAAGGCTTTGGAGAGAGATTATTACGATTTCTTAAATTCTGATTTGTAGTTGTATATTCTTTATACGTGAATAAATCTATATTATGTATAATGGTAATAAAAAGGCGTAGTTTGTATGTTTAATAATACTATCGGAAAAGACTGATTCTTTTACTATTTTTATTCCGATCCGATCGCCCAATTTAATTTTTTTTTTCAGTACATAATTGCAATTTTTGCATTTATTTTAATTTTAGCAATAGCATGAGTTAAATTTACGAAGTGGTTGCTGTCGATTGCGAACCTAGTCCATAAGTATATTTAAATAAATATTCCCTTACATTTCCAATGTTTCATTTAAATTAAATAGATTTTACCTATTATGTAGTCTGTTGTATGTATATTATATATAAACAGTTTCGTTATATTTAATTTTTATCCGTTTATTAATAAGTTTAACTGCTACGAGTGTTAGTTTCTTTCTAGTTTTCGGTCTACGCCCTTGATTTGGTAACTTTAATTAATAAATTTTTAGTTTAATTAAAAGCCTTACAATTTTCTAAGTAAATTTACTGTGATTAGATACGATTTTTTGTTAGAAAGCTTGTTTTTCGGCGATGGTTCTTAATAGACCACAAGCCCATGAACAAAAAATACCTGTGAAATGAACCAACGTGAATAACGCTTAGAAGGCTGTTACTATATCAGAAAATAACTCTGAGCACTATGCCGTCATTTCTGAGTGGTACATGTGAGTACGTGAGCGAATGGAAATTCTCAGGTACAAATAAGGAATTTCGACTACTGGGCTTGCGGTATATAAAGGTGTTTTATAAAAATTCAGTCGTTTGCTAAATAGGGGATGAAAGTGATTTATATGCAGTTGAGAGATTTCCAAACATTATCTATGTATGAATATTTCTGTTTATCGCAGAAATTATAGTTTAAGAATATTTGTTAAGAATATTTCGCAACACATATATGTATTTGTTACTAAATATGTTACAATTCTAGGAAAAGGTTGAGGATAAAATTGATATGTGTGTTAGTATATATTTTAGTTACAAAGTGGAGTGACCATACGTTTATTTTTGTAAGCTAAATAATTTTTTGTTAAGAAATCTCTTAATAGAAAAAAGAGTAAAAGCTACCGTTTCAATTATTTGTCTTTCCACCCCACTTCGTGGAACCAGCTGCCCTCCGATGTGTTCTTAAAAGGCCGGCAACGTACTTTTGAGTCCTCTAGTAATGTGATTGTCTATGGGCGACGGTATCACTTAACATCAGGTGAACCTTCTGCTACATAAAAAAAGAGAAAATCTAGAAACCTTTTGCTACGCAGACTTTGATATTTGAACTTCTTTACGGTTTCTGAACACTATAGGAACCATGGATTTATATCGTTAGATATGCCCTTACCGCAGGGAGACCGTGCCGTGTTGTCGCACAGTCGAAGTGAGTCCGGTCGCCAACCTAGGATGCACGAAAGAGAAAGTAGTGTTTGCAACTAATGTAGGAGAAAAAGAGATGACACTAGTTTCGACCGCACCTTCTATACAAATTGCACATTCAAAAACAATGTCACAGTTTTGGGTGTCGGGGCCTATCTAACGATATAAATCCATGATAGGAACCTTAAACATCTAATGATGTTGCAACCTTTATTCTATGATGTCAAGGCTCTGGCAAATCAATATTTAAACCGTGGCCAACATTACATCATCTCATAGAAATGCATAATGACTCACAAGTACGCAAAACCACATAAATTACAGTCACATCTTGCCCTCTTGATAAGGTGACCTTAAATCACTAGAAGCAAATATTACGCGTTGGAAGAAACATCGATTCATTATTTTTCATTGTTATTTATAATGAGGATGCTAGGGTTATTGGTTTTAATCGTGTCAGGGGTGTGTTTAGTGAATTGCACGCATTTGGTGGTCGGAAATGTAGCTGATAGAGTAGTTCTTGCCCATCATGAAGACTTTGAATACAATGCCATGCCGTTCTTCAAGAGGATCAAATATTTCTTTTATTCCTCACCTACCAATAAACCTATAAGGGTGAGTTCTTAACATTTATCTACATGATTACGAAAAGGCGTCAGGGTAAATGGAATGCCAAGTTAATAAAGGTTATTATCTGTTACAAGTTTTATATAAGAATCAGAATTGAACTATACTTCTATACCATAAGTACATATATGATCATAGATGGAAACATTTCGACGGTTCCACTGATAAGTTTTAGACACGTAAATTCAAAATGTACACTTATTAACGTCAACAAATAAATATATATTCATCATTTATCAAGGGCGTAGAACGGAAGAGAAAAACTGGCAATAAACTCTCCGCCACTCTTGTTACGTCACGCAAACATTTGTTATCTGCTGACCGACTTTGTATTTAAATCTAAGATAGCAAAAATTCTCTTCAGGGTATACAAGCATTGGACAACGACCACAGTAAGGCGTCAGTCAACATAACGGCGGGTGGAATTGGCTATCCGTTTGTTAACTTACGAATCAAAAGCGAGAGGGGAAGCAGACTGAGCTACGATATTGGAATTTATGTTAGCCCAGATTTTATTTAACCAATTTGTTACTTTTTTTTAATAAACACATACAAATAGCATTTAGCGATGTTTTATTTATTAGATAAAACTTAAAAAAATATAAGTTTATTTATTAATTATTATTATTACTATGTACTTAGGTTAAGAATATTGTAGATGCTGTATACTTGTGTGTTGGTAATAAATATTTATGTAATTAACATAATTTATTAGGGATGCAATGGGCGGCCTTATTGCTAACAACCGATCTCTTCCAGGCAACCATAGTAAGGAAAAAAATTGGATGGAGTTTACTGCGTTTTAGTTTTCTTTCGTTGCTATTATGTACAGCGCCATCTGGCGGTGATACGGATATTGCATACGAACAGTTTATTTTATTGTACAATGCCCCAATTTATTTACTATTGATTATATGAGCCTTTTTTATTGACTTTTTACGGGCGTATTTCTCATGTCTGTGTTTTTATTACCTTCCCTATTAATAAATAAAACAACAATTTTATTACCAATTTATTAAAAAAGAACCGTTATAAAAGTTTAGCAAATCGGCAAAAAACGCGACAATTTGTTTTAAAATTGACATTTTTTTGCGCATTAAATACAATATTTATAGCGTTTAGCATATCTAGTTAAATAGGTGAACAGTTAAGGTGAGCGCGAATCCAACAGTGATTTAATTATACAGTATTTTGGAAAGTTTACATATAACTTGGACGATTTAGACATTTCTTTCCACGAATTCTCCAATTGAGTCTGAATTATTCCAACATATTGTCGAATAAAAACAACTTCAGACCCATCGGTTTAAGCGCTTCAAAATTTATTGATACATCATACATTTAAACTATTAATTCCCATATCCTTGCTATATGTTGTAACCATACTTTAACTATTACATAACATTTTTGTAGACATTCTTCATCGCATACAAATTGAAGATATAAAATCTTGGTGTTGAGCGGTTTCATAAAACAACAACTTTCACCAACATTGTCTCAAAACGTTTCCGCATTTCATTGTGTGAAATGATAAAAGACCTCCTGACAGAATGGTATCAATCTAGACAATCAATACGGCCATTGCACATTAAAATGGCCATAGGATTATATAAACCAACAAAACATGGCCATCACGAGTTGTACGGCCTTCGGGACTGATAGTCACTGCTCCTCCAGCTGCTCTTCGGGGTTCTCTGGTGCCTCCACCTCTTCACGGGTCCTCACCGGCTCCAATTCTGGAAAATTAAATATAGGAATCACATACATGACTAAATAATTGTTAGCATTCTTATTACTTTGTAACGAAATTTTTATTATTATTTTAACTATTTAAATTCTGAGCCACACACAAATCGATTAAATCGTTTCGGATGCGTGCAATCTCTCACCGGTAACAGGATCTGCAGTAGCTTCAGCCAAATTAGTGACGGATTTCGATTTAAAACATTGGAAGTCCACATGTCGACTTTTAGCTTCCTCCTTCTCCCAGGACATGTGAATAAAGGGCCGCTGCACATAGTTGTATATCACTTCAGCGCGGCCTCCGGGCCTTTTGCGGACTTTCTCCTTGTATGTAGGGTAGCCTTCGACGCCTAAACGGATTTTCTTAAGACCGCGCTCTTTCATTACTTGTTTCGCGACGTCTCTGGAAAGATTTGATTGGAAATAATTATGTTCTAGCTAGCAACAGCAGGACAGGGCACATAAACAAAATGTAAAATATATCAGTAATGCAGAGCTTTTATTTAATGAGCTGGTTTAACAAATCTATCTACTTCCAATATTAAATTATTAAAATAATTGTCCTTTTCGGGCATTGTTTGGTTGTTACTTAATTTCTTTGTGTCTTAGTTATTTAAAGTAATTATTAATTTAATATATTAAAAAATAAAATATGTTTATTTTGGAACATAAGATACATGTATCACTTATTCCACGTCATTAAATTTGAAGGCATCCCTACTCATCGGCAAAGAAGACAGAGGGTGTAGGCCGAGAGAAAAAGCCGGCGTAAAAAACTCTCGGTACTCTTTTAAAACAAAACAGCAAATCATCAAACAACACTTATTTAAAACAAATATCGCAAATTAATTAGAAGTAGCCTGTCTAGCACTAGTCCCAGGCCATTTTATCAACTAGATAATCGTTGACTTTATAGTAAGCCTTTTTACACAGCTTTTCTTTAACACATTTCTTAAATTTATTGAAAGGCAGTGATAAAAGGGCCTCTGGGATTTTATTAAAGAAGAGTATCCCTTTCCCCAAAAAAGAATTACTGACTTTATTTAGTCTAGTACGGGGAAATTGCAGCCTGCGTTTGTTCCGTGTATTAACATTGTGCGTATGTTCTATTCTAGTAAACTTATCACTATTTTTGTATACATACATAATATTTTCATAAATATATTGCGAGGGAAAGGTAAGTATATTAATTTCCTTGAATTTATCTCTAAGAGATTCCCTACATTTTAAATTATAGATTGCACGAATAGCCCTCTTCTGCAGGATGAAAATAGTTTCGACATCAGCAGCATGACCCCATAATAATAAGCCATAAGTCATTAAGCTATGAAAGTAACTAAAATAAACAAGTCTAGCTGTATCGACATCAGTTAGTGAGCGAATTTTTTTAACCGCGTAGGCTGCAGAACTAAGTCTCTTCGCCAATCCGTTAATATGAGGGGACCACTGAAGTTTTGAATCCATGGTGATTCCGAGAAATACAGTTGTATCATCCAGATTCAATTCCTCCCCGTTTATAATTGGTCTAGTATCCATAACCCTTGCATTTTTTGCACAAAATTTAATGCATTTTGTCTTTTTTGCATTAAGTAGAAGGTTATTCATACTAAACCAATGGACAATCGAAGACAGAGCATTGTTCACATCGTCAAAATTTGTTATTTGTCGTTTGATTTTAAAAATCAAGGACGTGTCATCAGCAAACAAAACTATCTGATGTTTTCTCTCTACCATGAAAGGTAGATCATTTATATAAACAAGAAAGAGGAAAGGGCCAAGAATTGAGCCCTGTGGTACCCCCATATCTACTGCCGACCCAGAGGACCTCTTACGATTCACTTCAACCTTCTGAGTTCTTCCGTGTAAATAGGAAGTCAGAAGATTCAGTGCGGTATTCTTGATGCCATAGTGGCGGAGTTTCCCGATTAAGGTCTCGTGTTGGACACAATCAATATTAGTTGGTCAGGTTGTTAAATTTCTACATAAATTATGAAAACAATCCATTAAGTCATTAACATACCTTAATTCAAATGCGATACTTTTCAAATATTTACAATAAAAAAACAATCTCGATAGGCCGCTAAACGATCTTAAATCCGTCTGGTAAAGCGATAAGTAGAAGATACAAGAAAGAACCAATATAGTGGTTAGTAGTAATTGGTGAGTATATAAATTTTTGATTTTTGACCACCCTGTCTATTTCAAAATGAAATGTCAATAACTGTTTTTATGACATCAAATTTCAATAAGTTATAGCCTAAACATTGCTTCAACCTGCACATAATGCATTGGTGAAAACTGCATATAATAACAGTTTTAGTTCAGTTAATAATGGTTCATTATTTTCAAATAAACAAACCCTTCAGCTCGTTACATATCCATTGCACTCCCTTTGCCCCGTATAACCAATACCTGTACCCCTCTTACGCAACACTGTTATAAAAGGAAATGCACAACAGAGATCAGAAGATTTTGATTGGATACCTCTCATCAGACCGGTCAATTCTAAACTAGTTAAGTTTATAATATAGATTATTTGTCGTGCACCTAATATCGGGCCGATTAAATAGTTATGTTTAATAAGGTCTTAATTATTGTACTAGTGATTAATTAAAGTAATTTAAATACATTTTGTTTTTTTTTTTTGGGATTCACCGCTGGCCCTCAAGGAATTAACTCTATAATATAGGTTTCGATATTTGTAAATATGTGAGGAACATGTATACTTACTAACTTTTTTAGTATAGTAGTTTATTCTAAGAGTACATTGTCTTCACATATAATTATTTAACAAATGTAACAAAATATTGTAAACCTATTTTAAAAGAGTAAGTGTGGAGTTTCTTGCCCATTCTTCTCCACACGAAACTACCTTTGGAAGGGGCAACTAGAATCATCTTTATATATTTTTTTTTGACGTTCAAAAGTGCCATTTTAGATGGTCTAATTGAAATAAACGATTTGACTTTGACTAATATTAGTATAGATTATAATTATAAACATAGGATTGTAAATAGTTAAAGATTCTTACCTATTTTCAATATACTTAAAGAATCGGTACAATGGAGTGGAAAGTACTGTCTGACTGTACTCATCTCCCATTTGGGGAGGATACTCCTCATCCCATTCCACAGAGTCATCATCCAATAGCACTACTACATGGCACTCTCTGTCACCACGCTGAGCAGATTCCACCATCAGTGGTAGAATAAGACGCTCCAGGAATGTCTCAAATTGACGGCGAGCTCCTTCATTTGATAGTTCATGAAGAAGGCCTCTGAGATTCTAAAAGGTTTTTATTACTTTGGTTTTTTTTTTTTTTTACGTAATTTATAGTTGATAAAACAAAATTATTAAAATTGTTAGTTAAGCCAATTACAAGTTCACCCCTAAGGTTTAAAAAAACTCAAGTGATATTTAATTAATAAAAATTACAATAATTAATGTTATGTCAAAACTATGTGATGTTAGAACTTTGAATACGCAGCAAGTATCAAAAGAATGTGGTTCCACTGGGTAACAAATGTTGACACCATTCTATGTGAGGAATGTGTAACTTTTATAAATTGCAAAATGCAGATTCCATAGTAAAGAGTTACATAACAATCCTTATAACAGTGTACTGTTAAAAATAGAAAAATAACAGTTATGGATGTAACCTCACACTATGTATAATGTATGTATGCTTGCAATTCAAGATATCATTAATAAACTTAACACACCCACCTGACACCTCACAGTATTGGCATCAAAAGGCACCAGGAGATAATCACAAGCCTCCCTTAGCTCTTGCACAGAGACCGTTGGAGGGCAGCGGATAGTGCCACCTCTATAGTACTCTAGAATTGCTCTGAACACTGTGGCCGAGATGCCCTCAGCCACTTCATATTCTCCACGCTCATTGGTATGTGTGAAGTCTATGCCTAAAATTTAATTAATACATATATAAACTAGTTAACGTGTTATTTCTGTATATATATCTACTATATTTCTATATATGGTAGTATGTCTTTTTATATATAAGTATTAACAATTTAATAGTAACTCATTGGTTTTAGAAGTATGTAATGAGTTCTGTGCTTTGCTAATAAACTACATATGATATTTTAGAAAATTTACACATGAATGGCTTATCAATAAAGCAACACTATATATATATACATATTACCATATATAATATATGTGTTGCCAGCCACAGCTGAACTATTGGAAGTATATGGGAATGAAGATGCAATCTGCATTGAGCTTTATCAATTGCTGTATGACCTCTTTAAAGATTATTATATGTAAATATAAATTAATGTATATATACATGAATGCAATAACATTTCTAAGAATTTTTTTCTCTTAAAATGCTATACACTTAAATAGTTTGGGAATTATTATGATTTTTTTAGTTTAAGACACTTGAACAAAGTATTAATTTGAACCTTTCTAAATTAAAATTATACAGTTATGACAAGTCATTTAAATTTGGTATTTAGTCAGGAAATAAAAAATCACCTATGTTGACAAAGTCTTAAAGCATATCCACATAATCACTTAAACATCTATTTGTATCTGTTATCTTTTGATAGAGATGTATATGAAACGCAATAGGACTGTTATGAAGTTATTAAATAATTTGATAACATTGAAGATTAGATAGGAATTAATGGATGATGGAAAATAAATATTGCACCACATCCAACATGTTAATTTAAAATTGTATTGTTAATTTCAAAGTAATTATGTGTTTAAATGCATAATGATCAGAGTTTTATTTTCTTGTCCCTTGATTATTTAGAAATTGTAATTTTTTACTGGTAAATCATATCAGTTATCAATATATTAAGTGCATAATTATGCACTCTCGCTCTCTAATTTAGTTCACCTACATTACAGTACTATTTTACATTCAATTAAACATTAGAGTTCTTAGGAGTGTTTGATCTTACCTGAACTAAACATTCTTCCAAGCATTGTATTTGGATGTGCAGTGAATTGAGCAGGATCAACAACAAATCTAGTATTATCAACTACTAAAGTTATTCTGTCTTCACCGATAGGATTCTTCTTGTCTATCTTCGGTTCTTGACTGGAAGTGGATGGTATAGGTGCATTAGGAGACTGAGTTTTCGACATCATATTTGGTCTACGTACGTTGGAAATGTTGCGTCTAGATAATCTCTTGCGACGCTCTTCGCTGTCCCTTCTATACTCCTCTGTATCACTACTGCTGTCTGGGTAGAAGAACGGACGTCTGGAATCTAACATGGCCTGCTGGCCCCTCGCCTGTGTATCAGACATGGAAGCACGCTCGTATCGAGCCCTCACATCACGCTCGATGCTTCCTTGCCTACGCTTTAACGTCGGCTGAAAATGTTTGGCTTTCGTTGTAATAAAATTAAATTAAAAACACGAGAACAAAATGGAACAAAGGTGAGACAAAGATTTTCACGAATAGACAAGATATTAGTAATTAGTCAGACTGCAGACAAACAGTTTGAACTTTTGAAGTTTACGTTGACTTGACGTCTTTTGAATTACGATTCACAGCGATCTGACAGTAAGTAACATTTATTGTCAAGTGTCAACAAGGTTAAAGACTTCTATTTTGTGATTTAACGTAAAAGAAGTAATACCCTCCTTCTTACTTTGACAAACACTAAAAAAAACGAAAAATTTCCAAAAAAATACAGTGCTTGAGATATAGAAATTGTCTATAGAAAAAGAAGAATTAGTGAAACCATTTCTATATTTTGATACCTGATGTGAGACGTTACGTTACAATGAACGCTAATCTTTGGCATGCAAAAGCAATTTAAAAATTAAGAATTGCGTTATTTTAGATTTCTTATAATGTAAACTAAATTTTGTAGTAATACATTTTACACATACAATTACACGGTAGCCTAAAGTCTAAACCCAGATAAAAAACACATTAGAAAGAAAAGAGCGTAGGGCTATATAATTTATTGTAAGAGTTAATTTTAAAAATCTTAACACAATATTTGATCTGCCAGATGTTATAGATTTTATCAAGCTCTATAAAAGTAATATTTTAAAGAAGATAATACGTATCTTTAAGTTCAGCTTAAACCACAGTTCAAGTAAAATTCAATGGTATAACTGAACGAATGAAAGAATTTTATTATTGCTAGTACATGGAGAAATAAATACTTTTCTGAATAAATATTTTCTACTTACTTTACATAAGTTTATTAGTAGTTTAAGAACTTCGATAACTTAAGTGACCCTAGGCAGCCATTTTTTGTAACAAGTTTATGGTTAAGGTATCTATTATAGCTTTTTATAGCTTAGATTATATTTTTCCTTATTGAACATCTTTTAATTATTTATCAGTTAATAAAATGCAAGCAGGTTGAGGATGTTTGTAAAAATGTAATATGGAATCTTTTTTTTTTTAACAACTTATTCATTTAGGTTTTACTTTTACTTATTTGTAATTATACAGTTAATATCATATTTAAAACGAACATTATAGCATGCAATATTTTCATGATAAGTCCCTTCTAACACTAATCATCAATCAATATCTTGACATCAAAATAGTAGCTTCGTATTTGCGCGGAAAAATTCGCAACGTGACTTAATCACGGCCAATCGTAATGATTTCCGCGGTTGTTGACCTTACTTCTTAATCCTGTCAAAAGATTGGATTGGTTATATTATGAAGTTTTATTAATTACTTAAAATTTGGTTAAATTTAGAAGGCAATGCAATATAGCAGTTTAATTTTCTAAACAAGTTCTTCGCCATAAATAAATTGTATTAAACGTGGTTTTTATGAATGTGTCGTATTTGGGTATATCTATTGGGCGTTGTGTTTTAACTTATAACTTATTTTAACTTGGACCTTCAATGCTGTGAATAGTAAAAATGGACGAAAAGCAAGAATATCATGATCCTGACTATCCGGAAGCACCGGTTTGTGTTAAAGAAGAACCGCCGATGTTTACTGAAGAAGAGAGAATCAATAAAATTTGTCAAATTGTACAGCGGGAGTTTACTAACGAAGTGCAAGAGAGGGAAAACGAAGTTACTCTTATTGATCAAAGGTTAGCCTTAAAGCCTTTTATCTACTAAAATTGATACACATTGCAATAATATTTTTATCATGAATCGTTTGGCTGATCTTCACGTGAGTTGCATGCATGTAAAGATTATTATTGTTATTGAATCCAAACAATCATGTTTAATATTAAAGAAATAAGAAGAAGAATGCTTACAGTTTCTTTTACAGAGGAGAAAACACTATGTAATAGTGCTCTAATAGCCTAAACTTTTAACATTTACTCCTATAATACGAAGAACCTCTAGTGATGAAAATGAATATTGATTAATGAATCATCTTCAATATTGGTATAACTTAATTGATTAATTATATCCCTTAATTTTTATCTCACAAAGTTATAATATGAAACTAATTTTAGGATTTTAATATAAAACATGTAAATAAAAGTTTGAGTCTGATTCTGAATTATACTTAGAATAGTTATTATTATTTTTATGTCATTTATTTATTATTTTATCTTCATTAATATAAATTAAACAGAAAAGAAAAAATAGTGTATGAAATATTATGTTTTCTTTATCATTAACATAAAGAGATATTTTTTGTTTATTAGACAGTGTAATTCCAAGCCGCTTTGGGTTGCAGGTGTCCATGAGTAGCACTTAAATCTAAGTGACCTGTCTGCTTATCCTTTGCCCTCTGTCCAATAGAAGAACTGTCATCACTGTATATATCACATATTGACATAAGTTTTATCTAAAACTTAAACTTATTGGGCTCATTTCATATTTATCGCGTATAATTTTTTTGAGTTTAAGAAGTAAAACATTTAAAAGATATTGTCATGGGTGCCATAAACGGGTGTTCAGGCCTGACAGAACTTTGGTTTGAATGTTAACCATCAATAATTACAACTCACAAAACACATGAATGTTTATCAAGTAGTAAAGGATTATATGTTACAGAATGTCAACAGCCCGCCGCTACTTACATCAACTGAGATATACTCTGGTGAATAATTACTACAAAGAACAGAAGTTGCAACTGTCATACAGCCATATTGCAGATGACATTGCAGTACAGACAGAACCTAGAGCTAAATCAGAGGTAACCTGCAATACCTTAACAATACAATTTTTCTATAAAGCATAATTCTAAAGTAGAAATGGAGTTTACAGAAGCTATCTAGCCAAGCACAGAATTTTAAGTCCAGTATCATCGACAGTCTTGAGCGCTTCAAAACCATTGTAATACCTACAATTAAAAACTATTGTCATAATTAATTGATACTTTAGTAGTCCTTAGGCAAGTTGTTTAATCTATTTGGTATCATTTCAGGTGGCGCATCTATTGCGCGATAGTCAGAGAAGGTTGCATCCGTCTTTAAGAAAACTTTTGGGAAAGAAAACCGCTGATCTGGATGAGATTTTCAAGTTCAGAGGGCCCAGAAATTCCAGAAAAGATTATTCTGTAAGTAAATATATTAAAGTGTATGTGGCAAAGCAACATAAATAACCATTTAACAGCTATGTCTGTTTTACATGCATCACTTGTATGTAAATTGAAAAAATATTCATAATACCTATAATTTAAAAAAACTTGCCATTTTCATATTACTATTTGATTTAGTTGCTGTTTAGGAAAAATTCTAGCAACAATAGAAGCACTAATACCTTTAATTACTAACTACTTTTTTGTGATATATAATTTAAGCTTGTTTTTTCCATAAATATAATTTTTTTTTGTTATGTTTTATTGAATCCCTTGAATTTGAGACCTTATTTTACATTTTAAAAGTTCCATAATTTTTTTTTAAATACCGGTTTAGAATAAAATATATGTTTATTATTTATCAAATAACACAACAAAGTATCAAACAACACACAATTCTAACAGATGGCGCTGTGTTGAAAGTACCAACGTTTCACATAAGCTACAATTTAATGGCACCAAAAAAGCATGACTGGTGTTCTCCTACCGTTCCCCTTGAATAGTTTACTACTATGTAATATAACAAAAACCTTAGTCACAGCAACGCTTGGCCGGTCTGCTAGTATTGTATATTTTTGATGTTCATAAATTTACAATAAGTTATCTACTTGACTACATGACACGGACATTATAGCTTGCATAAAATTGACATTTAACATTTGACAGGCAATGGTCCAAACCCGTAATTATACCATATCCGCTGACTCTACAAAATCCTTGAGACCTGAGGGCCAAGAGCCACCGATCGCCGAGCCTTCGACCACTAAACCCAAGAAGATACCTCGCCATATTGAGCCTAAAGTAGAAAATGTAGTCACTCTTCACGAAGCCACTAGGAATAAGATGAAACATCGTTATAGAATTATTATTGGTGAGTATTTTGTCCAGGAAAAATCCTGAGCCTAGCTGGCTTAACTAAATCACTGATAAGGGTTATGACATAGAGTAAATAGAGAGGAAAAATTAAAATAAATCAGTGGTGCTACTACGTTTTTAGGTCTGGGCCAGTGGCGTAGCTACCTAGGGGCTAGGCGGGGCAGTGCCCCGGGGCCCTCAAGCTCAGGGGGCCCTCGAATCCTCACCAGAAATCTCGATTGTTCTAAACTTTTGGAAATTTCTCCCATTTTAAAAATAAATATGACAGGTTGCAACCCCATTTTAATCAAGACATTAATTTGAGAGAAATTCAAAAGTTATAAATTATAGGGAATTCCCCTAAATTCTTTCTGTAGGTGGGCAGTGTTGTCAATTTGACGGATAGTTCATGTAATAAACTCAATTTGCCAAACCTACACCAAGTATTAATTGTAATTTATGTGTTTACTGTTTAATATTTTTATTACCTGCCCTGCACAAAAAAAAGGTTAATTAGCTAAGCATTTTTAAAGTATTTGTATATTTCATATTTTTATTTGATAAAACCTGATCAGTTTACATAGTAGTGGGGCCCCATTTTTTAATTTGCCCCAGGGCCCTTGGTCACCTAGCTACGCCACTGGTCTGGGCCTCAGATTTCTGTATCTGTTTCATGATCATTTGTTAATAGACAAGTAGGTGATCACACGCCGGCGACTTTTTGATTCTAAGGCAAGCCGGTTTCCTCACGATGTTTTCCTTCACCGATCGAACAAATGTTAAAATGCGCACATAAAACGGAAATTATTTTATTATTTCTTTTTTTATTGCTTATATATTTTGAACAAATTATAGTTATGCTGTATTTTGTACTTTACTTCACACTAAAGCCTCAATATTAAATATAAAGATATATACTACTGTATAATATATATCTTCTTTATGCACCAAAGTTAAACCCCTTACTGCTATTTGGGTGTTTTATTACTTATTCATAATTTATTTATTGAAGTTTTCCATATGCATACTACATTTACAGTATATGTTACAATCTATCTTTTCTAAAATATGTGTTTGACAATTTTGGTAAACATAAATGGAAAAAAAATAAAAAAAGCAATAATAATAGTAACTATTTAAGGTAACACATCAAAATATGCCCCCCCGGCATCTCGCATGGACAAGTCGACCCACAAGTGGCTTCTGTACGTCCGAGGTCCCCCAAACCAGCCCGACTTGAGCTCCATCCTAACGGAACTCACGGCCAGGCTTCACCATTCGTATGCACCTCACCATATTGTTACCTTACGGTAAGTCAACATTAACGATTTTAACTGACTTCATTGCAAAAGTTGGATTTGTGACCTCTGGAAGATTCCTTTATAATTTGTGTGGATTTCAGGAAACCCCCCTTCCACATATCGCGTCGTGGGTGGGGCGAGTTCCCCGTGAAGCTGGATTTGCATTTCCCTCATCCGGAGATGAATCGTCCCACCACAGTCACACACAACATTAAATTGGATCGCCAGTACACCGGATTGCAGACATTGGGTGAGATCAGAATTCTTTCCTGTCTTTAGATTGCTTTAAGAAATTATACAAAATCTGCTAGGCAATACCCCACCGAAACGAATTCCAGAGATTATATTAATTTAACATTAAATTAATATTTGTACTAAAAGTTTTCTTTAATATTTTCAGGAGCCGAAACTGTCGTCGACGTCTGGCTCTACAGCACCCCTGATATGATAAAGTTTGAATACAAAGACGACGACACACATTTACCGAAAACAGAAAACCACACAGACACACAAACAAATACAGAAACAGACACGCAGGCGGACAGCCAAGACACCGGCCAATGTACAGAGATAAAAGAGGAGCCCCCAGAGTTTGAGCAGAATGAAAATGACAATTGGCTAGACTTTTTCGAGAAACCGACCGCCGTCAGCGTGGACGAGATGATTATTAAGGATATCAAAAAAGAAGATTCTCAGGAAAGGAAAGAAGTTACCAAAGAAGCACTCGACGAGTCCACCTTACCGATCGACGTGAAGCGAGCGCGGAAGAAGAGAATCATGAAATACATGGATCCGAAGACGGGCAAAATTTACTATCTGGAAATGGATAGAGAGCTCGACTTGACCAAAGTACAGGAAATCGTGTTTAACTCGAAAGGAAACGTCCAAACGGCGAAAATCAGTCCGATCAAAAGCAACGGGCTCAAAAAGGTTAAGAGAGGCGTGTCGCTCCTGAAGTCCGAGGTGAAGAATCTACAGAAGATAGAGAGTCTCCCGAGTCACATAGAGAACGATCACTGCTACTTGGGATACAACTTCTACAACCACAAAAGGGAATCTCTCCTCGATGACTTCAAAAAACTCATTCCGAAGTTCCGGAACGTCCGACAAACCGTCAGTTATCTGTTGAAGAAGATACCGCTCATTAGCGGTGAGGTCAAGAATAATGATTTCGTTAAGTGTTTTCCGTTCGTCGTGGAGAACAGTGAACGGTATTGGAAGTTGGATTTTGCGAAGCGAAGGAATATCGAGGTAATCATTTCCTCAATTTCAACAAAAATACTTTGAATGCAAAACTGAGCTCGTTTGTCGTAATTTTGTATCATAGAGACGGAAGTTGAGCTCTGGAGTCGGTCGATTACTCATATTGGTTTAGCGTGAAAGAATGTTTTTTTAATATTTTAACTATTTAAAAAAATAATTAGTAACGCTACAACCTTATTAGGTGCAGGCCTCAGATTTCTGTATCTGTTTCATGATCATTTGTCAATCTAATAGGCAAGTAGGTGATCAGCTCGTGGCCGAGACACGCCGTCGACTGGCAAGTCGGTTTCCTCACGATTTTTTCCTTTACCATTCGAGCGAATGTTAAAAGAAAGAAAGTCCATTGATGCACAGCCGGGGTTCGAATCCACCACCTCACATCACTCTGAAGCGACTGGTCCAGCACTGCTCAATTTCTGCCCGTATCTAGTTTATTGTATTATTTATTTTCTCTTTTATTATTGTAATGCTTCCTTTTAAATGTTCTGCACAGTTGTCATTGACGCAAGTGCATTTATTGTTTCTCTGTAAGTGTGCCTTTTTAAAATAAATAAATACATTTTCAGTGGTCCAGAGCGAAGCTGATCAACAAATTGCTAATGGCCCACTACCCAGACACGGAGTCGATATGGCGGACGAAACAAATACTCATCTTTGCCAGACTCCACGGCTACTATCCGATACGATTGGAAAACATGCATTCACCTCGAGACAGACCGACGGACGAATGGTGCTCGTGGAACGACATTGAAAATAATAGGAAACTGGAATCCAACATCAAAGAGATGTTCCCGTCTGCCTGTGACGTCACGTCGCTGTCGAAGTTCGACGTCGACAGTTACAAAGTGTCAGATGACGTAGTGGTGTCGGATAGCGATGAAGAGATAGATGTTCTGAGTGACAAGAAAGTGAAAGTGAGAAGTGTTAGTGAAACTGAAGTGAGCTTAAGTGCATTACCAGTGGACAGTGACGACAGACTTAGGTTTCTATACATTGAACGGATGTGTGCAGACATTGGAATAGAGTTAAGGAATGAAGATGTGGGGAATGGGTATTCATATAGGTGAGGATATTATGTTAAAAAATGTATTCAGTCAAATTATTACGATAGAGCAGAAAATACAAAAATCGGTACTGATTTAGAAAAAAAATCGTATATGAAACCTTATCAAAATACTAGTCTTTCTGACAATAAAAAAAAACAATAGAACAGGGGGAAAACGGGGAGGAGGCCCACTTAAGGTGGTACCGCCGCCTATGGATACTGCCAGAAGGCTCGCACGTGCGTTGCCGGCCTTTTAGAGATTAGTACGTAGTGGTGGTGGTGCGCGAAAAAAATGCCTTAAACGCACTCAGTTCCGGAACGACGGACGTCGAGGTAATAAGGGTAAAATTTTGTATTCTGCCTTGTCGTCCGATGATGAAACTCGGCGCGTATATCCCAACAACTCCTGCGACACGGAAAATGCGGTGAAAGATGCAGGGAGACTCCATATCTCTGCAACACCAAGGGATCAAGCCGCTCGGAAAGTGACTGGTCGTCGACGATTCGAATCGGTCTTCGTTGAATACGGTGAAAGAAGCTCCCACTTTGTTTGTTCCAGTACAGAAATACCTGCTCGGCCTGTGTAAATAGTATCCCCAGTGCTATCTTCCGCTCAGCAATGAGTGTTGTTAGGTCGCAACCACATTGATATGCAGAAGAAACAGGGACGGAGATAGACACAGCCTTGGGACCGCCGGAGAGGATATCTGATTCGCAGTTTTTAAATGGTACAGCGTGGATGTTGGAATAGAACTCACATTTGTGAAGTCCACGCCGAGTGTATAGTTTACCCAAGATCTATCATAACTGACTGATGTTTAAGTTGGGAGATACAGCGCAGACTTGCAGCCTGTGCATCTGCGGATATTCCACCGCGAGCGCGTGTCTGTAGTCTAGTCTCTCTTTGAAAGTCGAGTAAAATTTTGGAGAAAACTTTAAAACTACACAAAATTAAAATAATTATTTCCACATATCTGTTGACACATCGACAGTTATCTCTCAATCGCGATGTCTCACATATATTTCTGATTTTTATTAATTCAATACATCGTCTCCGTAGTGCCGTCCACGCCGTGATGTTATCAGCGATGCGCAGCTTCGCTGACCAGTTGGTGCGGGACTCTCTGGCTGTGAAACTGATGGAAGGCGCATCCTCACATCATCCACCTCCCACTTGGAGCGGGTGAGTGGCTCTTTCTATACATTTCATTTACGAACATGCATGTACAGTGTAAACTCTTTTCGTTTCGTTATAGGCAGTGAATAGAAAAAAAAAAAAAAATATCCATTTATAATAATTTCTATTATTCTAAACATAACGCTATTTTTATATTGGCCATCTTAACAGTTTTAAAGTTTGTTTACGACTGATAAATGATACATGATAGGTGACAATGGGGCGTTTAGTAACTGAGACCGAAATTTAAAATAATAGCACACTTGTTAACGCAATTAACAATAACATACTATTTTTACGTTATCGATCGATCGATCGATCGATCGATTCGTTATAACCAATAATGATATAGTTTACACTGTACTTAAAAATATTAGTTTGAATTCTATTTGTTTTTGAACAGGTCGTCGTCCCGAATCCCCGTCCAGTTGGAACACGTGTATCGTGCTGCTTCGCGATTGCCCCACGTCGCCAACACCGCGCTGGGCACCACTCCTAAACAGACTTATACAATATAATTACAACTTTTTTCTATTTTTTGTTTTCTTTTGACGTCTCCTTTCCTCACTTGATCTCTGTTAACTATGTGTGTTTGTTTGAGCTACGATTTAAATTTAAAGAAGGCTCTTTAAAACTATATCAGCTATGATAATTTACTAACCCGTATGGCGTGTGGAGTGTTTTAAGTTTTTAAAAAACTTGCCGATCGGTTCGACGCACATTGGACTCGAGTATACCCAAAATGAAAGTGATAGAAAAATCATATACAAAATAACTAAGAGGGATAGTTTTATTGAAAATATATAAATAAAAATTCCCTTAACGTAATTAATATTTAATTCAAGTTATATTTAACAATCTCCTTACTAACTACAAAAGAAACAGCGTTATGATGTTATACTTATTTTTATTAAATATTAACTCCTGCAAAATTTTCAGAGACACTCCATATATTTGTTTGTACAGATAGTTCCATCTGCGGGTCACTAAAGGCTAATCGACTTTATCTGAAACGAGTATTTATATTGATAAAGATGAAAATTTTTCAATAAGGGTTGGCCGCTTTGCAACTTTGTGAAGACGGACAAAAAATATTTCTCAAAACTTTTGTTGATATAAAGAAATATATTTTAAATTAAGAAAAACGAATTTGTTTAGAACAAGTTAAGCCAAGAACTTTCGACTACCCCAATATAACTTTTGTAAAGTCTAAACAAGTGAATACAAGAAAAAATCTTAAAAGTTTATTTGTCCAGCCGTGGCGCCATCTTTTGGCTAATTTAATAAAACCATGTCTTTTTCTTAATTTAAATGAATACCTAAGCGGCCGCCGGCTGTCCGAGTAGGGTTCCGGAGGGGACGGGGGCCGGAGGGGTCTGGGCCGCAGGGGTTCCGCTGGACTCTTTGCTCTTCTGCTTTTCCATCTTGGTCTTCTCTCCGTTCATTATGGCTTTGATATCGTCCGCGTCCAAGGTCTCGTATCTGGCAGAAGCAGTTTTTTAATTCTTATGTTAAAAGATGCTTCTGACTAATTATAATTATTCAAAAACTATAATATATTTTGTTCACTTATAAGTCCCCACTCTTCTACATACTATATCTTTATGACTAAATATTATAAATATGAATTTGATACACTTATTTGCAAAGGATATATCTCAAATAAATAGCACACTTACTTGAGCAAAGCCTCGGACAGAGCCTTGTGCTCCTTGGCGTGGGCCCGCAGAATGGCCTTCGCGCGCTCGTAGCTCTCCGCCAGGATCTTCTTGATCTCCGAGTCCACCATTTCGTTGGTCTGCGGGCCGAGCTGTTCCTGCTGGAAGGCTCCCTTCGGGGCCTCCATGCTGCGGAGCCCCACCTTGTCGCTCATGCCCCACTCGCGGACCATGTGTATGGCGATCGACGTCGCCTGCTTCAGATCGGAAGACGCGCCTGAAATTGACATTTTGAGACCGATTAAAGAAAAATCCTAATTTCACTTTTGTCTCATTTTCAGCTATTAGTATAATAAAGGAATACCGGATGTGATCTTTTCGGGTCCATAGACGAGTTCCTCTGCCGCTCTGCCCCCCATCATGGTGTCCATCATGGCCAGAAGCTGCTGCTTTGTCACGTGGTATCTGCAATATCGACATGACAAAATAAATGTGCACCGTTTTATTGAGATTCATTTATTAATAATTAGAAACTGAAATATAAAAATAATTTTGGACAACTGACCTTTCCTTGGCGGGGATGTAGGCGGTGTGGCCGAGTGAGGGGCCGCGAGGGATTATGGTCACCTTGTGAAGTGGGTGAGAATCCTGGGAATGGCACAAATTATTTATTATTATTTTGTTTACAAACAGTTACACCCCACGGCCATATCATCAGACGGGGCAATTTTGAGCAGCCTTGACTATATTTGAAAAAGAAAAATGTGCCCCAATGTGCCCCTCTACAGGCTGATCGATAAGCGTATACCTTGGTGTAGTGAGCGACCAAGGCGTGTCCTCCTTCGTGGCAGGCGGTGATGGCGTTGGCTTCGTCGTCGGGCAGACGGCTCCTCCGGGCTGGACCCATCAGGACCTTGTCGCGAGCTTCCTCCAGGTAGGACATCGTCACTGTCTTGGCTCCGTCGATTGCTGCCCTGGAGTTTATATAATATTTCATGTGATAATTCGCCGATCATTTTTAATAGACAAGCCGGTAGACAGCCTTCTGTGCCTGACCCGTACCATTGAAATTTTGGGTCGTGGATGGATACAAAAAAAGTTCATTGTTGGAGTTGAATACCACTATATCAGCGTAGTATATAGTTTTATTTATATACAATAAGACAATATTAAATATTTGTGAGGGGCTGTTCAAGTATTACGTAAGCACTAATGGGGGAAGGGGGTTGTTTTTGATTTTCGTATTTGGTGATTACGTCAACAGTAATTATAAACTTGTTTACACATATTACCCACACATTGTCTATACTGATACTTGAAAGGTCCCTCATAAATATAAAAACATTTATGTCAAGAATACTTTACTATCATTTCTAACAAATTAGATTTCAAACATTGACTGGCATCTTTCAATTCCTTGAAGAAATTAGTTCCGAAGCATAACATTTGTAAAGTACTAACTTGAGTGCGGCCTGGTTGACCATGCTCTCCAGGTCGGCCCCGGTGAAGCCGGTGGTGCTCCGGGCCAGGGACTCCACGTTCATCTCCGGCGCGGCGGCGATCCTCGACACGTACATGCGGAGGATCTCCAGGCGACCCCCGTAGTCCGGCGTCGGGACTGACACCTACCGACCAAAATTTCTGTCTCATCAAAGCATCCTTATATTAATTTACCAAATATAATTAAGAATTAATTATTTATGCGTCCATTACATCACGAATTAACTTATTAACGGGGTATTTCGAGTGCTAAACAGACCTCGACATCAAATCTTCCAGGTCTAAGCAGGGCCTGGTCGAGGTCATCCCTCCTGTTGGTGGCTCCCAGTACTATCACTCCTTCGTTCTGGTGGAAACCGTCCATCTCCGAGAGCAGCTGATTTATTGTCTGTCAATTTAATTTTAGGAATTATTTATTATTTAAATTTTTAAAGTCAGGTAATCTGTATTATTTTTTAAATACTGTTTTACCTGGTTAGCGTAAGGGTGCAGCACACTGTTGGTCCTCTTGGCTCCGACGGAGTCGATCTCATCAATGAATATGACGCAGGGCGCCCGCTCCTTTGCCGCTTCTACACAATGACGGGTTCTTCTCAACAGGTAGATAGTACATTAGGTTTTTTATGGAATTAGAAAAATCTTTTAATTTGCTTATTATTTTGATATTGCTTTATAGTTTATGGTAAAACTAAAGGAAATAGAAATATAGTTTAACATAAGAAACATCCTTCATAAGATTCAATGAGACTTACTGAAGAGATCTCTGACTCGTCTCGCCCCTTGCCCCACAAGGATTTCATCAAACTCTGGCCCGGCCGCGTGGAAGAAGGGCACCCTCGCCTCGCCGGCCACCGCCCGAGCTAAGAGTGTCTTACCGGTACCCGGAGGTCCCACTAGCAACACCCCTTTAGGCAATTTACCACCCAAAGATGAGAACTTCTCAGGAGATTTAAGGAATTCCACCTGAAATTGAAGGTGATTGTGAAATTAGTAATTAAGTTGCTTAATAGTTCTGCTCTTAAATGGTATTACCATAAATTTATAATTGATCCTAGATTCCATAATCCAACCTTAGGTTATTAAAGTTACCCCATACAATATCCTGCCATAAAAAATATGTGTAAAATATTTCATAGATTTCATATAATTATTAATTTTAAAATCTACACTTATCTAAACCGTAGACTTTCATTCTTCAAAAAAGTGTTACCTAAGAAATCCAACCTCACAATACACACGAGTCAAAATTTGGTTGACACTTGTGCCTAAAATAGCTTAGGTTTGATTTTTAGACAATTAAGCTAGTAAACAAAAAATGCTACTCACAACATCCTTCAACTCTTGTTTAGCTTCATCAGCTCCCTTCACATCATCAAATGTAACAGAGATGTCTTCTGGATCTACCTCCACTTGGTTTCCCAGTTGAATACTGAAAAGTAAAATAATATTATTTAATCAATGTTTTAATTAACAAATAGTTAGCATTGTGGAGTATTTCAGTATTTTATTCTATAACGCTTGGGAAAGCCATATGTTGTATGGAATACTCTCAATAATAATTTATATTTTATATGGTCAAATAGCTTATTATCAAATAATAATATTCAGTATGCTGGCAAAAAAATACCTACCGGAAGACAGTGCCACTGACAGAAGCCATAAGGCTGACAAAAATGGCGAGAAATAGAACTATTGTTAGTAGCTGCTGCACTAACTTCAGGTACTTCGATGCCTTTGTTCCACGTGCATTTTCTGGATGGGATCCTGAATTTACCAAATAAAGATAAAATATTATGAAAAGGGGCTCTGAGGGTTCCCTCTAAAGTATTTTTTTTGCACTATTGATTATACATTAACTTAGCATTGAATTAGGGACATCAGATTTTTATAGGCATTAGTTGTTTTTCTTGTACACACTCATATTAAAATATATTGTAATATAACAATCACCATAAAATTAAAGTACAATATTACCAGCTAAATAGCCTTCAGCAAATGCAATCTTAATCTTATCTTTCTGCTGATGTGTAAGAATTGTATCTTCATTTAATAGTTTCTCCAGTCTAGGTGCAACCTCTGGCCCGGCTGCAGTCTGTTTTTCTGTCTCTGCTCCATTTAAGCCTGAAATAAGGTGGTTTTTTTTCTATTATCTATCAATTTGATTATTTTGCATAAAGAGTATATAAATCTTTTAGACACATCCACTTCTTTTTATAAAGAAATATTAAATAATAATATATATTTTTATTGGATTATAAAAAATATAATATCTATGCAATTTTTTTTGTGATTGTTTACTTACAAGTGTAAATTTGTAGTAACAAAGTCATATATTTATAAATGGAGGAACACTTACAAACATAAAAAAAATTAAATGACTAATTTCCATTCACTGTCAATTCTCAAATTAAGGGCCAGAATCTTTTTGCCACTATTTACAGACAAATTTCTTAGTAAGGACAAAAAACTATTTACTAAATTTATTTTCAAAAATTTACTATGTATATACCAAATCCTATGGTAATTATTAAAATATATGAATGAAAAATGAGTAAAATAATTTTAAGCATACCATACTGACCCAAAGACTTACGCAGTCTGTTAAGAAGATTCGGATTCCTTTTTAAATCTGCATGTACATTCCTCTCAGTTTTAAAACCTCTCACTTGAATATTGTATTTAAAAGTGGTATCTAATATACTCCTCGATAATAAACCTACAAAATTATCTGAAATGCTAAACTTTCTTCCACTCAAATCAACTGTAACAGTAGGTGTAAGAGCAGCCCATCCATTTTTATTTTGATCGAAAGTAAAGCCAGAGACATGTGATACCTTCTTGGATGAACTTATCTTCCCGATTGATAGGCTTTTAGTAAGCGGCCCCGAGGACCTCGCATCATAACTACGCAAATCACGTAAGGCATTCTTATCAAAATTCTTCAGCGCCTCTTGAAAACTTTCATGACAAATAGTTGCATCATATGTTGCCGTTTGTTTCACATCTTTGCTTTTACAGTTGTTTTGTTTTCTATGTCTGAATAAACCAGAATATCGCGATGATATTTGACTAAAACTAATAAGAATCTGAAACAACGAAGGTTACAGGATCTGACATTCTCTGCCCCCTTAAAAATGCTTCGTCAGCTTATTAAAACTTACCTGGTTTTGAGTGTTTAAAGAATTCAATGAGAACATGTTACATGTATGTAAATTTTATATATATTTTCCTTGAAGTGCACTCGAAAATTTTGTAGGCTGACTTTTTCGTAAATTCTAAATTCCTTACGTCAAAGTGTTGCAAAACATCGTCAAAACATGGCGATCCGCGATTTGGAAAATTTACCACAGCTTACCAGTTTATATTGTGATCATAACACAATTTGTGTATCTGTTGTTTATTATTTTTAAAATATCCATATCAAGTGAGTGAAAATATATAAAAAGTAATACAATATAAATATGCATAAATGTATTTTTTAGATTTAAAGAATTGACAAGATTAAAAGAATTGTGTAGAATTTTAACCCTCCACTGCGTAAGATGGAATGGATTATTTAATTGCCATTTATCTTGTCTATGGTTTATTTGGACAGTAAATTCCAAAATGGCGACGAGCGATGACGAGCCTATGCATTTATATGAAGTTTTTCAAAACTGTTTTAATAAAATAGCAAATAAACAACAAGGTGAGTGAAATATTACAAAACAAGGCTCGTCTCGCGTTCCTCAAACGAACATTCGCGATCCAGTGCAGTGTTCATTGTGAAATTCATTCAGTGTTTGCGTGTTATGCCATATTCAGTGTAGGAGCCGACCAGATTTTATAGAAAATAAGCTTATAAATACAATTTTGAATGGTTTTACTCAGTTGATTATTACGCAGGAATAATCAACGCATGTGTTAATGTATTGTACATCTCTTCAACGTGCATCGAAACGGCTATAAAGGCTATGTTTTGGTTATAGCAGCGATTGTCAAGGTGGATATCCATTGTGCTTTCCTTAGTTTTTTTGTGGCAAAGGATTTTTTTCAAGCGCGTTTATACTTTTATGGATGCTGCCGCTAGTAGTATTAGGTTGAAATGTTGAAAGTCTAAGTTCTAGCCCGTATTCATACAAAAGGTTATATTGATTGTCATGGATATAGAGATTCAATTGTAATATCGTTCATTTACGGTGTTGTATAAAATAGCCAATTACAATTTTGCTGTCCGACAAACGTGCGTGTTTATACTTAATTTTGTTTATTTACGCATTGCCAGCGAAGAGTAAACGTGGTATTCGTAAATATACCTTAAACTTAAAATCTGTATACCCGGATTTTCATATAAGAGTGAGAAATCATATTTACCTATTTTGATCTATGTATGGGTATGGTGAAGACTGCTCTGTTAACAAAATTTACTTATTGCAAAAAGGAATTTTTTTTAGTTTACTTAAGCATGTTTAGTATTAATATTCACTGTAACATTTAATAAATAAATAATAATAAAAATTATGAAGTAGACTTGCAAAACTTGTGCTATTTATGTAAAAAAATATTTATTCATACTACATTTTTTTTGAGGATATTAAATTATTTTTTATTCTAGCTAGTATTCTACATTGAGTGTCATCCAATATGATATAATCAGATCAAGGCCACTAGATTGTTACAATGGAATCTATTGGTTGTGAGCTGAATTATTGATCATTAATTGTTGATTTTATCCCTGAGCATAAAGTCAATAAACTACATAGTTCTAAATTATCACTTTTGATATAGCCAATCAGTGAGAATAATAGCAGAAGACTTTTTTGTGTTTCTTTTATCTAACAAAGTTTAAAACTATTCAACATGTATGGCCAATTTAATTGTGAAGCCATTTTTGATGTTTATATTTAAGGTGATTCTCTTTGTTCAATTTGTCAAAATTATAGTTTTTATGAAAACTTAGTGGTCTGCATGCTAAAGAAAATTGTATTTATTTCATATGATCTTACTGCATAGTTATCATTTGTCCCAATATTTAATTTAAGGGACAAAAAATATATTGGTTTTCACTTATATGTCGGAACACTGTGAAGACAAAATAATGTCTATCTCTGACTACAAAGAGAATAAATCTCATATATAAGTAAAAATCATTATTTACGTTGCACTTTTAGCATCCAATCATTTTCCTTCTACTACATATGAGATCTGGTTAACCTAATTTCAGTTAAATGGGTCCATAAATTTTTAAAATGTCAAATTTTAATTCTAACACTGTATTTTTAATACTAGTTTCACAATACAATAACAAATAAGTTCAATGCATGACTAAGTCTGCTTCCATTGTAAGTTTAATACCACTTGTGTAAACATTTGTTTCAGATCTAGTATTCTGTTAGGATTTAAAAAATACTTTGAAAACAATAATTTACTTCAATCTGCTTGTCTTGTTTAGGAAGATATGATTTCTCAGATTCAATATAATTTTTGTGAAATTTGTACTTGACATCTTTTTCCCAAATATATGTGTGAATGTGTAAATAGGGTGTTAATCTAATAATCGAAATTAAGTACTTTTATACCGGTTACCCCTTTGACTCTGGTTAAACTCATGCAGTAAGTAATAAGAATGAGGTTACCTTTAAGTGTAACATCATATAAATCTTGTGCCTTGAATGTTATCATGCTCAATATTATCATAATAAACATGGTACTAGTTTTTTGATCTGGTTGATAGCTTTTTGTATATGGAATTATACCTCGTTTGGTCTAAGTAAATAAAATAACGGAGTTATTTACCGCGATTTTACCTGCATTAAGTAAGAACAGTGCACATCACAAATGCGCGCGTGGTATTCGATCATTATTTAAATGCAAAAATATTTGACTATTTATATCTCCCAAGAAATTTATTGAAATCAAAATCGTTACTTAACCGTCCGCGCTGCAATAAAAGCTCACAGTTTATTAGAAATATTTTTGTTTTCGCAACATTTTTTATTGATGCTTCACTCTTATTGGTGTTTGCGATATTAAATACCTTTTTCTTGCAACATGCAAATGACTCTCTAATACAGAAATAATTTTTCAGTTCGAACCAGTGGTTTCCGAGACAAGCGCCTTCAGCCAAATGAACAAACAAACAAATTCTTCAACTTTCTAATGACTAGTCTGCTTCAATTAAATTGAAAATCATTTATTCATATGGGTAACACACGTCTTATGAACGTCAAAAAAGAAATATTTATGAAATGCTTCTAATTTAACATTTACTGCCGGCACGGAAGAGAAGAACTGGCAATAAACTCTCCGCTACGCTTTTTAATCGCCAAGTTTTTTGTTTTACACAATGTTTGTATGGAGTTGCAACCATTACTTACATTCTCGTGGGAACAACACACAAATACATAGTCAAAATAACTAACATTCAAGTCCGACCAGTCACCACAAGTAGTACCCATTCACGAGTATGACTTCCACTCTGTTGCCCAAAAACTTCCCCTTAGACAGGTTGGGTGTGAAGTTTTATAGATTTTTTGGCTTTACCGTGTGTACCCTCTATCGTAAAAATATGAGATTTCTCTTATCGAAATATTTATTTTAACGAAAAAATCGTTCTTGCTTGTAACTTGGCTCACTTTACAATGGATTGACACATTCTTTGACTTATTTGGTCTAATTTTATCCTGTCATACTATATACAGAGTGCTTTTTATTGCAACAGATTGTTTACACCAAAACCGCGTGAAGACTTTGTGATTTATATATATTAACTAGAACATATATTACGTTTCGTTAATAATATTTATGTTAATATATCATGTATTCGTCATCCATATGTGGTTTGTCACGATTTAAGATGAATTATGACAGAGTCTCTGAAGTCGTTCTGTCTCTGCTTTATCCTCCGAGGCCATATCCATACGTGTTTGTGCTCTAACTGGGAATTGAACCGAAATTATTCAATTTTAAAAATGATATTTGGTCTCTTTGGATATCGAGTTGCTAATAGCTAGTAATACTTCATTGTTATTATTTTATATAATTTCATGAAATTTGTATGTATCTAAAAGCTTTTTTGGCCCCGTGCATTAAAATATTGTCTCAGTGAATATGATATAGACAATCTAGAAGTCGCAAACTGTGCCGAGGTCAGTCATTCGATGGTAATTTCATGATTTATGATTAATGTCGATTCTACGAAAGTATAGGACACGTTGACAAGCGTAACTTAATGAATGGTTAGGACTCAGATCGTGTGTTCGAGGGCTGAGATATACCCCGTAATGCAGTGCAGATTATTTTAGTAATACGATCAGGCTTTCTAATACTAATAATTTTCACCGGAAAATAAGTAGTTAAAATTTAAAATACTTCAAATGTCTAGGTGATAATATTTAAAATCACCTTGGGCGTTGTTAGGTTCATTTTGAGAATGTAACGAAAGAAAAGAATAGTATGTAGTCAGTTTTATTACAGTTTTTAAATTTTGAGTTTTATTGGAGTCAATTCCAAATTTTCCAAAAATGTTATAGTCCATTGAAAAGTTACACGGGCTGAACATATTTTGATAGAGGACGCAATTTTATTTATGGGAAAAATTTTCACTTTTTTACTTATAATTATTAGAATTTTGGATTTATGATAAAAATACAAAATTGTAGGCAAAGCAATAGCTTTTAGGCAAATATGCCACAAAGTATTTTCTCACATTTTTTTTGTACCATAGATAGTTTAGGAGATATAGCTAAAAACGTGATTTCACCCCTTTTCCCAAGATGGCGGCCGGGGGACAAAGGCGCCAACCCCACACACAAGAAACTTGGGTTTAAGCTTGTCTTGGCCTACATGTCCCATAAAAAAAAATTGCGTCCTCTATTAAATGTTCAGTTTGGCCCTAAAATTGTAACATTTCAATGGACTATTACTTTTTTAGTGATTCGTAATCCAGGCGATAAAATACCTCGTAATGTCATGCATCGTTAAATAAATGTATAGACAAGCAATAATTGTGTTTAATTAGACGTTACACTAATTGTATAAATCAAAACATTAGCACTTGCGATGATTAGATAGTGGAGGTTACTGCGCCTAGTTCACGGGTCGCCGGATCGAGCACGCGTATTATTTCATTACAATATAGTTATTGGGTGAAAATATACAAGTTCCGAGATAGTTTATTAAGCAGTTCTTGACTTCTTATAGACGATTCGATCGTTACTTGTCATATTGCTATATATATATATTATATATTCGTCCTAATATCTGAAACAAATAAACTTTCTTTATTCTGTAGGTATAATATCATATGTATGATGTAGCTATTTCATAAAATTGTTGACTTCGTAATGTAACCAATAATTCTACGATTCTCTTTCATTATTATTAATTTTTTTTTAATTAATTCGATCAGCTAATTATCGGAAATGTTTAATAACTTTCCTACATCAACTCTTTATTTGATCAGGTGCGCGAGAGTATGCGAGGTGGCGACCAATCGCGACCCTCTATTTAAATTTCGAACTTTTAATTGCGACGTCAAATAATGGGAAGATACGGATGGTACATTATTATCTGTTTATTTAAAAATATTAAGTTAAAGGTGTAGCTTGTTATTTATTAGAGCTTATAATTAAAAACATTTTAATTAATCTAGCAATAATTTGCAGTCGCGCCATGTTTGTCTCACTATGGGGGGGCAAATTAAATGCCCTAAGGTCCTACGGCCCTGATCTAGATAGATGTATTTAAATACTTTTTCATTGAAAATGCATTTGGCGCCTTAGGCAAGTTAGTGTCATTTTTGCCGATTAATTACCCGGGTCCCGGACTATGGACGTTATAACAGATGGATACTATAGCATTAAAAGGCATTTGCAAACTTCAGCGGATATAAAAGTGTTGAGCGAAATATATGAAGATTTTGGTACTTGAAATGGTCAAGACCATACCATTTTCAACATGACACGTAGTGATCAGCGATCAGCCTTACCACATACTAACAATATACATTAATATCCGGGCTTTTACCCGATACAATATAAATAAATTCCTGATTATTAATCGGAGCATTTAGTTAAATATTTGGAAGTTTGTGTGTGATAAAAAGCAGGTTACTGCGGGTCATATGTGTGGAGTCATTATGTTTATCGTAGTTTAATTGATTTTAGAATCTAATTTTTTAATTAATTTCAAACAGAAATATATAATTTACTAGCTGACCCGGCAAGCGTTGTTTTGCCATGTATATTATTTCTAGGAATTTTTTTTAGTTCAATAAAAACAACTATGTAACTACTACTGTAAATAAAACATAGGGGTTGATCATAGACAGGTGAAAATTAAGGGCTGTATGTATTTTTGTATGCTGTATCATAAAAAAATAAAAACAAAATAAAATGTCTAAACAATAAAAAAAATAATTTTGGGGTGGACAGCCCTTATCACTTAGGGGTTTGAAAGATAGATAGTAGTCGACTCTCAGACTTACTGAATATGCATAAAAATTTCATAAGAATCGATCGAGCCGTTTCGGAGGAGTATAGAAACGAACATTGTGACACGAGAATTTTATGTACATATATATATATATATAATACTGCATATATATATATATATATATATATATGCACTATTTGGACATTAAACTAAAAATATTTACTAACTACGAATGGTAGGTTCTCTGATACAGTTTCATGTTAACGTTTGTATAACCGGTATAATTTACAAATCAATTACTTAGAAGTGATGACTCACATATATATTTAAGGACCGTTTGTTTATAGTTAGTCACCCCCCGCAGCGATCGACTTAATTAAGAAGCCTTTGAAATAATCGCTAATTACGAAATAGTTTTATTTAATTTTATCCTCTTAAAAGGTGTTTTAAATATGATCATATAGTTTATACTCAACATAAATTTAGTGACCATGCAGGACCTGTAATAATTTGAAAATATAATTGTTTTCTGCACGTTATATTATATGTATAGGCTGCATCTTAAATACAAAAATTTAAATAAGCTGTTTGGCAATTGAATTGTAGATGAATTTCTTTATTAGTAATTTATTATTAGTAAAAAAACATTTAATTAGAAATGTAAATATTCAAAATCTATTAAATTGGTCCAGCTGTTTAGGAGTTTAATTATAAATACACGCATAGAAGATTTTTATAAAAATAGATTTTGGTAGTAGAATTAGTTATTAACTAAAAATTTCCGCAACACCTTGATGGCTGGAAGTATTCCACGGTCCGCTTCACAAGAAATTTTCTTTTGCTAACTAGCGAATTGTGGCATCGACTCCCGGAGGTCATCTCTGGGAGATGCGACCTCCACTTGTTTAAAAGCCGCTCCGCCCAAAAGCCGGTAACGCACCCTCTAAAATGTGTATCCATGGGCTGCGACTGCGGCCGGCCCGTAGGCTCATTTGCTTTTGTTTGCTACAAATAAGTATGTATTACTAATACCGCTTCGGAGTTGACCAGTATTCAATAGGGAACGTTTCTTTTTTTTTCGAAATGTTTTGTTTCCAAAATAATAGTACGAATTTTCGAACGAATTATATATATATATATATATATATATAAAATCTCTAAGAATTTCTAGTTTCCATTTATCTCTGTCCCACTTCTGGGGCAATGTACACGCTCGAAAGTGAGGGGTGCTACGCTTTGGGACATATTCGGATTAATATAAGCGTGTAAGTTATATTTTGTGATTGTAGATTGAATTTGATTTGGATGGGGTAGCTGTGCCTTATTTATAGTGCGGTTTTTTTAAATAGATGTTTTTTTTTGAATCATTGTTATTTATTTATTACCTATTCGAGATAAGTGTGTTCTGCACGATATTAATTACGTTGTCATCTAGGCTGTTAATGTTCGTTAGAAATGTTTTTTTATTTATTTCGTAATCCCCCAGGTACATAAATTATACATAACAAAAAACAATATACTATAGATATAGCCAAAAATGGAATACTAAAATTCGAAAAGGTTCAAACATTTACTAAAGGAAAAAATTATGAATTTCTTTCTATTTGTTTAGTTATTTCACCATAATACATGTTAAATTACAAATCTTTTTTCGTCCTACAAGCTATAGTGACTGAATACAGTTAGTAATAATTACACATAGCAATGATATTAGATTAAGTGCACTATAAATAGGTCAGCGACACAAAGGGGCGTAGAGGACTATGATTAATCGCAGATAATTTTACGATACAGTGATTATTTTTATTCACTGTGACCGTTTGGACGAGACGTGCTTCTTTGTAATATTTACAAAGAGCGGTGAATAAACGGCTATTTCATTTGCTGTTTTCTGATGTGTTCCAGACCTTCCTTCACCTTCTCTTCACAAAGCTAGTATGGCTTTTGGACTTTTCTACTAGAATCTAGTCTAATCTAGAAGAGTCCTAGTAACAAGTTGCGTGTTTTAAAGTAAAACCTTCTTCGTACCTACGTACGTATATATGTAATTGTAAAAAAAAATATTTATTTGTATTATTACTAGTGTATTTGTATTATTTAATAAATGTAAAAGTTACCTTAACTGCTATAGCTAAGCTAGCCCAGTGGCTAGGTACGCATCTCTTAACCCTGAGATCGTGCGTTCGTGACCCTTGGCCTCATTAGTGAGCTACGCTAGAAAAATCATTTTCCTATTTGCGCTACCCTTATTTCAACGTTAAAGGATAACATCGCGAGGAATGAGCGGCTGCGTGTGTGAGACACAGAAGCCATTAAAAATAAGTGAAAGTCAAACTGAGTATTTTTGCATAGTCAACACTAACTATGCAAAATCTATGTTTTGTATCGCGCAGCCCGGACATACAACGACCAATATTTAAGCCTTGACTTGTTTAATATCTAATTAGCTATCGCGGAATATGTTTAAAAGAAGTATTAAGAATATCCATAGCGCAAAATTACCTCCATCATAAGCACACCCCACATACACACCTTCACGTACTTACCGACACACAACACAGCCAAATTTGCTATTACTTATTTGAATGTATTGAATAATTTTTAATTATGTTTTTCTCTTTTGTAAATGTTTGAAGCTTTTTGTAGTTAAATATTATGTATTCCATCTTTGGCTATATTTTTAGTGTAATTGATTGTTATTAAATATAATTTTTGTTAGCTGTAGGATTACGAAATAAATAAAAGAAACGAGTACAGAAATCTTTAGCGAAGACCAAATGCAGATTACTTTCTAAGACTTTTCCTTAATTATTCATTAAAATATTTTTCACTTTGAATTTCTATTGAAAGGCTTTTTCAAATTACTAAGATTAAGAATCTAGCAAATATTATTCATAAAGAAGTCATTTAGTTCACTAATATTGTAATATTATTATTTTCGCGAGATCGTTAGAGCTTTTTAGCAAAATATTTATTCGTTTTGTAAAAGTCGGTGACATGACTTCCCCTAAGCCGCGTGCCATTTCGATGGGGTGCTTGTAAATTAACGCCATATTTTCATGTTGGTTAATCACTATGTAAAAAAAATAATCCATTAATTATATCAATGCGTATTTAAAATATATTGTAACGAATAACTCTGGAAACACTATTTCAATTAAACATTTTTTGACTCTGTAGAAATGTGTCTTATCTTCTTAATAAGACTTGCCCAATACTTTTATGATAATTAAATTAAAAGAATAGTCATTTAACTTAAATAATTGTAATAATAAAATGCTTCAATTTAATAAGCCTTAATCTTATCTTTCACCCATCCAACTCTAACTCCCATATAAAGCTAAATATCTACATTATGTTACAAGCTAACTTTTTTAAAATATATGACAATTATGGTAAACATAAATGTTACAAAAAATAAAAATATTACACTTTCAGTGTTTGATTTTAGTTTCTACTTTGCAAATTATCTGTCAGAATCTGAATTAGCTGTCAGATAGGCACTTAACAATGTTTTGATCAGTCCATTATCCAATATATCAAGCTGGATATTATGTGGTGTTTATCCTGTTCGCGAAGAATTCGAATGAGAGGTGCTCATAGGTTGGATTTTGCAGTAGTAATGTAATAATTTATTTATTTCGTAATCCTGCAGTAACAAAAATTACATTTAATAACAAACAATTACACTAAAAATATAGTCAGAAATTGAATACATAATATTTATCTACAAAAAGCTTCAAAATTTACAAAAGGAAACAAACAATAAAATTATGCAATACATATAACTAAGTAATAACTATTTGGCTGTGATGTGTGATGGTGTAAAAGGGAGGGTAAGTACGCGAAGGTGTGTATGTGGGGTAGGCTCATGATGGAAGTGATTTTGCTGTATGGATATTCTTTATACTCATTTTAACCTTATTCCGCGATAGCTTAAACAAGTCAAGGCTTAAATATTGGTCGTTGTATGTCCGGGCTGCGCGATACAAAACTTGGTTTTTTGCATAGTTAGTGTTGATGTGTTAATCTTAATTTGACAAAACAACTTTTGCCGGGTCAGCTAATATGTACACTATTATAGCATTCATTCTCACAAGGGAAATGCGTCGTACCGATTTCACAATGCCCTTTGAGGTCCCACAAAACAAATAATAAATAGAGCAATGTGTCTACTTCAATTAACACGCTCCATGAAGTGGTTAAATAAATTAACATGAAAAAACAAATTTGTGAGGTCACGTGTATGTCGTGTGTCGTGAACTCTTCCCTCGCAAATGTTTGAGCTTGGGAAGTGGCTGATTATATATTTGTTCAAATCATAACGACCATATGTTTTAGGATTATTCTGCATTATTTTTAGTATTGCTTGTAATTGTGATACTGTAAAAAGTTTATGCAATTTTCGTTCAAAATTTGTTTTTTTTTATAGAAAAGGGGGCAATAGGGCAGGAGGCTCACCTTATGTTAAGTGATACCGCCGCCCATGGACACTCTATGCCAGAGGGCTCGCGAGTGCGTTGCCGGCCTTTTACGAATAGTTATGCCCTTTTCTTGAAGGACCCTAAGTCGAATTGATTCGGAAATACTTCAGTGAGGAGCTGATTCCACATAGTGGTGGTGCGCGGCAGAAACTGCCTTAAAAATGCTCAGTTGTGGACTGACGGACGTCGAGGTGATACGGGTGGAATTTCGTATTCTGCAGGTATTAATCCAAACAACTCCTCTGAACACTTTATATAGAACTGGATACGATGTGGCATATTGTCCAGGGGTCCATTTGTTTATTTAGCTGCCGAATGAACCCATGTATCTTTCTATCTATTTATCTATCTAAAATCTTTAGGAAAGAATTTAGGTAGGGGGCTACGAGTTTCACTCCTGTTTTCACAAGAAACGACAATCCAAATCGTGTAGTGCGATTTACTATGTTCTTTATTCTATGTTGACAAAGGCGACAGGCATATCATGCTACGAATATATTATACTATTGTAGAAACAGCTATAATACGTGAGATAATGTTATACCCGCTAACATAGTTATTTCGCTCACTAAGAATATATACCAATTTTCGACCTCAACCGCTAGGGCCTTTCGGTCCAGTCAGTGGTTAACTGGTCGAGAGACTGATTGAACTGAACTGATTCTTTTATTAGGTCGGAGAAAGAGCAGCACATTTCTTCTTCACTTAACGATGTTACGAGTATTCTATCACAAATATCAACTATTGCGGTCCCTTGAGGTCTAAAGTCGATTCGACGTAACAAATTATTAAGTTACAGATAATCTATCAACTTGTCTACTAATAAAACCTTCTGAAACGTCAGACATAAACAGTTGAATATAACAAGAAATAAAAAGTAATAATCTCTGGTAACACCCTCAATAGCGATGTGTAGCCAAATAGTATATTGTCATGTCACCGTGAAACTAGTGATTTATCGCAGGGAGGAAGGGTAAATGTCCAGTTGGGGGACACCGTTTACCCCACTGGTTTGTTTCCTTTGATATTTGATTCAATTGTTCATGCTTTATTTGCCCACGCTTAAGTGGTTGAAATTGTTTAATTTTTTAGTACCGACTTGATGTTTATCATTTAAAATTCTTGTTATTTTTATCTAATATAATAATAAAAACTTTATTCATGACATAAATAGGTTGTGACAAAATTCATCAATTGCTAGTGCTCGCAATGTTCCTGTGTGGTGACTGGATAGCAATTATTGCGTGGTACACAGTTTGTTTTAAGAAAAAAAAGTAGTTTTAGTGTTAGAACTAATCAAACACAAGTCGTATAATACATTGAGTATGCCTGAATGTGTGACTATGTGAATGGGTGTGTGTGCGTATGTATTTGAGAGTTGTTATAAGCTTGCGCTGTGTTCGGTTAGCTTTTTTGAACCACAAGTGTCATGCCAAGATATTATATGTATTATTTTTATGTTTCTAACTTTATCACTTATATATATAACTTACATTAAAAAAAGTCTCACTAAAATTATCGAACACACACCCGGAGCATAAAATAAAACTATAATGTCTAGCATTTTTAATAACCACTGAACCATTCGTGCAACCGGTACCGTAATCATTAAGTAAGTGCCCCTACGCATGAGTGCTTGCCCTAATCCGAATTATATGCTAGCGTTGTCAACTCCCCTCTTGTAATAAATGAATGAAAAAAAAAGTAATTTCAATGATAAGGAAATGATGTATTGTGAAATACTTATATACTGTATAATTATTAATTGTAGATTTAAGTGCCTGTAGTATCAAAAAAAATTATAAGAAATGGAATAATTTTTCGATAGTATTATCTATTACTTGATCCTTACACCGTGAAAAAATAAATAGTACCTACTTAATTTCAAAATATAGAAGATGAAATAATGTTTTTTCTTATATAGTTTGACCCGTGTTGTAACTAATTAAAAAATAGGTTAATTTTTTTCTTTCTGTTTACAGTAACTAAGTTTATAGTCTTTCAATTAAACATTAATATAACTATTATTTGACCTCATATAAATAAACTTTTAATACTAACATTATACTATTTTTTGTATAAACCTCATAAGTTAACCTAAGTAACTGTCACCTAAGGAACTGAAAAAAAAAGTTTTTTTTCCCTTTTTATCTTTATAAGTCAGTTTAGTAGATTCATGAAAAGCAAGATCCTGTACTGAGTCTAGTCAAATGTGTATTGTACAAAACAATGTTGATAATTAAATGCCATCTTCTTAATCTTGTCTGACTCTGTTTAGACTGGCGTGGTTAATTAGATGTTTTGTCAACGGCTTCAACGTCTGAAGTTAAGTATTTGCAATAACTGTACCCTTACAAATCTTAAAATACATTTCTCTTAATTAAATTTGTTACAACAATTTTGAAATTGGTGTCTTTCAAAAATTTCTTCTCGATGTTATTATTAATTAAAAATTGTAACCCAGTCACAACTGTCAATTAAAAATTAAGTTTATACGTTTAAATCCTATTTTTTAATCCCCTTCGGAAAAGGGTTCATTGTGTATTGAACAATAATTTTACGAATGGATTAACTAAGAGTGTATTAAAACCGCAATGAATTACTGACATGTGGCGAAAATTGTATAAGGGTTTTCGAGCGTTTTATTTAAAGAATCACGGAAAATATTTTGAACTAGGGATATATAGGGAGAAATGATTTATTTTTGGGAAATCATTTTAAATGTTTTTTGCTCAAAATGCGGCAGAATACAACTCAAACTAACGTTTTGCCGTTCTCGTGGGAATATTCAGACGGTGTCTTTACTTTGAACTTGATATCTGAATAATCTGTGGCGCAAAATTTTATTAATTTTCTTGCGTTTAGTAAATTTAGTGAGTGATGACTTTAGTTGACAACTTTTAATGGATCGTAGATATTAATTACGCCAAAACAGAAGCTGATCGAAATGTTTATCAAAATTATTCTAAATCATGTATCCCTTAAGGTACATGTTTGATCAGTGTTGGTCTAGTGGCTTCAGCGTGCGACTCTCATACCTGAAGTCGTAGATTCGATCCCCGGCTGTGGACCAATGGACTTTCTTTCTATGTGCGCATTTAACATTTGCTCGAACGGTGAAGGCAAAAATCGTGAGGAAACCGGCTTGGTTTAAAGCTTAAAAGTCGACGGCGTCTGTCAGACACAGAACTGATCACCTACTTGCCTATTAGGTTTAAAAACAATCATGAAACAGATTCAGAAATCTGAGGCCAATACCTAAAAGAGGTTGTAGCGCCACTGATTTGTTTAATTTTTTTACATGTTTTGTCTGATTAGAAGTAATTTTTATAATAACTCTTAAACACGATATAAATTTATTACTAGCAGACCGGCCAAGCGTTGCTGTAGCTAAGGTTTTTGTTATATTACATAGTAGTAAACTATTCAAGGGAAACGGTAGGAGATCACCAGTCTAGTCGGACTACCATGCTTTTTTGGTAGTAATGCCATTAAATTGTAGCTTTTGTGAAACGTTGGTAGGTACTTTCAACACAGCGCCATCTGTAAGAATTGTGACTATCAAGTAATAAACAAATAATTTGCAATAAAATAATATCGCGGGTATAAATTAAGATGTAAGCTATCCTATCTTTTAAGTTAGATCAAACTGCACACGGTGTACAAATTTGATTGAAATCGGTTAAGTAGTTTAGGAGTCCATAGCGGACAAACAACGTGACACGTAATTTATATATATTAAGATATATTAAAATGTTGCGATTTTTTATTATTTTAAAGTTAAAAATATAAATGGAACTGAATATGGCATAACGAACTAAAGAAATCGTTTGAGGAACGTGGTGGTGCACTTATCATGTGTGGCCGAACCACACATGACAAGTGTTATCGTTTGGTGGTTTATAATGTACGGTTTGGTTGCAGTCACAGAAAAACCTGGATACCAATCACCATATGGAGGAATGGATAATGGAGTGGTGAGTTCCATTCTTTTCTTTTGTAATGCTTAATTTTTAAATTAATTTTGCTAATAGGCATCCCCTGTGTAATTTAAGTATATTTTATTGAAACTCAAACCAAGCAGTTTCTTGCGAGTTTATAAAAGATTCTGCATTTCGTAATATATTTATAGAAAGTTATTAGTTAAATACAGTAATCCTCCCTATAACGTTTTCCTATAACCCGATTTCCGTCCCCTATATAACGCGGAGATTTTTCAAGTTATATTTCTGTAGTGTGAAGTTTGTAATGATAAGTCTAGTCCATAATTATTAATTAGTTTAGCGTACCTTTGTGCCTGTTTCAATTATATAATATTAAATTCCTGTTCCTAGATTTTGAATTGTTAAAAAACCGGTTTTACGATAATACTTCTACAACGATTTTCTAAAACGCGGGGCCTTACCACCGCGTTATAGTGGGGGTTGTGTAATGAAAGTGATAAGAACAAAACCATAGCTATTTGTCTTATTGTTCGTATGAATGAGGGTTACAAAAAGTAAAAAAATTAAGTAAATTTTATTTTGTAAAGTTGATAATCAAAGGGTATTTTCATACTCCAAATATGTATTGAACTATGTACATTGTACAAGCCTATTTTGTAAGCAAAATATGTCCATACAAAAAATACATCGTGCAAAAGTTGTTGGCGAAAGATTTACATATTTATAGTGAGGTTTCTTGCTGAAGTAACATAACATTATGATTTATGTATGTGCGGGGGTAGCTCTGATCATATTTGATCTACAATAAGTTAGGTAAACTTGCTTTTTAGACAGCTAGATCAGTTTATCACTCTATTTTATGATTCATTCCTTATGTGGGATTGTTCATAAATTACGCGGTACTCTAGAGTTTAATTTTTTAACGGTTTTATAAGAGGACGATTCTTGAAATAATATTTATTAAGAGTGTACCGACGTGCTGTATTTAGTATTTCGTTTTACAGGGTCGCTAGTTGTAATTCAGAAAGTACCCAAGGGGTTAGTAAAAACTTAGAACCAGAACAAATACTATTTATTCTCGGTGTCTGTATTGCTTTGTATTAAGGTTTATTTTACAATACCTAATAATCAAAGTCAAATTTAAAAATCATTTATTCATGTAGGTAACATAATGTAATAATAACATACACTTATAAACGTCAAAAAAAAATATATACCTACATTAAATGCTTCTAATTTTACATTTACTGCCAGTTTTCAAATGAAGGGCGTAGAACGGAAGAGAAGAACTGGCAATAAACTGTCCGCGCCACGCTTTGCAACAACAACCATTACACCATGTTCCACATGACATCTTAAGTAATAAATTATAATAATTAAAATTAAAAACAAAGATTTGTCCTCTATCAGCAGGAAGCATGGTGAAATAGGAGCACGCACTTACATTTTCGTAATTTGAATAATGTTATACTCTTGCTTTAACGGACACTGAATCAATGACATTTTGAAGTAAATACAGTGAACCGGCTTCGCTCAGAGCCCAATAAAAATTCTAGACGGTTAATTTCCATTACAGTGTAAGCTAAACGCGAGCTAATCCGCGGCCGCTAATAAAAAAAATTCAAAGAATAATTTCACTTGGAGCACGAAACATCTGCCGGTCCGGTCGCATTCCGTAGGCCCGCTTACGCGACGGCACGTGGACTCCGTAATCTCTGTTCTTATATCTAACGGATCACGGGACGTTTTGCTTAGAAGTTTGATTTTCAATTGCCGCTCTATCCCTTAAAGATTCTGTCGTGGAATAGTCATGGCATATAAGCACTCGGTACCGTGACAATTTTTCTCATAAGAACAAAAATTTATCCCCGCGGCATATCTGTAATTAGTTTTCACGGATAAGAACACTTGATTGTTGTCATAAACTTCATTCCGAGACAACACCTGGTTACTGGGCCAACTAGTTCATCCTGTGACGTGTTTTACTTGCAATTAAGTTCTTAAAATATCGATCAGCCAGTTATTACAGGATAACGTATCGCGTTAACTTAGTCAAGTTCAAAGCTTTTATTTCGTTGTAGTTTAAAATATCAAATGGAAAGCTCCAATAAGATTTGTAGCGTTTACAACTTAGAAAACGGGTTGTATTAGCCTTTACTTATACACTGTAGAGTAATAAAATAATTAACATGTTACAAAGCAATCAATAGAGTTTAATTTTTATGAAATAACATCAATATCCATTTAAAAAAACGCACCATCATGTACATTGTACATATTATATTCGACGAATATGAGATTTCATTAAAACACATTGCACTGCTTTTTTTAACGTTTAAAAGGGAAACAAATCGTCAGCAAAATGATAAGAATAAATAAATAGTGATTAAATTAAATAGGAATCTAAAGATGTCCAATACATTAGAGGGTCGGATGTACTTCACTGTCCACTTAGCAGGGTTTATAGGCGACGCACTCGTTCGTTACACGTCTTTGTTAGCTCTGTGTCTATGGGGCAAATATATAGAGTAAATTGTATGGTTTTAGCTTTAGTGTTTTTATACCTATTCGGTTATTGTAAACACAGTAAATAAATTATTTAATTTGAAATTACTATTTAGGCTGATTCACATATATCAGTGAAGCCACAGTACCGGCACAGTGCGAAATATTCTTTCATACGTTCTCTATGAACGCATCGCCACTTGTCAGTGTCAGTGACGACTCAGTGCTCTCAGTGTCAGTGCCGACACCGGCAATCACGGACAGATTCGTTAACAACGATGTTTTTTGTCGGATCACTGACGCCGTGTTATTATTTGTTACATTTTGTTTATTGCAGAAGAATATTAAAGCAGCTCTCTGACATTTTAAACTATTTTCTTTCATCTTTATCTAATTCTATGTACATAATGTGATGAATTCTCCTTCCGTCTCTCTTATTTCCCATGCTTCATGCGCCCATTTTATTTTTTTCCTTGATGCTGCTCTTCTTCGTCTAAAGCAACAGCTATTATTGCTAGCTCCGTAGTATTGAACAGAGCCATAATCACGTTACTTGACGACGGATACGTTTTCACTGAAGCTCCGTAAACTCAGTACTGACATGTGTGAATTGAATGACTGACGCAATACTGTATCGCTGATACTGAACTGAGCGGACACGTTGACGGAACTGTGGCTTCACTGATATATGTGAATCGGGCTTTAAAAGCGTAGTGTTAGCTACGCCGCCGCTGAACACCGTGAACTTTTGAATTATGTGCTCTAACTAGGAATAATTTTGGAGAGACTAATAAGATAATTAGTTTGTTTTCCTTATCAATGAATGTTTGCACGTCAGTACGGCGTGGCGGCGACGTCGTGCGCGGCGGCCAACGGGCACCACCAGCCCGACAGGCGGCATCATCACAATCAGCACCACCAGCACGCGGACGTGCCCCCACAATGGGTGAGCGGCGGTTGCACTAGTGTTACACGCTATCTTACACTTTGTGTTTGTCTTGAGTTACACAGTTTTGTAGTGTTGTGTTCTTTTGTGTTCGATTTTTTCAGGAACGTGTGCCGTAATTATGTAGTTTTTGCAGTGTTTGTATGTTTGTTGTAGTGAAGATTTTGTGCCTATTATTTATTAACATCTTGCAGTAGAAACCTCACGTAGCTGATTTCTGCATCTCTTTTTTTTAATATTAAAAAAAAATCACTTAATTTAGGTAAATATGTGGATTGACCAAAAATAACAGGTGGTAGATGGCAGAGAGTGGCACACTGCAGAGAGGAATGGCGGGATTTGGAGGAGGCCTTTGCCAAAAAACGGCACACAGATACCTAAAAAGAATGAGACAGAAATATTAATGTGTGTAAGTGTAACTGAAATAAAAGGATGTTATTTTTATTAAGTTAAATACAATATTGCTTTTTTTAAATATAATAATAGAAGAAAACGAGACGTATGAAAGAAAATGCACAAATTCGTCAGTGAAAAAGGCAGAAACCCTGTTAAAGTGGAAGGTAATATTGACACGTATGCGCGGGCGCAGCGCACCTGGCCTGCCCTGCGCCAATCCCGTGGGACGTACGGGATGCAAACTCTTGTCTAACACAAAGCCTCTTAAAATGGGTTCAATAGCATTTAATGAACCCGACGATTATGATGAAAAGTAGCTTGACCTCTGAAAAAAAAAATGGTACTCATCTGGTTCAGTTACTTTTCCCTCCATGCAAAGCATGTTTCGAATAATTGTTGCCATGCTCCTCTCGAAGTAGTATTAGTAAAATTCGACCGAGTTTCATCTCACCAGCTGTTAGGGTCTTTGACCAGACGTCCCATTCATACAACCGGTTTTGTGAATTTCATGAATTTGTGTTTATTTACAAGTAAAAAGTTGGAACAGGTTGTAAATCGTTGAAAACTTGCAGACCGACTTGTAAAAAGGGGTATAATGTTTTAAGAGAGAAGTTTGGAGTATTGAAACATGTTTCGATTATTCAATTAATAGTCAATAATAAAAAAGTATATTTTATAGACTTTAAAAAGAAAAGTAAAAATAGATTTTATAGAATTTGGAAAGAAAAGAAAAAAGTAGATTTTATAGATTGAAAAAAAAAGAAAAAAATATATTTTAGACTGAAAAGAAAAGAAAAAGTAGATTTTATAGAGTGGAAAAAAGTATATGTTATCGACTTAAAAAAAAGAAAAAATATATTTTATAGACTTTGAAAAGAAAAAAAAATATATTGTAAAGACTGAAAAAATAAATATATTGTAAGACTGAAAAAAAGACGATTTTAAAAACTTTGAAATGAAAACAAAAAGTAGATTTGTTAGACATTGAAAAGAAATGAAAAGGTCTATTATATAGGCTTTAGAAAGAAAAGAAAAATAATATTTTATAGACTGAAAAGACAAGAAAAAAGCCGATTTTATAGACTTTGAAAAGAAAAAACAAAGTATATTGAATAGACTCAAAAGAAAAAGTATATTTTATTTTATAGAACTTGAATGGAGTAATTAAAGAAGGCAGCTCTTAAGGATACCCAGATAAGAATATCAAATCCTTGGATCCCTATAAAAAGACTAATCATTTAACAGCGATTATGAGAAATAAAGTAAGTAATAGTTACATACGACTATTTAAATCTATAAGGCACATAAGAAGATTTACGCCAAATAAAATTAATTTCCTATTACACCAAAAATCAATTTACGATGATTATTTTCACATAATAAATTCCAATATGTTTTTAATTTCAAACCTATTCTAGATACTTCCAATAAGGAATGATCAGACTAGCTGCGGTTTATGACGGCGTTAAATAAACGTTTTGAAAGCGTCGTAGGATGTTCTATAGTGTATTCCATAAAGGCGCGAAATATTAATACTAATGTATCAAGTTATTTCACAAGTTATACTATACAGGAAACTACCATATTCGTATCACGCTATTACAGACCCCCATATAACGCGGAGGTTTTTTAAAATTATATTTCTGTAGTGAGAAATTTATATTGATTTGTCAAGTACATAATTAGTTCTGCGTTCATTACATCGGCTTTTATTGTGTTATAAAATTAAACTAAATAGCTTTATTGAATTGATAAAAAAGAATGGTTTTACGAGAATGCTTCTACAACTAGATTTCCTATAACGCGGTCCAGGGCTACCGCGTTATATATTTTAATGCTTTATAGGATCTTTTGTTGTTGGCAGAATTGCTATACTCCCGTACATAGTTCAACAAATATTGTTAAACAAGGATCCTCTTAACCTAGTTATTTATTTTAGACATTTAAACGCACCATTAGGGTTGTCCATACGTTTCTAACTAGAAAGTTATCTTATTGTATCGGAATGAATGAGAAGTTAGGCGGCTCGTTCTTATATGTGAATATACTAATAAAAACGCGTAGTAAACGCCGAATACAAATCGTCACTAATATGTTGATAGCTTTATATAACTGGCTCTCACCCCACGTTTTGCGTAAGAGAGACCGAGCACTTTACGTTAGGGTGCGCGGGCGCCCCTTTCAAACGTCCATTATTATTTTGTATACAGTTTTAGCGCTACGAGCTTTGAGATAAAAGTTAGTTTTGCTCGATGCTGTGTAGCTGGGGTGGGGTTTGTGACACATTAATGTGTGTTGAAATAAATATAAAATAACCTTGCGATCTGATGGTGGAAACCTGACTTTGCTGTTTAAATGGCTTAGTAATAATTTAAAATATACGAGTATATCGTAACTTAATCTTTATTTTTCTTATTTAAAATAAACTTAAAATAAATTTATAAGTTAAAAATAATTATTTCTGAATTGAAAAGAAATTTGAAAACTCAGTAATTTCTTTGTTTAAAGACTAAATGTACATTGGTCAAGATTATACTTTATTATACCATTCATATTTTTTATAGAACTCCAGCGGCCTTTCCTGGCGTAACATTTTTTTATATATTTTGTTTATGTTACTCAGGGGTAAAGTAGCATTTGAATGGTGATTTTTTGGAATCATTCCTGTGATATAAATCTCTTGATATAGTTAACTATAGAAGACTCATCAATAGTTAAATAAGATCACGTACTTTTGTATAACTATTTCGAGTTTTTTGCAAAAACCATAATTATTAAGCACCCCATTCCCGAAACATTTTAAATACTTAACAATACAATGGCTTAAACGCAATTAATAGTCGATTAATTGCGGTTAAGAATCTTCGCGAAACATAAAAACTAGTTACATTTGAATATAAACAACATTTTAGTATGCACATAGCCAATTCAGGACGGCTAGTGCATTTACGATGATCCTACGCACACTTGTAACGTGGCACGTTGTACCTGACGCAAACGGGATGGGTATATCCAAAGTAGAAGAGGGAAAGGGACAGCGCGCAGGGCAGATGTTCAAAAATCATGCGGGCGTATTTTTTTTTCCGAAGGTGGCTTAGGGTTGGCTTCCTGGCCGCTCGTGGGAAAGCGTTGCCGATTTTCGAAATTTAAAATAATAAAAGAAACAATATAGTCTATGACCTGTTTGTATTTCGCGCCATTTAACAATGGCCGACTGTCATTCGGAACAGATGTTTTATGACGTTGAACGGTAATGTTTGCGAAAACTGTATTGTTTAAAGGTATTAATGAAGTGAACGGTGTTTTATTGGTTGCGACTTCAATTTGTTTTGTTTCACTGTAGAATGTTTTTTTCTAATAATGAATTCTCAGTCCGAAGCACGTTCCTGAAAATTTACGGTCTTTTAAAGGGAATATAACTATACCATAGGTATAGAAAGTTTTGTTACTATTCGTTATTCGTGGCTATATATTGAAGAATAAGAGTGTGTAATGTTTTATTTTTTTACTTTAAAAGTTTAAAAGTTTACCACATCATACAAAATGCTATATCTACCGTATAACATAAAGCTACCTTTTAGAAAATATATGACAATTTTGGTAAACATAAATAGAATAGAGACGTATCTGACAAATAGTATACTTAACAGGGCAGCCATTTCAAAATATGTAATATAATTATGTTAGTTTTTTGTCATAACTTTTTTAATTCATATTCTGTTATTATGAAAATTGGCATACAAGCAAACAAAAGGGTTAGTTTTTAAAAAAAATAACATTTAACTACACAGTTTTCTAGAAACATCACGTTTCTATGAGCGCACCTATAAATCTGTCACTTAGCCGACTGATTATAATTTGAAAATAAAACACATGAATTTTTTTTGAGTGTAGCCGTAATATTAAGTTAATGTAGTATCCAAATATGATAAAAAGTGGATTTTGGATTTTTTTCTAATCCGACATAGTTTTACGATCATGACGATATGTTGATGCTGTTGAGTTTTATTCATAAGTAAAGGTTGAATTCTATAATGGAGTTTCATGTCCTGCGGGAACATTTAAATCTCAAACTAATAACAAGACGCATCATATCCTTCGTCTAGAAAAAATTAAAAGATTTTAATCGCCATTTGAATTCGGAAACGGAACCCGCTAGATGCGTGCGCGCATACATTTTTTGCCCGAGGGTTCGGTACTATCTCCTTTACACTTCAACGTTACCCATAACGCTGTCCCGCTCGTCGAGGGTGGTTGGGGGTGTCAAACGACAGATGTTCGGTGTATTTTTTTGTACCTTTCGATTCGCCCACGAACAATGCTTGGAGATTTTAAAAGCATATGGCGTGGAACAGGTAAGGAATGCTTATGCCAATTTTAATAGTGAGCGAAGAGCTGGGAATGTTTTAAAATATATTGCCCTGTTATTTCTGTTTAAGCTAGGGAATCTTAGGTATTTTGTACTGTCAAACATGCAGTATTATTATGCATGGTTCGCTGATGAGTTGTGAAGTCTGTCCTTCAAATAAATATTGCATGCTAAAATTATGTTAATGTAAAAAAATCCTTCAGAACCATTGATCGGAACCCCTTCATGGGTAAAGGCCTCTTCCAGCTTTTTCCAAAAATCCACGGCTCTCTTTTTCCATTCGCTTCCTGCTAACGCTTCTATTTCTTCTATCCACCTTTTTTTAGGGCGTCCCCTACTCTTTCCCTTTTCCAATATTTTCTATAACAAAGTAAAATCTTGTGTTCATACTTTGTCATAATGATAATTGTCTCTTAAAGGTTTTATTAAAGGAATCAGAAAGCACAGAACACATCACACATCTTACAAGAACCAATTTTAATAGTTATTTTATTACCATTGGTCGATGTTATAGAGATATGTAAAAAAAAAAATTTCGGTCCTTAGTTACATTTATTTTTGATGTTTATAGATGGAAAATAGCTAATTAATAAAAATTATCCTTTGCAGGTAAGTAATGTTCGAGATAATTATTGGGTGGCCAGTAAGTTAAAAGACGCGCAAACGCATCCGGTGAGTGGTTCAACTCATATACGAGAGCGACATATTTGTAGCTTTGTTTTTGAAGTCTGCTGGTGAATGGTGAATCATGTAAATGGATGAAGCTATAGAAGTATTGTACGATTTCTGGATCATCATGGCGTCAATAGACGATTTTTTTATTCTATATTAACCACTCGCGTGCAACATTAGAATATAAGCGAAATACTGAAATGTTAATTGCTATGTAACGAATGAATCCAATGTTACAGTTGAAGAGAGTGCCTACGTCTGGCTATACTCTCGGGGCGCGACTCTGAGGATTTAGGAAATCGTCACGCTTATAAAGATAAAAAAGCCTGAGTGAGCAAAATGTACAGCCTTGGCTGGGAAAGCTATGTTAGGGGATATCCGTGGTCTCTTACTATCCCTTTGGCAGTAATGCCAACTTAGGAGGGATCAAGATGTCTTCGGGTTTTTTTAGGGGGTACATTTATTTAAGCGTACTTTAAAGAGAAAATCAAATAAAAACACGTTTATTCAGTTTTGATGAGCATGCTTATGAATGTCAAAACGTTTACAAAATTCGTGAAAGAGCAATACTTCGCCTCGTTCGCAAAACTACCAGGAGGTCTGAGAAGAACTGACAAGAAACTCAGTAAATTTAACCCTTTCCTTACATTAAAATTATTCAAAGGAAAATCTCACGTTATTAAAGTTACATAAGTATAAATTGAGTTTTGTGATGTACCACATTCACCATTACACACATATCAATATAATATTGAGAAATAAACTAAACCAAATATAAGTGTGGCTATAACAAATGTCATAAAAGTTAAAATACTCCAAGATCGAAATTTTATACTACTTGAATGTATGTTTGACGTAGGTATATTTCAAATTACCTCTTAAACTGAGTGTACAACACAAAACAGTTTTAATCGATATTACTCCTAGTAATACCCTAAGTAGTAGGTTCCGTAGGAGTAGGCATCATTGTCCTTCGGGAAAAATGAGTTAATAATGATAGATAAAAGAAAAAGCTTTTTTACGACTATTTTTCGAATGTTACCTATTTTATATATATAATATACGTTCAGTCGTAGGTTTAAAGTAAATATCCTATAACTTGAGCCTTAGTGTCGTTCCCCCTGAAGCGATAAAGCCCCCGTTCGATTCCCGTTTCGGAAATAGATCGGGTCAAGAACCTGTGCGAAAAATTTCACACACACGTCCCTTTGTATGTTCTTCTTGAACATACATATACAGTATACACTTTATAGATAACATTTGTAAAAGTTATAATTTAATTTTGAAATAACTAAAAGTAATGATTTAATAGATTCCTTTTAAAAAATAGAACCGACTTCAAAATAAAGTAAAAAGTATTAATTAATGTCATGAGAATAACATTACAACATTAACATAAACAATGATTTATTTAAAAACAGACTGTATAGATTAACCAATTTTGATGAATTTTGTACTTAGCTGAGCCTAATGAGTATGTCAGATTCTGAATAGCAGAGATTCTGGTGTGGGTGAATTCTCACATGCCCTTGCAACTGTCGTGGGCAAATTCATTACCTTAAATATAAAAAAAATTGGTTAAAGATTTTATTAGGCTCCTTCGCTGTTGAAGATACGAGAAAAATAAAAGTAAATTTGTCGAATCACGGCTCCGGTGTAAAACGGCTCCAAATTTTTTTGTATAAAAAGTTAGGTTAGGTGAAAGCCAACACTTTGTACCTTCTTTCATTCATTTCCCAAATCATGAATGAATTAAATTCTATATTGTCTAAAGAGCATTCGCCACCATTATTGCATCACCATTGCCGAGTGATGAAAATATTTAGAAAAAAAAATGGACAAATTTACCAAAATAAAAATATACTTTCCAAATGCCCCGTTGGATGTATATTGTATAGTATATTTATATGAAACACAAAATACCTATACATAACCCTAACATAGCATCACAGCTTTATCAGTTCGCAAACATGGTTATCGTGAGCCACGTGCCCACTTCCACTAACCAATATTTATTTTAAACGATTTGAAATCGATATCGCGTGATGAATTTATTTTAAAATTCACTTTGATAACACTTGAATTAAAGGGTGAAGGGACGCATACTTCTTTAACTGGATTAAACACATATAGTCCATTGAAATTTTACATTTGCTGAACATTTGTTCGCAATCATTTCGCAACGCAATTTTATTTATGGAACATGTTAGGGGTCAATGTATTGACCCCCCCTAACTTTTTGAATTTTGGATTTATGATAAAAGTTACATAAACATAATTGTAGGCACAGCGATTTGCTACAAAACGCGTCTTTACAAATTTTATGTACGATGGATAAGGATAGGAGATATAGCCAAAAACGTGTTTTTGCATCCCTTTTTCCAAGATGGCGGCCGGGAGACAAGTACGCCAACCCCACAAACATGAGGTTAAGCTTGTATTGACCCCCCCCCTCTACATGTCCCTTAAATAAAATTGCGTCTTCTATCAAATTTTAACATTTCAATGGACTAATATAGGACTGGATATAAAATATAATTTATATAAGCAGGTCCAATTTTAATCTAGTAAATGCAATTAAGGCTTTAATTTTCTCCACGAAGTTCCCGTTAATATGTTTTTTTTACTTAGGCAGTTGAATTTCAGTTTTTCATTATATTTTTTGAAAATATTAAAAATAGGGGCATAAGAATTTTAGAAAAGCTAAGGTGGGGCACAACAAAGTGCCAAACTTGGAACACTGGCCTAGATTGTTCGCTTTTCTGGAATTACAATCGATTTTTTATTCCAATTTCTGTTTCAATAAATACCTTCCTTTGTGTTTGGGCTTAAACAACATATTATATATTCCAATATTTTCTATTTCTTTTATTTCTATAGGTTTCTTTGTTATAATTATTTTCAAGAATCTGTAAGATGTTTAGCTAATTTGGCCAAAATCGTCTCGAGTAGGCGGTTCGTGCAAGCGCAAAATTTGCGAGAGAAAAATAATGTATCTCTGTGTGAATTCCTTATACTGTTAATGGTTCTCCAATTAATAATAATGAAGGATTAATATTGATGACAATAATTGTAAATGATTCGGCAACGTTAAGATATGCGCGTCAGGTAACCCAACACCGCGGTGACGATATGCTCAAACTGAATACAAATTGTCCAATTATAACACGGTTCGTATATTAGATAGATTGGGAAATACTATTGTTTTTCGATATCATCTCGATAATGAGCCGTTATTTTGACTTTTCAACCACGCAAAATAAACTCTGAAACAGAAGCGTTTCACTCAATGATTTAGTCGCACTATTTTATTTATTTCGTTATCCTACAGATAACATAAATTATATTTAACAACAATTATACTAAAAGTATAGCAAAAGATGGAATACCTACTTAATATGTACAAAAAGGTTCAAACATTTGAAGGAAAAAATCAATAAATATTAATAAATATATTTAACTAAGTAATACCTAATTCGGGTTTGTTGTGTAATGGTATGTACGTGAGGGAGTTTATGTGGGGTGTGCTCATGCAGGTTTTTTAGTACTATGGATATTCTTAATATTCCTTTTAAGCATAATCCGTGATAGCTTAAACAAGTAAAAGCTTAAATACTGCGCGATACAAATCTGAATTTTTTGCATAATCTTTGAATGTATCTTCTGGTTATGGCGTCTAAAGGTGAATTATTTAATGTATTTTATGAGTAGAAGTGAGATTTACACGCTACGCATTACATGAACTTTCGAAAACCGATCGTAGTGCCGTTGCCTATATGCAAATTATAACAGGTGCGCGGTGGATAGCGACTTTTGAGTGACCCCCGCGGGCTGGGGCCTGTTCAGGTCGGTCACGTGGTTAAGGGACCGATTCGGTGATGATCTAAATGTCTCGCGTCTTTGCCAGGCGGCCGTTAAGTTGCGATAATAGGCTTTTTCCTTTCGCGTAGGTTTAATTGTCTCGATATATTTACGACTACTAAAAACGTACTATATAAATCTGTCCCACCGTAGCTTGAAAGCTTGAAAGCTCATATGAATCCCTTTTTTACATACCTACTTATTTTACATTCCTACTTATTTCAGATACCTACTTGTTTACATAAAAATAGTGTATATACATATATAAAACGAAGAACTTCCATTCCCAACTAGTATGTATTTTAATTTTTAATTTTGGTTATCTTAATATCATTGTGATCTATGATTTGAGTTTGATCCACTTGTGACCAGCGAAAACAAGTTGAACGACCCTACGAAAAGCTTGAGCCGAGGGGAGAATACAAAAGAGAGCCAAGGGGACTCCGGGGGAGAGGGGGGCAATTGTAAGGGAATCGGGATAAATGCATGCGTCTGCGCACGCGACGAGAGGTACCGACGAATATTGTGTGAGCTTTTGTTCGATTTATTTATTTATTTATTTATTTGATGCACAAAACACATTATAATCTTTACAAAAATAAACTTAAAACTAACAGTTATGAACAGGATACTAATGTAAAACCATGTGCACACTGCAAAATTAATGTTACAATAATAAAAGGCTCATAACTATCAAAGGTAACATAGTAAAAAAATAATAATAATAATAAGTTCCTCGACACCAATTTAACGTTAACGTTAACCAGGACCACAAGGGTCAGCACTTAACCTACGATGGAGGATGTCTTTAATTACACTAATGAATTTTTTAATATTGTGACAGAATATGTCCACAAGTAAGTGGTTGCTCTTTGCCATCTCGTTATATTGACGAGCCATCCTAGTCAAAGGGTTGTAAAACGAAATGTTGTTTTTATAAATTTGAAGGGAAAACAAATTGACTACATTAGATCTACGGGCACTAAATTTAATATTAAGGCTTATGTGAGCTAGTAGTTCGGGAGAGTCTATAATGGAGTGGATGATTTTGTAAAGGTAAACTAAGTCGAAGACTATGCGTCTTGATTCTAATGGTTGAACTTTAAATTTCAGGAGTCTATCGCAATAATTTAAGTTAGACCGGCCAGGTTTTATACGATAACATAAAATTCTGAGAAATTTCCTCTGAATTCGTTCAATTTCGTCAATATGCACCTTATAATTCGGCGACCATATAGGACTACCGTATTCTAATATACTTCTTACGAGGCTGAAGTATAAGTACAAGGTGCTACGAGGATTTTTAAAACCTTTTGTGGATCTAAGAATAAAACCCAGTAGATGGTTTGCTTTAGACGTGATGTGACTATAGTGGGCACGGAATGAAAGCTTGTCATCGAACAGGATACCTAGGTCTTTTGCAACATCTGATCTGTTAACTAATTGACCATCTATGTCGTAGTTCCATACGATTTTGTTTCGTTTATTAGTAAACGATATGACAAAACACTTGTCTATATTTAAATACATGTAGTTAGTCTTGCACCATTGTGATACGGTATTGATATCACGCTGTAATGTTAAGCAGTCATCTAAATTAGTAATAGAAGTAAATATTTTTAAGTCATCTGCATATAAGAGACAATTGCAGGACAGTTGTTGAATAAGGTCATTAATAAAAACTACGAAGAATAATGGCCCTAAGTGGGAACCCTGAGGTACTCCTGATGTAACTGCGATAGGTGCAGAGATGAAGCCCTTTAACGCAACCAACTGAGTTCTAGAGTCTAGGTATGAGCAGATCCATCTATATAAACTGCCGTGGATACCATGTGACGCTAACTTATGACAGAGCAGATGGTGATTTACCTTGTCAAAAGCCTTAGAGAAGTCAGTGTAAACAGAGTCAACTTGGCCACCTGTGGCAAAAACTTGACAGAGATAGTTTTTGTATTCCAGAAGGTTAGTGACCGTAGACCTGTTTCTAACAAAACCATGTTGCTTGTCTGAAAGAACAGGCTTAAAATGACTGTACAGATGAGTATACATCACTGACTCAAATAATTTAGCAGCGCAAGATAAAATACTTATCGGTCTATAGTTTTTACAATTTGACTTATCACCACTTTTATAAATAGGTATTATGTGGGCAGTTTTCCAGCGCTTAGGAAACACACCACTAGTTAACGATTTATTAAAGAGAATACATAATGGAATGGACAGCTCCTTTCCGCAACTTTTTATGAAAATAGGAGGCAGAAGGTCAGGACCTGCCCCTTTATTAATATCCAAACTATCTATTTTACGTTTGATATCTGTTACCGTAATAGAAAAGCCAGATAATATATTAAAATACGTGTTATTTACAGCACCAGATTGGTCAGTGTATATAGTTTTATCGTCAAAAACTGAACCAAAGTATCGCGAAAAAAGGTCACATATCCCCTGACCGTCTGACTCAGAAGTATTTTCAAGTGTCATGGTGTGAGGCACTGAAATGTGGCCTTTACGATTATTCACAAATCTCCAAAATGATTTTATGTCCTTGACCAACGAGTCCTCGATGGATGCGATATACTCGTCGTAACAAATCTTGGTAAGAAATTTGCATCTCACCCTCAGCAAAGAGAAAACATCGTAATCGCGGGGATTCCCAAACCTCTTAAACCGTTTATGATATAAGTTTTTTTCTTCATTACATTTAATTAAAGATTTGCTGTACCAGACTGGATAAGATGAGAGTTTGCTGCAACAACTTGGTGTATTTCTTGATATTATTTCAAATAAAAGCTCATAAAAAGCTTCGGTGCACTCATCAATACAAGGGGACGATAAGATTTCGGACCAGTTCACAGACTGGAGTTCAGATTTAATGTTTTCAAAATTACATTTAGCAAAATTAAGCCGTTTAATGTTAGCGCGTTGAAGCCCTTTAGATATCTGAATCGGAGAAAGAGTAATCAAAATTGCGGGATGATTTTTATCTAACAAACTTAATGCAAGTGTTTCATTGACATTTATACAATCTATATTAGAAAGCACCAAATCCAACAAGCGAGCGTTTACATTTGTGATAAAGTTATGCTGTTTTAGATTACACAGTGACATTAATTCATTTAGTAGAAGGAGCTTCTTACTCGGGTTAGGGGAAATTGACAGAGAGGGATTAATCGAATCAGAGTAATCAGGTGTGTTAAAATCACCAATTAATAAGAAATTATCCGAAGGGAAACGATTAAGAAGTAAATTTTGGCAATGGCTATAAAAGAGTTCAAGCTTGTCAATTCTAATATCAGGAGGCAAATAGCAAACACATAAATTTAAGCGAGAAGTGTCACGTGCTTTAGGAATAAGAGTAACCCAGACATCCTCCATATCACTATCCCACGATGCTTGACGGATGACCTGGTATTTTTTATGGACGGCGAGTAAAACTCCACCTCCCTCGGTTTTAGCACTGGAGGAATCCGCACGATCTCGTCTGAAGAGATTGTAACGGGCGTCAACCACTTCGCCATCGAAAACACTCATATTTAAGTTCGTTTCCGTCAAGCATATAATATCGTAGTTAGAATTTAACAGATTTAAAGAAAATTGAGTTAACTTGCTACGGATTCTGTTTACATTTTGATAAAATATATTAATCATTGAGGAAATAACGTGTGATTCAGTATATAAAAACAAAAATTGATCAAGATACTTACTAAGCAATGATAAACAAACAAATTAGTAGTAGTAATAACAATTAAGACAATTTAGTGAAAGAATCATGACTTTTAATTAGAATGGCTGGGCTTGATTCATCCTTACGAACATAAATTTGGCCATATCGCACCCAAACAAACCTGTAGTTCTTGTCAGTTAAAAAGTTTACGTGCCGCATGGTGTAACTCTTTAGCTTCAGGAGACAAATGTTCAGACAAGTATATCCTGCTCGACGACAAGCCGCCAATACCAATATCGGTAGTAGATAGTTTGGTGTCAGGGTGGGACTTATTGTAGCGAGTCAACGCAGACAAGAGTGTATCACGCTGACGCTGCGACGAGAGGGTAACTAGTATGTTTCGCGGCCTTTTGGAGTTTGAGTCCATCTTAGCTACACGACGACATGCTTTAACATCACTCTCAGATACCACAACTTGTAAACACTCACAGAGTTTTTTGAATAACTCCATCAGATTCTCAGTCTTGCTTTCGGGTACTTCGTGAATCTCGAGGTTTAAGTCACGTGAAATCTTTTCAACTGTAAATAAACGACTCTGGAGTTTTGATAACGTGTTTTGAGATTTCATAAGTTCAGTCTCGAGTACCCTGATTCGATTGTCTTTGTCTGCAATATTTGACTTCAAATCGTTTTGTTCTAAGATGATAAAATCCGTTGTCGTCGTGAAGTCAGCCTTTACCGACTCAACAGCTCGGCTAACCTCGTCGGTCACCATATCCTTCAGATCCTTTCTAAGCGCGGACCGTAGATTTAACATAAACGACGAGTCCGGGGACAGTTTCAAGTCTATAAGTTTGCTAATACTGTCCAACGTAACCGGCTGCTTTGAAAAGTCAGCGCCTGCAGAAGTTTTCGTAGCAAAATCACGCTCCGGCTCTTTACACGTCGTTATATTTGAGGAGGCGCTTGGTGATTCGTTATTGCGACCCCGCCGGACAGGAGTATTATCGTCATTGTTTTTACGCCGAGTTACATTCTGACACAGAGGACAATTAAGTGATGCCAATTGCTCAGCACTGAACTGCTTAGTCGACCCGGCAGCAACATCAAGGCATTCATAACAAAACTTGCATTTGCAATTATTACACTTTAAAAAATGATCAACATTTAATACGTTATTACAGCCATGGCACTTCATAGCTTGATTAGATTAGATTTGTTACTTAATATTATTATTAAATATATTTCCGTAATTGCACAACAATAAATGCTCTCTTTAAAAATGTCTCAGTAAAAATTGCACTGCAATAAATGCTCTTCACAGTAAAGTACGTTTCAGTACTTATACTTTATATTTAAGCAACTCACAATAACGGTCGTTGATCCAAAATAAACACGTATTAGACAGAAAAAAACTGTCAATCTGGGATCTCAGATCACTTGCACAAAGTTTTTTTTTTATAGTTCACAATTTATAGTCACCAACACAAAATTAGTTTTGAAAAGTCGAATTATTTGTATATATTCCGCACTCCACAAAGCAACTATCACTTCCCGAGATGGACAATTCACCAATATTGCCTTATTATTGCTATTTATGATATATTTCTACTTTTAACTATATTTAATTAATTATGTTATGAGGACACGATGTGTCTGTTATGACTACCCGCAAATAAATCAATAGAGCATGAGGAGTCGACGGGGATCTTTCGATTCTTTAAGATTCACGGGCATCCATGGTTGGATATTTCTTAAAAACATGTATTTCAAATAGTCGTTACTGCCTCTAGGCAAAGAAATAAGGAATTGTTGCAGAATCAGGTTTTAGTTCTTTATATATATATCATTTTAATTCAGACTTTTTTACACTTAAAATTTAGATATCTGTGTGCCCTGCTGTAATTCCCGCCATTCCTGTCTACCATGTACCACCAGTTGTTGCCTTAATCTGGTTTATCCACCTTCAAAATTGTCTTCCTCGTTTGCGTTTATTTCACATTGGGCACAGTTTAATACTTTCTTGCTCCACTTTTCTGTTTCTATGGCCATGTGCCCCGCCCATTTCCACTTAAGTTTCTTTTTTATTGTAACAACCTTAGTTGTTCTTCTTAACGATGTATTCTTGATTTTATCTATTCTTCTCTTCCCTATCGTACATCGTTCCATCGATCTTAGACATACCTATATCTTTGTATGCTTTAGTATATATTAAATGAACCCACAAATCACATATACAATTATTCGTTTAGCGCCTATAGGTATTATAGCGTTTGTCGAACTCTAGTAAATAATTAAAAAGCAATTGTTGGTCATCGACTCCCATGTTCAAACATAGCTATCTGCCCTTGTCGCCTGCGCCCGCGCCATATTACCACCTGCGGTAGCGGTATGATAATGAAACGGCTAAGACCGTGTCTGCAGTTGTCTGATCTACTTAAAAATAAAAATAAACCAGTGGCGCTTCGAACTTTTTCGGTCTGGGCCTCAGATTTCTATATCTGTTTCATGATCAATCTAATAGAAGGTGATCAGCCTTTTGGGTCTAAGGTAAGGCGGTTTCCCCACGATGTTTTCCTTCACCGTTCGAACGATTGACAGAAAGTCCATTGGGGCACTGCCAGGGATCTCAGGGATGAGAGTTGCACGCTGAAGCCATTAGGCCAATACTGCTCGTCCGATCTACTTATCAACATATTATTTTGGATTCTGTTAAAGGTTGTCATGGTTTGAACTTGAGTTCGAATATGCCTAATATTTTAATAAACTATTTCAGGCCAAAATTTAGTTTATACCGCCTACATTTTCAATTGTATCTGGTGTGCCCTGAAAGATATTGATCTAAGAAAAATTCAAGTTAACCTTACAAGTCTCGCACTCACCCACGGCCCACCTGCGCAAATCACACGCAGGTAATAATAACGACGCACGCGCCGACGCGGCAGATGTCCACGTTCGGACGAGTTCGGTAATCCTCGGAATGAAAGTGATCGCCCTTTAATAATTATTTATCAAGTTAGCTTGCTGTTGCCCCCAGAATATAGCTCCTGAGTCCTGAGCTTTCAGTGACGCGAGCTTGTCCACTAAAACGCTTTAAGATTTCGTCTTTGTTATTACTAAAAACTAGGCTTCGTTTTCTTGGTAGATGGGTATAAGGCTATTGCTTACCCGAATGGCAAAAATTCTGGTATGGGTGGGCAGGAGCAGGGGATACGCAAATACCACCTCAGATATCAGAAAAGATGTAGTTGGGTGATGGTGTAATAAAAGGTACAAATCAACAATGTACTAAGTCATTATGAGATCCTTATGTTTCCTTGTTAATGAAAATTGATTCTCATAAACAAGATATTTATTTTTATATGCATTAAAAACAATGTATCTTATACAATATGCACTGTTCCACGGATAATATAACCAATTAATAGTTAAACATAATGAAATGTTTTTTTTAACAGCAGTTTCTCGTGTCGCACTAACTGTCCAATGTCCTTGAATTGATTATTTATTATTTAATGTAAGGCTTTTTAAGTCTTCTTCCTTCGAAGCCGATTTTTATATCTGAGGTGGAAATACATTTGAGCACCCTCTGCCCCAGAAAGTAGCTCCGAAAGGACTCGACCCACACCAGAATCTCTGCTATTTAGAGACAGGATGAGGACAATACCCACTAAAACTACCTCGAGTAGTTCCTTCAGGCTTCAAGTCAGTATTGCAGCGGCTACGGCTACTAAATCTTTAAAAAAAAAATTTGTCTCTTCATATTATTATAGTAGGTATTCTTAATTAGTATTATTTTTTATACGAAGTTACAAAAAAAAGAAAGAGAAATCAGAGGATAGGATATAGGAATACTTACCAAAGTTACGCGAACACTATGTTTTATAAGTTTACATAAATGAATGCTACTTACGATTGCAGTTAAATTTTTTGAATTTATTTTCAGTTTTAACTTGTATACGTCAGCCTACCTTAATGAATGATGTTACAAATTCTTCCTTAACGTCGATTTTGTTGAGTCAAAAAGCTTATCGCTATGGGCGTAATTTATATTTATTATTTATGTTTTATCTGCCAACAATCATTATTGTTATGAAATGTTTAAAGAAATGTCTATAGTTGTTTGTTAAACGGTAAGATACTATGTATGTAAATGACTGAAGTTCCAGTTTATATAAAATCCGGGGAGCAGTGCGCTTATAAAGCGGTTAACAATTAACTTTGTAAACAATTTTCATAATGGCCACAGCCGCGGCAGGGCTGCCACCGCAACGCGACCGAAATAACCGCCGCTAACACGACCTCTGTTTTAACCGAAACAATTTAGTAGTGTATATGTTTTACTGAAACAGTTTGGAAAACTTTTAATACTGTCTATGATTGTTTATGGTTAATCAGATGACCGTTATTTTGTGATAACGTTGATAAGAAAGAGCTGAGCTACTCTGAAAATAGCTGAAAGAGTTTGGCACGAATACATCGTCAGAATGTATGAACGAATTTAGAAAAATTTCAATTGACCCACAGTTAGTAATCATTGAATTAATAGTTCCGCGGCATGATTTTGTAATCACAACCATGAAGTTGATGTGAGATATGTCGTGTTAGAAGTGTTTTAAACTCATTCAATTGAGGTAGGGCCGCCCTTAATTCGGACGCTGAAAAGTCAATCCAACTAATCTTTCTGTCACTCCGTTTTCCTGTATACAATAGTCAACCCTACCGAGAACGCCCAATTGGAAAGAGCAATTCCCTCCCCACGAGAGCAGTCCGTCCCTTTTGCACGTGCCTCTCGCACGTTTGAAGGGGGCTAAGTGCGGCAACGTCGCGTACACTTGATAAAGTTGTAAACTAAGATCACGCTTGATAATAATATTGAGAATTGTAGTTTGATTTGTCATAAAAGTTGAACTGGGGCAGAGATTATCAGGTCTCAGCTTAAAGAAATAACGAATTATTAGGTAGCTGGGATCGGAACAAGCCTGCGTTGACATATTTTTTTATAATTCTATCTTGTTTTACAAAAATATCAAAATGTGGCCATGTGGTCACGAGAATTACTTTAAAAAACCCAGTTAAAGACTTCTTAAGCCCTACAATGGAGAGATGTTATGGTTAGACAAAGCGTTATAAAAATACCTTAATTAATAGTGATTATATATTTTGCAATAAATTTACGTGGTTTTACAAAGTCCCGCCCGCGATATTATTGTTATTGACAGATTAGCTCAACTGTTATCGTCACGTCAGTTCGTCAATTATTCCACTATTAATTATAAAACGTATGATACAAATTTTTTATATAATTAACTTATTGTTAGGCATGTATATAGCATTTATAATTTCTTCTAAAAATCCAGTAAAACGAAACGAAACAAAAAATCCAGTTTATTTTTTCCTACCGTAGATTTTTAATTTTCGAAAAGGGAAATCCAAAAAAAATTGTCCTTATAAAAGAAAATATACAGTTTTGTAAACAAAACATAATTTCCTTTTTTAGTATAAGCAAAAGCGATTCAAGTTTAATAATTATAATGAAATGCATTTCAATGTTTATTATAACAGATCCATAGATCGCGAAGCTCCGCTGAAAATAAAAAAGTTGTGTTTGAAACTTTAACCTCATTATTGTTACGTTGTGCGTAAGTGCGGCAACGGCGCGCGGTTTTTGGGGTTGCCTGATCGTAGAGAGCTTTTGCTCCCTGTTAAACGGAGAAAATATATTTTTCTGTGTACTTCTTACATAAATAGTACAGGAATGGCACTAAGTAACTGCTTGTGTGACGATTAAAATGTTAAAATACATGTATTTTAACGCGCTCTTTCGGGAATTATAGGGTTTGTTTATTTATTTAATATGCAAATAATATGAAATACTAAATTGTCTTTTCATGAGTAGTTACTCTTAAAAAGATTACATACCTAGTATTTTAACTTAAATCTCTTATGGCTGTTAAATTATTTTTACCACGCTCATATTATATATTTGTCTTGTCAATCCATAGTTATATAACATAGCAATAACATGCTTTATTTTTGGCATTTAGTTTAAAATCATTCGAACGAGAAAAAAATAGTTTAATTTATAGTTATGTCACCATTATATTATACATTAGAGTAAATTAATGTGAAAAATTATTCAAGTTGGTAATTTTATCGCGCGCCTGGTCACCCGACGGCGAAGTGAGCGGCAGTCGGCCATGGGCTCGCTTTGACATCGGTCGTGACAGCGTGCGTGGATTTCGCGCCAATCGCATTGAAAAGTTTTTTTTTCTACAACTTATTGTGTAGTGAGCGTGAACTAGGGTGTGTTTATGTTAAGTTTATACTCTATGGTAAGATAATGTGGTGTCTCGAGTTTCTTGGAAGTGAATACGGCTCCAGGATATGTAGTAATTGCTCTATGGATTATTAGACGTCTGTATTTTATTGTTTTTACGGCTTTCTTGGTGAGTGTTGGATGTGACGTAGGGATCATGTCTATGAAAACATTTTCGATATTTTTTTTATCTATGGTCCATAAGTAACTTTCATAATGCTTAAAGGTCTCGTTACCAGGCCATAAAATTAAAAAAAAAAAAACTTTCATAATAAATGAACAATATTGTTGTGTATTTAAAGCAAATATTAAACATACAAGAAATTGAATTTTAAAAATATCACTATTTTATTTTAAGGGCAGAAGGCTTTTCTTTCCGTAACCGTGAAAAACAATTTGGTAGGACGTTTAGTGCACATTTTAAGCCATTCATCATAACTTTGCGTCTTTAATCCGGAACTTTTATAATTACTTAGCTACAATATTCGTAATTGCTCTTACAAGTTCTTATCCATGAAAAGTTGGAATACAAAAATGCAAATATAAATGAAATTAAGATAGTGGAATCTCTGTCCTTGCTTTTATATATTATTTTTAAAATAGTTAATTACCTACGCCGTTTTATTCACGGTACACGATTTAATATTGAATTTTCATAATTTACCGATGGAAGCCGAGATATTGTAAGAAAGTTAAACAAAACAAGGGTATTGTAATAAGATTGTTTTATTAATTTTATTACAACAACTTGTACTATCAAGATTTATGTAACAATTACAATTGTAGTTATCTCGTTTCATAAGAGATACGCCATATTGTCTCTGCAATAACATTTAAGGCTGCACCCCGTGAACATACTTTCTGTAAAAGTCGAGAACTATTATTTAAAATTCAGTTATAGTTTGTATATATAAGACCAGTAATAGTAAATAGAGCGGTGGTTATTTATAGGTACGTGTAGTTGACGAAATACTTTTACCAATTACTAAAGATCTCTCAAAGGAAACTTAAATTTTTGAAAAATCTTCGTAGAAAAATGTCGGATTTGAAAAAATCCAAAATACACTTTTTATCATATTTGGATACTACATTGACTAAATATTACGGCTACATTAAAAAAAATCCAAGTGTTTTAAATTTCAAACTACTCAGTGGGTAAAATGACGTATTTGATAGACGATCATAGAAGCATGTGATTTTTCTTGAAAACTGTGTAATTTAATGTTATTATTTTTATTTTGTTTCAAAACAAACCCCTTTTGTTAGCTTGTATGCCAATTTTCATATTAACAGAATATGAATTAAAAAAGTTATGACAAAAACCTAACATGTTAAAATTATTTTGAAATGGCTGCCTTGTAAAGTTTACTATTTGTCAGATCCGTCACTATTTTACGACTATACTAAACATTTTTTTAATAAAGAGCTAGTTTCTGTTAGTACTAGACACAGGTACGGGTTGAATAGCTTCAAGTTACCTACATTATTTTTCTCGTCAACAATAGCTCTTCAAACCAGACATAAATAAGCCTCGAAGATATATAATATGTTTTACAATAATATCTATACCTAGTGTAATAATAAATACTAACGTTGTTGATGTGCAAACTTTGGAAGACTCAGCCCCATTTCTTCAGCTCCTATATCGCAGCACCACGTCACGTCAGTGAAGCTATCCTTTGAATATTTTATTGGGTTGCGAATAAAAATCGATTAGTTAGTCAACTGGGACGCGATAATTGCTTCTAGCTTTCTGTAATTGTGGCATGGACATATTGAGGAAGCGGCTTTTTATTCGTTTTACATTAAAATGTCTTTGGTAGGTTTCGGTGCGGTCCTTTGTGAGACATAAACGTTGCATTTTTAGTATATTTATTAACGCATTTTGTGAAGAGCTATTTAAGAGTTTAGATTTTTAAGATGTTTTTTATTGTACATTTTTAATTACGAATTTCAAGATTTTTGTTACACGTGCTGCAAAAGGCCTTCGTGAGCTTTTCAGGAGAACATTTTCAAAAAAGTCCAGTACTCTGTTGTAATTTATTATTAAATATTATTATAACCAACAATAACAAGAAACCTATATTTTTTATGATAGTTAATTTCTTTATGAACAAAACAAGTGAGCGTCTAAGTGCAGAGATTGAGTTCATCAGTTACTCTCTTTTCTCACATAACAATGTACAGTCAAACGATTGTAGGGGAAAGTGTAATCCACCATTATCACCGGATGGCATTACACAAAGTGCCTCGGGGTGGAGGTGTCGAGTTCGACTCCTGTAACGTGACACGAACATCCGTCCCCGGTGTCTTCACTGTGATTGAAGTTGCGTGATCCAAGACCTTTCACACGCTAACATCATCATCTCTGTCTGCCCAACTGACTTATTTTAATTTTGCTCTCAGACAATACACATGTAACAAGGAGGACAATCAGATACTTATGAATGGAAAGACATGAGAAAAATAATTAACACGGCAAGGTTTCTAACACCACTCGGCGAAAGGTATCCTGAAAATGTGCACAGAGTCATTTTTCATGACAATTTTACTGTAAATCCGACACATCTGTTAAAAGGAACATTAAAAGATATGACAGAAATAACAGTAATAATAACACCAATTCGACTTAAGATCCTTCAAGAGCGTACCAATTCTTGAAAGTCCTGCAATGCACTTGCGAGCCTACTGGCAATGTGAGTGTCCATGGGCGGCGGTATCACTTAACATCAGATGAGCCTCCTGCCCGTTTTCCCCCTGTTGTATATAAAATAAATAACACAATTTTTCTATATATAGCAACAATAAATTAAACATCAATTCCTTATGCGATGAGAACTTTGTAAAGACCTTGTTTAATCGGAATAGGTACTCGCATGAGCTAGTTATTCTCAGTAAAGTAGGTATTGTAATAAATGATTCATCCCAATACATTCCTGCATAATGTGCTACACATATGTCAATCTAACATAATATACACGCTTTGAACATATAGTTTCTGTTACGGTACGGGGGAAAACACAAAGAAATGTATATTTATATATTTTATTTTACTACTTCTAGTAGGGATCCTTATTTTTTTCTTTCTCCTATATTAATCAGTGATAATGTAACATTTAAATGGTGAAATAATTTTTAAAATAGGTCCAGTATTCTTTGTGCCATTTCGTTACAAACATACTTACATACAAATCTTTCCTCTTTATAATAAAGATACACTGAAGTTTTCCTTTTGTGCATTACTTTAAAACCATAATAAGATTGTACTTCTCTTTTTTTTGTTAGTATAATTATATATTGAATAATATTTGTTGTGTGGTGCCAGTGTATATACCTTGTATGATTAGCTGTAATTAAACTTGAATTAAATGTCTCTATCTCTTGCAACGGTTTGATCAACAAATAAATGAAGTTTAGTATATATTTTGCATTATCAAGACAGTTTCTTGGAAGCGAGTTGTGTAGGAAAGTTTAGTGTAGTCAGCGTATGTAAGTAGACATTACTATGCAGGAATGCGAGCTCCATAGAATATAGAATGCCGCATCATGGCGGCGCGCTGTCTACGCGACCACTAAGAGGTGTTTCACACGAGTTGCGTTAACTGACGACGAAGGTGCTTATAAAACCCTGGGTCTAGATGAAGCTCAGAAAAAAATTAATTGGTGTTGGTTTCTATTAGATTCGTTATTAAAAAAACGCTTCAATTCGATAGTTTTTCAAGAAACTAGGGCGTATAGATATCTACCTAGCATCGGAGTTTTTATAAGCATGTATATTAGTCCGATCAATATAAATATTTGAAATAATAACAATTCCCAGAGAGCCAAATATTAGTGGAAAGTTTTATAAAAAAAAGTTGCAATCCATAGCTGTTGATCTTAAAATTCTCTACAAAAATGATCTTCACGATTTTTTTTTCCTATAAAACTTACTGGTTTTGAGGAAAAATGAAAAAGCCTCGGATTTTGATCTTTGACCCCGAATAACTTTTCTAGGACACATAGGATCGATGATGATTATTAAACCGCTTTCCGAAATTGTTGTTATTTGACGATTATTTTTATGTCTAAATTGACCGGACTATATTAACAATTTAACGGGAATAGAAACCTCATTCGCCAATTAATGATTAATAATAAATTGCCAATACACAAAAATAAACATAAACAACGTGTGCAATAGTCCGAATTCTGAAGGATCGTTTTTAAATCACAACATGTGACTTGTGTGAACCGACCATAAGTTAGTTTCCAATGCACGGTTTACCTCTGTCGGTGAATAATAAATACACTTTTTTCCTTTAACCTTGATACACACTATCTGTTTAGTGGGAATTTTATCACTAATGTTATCAAATTAATAGTAATTATTAATTTGAAAATCATTGTTACTTCGCGAATATAGCTAGGAGTCCGGAAATTCAATAACACGAAACATGTTATTTGTCCTACATTACTCTAAAACAGTAATTTCCCAAAGTGGGGCCACGCCCCAGAGGGGGCAATTTGATTGTTAATTGGGGGGCTATTCGAAAGTTTATTAAGAATATTTGGAATTATAATTTCAGATTTGTATTGTTTTGAAAATTTAGTAACTGTGTTTCGTTAACAATTTTCTAGTAATTTCTTCCGATAACCTTAAGTGAAAAACTAAATTTTTAATATTAAAAATTATGTATGTTATAAGGGGCATAACAATTTTAGAAAGTCTAAGGTAAAGTCTAACAAAAAAAGTTGGCAAAACACTGCTCTAAAATAATTATGGCCTTTTTCCTACCTATATTAAGATACTATATTACGATCTCAGATTACTCACAGAATTGCTAACTTATAACATTTAGTATATGTATTAATGAACATAAACTATAGTTCCCAGGTGATACAGATATGTATCAGATGTTTGTATGTTCGTACGTCACAGCTGACAGGTGTGACATCGGTGCGGTCAAGGCTCGACTCCCGGCAAATACTTCCGATCAGCTGAGCTGCTTCATCGATAATTGTATTTTGATTAATTTGATCACATCCTCAATGAAGTAAACCGCCTCGGTAGCTCATCTGGTCACGCGATTGACCTGTCAAAGCCATATAAAAACGTAAGGTTAAATGTATGTTTTAAAGTATATGACGGTCATAAGCAATAACTTGGTATGTTTATATTAGCAAAAAACGTTAACATTATCGTACTTACTTTTTTAACATTTAAGCTTTCTCTGTATTGGTTTTTATTTTGCGCAATAAACATTTAAAAATCATTATCCATCTAAATTTGCAATTATTTTATCAAATATGTACCTAAAAGTAAATCCATTAAGGCTCTTAGTCCAATATCAAATACTATTTCTGAGTTAGGAAAACTAAACAAAAGCTCGTTTAGTACGAATGACGTCCAAGATTATTTAGATATTGTCTGAGCCCATTCAGTGACAAAAACCTTTTGAGGAAACAGCCGGAAACAAAGCTAAACAAAACTCAATAATCTATTAGTGTTTGTAAACTAGTCATATTAATATGATTTTTACTAAATTAGATACTAGCTGACCCGGCAAACGTTGTTTTGCATATTATTTCTAGAAAACATTTTTTTAGTTCAGTAAAAATAACTATCTTCAATAATACAAAATAGGGGATGATCGTAGGGGGGTGAAAATTATGGTGGTGTATTTTTGTATGATGTACCATAAAAAAATAAAAACAAAAAAGAATATTTTTTTTGGGGTGGATAAGGGGTATCACTTAGGGATTTGAAAGATAGATAGTAGCCGATTCTCAGACTTACTGAATATGCATAAAAATTTTCATAAGAATAGATCGAGCCGTTTCGGAGTATGGGAACGAACATTGTGACACGAGAATTTTATATATTACATTATTATATCTTTGACTCGGAATTATGTTTAAAAATATACAATTTTAGCCTCAACTCATACATGTTATATACATACTAATAAATGAATATACATATTGCATCAGTGGTGCGGCACCTGCCCGCCAGCTGTCCACAACCGGTTCGAATCCCGTCGCGTGCACCTTTACGATTCTGACCCGGATTTTTAGTTTATATTTATTTTTATATTCTTGAAACCTTCATGCCATTTGGGCCGATCGCGATCGAAGTTATGTATTTTTATGATACCACTAAAGAAAGTAAAGATGTGATGCTTGTACAGAGTACAGATGTTTTATCATTTAAATTAATTTATTTGGATGCCATGTTCATGCGATTTCAATAACAACATATAATAATTAATTAATTAGCACTGTTATGAAGCAATTAACATATTTATTTATTAAAACAAGCCTTTTGTTTATTTGTTTTTAATACCTTGAAAAAAGAGTTGCCAACATACGGAATCAGGGTAGCGCCCTTAAGATGTTGTTATTGGAGAATCGTAGAAAATTAATTGATATATCGTTTGCATTTTAGATATTTAAGAATCAGGTTGATTGCCCCAACCTTTTTTTTTAACCAAAACTAAATTCAAACTTCGCGTACCCTTTAGATACGTCCCAGGCGTCCCATCATCCAATTTGTCCCTCCTTTCAGAAGGACGATTTTTGGCCAAAACTCACTTATATCTAGTTTGTGCATTCTGATAAACGAGCTAGGTCTGGATAGTTGCCCTCACGCTTTGAAATTGATTTTCCTTTAGTTTTTATATTTTTTTTATCTCTTCGTGTATGTTATGTTTATGCATATAAGAGTTTGACACACAAATATTTAATTTAACTTTTCTTGTACCTATGTAATAATGTGCCGAGTGCCAATGCTCAGATATTATACATAAATAAATTTATAGAATTTACATACATAAATGTTGCGAATAAATGCAAATTATATTTCACGACAATTATTGACAAATGACCATATGAAACAGTGCTTAGAGCATCCTTCTTTCTCGTTTCTCGGTTAAATCGTTGAAACTGCCCTTATGTAGCTCGATGAACCCTTTTTTGCTGTGCAAGCGCATCGGACCACCGGCGACGGTAACCCTATACATACCACCTACCACGATTGCAAGAGAATGCAAATTATACCACATCTTAATAACTTTGTGCTAACGGCTTTAGTGAGCTTGAATTTGGTATCGTTTTAAATAAACTCTTGTTTGCACCACTACTGTTAAGATCAACCTTCCTGAAGAACGTAGAGTTTATGACCAATTAGTATTTTTTAATTATTAATACGAATATTTGGCGTTGCTATTGTGTCCGTTTGTAGGGTATATCGCACTGCAAATGATATTACAGTAAACCTCCTTATAACACATATTCATATAACGCGATTTAAATCTCTCGTATACCCTTATACAACGCGGGGATTGCACACGTTATATTTCTTTAATGTGACATTTTAATGATTTCCACTTACGAGTATATATTTCGGTCATAACATAGTTTTTTCTTAATATTCGGATCGAATCCCCTGAAGCAAAAAAAGTTAAACGTACACTTGTACATAACGCGTTATATGGGGTATAAGAATACTCCTACAGCGCGGTTCCTATAACGCCAAGCAATCTACCGTGTTATACGAGGGATAACTGTATTTCGAATATATTTCCGATTTGTTACTGTAGTATAATTGTAAAATAACTTAAAATTGTCTAATTGCATAGGTTCGTATTTAAAGAGAGCAATTTAGCCGTAAAGGCAGAATAAGGCGATCAACATTTTATAATCAATTAAAATGTAATTATTATACGATTTTGCATATGTAATTGGTTGCTGAAATTACTCGTGTTTAATCGATTTTTTGTTGAATTCTTTGATTCCTAAAAGACTTGAGATGCAAATCAATCCACATATACCTAAGACGCAATTAAGTCTAATTATCTCTTGGATTTCTTAATAGGCTGTGCTTACTTGAAAGCGCCCTTCGCTGGCCAGATGTCATTATTATTGAGAAAGAAGACCTAAGTTGACTACAATGGCTTCAGCATGATAGCCAACACATGTACTTTTAAAAAAGATATTAAGAGATAAATTAATAAAAAAAGCCTTTAAGTGTATACCAAAGTATACAATAATACTATTTTGATTTCTAAAATAAGAAATATTATAGGTTACAATTTGAGTAGGTAATCCCTACAAAGGCGTAGGCCTCCTCCATGGAATGCCATTATTCCCTTACACAAGCTCCCTCCCATCGCATTTGGGGTCCTCTTTGGCGCCGTTTACCTTTTGGGTCTTTCCAAGGTGTTACTCGTTCTGTACATCTTCCGTCTTGAGGTTAGCCACTTGTCCCTGTCCACGTTTCATAAATTTTTTTGGTATCTGACTGATCTGTGACTTTTGTCAACTTACGTATTTTTTAGATATTAAAATACCCCTCTGACAAACTTATGATATATCAAATTAAAATTGGTTTGGTCCATCCATTTGTGCTTCCGGCAATAGATAATACACATATTTACAATTACAAAATCAGCTGTACGAAATCACATAATAAAAAATTAACTACAAAGAAAGCAACTACCTGCTTTCTCTTTGTCGCGAGTTCGATTCCCAGGGCGGTGAAATTTCATTTGGAAAGGGTCCCGAAGGATGCAAGGTGTAAATGCGTACCTGCACTAAGTCACTGTAGCGTGGAATCGATTCGCCCTTTAGTTAAAAGATTTTTGCCGAGCTTTACAAACTTATTATTATTTCTCACACCAAATTTGCAACTCTATTAGATGAAAGAATAAGTTGAAGATTAAAAATATGTTGAGTTTTACTGACATTGTATGTTTAATTACTATGAGTTACATATGAATCTTATAAAAATTAGTTTAGTCTTCGATAACACATAAAACTTTTTTTAAATAAAATATGGTTTCAAGTACCCCTGTTATTAAATGGAGATGGGTTATTGATTATGTAAAATTACTTCCTCTCACAACCCCCGACAGTTTAACCCCTTTGACATAAAAAATGTAATAAAAAATATCCTAACGTTGTCAATAGGTTAGACAAGCGCTTGGATATTTTGTTCATAGATTACGTTCAAGTACTCTTTTGTGTTTTTTATGTTTAATAACTTAGTTTATATGCAGGTTTAAAATAATTATAAAAAATATATAATCTTTTATATGCAGGTTTAAAATAATTATAAAAAATATATAATCTTTCAATAAGTAAAATAAATTTTGACTTAGAATTAGTGTCACCAAAAATTCGTAACCCTCACAAAGAAAAGCCGTTCAAACTAAAACTATCCTTACAGTTTTAAATTTATACAAGTGTAAACGTGATTGTGAACAATAAGTGCCTTAATATGTGCTAACGAACTGTCAATAATGTCAAAGTGCAAACACAAAGACGATGGCCCTACGAAATGACATGGATTCCAATTTCCTCCCGGCGGACCCGCCGCCACTCTCGGACGTTCCCTACCAGCCAAAGACAGACCTGGCCTCGGAGTACTTCAACACATTCAACCAAATATGCGAAAACTATCGAGACGACAGGATCCCGGACCAGAGGCCATCGGACCTGAGGCCCGTAGATAGCATACGCTCATCGGCGGATACCCTCCGAGTCTCCTCCGAAATCCTCGACGGCAGCAGAGAGTTCATAAGCACGGACTTTCAGAGGCTGGACTTCAGTGAAAAGTTCTTGAAGGATGAACAGGTTTTTCAGTTTGGTCAGCCGGATGCGTCTGCGCTGCTCAGAGTGCGAGCGAGACGGAGGTATAATGAGGAGCACGGAATACCGACGGTGACCAGTCAGGAGAGTGGGGTAAGTTGTACGCGAAGATTCGTCTTTCACATCTTTAAAGCAGTTGATCCTCAATCAAAGGATCAATAAATCCGAGATCTCTATTTAAACATATACATTGAAATATATATTTGTTAATACGTAACACGTCATAATATGATTATGTCGTAGCGAGTATATGTCCCCGCCCACGTGCAGCCAAACTTGTCCCGCTAATTATAATAACAACGTAAACACTACGGAAATAAACGCGTACACGTAACGTGATTTTAGATCATAACATTTTTAATTTGCTTTAATTGTCAAAAGTTTAACACGTCACATATACTGCATTTTCTACATGTTCCAATCTATCTGTTCAATATATATTATAGTGAACATACATTTTACTCAAAAAACAATAAAAATATTACACTTACAATTTTAGCTTTACTAGTGATTCTTTGCTTAATGCGGATTAGGTACCTATTAGATAGGCGTTAAAAATGTTTTTTTTTAATTAATCAGCTCACTAGCGCATCTATATCAAGCTCTGGATTAGTAGTTTTTATTCTGTTTGTGAAGAATTGGAATGAGAGGTGCTTTGATTGTATTTATCGACTTAAATAACACTATGTGCGTTGTCAACTGAAAAACTACTCATTACTACATATTAACAAATTATAAGAATCAAATGATTCACTTTCCACTGATAATGTAATGTTTTAATCACACCTGCTGTAGGTTAGATTAGGTTAGACAGGATTTATAAAATCTATCTATTGATAGTACATGTCGATTGTGGAGCGATTGTATTTCTTGCTCCATTAGCGGGCTTTCGCGAAATTATCGTATCTTGTTACGTATTGCTAAGAGCTGCTTTTTATATATTTTCAACTGACTTTGAATTTTTCATTTTATCAGGAGATTTCATCCATAAGTGGGCACGGTATGATTTTCTCCTTTAGAAAAATACGGTAACGCGATTTCCATCCCTAATAACGCAGAGATTTCTCTATAACGCGATCCGAGTCTACTGCGTCATTGGAAGGATTACTGTATATTATGATATATGGCCGTAGGAGTCTTAACATAAGACATAAGTTTTTAAGGTAATTGCAATTATATTGTATGTTATCTGCGAGATATAATATTGATTGGTTACTAGGTTATTAATCATAATAATTTAAAAGATAGCATAATGACTTCATCGACATGTTATGTGTTTCCTTCTTTACCTTTACTAATAATTAAGCTTATTTCAACGGTCTAAATTGTTTCGGTATATTATATTCAAAAAGGCATGTACATAAGTATACATCGTCATTCGTCACACCAGGAATGGGGGCCTGTGTAAGTGGTGACGTCACAGGAATAGCAGCAAACATCCTTTTAGACAATGTCATTGTTTTTATCATCGTTTTCCTTATTAAATTTGATCTAAATGTGATAAGCGTACGAAAGTGGGAAGCTGCGGCTGGCGAAGGTAACACTTAAATATGATTGCTGATGTCTATAAATATTGGGTGAGTCAGTTATCCAGATATAACAATGCGTGCCATCGCCTTCCGTTAGTTTATTTGTTAATCTAGAAACTTTCACCTGTAGAATATAGCCTCAACGAGTCCTCTATGACAAAAGTTTAACCGCGAAAACGTCTAAAATCGAAAATAGTATTTTATTTGGTTCATTTTTAAAAGCTATTTTGGGCTAACACCTCGTGCTAACAGAATCAGTGATTATATTTATTTATTAAAGTTCACCATATAATATATAATGCATATTTACAGTATATGTAACAAAATATCTATTCTAAAATAGGTACATAAGTTATAGTGAATATAAATGTAACATAGAATTAAAATAATCCACTTAAAATGTTGTTTTTATTAGTATTTTTTTGCACAATGCATTTACTGTATATAGATTAGGTACCAGATAGGCACTTTTTTTAAATTGATTAGCCCACATTGCATTGATTTAAGCGCAACCGCGGCCTGTTACTAGACGACTATAAGAGCAATGCAATAATTTCAATTAGTCAATTTCCTCGTTGTAAGTTGTAACGGCCGAGTTGTTTGCTCAGTGCCTAATGTAGCGAACAATGTCCGTGCGTACACCGCTGTGCATTTTATAACACACGCTTCATTTATTTTACTTATGTTTGTCATTACTAAACATTGGAGGGCAAAATATATCGTTCTTGACCTTCTAAAAGAATATAATAGTCGTAAGGTCTGGGCCTCAGATTTCTGTATCTGTTTCATGATCATTTGTCAAAAGGCAAGTGAGATCAGCCTCCTGTGTTTGACACACGCCGTCGACTTTTTGGGTCTAAGGCAAGCTTTCCTTCACCGTAAAGAACGTCCATTGGTGTACAGCTGGGGTGAACCTACGTCCTCAGGGATGAGAGTAGCACGCTGAAGCAACTAGGCCAACACTGCTGCAAAATTACTTAAAATACATCTATACTACAATTTGACAGAAAGATCGGCTTCTTTGACACATTTTGTCTTTATTATGACAACGCTAGCATTCACTCGAAGCTTGAATTTGTATCAAGAAAGATTTCTAGCGATGTTAACCTTATAGGCTATTTTTAAAAGTATTATGTACTTAAAGTCACTTAATTTAAAGTTTATTGACAAATTGTTAATAAAACTATTTTATACGTCAAAATATGTCCAGCAGTGTACAGAGACAATGATCGCAATTACTCGCGTGCTTTCCACTGGACAATAGCGACATATACGGCTGCGAGTGTACTTTTATGGTAACAGGTTCAAATCCCTTGTACCGCTGATTTGTACATGTGACGAATTCAATTTATTATCCACGATTGTTTGACGATTGGCATTCTGGTTATCTATTGCCTATGTGGCAGTAATTTAAAATCGTCAACTAGAGAACAAATACTAATTAATAAACCCACAGGAAATATAAAAATATCTAGACAAGAGTTTGTCCTGCCACAGATGCACCTTGTAGTCAGAGCAGTGGGCTAGTGGCTTCAGCGGGCGACTCTCATCCCTGAGGTCGTAGGTTCGATTCTCGGCTGTGCACCAATGGACTTTCTTTCTATGAGCGCATTTAACATTTGCTCGAACGGTGAAGGAAAACATCGTGAGGAAATCGACTTGCCTTAGTTAGACCCAAAAAGTCGACGGCGTGCGTAAGGCACAGAAGGCTTACTTGCCTATTAGATTTATAAATGAATCATGAAACAGATACCGAAATCTGAGGCTCAGACCTATAAAAAAGGTTGTAGCGATGATTCTTCTTATAGATCTTTGTATATGGTAAGATATATATGGGATATAACATTTCATATAACACAGTAGGTACCTGCTTCGAATACGAAAATCCTACCTGATTCATATAATATCTTAGCTGCGTAGATTACGCGTATCAGTTGAATATCAGAGATAAGTTGCTCAAGCAGTGACTAACAGCATTTATTGTGAAATTTCTATATTGTCTGGCTGTTTTTGGCGCTACAAACTTAACCGCTCGAGTCGCCGTACTTGTAAGCTATAGATTTATGAACGGTGAACTTAATTGGATATTGGTAAGGGAAAGCTCCTTCGCGCTGTAGTTAATTATTGAATAGTTATTAATTTGTTATTGACTCGATCTTGTATTTCAATACGAGTCAGTAATGTCTAACTGTGTGTTTACCAACCATTTCTGGCCATACCCCACATCCGTTCTAAAATTCCTGTAACATACATAATTTTTAATGGTAAAAAATGTAATTGTTTAATGATTCATTTTTTTGGAAGAAATTACTAGGTTTCAAAACATAATTAAAAACTGAATAAATTTAATACATTTTCGAATAGCAATCAAATTGCAAGTGTGTGTGTGTGTGCCCCACGTTGGTAAACACTGGGTTAACTACATATAAAGAAAATATTTTCCTACGTAAAACACGCGGCTCAATAATGATTCTTGATAGATCTTAAACTAACCTGAATCTTATGTGTTTCAGTATGGCAGTGATGAATTCGGCCACGACTCCCCGAGCCGGTATGCGTCACCAAAAGGCGCAGGCGGGGGTGCAGCGGGCTACCAGGAGCCCTATTATGGTGGCGAGTGGGCTTCGGGGTACTACCAACCACCGCCACCGTATCATCATGACCCTTATGCCACATCACCTGGTGAGGATACATTATAGGAGTTCCAGGGTCAATTCTTGAATTAATTAATAAGCTAACGAAGAAACTTAATTTGAGATATTGATCTATTTCAATATTCGTAGCTTTGATGTGGCAAATTTGGAATTATGTGGTAACAAAGCTTAGCTTTTGGAATCCGAATTTAAATAGAATTAGCATAATAGTATTTTTTATTCAATTTATTTATTTAGTATATAAAAATTACGTATCCCAATGTAAAGGGAAGAAAATGTGTATTTTATTTCATGTATTTGTTGTATGATATTCCCACAACAACAACTTAAAACAAAATTAAACACTTAAGAATTTTTTCCATAGAAGTGTCAGTAAAAATATGAAGATATTTTTATCTTCCTACCGGAAGAATCTTGAGATTTGGTTTCAATGAATCATTGTTATCATGATGCATCAGTTAAATATTAATAATTATTTTTAAAATCTCGCTTGCTTGCGATTGCCCAACAATAATTTAAATTTCAACTGAACTTTCAAACCCCTCACAGCCTGTCATTATTTAAGTTAGATACTATAGATATATATATATATAATTGATAAATTCATCTAAATCACTTAGGGAGCGTTCAAGTATTACATCACGCAATTTTTGGAGATTATTCCCCCCCCATCCCCCATGTAACGCGCCGTAACGTTTTTCTACAGTACTGTACCCAAGTAAAACGTTTTGTGACCACCTAGTGCCTCTTTATACCTAAAAGTTACTATTACATGGTGTAAAGTACTGGAAAGTCGAAAATAATATTAACAATAACGCGTAATTCAATCCTCCCCCCCAATACGATACGTAATACTTGAACGCTCCCTTATTCGTAATAGATAAACCTTCATAAACAGCAGAGTACTATTTGTGAAGTTAACCAGGTCATCGTACGATTCCAGGCATAGGGGCGGGCGCGTCTGGTGAGCCGAGCGCGGCGGGCGGCGCAGAGCTACCGCTGCCCCCTATGTCGTCATTTAGAGCAGCCGCCCCCGTGCACTCACCAACAGACCCAATGCTCGTCGCCAAACCCACTATGCAGCCGGTATGATATTCTTCTTTCATCTTATAAGTCCTGAATTAATCTAGACCGACTCACTCTCTCAACTGAGTTCGTGATTTTTTGCATGACAGTCTCGTTTCACCAGAGATGAAAGTTTATTTTATTTTGTTCATTATTATATATGTGCTTAAATTACTAATAATTATTTAGAAGATTCTACAGAGAGAAAGAGAGAAGACTTAAAGAGAAATATTCTTCTATTTTCGTATAGATGTACGGCGGAGCTGCAGGAGCGGCGGTCAGCGGAGCGGGCGAAGCCGGCTCGCTGTCTTCTTACGGGTCATCGCCCTCCACACCCGTACATTCTCCGCCCCCGCTGCATGCGCGGCTGTACCCGCCACTCAAACACTCGCCACATCACCCGCATCACGCGCATCATAATGGACAGGTATCGTATTGAATCCTATTTAACAGGCTTTTAAATCTCAAGAGGTCGTTGTTTAGTTCTTGTTAAGAAAGACAAGTGTGATTCGATGTGATTAGATTTAATATTCATTAGGGAATACAGAATTTCTCCAAAAGTATCTTTTATTTTTCTCTACAATCTTGATTTAAATAAAAAAAATTGTATTTCAGCAAGCAAACTGGGTATCATCAGGAGTGTCATCACCACCCAGTGCGTCGACTCCCCACGCACCATTAACTAATGCGGTGCTCCCCAACGGACACCATGTCGGCGTGTTCCCGCCACCGGTTATGGTAAGAACTTCCAAACAATTTTTGGCAGAAAGATTTCTACAGTTTTGTCATAATCCAGTTGATTATCGTCGCTGAAGAATGATAACCTCGTTTGTCCAGAGAACCAAAAATTACAGGAAACGAAAAAAAATTCATTTCGTCAATGTGCGTTAAAATATTATAATGTGTTTTTGGCCATATTTTTAGATGGTAAAAAAGACTTATTTATTAATAACATAAATAAGTTCTTACTTCATGATTATACCAACGACATACGAGTCTAAGAATAAAAAATAAATGGTTTTTTGACACACGATGTTATCATTCTCAGTATCATTATGACAAAATGTGTCAAAGAAGCCGATCTTTCTGTCAAATTGTATTGTAAATATTTGTATACTTTTGGCATGATATTGCATGGATGTTAACTAATTTACACTCAATTTTTATCATTTTTTATTCTTTATTTGTTGCATTGAATTGAACTCTTTTCGATTCGATTGCATCAGATAGTGTTTTATTTGATGTTTTATTTTTGTGTGTTTTAATACGACGATCCAGCTTGGAGCTAGTTGACTTTTTAATTAGTTATTTGTAGTTTCTACTCTACGTAGTGGTATCGTAGTGACGACCTTTACTTTGATGTCGTATCTTAATTCGAAATTGCTTTTATTTTCTCTTAATTTACGCGACCTGCGCCTAAATAAACGAATGGAGGTAAATTAAAATGTGGGAGACAGGAGGTAGTTTTAAAAGCAAAGCGCATAGCTCCAAGCGGTCGCTAACGCGTGGCACGTACAGGGTGCTCCGGCGGAACAGAGGCAGCTCGACGAGGCCATGGTCTTCCTCCGCGAGCACAACGATGTCGGGGTATGTATACGATCTCTCCGACTGTGTAAATACGCACTCTGCGAGCTTGACTCATTCGTATGTATCAGGAATAAAGTAGGTCCCATAATGGACCCTGAAGGATACTTATTGATTTATTGCGTTAAAATTACGTATGTTCGTTTATAATTATGTCCAAACTATTGCTATTTTAATATTTGTTTCGCGTGAGACAAAAGCGTCGTAAGCAGTGCATGGTTGGTCCTGGCGATGACCTTAGTTGTGGCATGGAGTTGCTTCGTTGTTATTTGCGCTACGTATAAATACATTTTTATCTAATTTGCATTTGTTTAAATAGAAATGTTGGTTTTCTATTGAAATGAACGGATCGTGGATTCGGTATTTGGATTAACGAGACGTTATTTTGATAGGGCGCCCGAATGGAAGAGAGACTGGACGACGCCATCAACGTGCTACGGAATCACGCGGAGGCGCCCGATATGTATCCACAGGATGTTCACACACACCAGCCGCCGCAGGGTAAGCCGCTGCACCTGTGATATACGAGCTGAAGCTTTTTAATTTGAAAATACATTTTAGGAACTGACGAAAAAAATTTTCAAAGCGATAGGAATACCCAGAGAGCACTATTTCCGTGTGGTTTATTTGATTTTCATCTATTCATAAATATTATCACTCTTATGTTTTTGGTATCTGTTTATAGTTTCGTCCTGACTTAATTTGGTATACTCACGTGGTGCTCGAATCTTTTCTTAATATGTAAGGATTTCTCTCTTTGCAGCGAGTCGGCTCGGCGGCCTGGCGCATCTTCAGCCGGAGCCCGTCAAAATGGAGCGACATCTCTTGCCCAATACGAGTGAGTAGTTCCTCTCATTCATCATCGAACCAAAATAGTGTAAATATTGTTTGCTGCGAAGATTAAGTTTATTTATTTAAAGAAAAAAAAAAGGGATGGTGGAATACGAGTGAGTCACAATTTCTTCGTCCATCGAAGCGTCACATTGTGTAAAACAAAAAACTTGGCGATTTAAAAGAGTGGCGGAGAGTTTATTGCCAATTCTTCTCTTCCGTTCTACGCCCTCGGTTTGAGAACTGGCAGTAAATGTAAAATTAGAAGCATTTAATATAATATTTCTTTTTTAACGTCCATAAGTGTACATCGTGTTACCTATATGAATAAATGATTCTGTCTTTATATTCTTCAGTAACGAGTAATAAGAACGATAATGATTCCAGAAAAGCGCAAAGAGCCGCCGGATTCGGGTCTGGACTCGAAGCCGTCGTCCTCGGGGTCGGCCGACGCCCTCGGCAAGGCGCCCAACAACAAGCGATCGAGGAGATAGTGAGTTGACATTTAGTTTGATTTCGTGAATTTGTATATTTCTTTGCTCATGAATATATATAACGTGTGACTTTCCGCGTCCGTACTGACATAAACCGCACAGTTTGTCCGTCAGCTGCTCGTCGGCGGACGAGGACGATCTGGACCCTGACGCGAAGGCGGCGCGCGAGAGAGAGAGGCGCCAGGCCAACAACGTCCGAGAGAGGTGCCGTCCTTTTCACTAGCTTAAAACATTGATTTTCATAGTAACAATAGAAATACAGTGGAATCTCGATAACTCAAATATCGACTTAACGAGAACTTCGAGATACATATGATTAAACTGTTGTCATTTCGACTTCGGAAGCGCAATTTCTGTGGATTTTTCGATTTGTAGAGCCGTATTTCAATCAACTTAAGTTTTGTAGTGTATATTTTTTATATATTAAAACGAATAACATATTTATTAAGTAAATCAAACATTAAAAAATGCACGAGCGCAAATCAAAAACAACTACGACTTAATGAGTCTCCGTTTTGAAATTCAAGTTATAGACTATACATATGTATTAAAAATACTTCGTAGGGAAATAACATTTAGTTCGAATTACATAGTCTAAATATGTAATACGAGATACTTAAGGGGATGACAATTTTTTCGACTAATTTCAACTTACTGAAGATTTCGACTTAACGAAGTTCGAGATTCCCCTGTATATGTATTTCAAGATATACCAATATTCTTTCACCGCTCATAATTTTTTTTATTAACTTACAGAATAGCTTTACTGTTCTCTTCTATTTTTGAAGTGAAACTACTTTAGGCCCATGAGAGTAAATTTTTACGGAACGTCACGAAGATGTGCAGCGTTTTTGTCGTATTTTTTTTCTTTAATAAAGATGTGCTAGTATAATATTGTGGGGAAATTATTCATACTTGAACACCGATTGTTTTTAATACACATCAATATCGTTATTATTTTAAGTGTGTTTTTAGAAGGGCACAGAATCAAGACCATTTTGTGCTAAGACCCAGTTGGCTAAAATGTGGACATAAGTTAGCAATCATTATAATAATGAATTTGATATATTATTTGGTAATTATTACCATATTTATGGTGGTATTTCTATATACATAACAACAACTAATTTTAGTTATGGTTTTTAATTAGCCTTAGTATCATTTATTATTAATTAATATAAAAAGACTGACAAAATTAAATTATGGGATTTACAAAGAAGTTTCACTTCTGACATGTGTACTTTGTCCGCACGCACTTTTTTTATTTAAAACCAAAATTCGTTTCAAGCCACATTAATTTATGTATTCTAGTTAATTTTGTTGTTTCGTCGGAGCTAATATTAATTTATTAAAACCTGTATTAGTAATCCTATACGTTGCTGCTTAAAACAAGTGACCTTTTATTGGTATATCTCAGTTTTTGTATTGTTATGCGATTAAATCCATGTTCCATCTCATATCAACTTAAGGGAAGCAGCTTATTTTTAAGCTGTTTCTGAATATGTCTATTTGTACTAACCAGAACCGTTCTCAGTTTCAGCTTCTTCATTCTAACAACAGTTTGGGTCACAGTGTTTTTTATGTTTTAATCTTAATTTCTATGAACACGGTCGTTTTGCATAAAAAGATACATTTAGATATATTGTGGGTGCTAACATTCATCTCATCGGCTAACGAGTGCTGCAAGTGTTTGGAACGGCAAGTTTCTTCTTCCCTAGGTGGTCGGCTGATCTCTCTCGCGCGCTGTTTTCGGCTCGAAGGTAATTTGAGGCGAATTGTATCTCCACCGCAGATGTATTTACTGTTCTGGCATTTTAATAGTTCGTAGTAATAAAAATCTAATTAATTTTGGTTATTTTTATTATACTATTTATTTGGACCAGCAACATGGATTTAATGAAGATACGACATTTATTCTTTGACAAACACGAAGGCATCGCGGTAGCTCTTAAATATATAGCAATAAGGTATATATTTGCACGATAGTTGCTCGTCAGCTGATGAAGGCGATGATGAATTGGATCCACAGGCGAAGGCCCTGCGGGAGAAGGAGAGGCGGCAGGCCAACAACGCGAGAGAGAGGTAGGTCCGGTCTCAGATCTTTCAGCAGAAACGTACCGATGTGTTCTATTAGCCCGACTGTGACCCAAAGATTAAGTTAATGCAGAAGTGACTCGATGAACAATACAAATAATTATTGAAAATAACATGTTCAATATGAGCGGGCTTGACCACAGTCGCCTCTGTTGAGTCTCTAGGTCTTAGCCTGAATACTACGTGGAATCGAGTAGTAGTTATATACATTTTTGTATGGAAAGCTTAAGTAGCGCTCCGGGGCCTTTGGAACTGAAATATTGACGTATATATTTACTAAGGCCGGGGACTCCCGTGTTCAATTTAGATAAGCGATTGTGAATAGTGCTAATAAATCGATAAATGCGAACAGGATACGAATAAGGGACATAAACGAGGCGCTGAAGGAGTTGGGCAGGATGTGCATGACGCACCTGAAGAGCGACAAGCCCCAGACGAAGCTCGGCATCCTCAACATGGCCGTCGAAGTCATCATGACGCTCGAACAGCAAGTCAGAGGTCGGTGTCATTTTTGTATCTCGATTTCACTCACTTTAGACACACAAACAAATTGCTTAGATTTTGCCGATCTAATTTCGCTCTAAATCATATTTCATTAAATTTTAGTTTTCCTTTTAATTGTTACTACTATAGGTATTTACTATTTCTTATCTACCAAAAAAATATAAACGATTTTAAAACAAATGGTGACTTTCACCAGTATAATACGCGAAATAGAACTAATTTGAGTGTACGACTAACCAGGCTCCAAAAGATAAACCACTCCTTATATGGAAATTGTATTCGTTTTTACAACAAACTCCCAAGTGAAATTAGAGAATTATCACTAAATAAATTCAAAGCCCTCGTTAAACGAAAATTAATCAACAAAGCTTTTTATAAATTTGAGAAATACTTAAATGATCCTAATCCTTGGGATTGAATTGCTCCAGTTCAAACAATTTGTATGACAATACCTGGCGATTAAAAAGAGTGGCGGAAAGTTTCTTGCCAGTTCTTCTTACCCGCTCTACACCCTTGACTTGCGAACTGGTAGTAAATGTAAATTTACGATTAATTTAACTTGACGATTCAAAAGTGTACTTGGTTACCTACTTGAATAAAGATATTTTGAGTTTGAGTTTGTACGAGTCACAATTTTGTCCCTTCTTTCGCTTTCGGCCATCGGACCCTTCTCTGCGGTACGACACTGTTGCAATGAAATTTTAAATGCTTCGTTGTAATGTTTTTAATAATCAATTAATTTGGTCTATGGACACTTATACGTGTGTGCGTTTGTCCCACAGAGCGCAACCTGAACCCGAAGGCCGCCTGCCTGAAGAGGCGCGAGGAGGAGAAGGCGGAGGACGCTCCCAAGCTGCTCGCCGCGCCCTTGCACCACTACCAGCACATGCCGGTATGCGCCGGGCCCGTTTAGACATTTCTAGAAGCCCGTTAGCGAACGAGCGCATTAATGATCGTCTTTCTCAATCTCCAGGGCATGGGCCAGGTGTCGGGTCAGCCGCCGTCGGGGCCGCCGCAGCAATAACGAATCGGCTCCGACGCGCACGCACACACGCACGCACACGTACACTAACACGCACACGCGCGGCCGCCCCGCCTCTAGCCGGCACTAGGAGGCGCCTCCGGGCCTTTTGCGCTTAATGTTATCCGAACTCATCCCGCCTCTGACCGAAACCGTGTCACAGAAATAGCTGGCTCTTCTTTTTATCTTTCTCTTCAGCTCTTCGTTCGTGTCTTTTCTGATTATTATGATGAATTTTTGTAAAATTCGTTTCGTGTTTTTCCATGTTTGTTTCCACGCGAAACGTTCGCGCTCATAGACATTCCAATCCGACGGAAACAATAATCGCAAAGAGCACGCTCAGCGTCAGACACGCGCTAACCCACGGTCACTCGGGTCGATTCGAGATCGTCCGTCCGGTGTGCCAGTGCGCGAGTGATTAATTGGACTCTAAATAGGATTTAAGTGTGTATATTACCTAGGCCTAGGGAATAGTTTTATATCCTGAACCATCGAGATGGAATTTTTTTAAACGCCCGAAGACGAGAGGTAGCGTAAAAATTGTAAAATAATATTAGATATATGTAGAAATAATAATAAATATATAAGAAAAAGATATTTTAATTACGATTTTAAATAATTTCGCTGCCATAAGCGTAGTGTAAGGTCCGGAGTCCGTTTTCGTGGCGACACCGCTCCGCCGTCCCCCCCCCCTCTTTGCGTTTACGTCCCCGATTTTAAGCTCGACAATAACTCCCCGAAGGTGGACTCTGGACATTTTTCTTAGAATTTTCTTTTAAGACGAGATCGAGGGTGACTCGTTCGGAGACGGCGTCGTCTTTCGGCCTGCTCTTCCCCATTTCCTCCGAGGGGGAGATGGGGAAGATCGCGCGCTAATCGTTGGCTGCTAACTTAAGTAACGTACTTAAGATGTTTTTTTTAACTCCAGTGATTTTTTTTACGATTTTACCCCGTATACAGGTTTTTTTTACGCGTTTGCGTATTTTTTATTTATATTCGGTAGCTATTGTTTTGATTTGGATAGCGTACTTATGTTTTCAAATCTCGATTGTGAATTTCTTTTTGATGTAAATCGGACGCATGAAAAATGTAATTTTGCTCGACGAATCCGTGTAAGAATTAAATGTAATGTTGCGTTTTGTATCGAAAGATTGATTGTTCGGCGACACTCGACAGTTGTAAATACGAGGAAGCTCAATTTTGTCGGTCCGTTTCGTTGTCGCTTTCCCACACGGTTGACTACGATTCGTACCAAATTAGTAGTTTGCTACGCGTGAGGTACGAATTCGGTAGTTATCCTAGATTCCCCGCCCTAAAACTTGTATTATATAGAGATAAGTTAAACCGCCATTTTGGTGAAACTGAGGGTTCGATCAAAATGGCCGACTCGGATGATCGATTATTGGAAAGTTCAAAATATTTTTTTAGTATTTCTTAGCGTTTAAGTCACTTTATGACCGCTGTCTAGCTTAGTTGACTTCTTCCATTTAGCGTTAATTTTAAGTTTTTTTATTATTAATTTTGTTGTCCGTAGGGTCTACGCGAAATCGAGGTGAAGCGCAAAACGTCGCGTCTCGCTCCGATAATCTAATCTACGAAGGTAGAAAGGAGACGGCACGATTTTGCGTTTGATGTCGATTTCGCCCAAAATACCAGTAATTTATTGGAATATGCTCAGGTTAAGAGGCACTGGAGTTGTTTTTCTTCTGTTCTGTTACAAATCCTGGCGATTGTGTAATCGAGGCTGCTCTTTGTTATCGCCTCGCGTAGACGTCCCCCTCCCGCTGTTCAAATGAATATAAATACAAGAAAGCTCTTATTATAAAAGGAATAATTATAATTAAATATAAATGTGCCATTCATTTTGCTAAAAGTGTGTTTTATTTACTCTTAAAAACCTCTCACAAATAAAACGCGTTGGAACTAACAATACCATTTATTGGGTTATACAGGTTTACATTCAGCAACAATAATATTTCTCTAATTATGTTATAAGTGATCAAAAACTCGACAAGTTGGGTATATAGCAACTATACTAAACATTTCAACACTCAACATATATTCACCGAAATTACCCACGACCGCTGAATAAATTCATTTCTATGGAATTATGAAGAGATGCGCTTGATGTTGTTCGTCGCTACTAGATGGCGTTAGGTGCACCATGCCGTTTTATCAACGACTCTTCAATTTAACTTGAAGAGAAGAAGTTGTCAAAAAATAGTCCCTTAATTCCAAAGTAGCGCGTCGTAGGTAATTTTGACATTTACGAACAAGGAAGACAACATTATGCTATATTGACATTGAAAATATATTCGTCGCTAACAGTGATAGGGGCTTAATCTAAACATTACCGTATTCATCATTAACTCCTACATTTTTAAGAATTAGGACAAGCAGAAGCATTTTGAATGCATTGCTTCTAAAATATATCAATTCCAAAAAAGTTAATTCTACCTATAAGCTGTTTGAATTTTAGAAAAAAAATAATTAGCTACAATCGAAAAACCGGTCCTTCAAAAAACTGATCTAAAACTAACGCATTCTACATATTTACATTTATCATTTTATAATTTGACACACAGTATACCTATAACCTCCACATATCTTGTTCCAAATTTATTACAAATATGGGAAGCCCAAGATTTCCTATTCTACGTTTTCTATTGTCATCGTCACATCGTCAATAATATACACTTAAATTACACTTATTTTATGCTAATGAAGTTAAATATTTTAAGTCTAAAACTTAAAAATAAATACAACATATTTGAAAGAAATGTTTTAGAAAAGTTACGACAATTACTAAATAGATTAACGAGAGTATACAAAAATATACATAGAATAGAATTGAAGAACAGTTTAAAAATCGTCTAATATAATTTACAGAATACTTTAATTTCCTAACTTGACAAATACTTAATTGGCAAAACGGGAGATATGTTCCATATATCTGCTTACTATATTAGTAATAAGATAATCTGATTAAGATTACCACACCTACATTTTTACTATTAAGTAATTATTAAAAAAACAGCTCACCAGGACCATGATATTTTAAACGGACTTTATTAACTAACCTTGCTGTCCTTTCTTCCTTTCATTTACTAACCCAAGTAATATGATTAAATTTATTCATCATAATTTTTACCGCGTTTTTGGGATAGTACAAGCCCTTATCTGTTTCTATTTCTGTACCAAATTGATCCAAAAAGTTCCAGTTAATCCGACTAGATGGCATTAGTAGCGCCGTAGCGCGGCTTCCATTATGTGCTACGTATGTTCGCTACGGTCTTCGTCTTAAGCTACGTATCGTCGCATTTCAGGAATGTCCAAAAGAGCAGTTTTTAAATAGCTAAGTATTTATTTAAGTATATATAGTTATTAAACATTAATTCATATTATTTAAAATTTCTAGATATACTTTCATTGTCAATACAACAGAATAGATAAACATTTAATAGACGGTACAATTTCATACATTTAAATTCTTTTAAATAGAAGACTTCAAAGCAATCGTTGCATTGAGAAATCTACAACTACTGTAATATATTTCACACCTAGATCTTTGGAACATTAATTATAATTTAAACAGCGTATAATTACATTTTTACAGCTAAATAAACTTTAGTAACCATGTTTCTAACTTGCAACAGATTTCAATTTTTTCATTACAAGTTATTAAAATTAAATCACAGACTTAGTAAAATAATCTCATTGTTTCTAAAAATGTTGCTTATCACTAACCAAAGATAAAATATAAACGTATTAACAATCATAAAAAGATATAATTACATTTTCTTATTACGTTCAAGACCTGAGTTTTAAAATAGAAAAATAAAACTAAAAGGCCAAAGAACCTGCTCATACACGTTTGGGTCAAATTTAATCCACGATTATATCGTGACCAAGTCGGTCCATTTCAGAGAGAAGGAAGTCGACGTCCTTCTCCGTGACTGCGGCGGAAGAGATGATGTTCCTGAAGAAGTTGGGACGGCGATCGTCTGGTTGATATCCCACCATGATGGTGCCAGCTTGCATCATACGCCCCTTCAGCTTGGCGCATACCTACAGTGTAGCCAAATGGAGAGAGTGCTTAGAAAACTATTTTAACAAAGTAAGAATATTTTTAAGTATGTCCTCGTGTAAGTGAATCAGATATTTAAAATGATTACCTTTCCAAGTTTTATTTCCTTATGCTGGTCATGAGGGATACCTCGCAGCTGCTTTGGCAGGTACCAGAAGCTAACGTTGACCATTTCCGGTTCCAAAATGAGGTGGAACTTGTCACTCTGCTCCCTGATCCTCCGAACCATGTACTCGGATAACTCCATCAGACGGTCCATTAGCCGTTCGAAACCGGATGTTCCCTTTATAACAAAAAATAATACTTCTTATATTACACATCAATAAATTTGCTAGAAATACAGCATAAATTAAGAAAAAAAGTAGTCTATATTAATATATAGAACTAACGAAGATTAAACCTGGTCTTTAGTACTTGTGTTGTTAAAATCTAATAAATGCAGGAAACATCGCTAGATAATATTACCTGGCATTTCTTTTTCTCGCTAAAATCTTACTTTGCGAGTATATAAAGTTGTAACTATTAGTCAACTAACTGTAAGGCTTTTTATGAACATAACAAATATCATTGTGTCCCTGTTACAAAGTATTGTATATCAATACATACAATGGTTATTGGGTAAAAACAATCTCCTATAAATACGTCAGAACAAAAATATGTGATATATATCATTATAGTGTACCTTTCCCCTCCACTGCAGCCACAGCTTGAAGATGTCGTTGTGGCGTCCACACTGAATGACCTTATCGCCGGTGTCGAAACGCGGATCATAGATCTTGTCGGTCATGAACAGGTACTCAGCGGACATTGCATTGCAGCTTAGCAGGATGCCCTGGGTATGCGATAATGGACGAATTACGAATTATAATTTATACTATAATTTTTAACCCTCTTTTAAGATACTTCAACATCTGAGATTAATGTAGCTGTTATTAGTTCGTTATTTAAAGAAAAAGCAGTGTAATAAAAATGTTTAATACTTGAATAGATAACATTAGGAATCTCCCCCCATGCTATCAGCCACATAAACTATAAGTTGAATAGCATGAAAATGACATCAACAGCCAACAATATAGAGGAATCTTTATGCAATAAATTCAGTTTGCACTCAATAATGAACCATATCTCCTTGTTATAAAGAATATGGCTTTACCATTTTCAAACAAAAATTGCTATGAGATTTCGTAGGTCGAACGCAAGTTTCGTCAAAGGAAATTAAAACTTGATAGTGTCAGGTTAATCAATTTACAGCCTTATTACGAACGAAATACCAGCGATTTACGTGTAACCTCGTCGTGTCAAAGTTTTACAAAACAATATGATTTGAATTGCCATGACCATAAGACTGGATTTCTTTTGTATTTTGGAAAGAAGGGGTCAGAAATTGGCAACATATGTTTCCAAGTGTCGACAGAGGAATTTAATTAAAAGTAGCACGTGACGGGTTAGTGTTGTCGATATTAGTTGTAGATAACAGTGTCGAAGGTTTTGACAGGTCTCTATTAGAAAGCATTGAGGGTTATAAAAAATAAGACAATGGAATTTCAATTGTAATCTACTAAATAAAATATAATTTATAAAAATAAAAAAATCATCGTGGCGCAACAACAACAACCTTACAACCTTCTTAGGTCTTGTCCTCAGATTTCTGTAGCTGTTTTATAATCATTCATTTGTCAATCTAATAGGGAAATAGGTAATCAGCCTCCTGTGCCTGACACACGCCGAGTCTAAGACAAGGGTTCCTCATAATGTTTTCTTTCACTGTTCGAGCGAATGTTAAATGCGCACATAGAAAAAATGTCCATTGGTACACAGCCGGGGATCGAACCTATAGACCCGCTGAGCTCCTAGGCCAACACTCTGCTCACTCAAACAAAATTTATGATTAACATTAAATCGCAATAAAATTTCCATATGGACTTTATATCCACTATTCATTTAGGTCTGAATTGTTATTTTTAATATATCGATATTGAACAAAGCACATCACTAGACCGAAAAAAGTGATGGCGAAGGGCGTGGCTTAGAATATATTATGAAGCCGTATTGGGTTGACATGAGAAATAGCGCGGAAAATGCTCCATCATGTCAATTTTATTAGATACTCTTTTATAAGATACTACTACTGAATTCTCTTAACTAGATCAATTAAATTCTAAGTTGTTTAATTCAATAACAATAAATTGTGGTGACGTTTTACATACTTTAGCGTTTGTATGGTCACTCATAGTCATGGTCATGGATCACTCAGCGCTGAATTTCAAATATCAGTCGAAATCGTGCTTTCTTTAAATTCTTTATAAGCCGTAAACAAAGGACATCATGATTGTTATTTAATTTTAGGTAGCTCCTGTATATATATTAATGACATATCTGCAAAATAAAGTACTGAGAAGATAGTTTATTTTTAAAGAACTTTTTTTCTAGCTATTCTTTATAGTATTTTTTTAAAATAATTTATTCATAGACGGACAAAAAATGTCACTTAACCCTTAGTTTAAACAGATGAACGTCAGTGAATATTAATATGTTGGTTTTGCTTATCATATCATAACAGGCATAACCCGTTGGCGTATCGCTAAAAAACGAAAGTATTTTTAAATAACTAGCTTAATATATAATAAACCTTTAGATTTTGCTAAATACTAGTAAACACTTAAAAATAGAAGTCTTTAACTGATTTAATTAATAAAAAATAAAAAATCACTATAAGAATTATTTATTGTGAAAGAAAGCAAAAGTACTTGCCTCATACTTGAAATGCACGGTAGAACATTGTAAGAGTGTTCCCATCAGCTTATGAGGATTCCATGTCACTGAGTCAGCTCTGTGAATAAAAATTATATTTTTGAATTTTACTAAGTTCTTATCGAGAAAAAGTTACTTTACTGCTAACATTGTTTTTTATTACAAATAATTTTATGAGAGACCACATATTCTCATGAAATCTATTTTATGCCGTTTAAAGTTATAAGCACTATAAAACATAAAAATAAAGAAAACAAAATTTAAATAAACCTTTATTGTTCAATTGCAAACCTAAAATACAAATAACTTACTTGCGTTGCTATAACCTTACTTATAAAATAACAATAATAATATTTTCGTAGAACAACTAGCTGCATCCCGTAGCTTTTTCGTAGCTTTATCGTAGCGATATCGTAGAACTTACTTATATTATGGTTTAACGTTTCTTACTAGGCATGTGGTATTAGAACTTATTGTGCCTATATAATTTTAGTAGTTATGAAAGTTAATATAAGAACTAACTGCTTTATAATACATTACTTAATAAGACGAATTAGTATTGTGGAACCAAAATTCGCCTTTGGCACTTGGGTGTATAATAAAATTTCCATTTAAGTGTAAACTGCTTAGTGTGAAAGTGTCAGAGTGAATGTATCTAATATTGACACAGTTGCAGCGGCGCACGGTTTACTCTTAATCCCTACTTACGTCGGAGACCCTCGTGCCTGGACCGCGTGTTACACCGCTGAGCTACCAAGATATCTTGGTTCAATTTAAATTATGGTTCTTTATGAAGTTTCCGAGAGGAAATCCTCTCGGAAACTTCATAAAGAACCATAATTTAAATTGAACCAAGATATCTTGGTAGCTCAGCGGTGTAACACGCGGTCCAGGCACGAGGGTCTCCGACGTAAGTAGGGATTAAGAGTAAACCGTGCGCCGCTGCAACTGTGTCAATATTAGATACATTCACTCTGACACTTTCACACTAAGCAGTTTACACTTAAATGGAAATTTTATTATACACCCAAGTGCCAAAGGCGAATTTTGGTTCCACAATACTAATTCGTCTTATTAAGTAATGTATTATAAAGCAGTTAGTTCTTATATTAACTTTCATAACTACTAAAATTATATAGGCACAATAAGTTCTAATACCACATGCCTAGTAAGAAACGTTAAACCATAATATAAGTAAGTTCTACGATATCGCTACGATAAAGCTACGAAAAAGCTACGGGATGCAGCTAGTTGTTCTACGAAAATATTATTATTGTTATTTTATAAGTAAGGTTATAGCAACGCAAGTAAGTTATTTGTATTTTAGGTTTGCAATTGAACAATAAAGGTTTATTTAAATTTTGTTTTCTTTATTTTTATGTTTTATAGTGCTTATAACTTTAAACGGCATAAAATAGATTTCATGAGAATATGTGGTCTCTCATAAAATTATTTGTAATAAAAAACAATGTTAGCAGTAAAGTAACTTTTTCTCGATAAGAACTTAGTAAAATTCAAAAATATAATTTTTATTCACAGAGCTGACTCAGTGACATGGAATCCTCATAAGCTGATGGGAACACTCTTACAATGTTCTACCGTGCATTTCAAGTATGAGGCAAGTACTTTTGCTTTCTTTCACAATAAATAATTCTTATAGTGATTTTTTATTTTTTATTAATTAAATCAGTTAAAGACTTCTATTTTTAAGTGTTTACTAGTATTTAGCAAAATCTAAAGGTTTATTATATATTAAGCTAGTTATTTAAAAATACTTTCGTTTTTTAGCGATACGCCAACGGGTTATGCCTGTTATGATATGATAAGCAAAACCAACATATTAATATTCACTGACGTTCATCTGTTTAAACTAAGGGTTAAGTGACATTTTTTGTCCGTCTATGAATAAATTATTTTAAAAAAATACTATAAAGAATAGCTAGAAAAAAAGTTCTTTAAAAATAAACTATCTTCTCAGTACTTTATTTTGCAGATATGTCATTAATATATATACAGGAGCTACCTAAAATTAAATAACAATCATGATGTCCTTTGTTTACGGCTTATAAAGAATTTAAAGAAAGCACGATTTCGACTGATATTTGAAATTCAGCGCTGAGTGATCCATGACCATGACTATGAGTGACCATACAAACGCTAAAGTATGTAAAACGTCACCACAATTTATTGTTATTGAATTAAACAACTTAGAATTTAATTGATCTAGTTAAGAGAATTCAGTAGTAGTATCTTATAAAAGAGTATCTAATAAAATTGACATGATGGAGCATTTTCCGCGCTATTTCTCATGTCAACCCAATACGGCTTCATAATATATTCTAAGCCACGCCCTTCGCCATCACTTTTTTCGGTCTAGTGATGTGCTTTGTTCAATATCGATATATTAAAAATAACAATTCAGACCTAAATGAATAGTGGATATAAAGTCCATATGGAAATTTTATTGCGATTTAATGTTAATCATAAATTTTGTTTGAGTGAGCAGAGTGTTGGCCTAGGAGCTCAGCGGGTCTATAGGTTCGATCCCCGGCTGTGTACCAATGGACATTTTTTCTATGTGCGCATTTAACATTCGCTCGAACAGTGAAAGAAAACATTATGAGGAACCCTTGTCTTAGACTCGGCGTGTGTCAGGCACAGGAGGCTGATTACCTATTTCCCTATTAGATTGACAAATGAATGATTATAAAACAGCTACAGAAATCTGAGGACAAGACCTAAGAAGGTTGTAAGGTTGTTGTTGTTGCGCCACGATGATTTTTTTATTTTTATAAATTATATTTTATTTAGTAGATTACAATTGAAATTCCATTGTCTTATTTTTTATAACCCTCAATGCTTTCTAATAGAGACCTGTCAAAACCTTCGACACTGTTATCTACAACTAATATCGACAACACTAACCCGTCACGTGCTACTTTTAATTAAATTCCTCTGTCGACACTTGGAAACATATGTTGCCAATTTCTGACCCCTTCTTTCCAAAATACAAAAGAAATCCAGTCTTATGGTCATGGCAATTCAAATCATATTGTTTTGTAAAACTTTGACACGACGAGGTTACACGTAAATCGCTGGTATTTCGTTCGTAATAAGGCTGTAAATTGATTAACCTGACACTATCAAGTTTTAATTTCCTTTGACGAAACTTGCGTTCGACCTACGAAATCTCATAGCAATTTTTGTTTGAAAATGGTAAAGCCATATTCTTTATAACAAGGAGATATGGTTCATTATTGAGTGCAAACTGAATTTATTGCATAAAGATTCCTCTATATTGTTGGCTGTTGATGTCATTTTCATGCTATTCAACTTATAGTTTATGTGGCTGATAGCATGGGGGGAGATTCCTAATGTTATCTATTCAAGTATTAAACATTTTTATTACACTGCTTTTTCTTTAAATAACGAACTAATAACAGCTACATTAATCTCAGATGTTGAAGTATCTTAAAAGAGGGTTAAAAATTATAGTATAAATTATAATTCGTAATTCGTCCATTATCGCATACCCAGGGCATCCTGCTAAGCTGCAATGCAATGTCCGCTGAGTACCTGTTCATGACCGACAAGATCTATGATCCGCGTTTCGACACCGGCGATAAGGTCATTCAGTGTGGACGCCACAACGACATCTTCAAGCTGTGGCTGCAGTGGAGGGGAAAGGTACACTATAATGATATATATCACATATTTTTGTTCTGACGTATTTATAGGAGATTGTTTTTACCCAATAACCATTGTATGTATTGATATACAATACTTTGTAACAGGGACACAATGATATTTGTTATGTTCATAAAAAGCCTTACAGTTAGTTGACTAATAGTTACAACTTTATATACTCGCAAAGTAAGATTTTAGCGAGAAAAAGAAATGCCAGGTAATATTATCTAGCGATGTTTCCTGCATTTATTAGATTTTAACAACACAAGTACTAAAGACCAGGTTTAATCTTCGTTAGTTCTATATATTAATATAGACTACTTTTTTTCTTAATTTATGCTGTATTTCTAGCAAATTTATTGATGTGTAATATAAGAAGTATTATTTTTTGTTATAAAGGGAACATCCGGTTTCGAACGGCTAATGGACCGTCTGATGGAGTTATCCGAGTACATGGTTCGGAGGATCAGGGAGCAGAGTGACAAGTTCCACCTCATTTTGGAACCGGAAATGGTCAACGTTAGCTTCTGGTACCTGCCAAAGCAGCTGCGAGGTATCCCTCATGACCAGCATAAGGAAATAAAACTTGGAAAGGTAATCATTTTAAATATCTGATTCACTTACACGAGGACATACTTAAAAATATTCTTACTTTGTTAAAATAGTTTTCTAAGCACTCTCTCCATTTGGCTACACTGTAGGTATGCGCCAAGCTGAAGGGGCGTATGATGCAAGCTGGCACCATCATGGTGGGATATCAACCAGACGATCGCCGTCCCAACTTCTTCAGGAACATCATCTCTTCCGCCGCAGTCACGGAGAAGGACGTCGACTTCCTTCTCTCTGAAATGGACCGACTTGGTCACGATATAATCGTGGATTAAATTTGACCCAAACGTGTATGAGCAGGTTCTTTGGCCTTTTAGTTTTATTTTTCTATTTTAAAACTCAGGTCTTGAACGTAATAAGAAAATGTAATTATATCTTTTTATGATTGTTAATACGTTTATATTTTATCTTTGGTTAGTGATAAGCAACATTTTTAGAAACAATGAGATTATTTTACTAAGTCTGTGATTTAATTTTAATAACTTGTAATGAAAAAATTGAAATCTGTTGCAAGTTAGAAACATGGTTACTAAAGTTTATTTAGCTGTAAAAATGTAATTATACGCTGTTTAAATTATAATTAATGTTCCAAAGATCTAGGTGTGAAATATATTACAGTAGTTGTAGATTTCTCAATGCAACGATTGCTTTGAAGTCTTCTATTTAAAAGAATTTAAATGTATGAAATTGTACCGTCTATTAAATGTTTATCTATTCTGTTGTATTGACAATGAAAGTATATCTAGAAATTTTAAATAATATGAATTAATGTTTAATAACTATATATACTTAAATAAATACTTAGCTATTTAAAAACTGCTCTTTTGGACATTCCTGAAATGCGACGATACGTAGCTTAAGACGAAGACCGTAGCGAACATACGTAGCACATAATGGAAGCCGCGCTACGGCGCTACTAATGCCATCTAGTCGGATTAACTGGAACTTTTTGGATCAATTTGGTACAGAAATAGAAACAGATAAGGGCTTGTACTATCCCAAAAACGCGGTAAAAATTATGATGAATAAATTTAATCATATTACTTGGGTTAGTAAATGAAAGGAAGAAAGGACAGCAAGGTTAGTTAATAAAGTCCGTTTAAAATATCATGGTCCTGGTGAGCTGTTTTTTTAATAATTACTTAATAGTAAAAATGTAGGTGTGGTAATCTTAATCAGATTATCTTATTACTAATATAGTAAGCAGATATATGGAACATATCTCCCGTTTTGCCAATTAAGTATTTGTCAAGTTAGGAAATTAAAGTATTCTGTAAATTATATTAGACGATTTTTAAACTGTTCTTCAATTCTATTCTATGTATATTTTTGTATACTCTCGTTAATCTATTTAGTAATTGTCGTAACTTTTCTAAAACATTTCTTTCAAATATGTTGTATTTATTTTTAAGTTTTAGACTTAAAATATTTAACTTCATTAGCATAAAATAAGTGTAATTTAAGTGTATATTATTGACGATGTGACGATGACAATAGAAAACGTAGAATAGGAAATCTTGGGCTTCCCATATTTGTAATAAATTTGGAACAAGATATGTGGAGGTTATAGGTATACTGTGTGTCAAATTATAAAATGATAAATGTAAATATGTAGAATGCGTTAGTTTTAGATCAGTTTTTTGAAGGACCGGTTTTTCGATTGTAGCTAATTATTTTTTTTCTAAAATTCAAACAGCTTATAGGTAGAATTAACTTTTTTGGAATTGATATATTTTAGAAGCAATGCATTCAAAATGCTTCTGCTTGTCCTAATTCTTAAAAATGTAGGAGTTAATGATGAATACGGTAATGTTTAGATTAAGCCCCTATCACTGTTAGCGACGAATATATTTTCAATGTCAATATAGCATAATGTTGTCTTCCTTGTTCGTAAATGTCAAAATTACCTACGACGCGCTACTTTGGAATTAAGGGACTATTTTTTGACAACTTCTTCTCTTCAAGTTAAATTGAAGAGTCGTTGATAAAACGGCATGGTGCACCTAACGCCATCTAGTAGCGACGAACAACATCAAGCGCATCTCTTCATAATTCCATAGAAATGAATTTATTCAGCGGTCGTGGGTAATTTCGGTGAATATATGTTGAGTGTTGAAATGTTTAGTATAGTTGCTATATACCCAACTTGTCGAGTTTTTGATCACTTATAACATAATTAGAGAAATATTATTGTTGCTGAATGTAAACCTGTATAACCCAATAAATGGTATTGTTAGTTCCAACGCGTTTTATTTGTGAGAGGTTTTTAAGAGTAAATAAAACACACTTTTAGCAAAATGAATGGCACATTTATATTTAATTATAATTATTCCTTTTATAATAAGAGCTTTCTTGTATTTATATTCATTTGAACAGCGGGAGGGGGACGTCTACGCGAGGCGATAACAAAGAGCAGCCTCGATTACACAATCGCCAGGATTTGTAACAGAACAGAAGAAAAACAACTCCAGTGCCTCTTAACCTGAGCATATTCCAATAAATTACTGGTATTTTGGGCGAAATCGACATCAAACGCAAAATCGTGCCGTCTCCTTTCTACCTTCGTAGATTAGATTATCGGAGCGAGACGCGACGTTTTGCGCTTCACCTCGATTTCGCGTAGACCCTACGGACAACAAAATTAATAATAAAAAAACTTAAAATTAACGCTAAATGGAAGAAGTCAACTAAGCTAGACAGCGGTCATAAAGTGACTTAAACGCTAAGAAATACTAAAAAAATATTTTGAACTTTCCAATAATCGATCATCCGAGTCGGCCATTTTGATCGAACCCTCAGTTTCACCAAAATGGCGGTTTAACTTATCTCTATATAATACAAGTTTTAGGGCGGGGAATCTAGGATAACTACCGAATTCGTACCTCACGCGTAGCAAACTACTAATTTGGTACGAATCGTAGTCAACCGTGTGGGAAAGCGACAACGAAACGGACCGACAAAATTGAGCTTCCTCGTATTTACAACTGTCGAGTGTCGCCGAACAATCAATCTTTCGATACAAAACGCAACATTACATTTAATTCTTACACGGATTCGTCGAGCAAAATTACATTTTTCATGCGTCCGATTTACATCAAAAAGAAATTCACAATCGAGATTTGAAAACATAAGTACGCTATCCAAATCAAAACAATAGCTACCGAATATAAATAAAAAATACGCAAACGCGTAAAAAAAACCTGTATACGGGGTAAAATCGTAAAAAAAATCACTGGAGTTAAAAAAAACATCTTAAGTACGTTACTTAAGTTAGCAGCCAACGATTAGCGCGCGATCTTCCCCATCTCCCCCTCGGAGGAAATGGGGAAGAGCAGGCCGACGACGCCGTCTCCGAACGAGTCACCCTCGATCTCGTCTTAAAAGAAAATTCTAAGAAAAATGTCCAGAGTCCACCTTCGGGGAGTTATTGTCGAGCTTAAAATCGGGGACGTAAACGCAAAGAGGGGGGGGGGACGGCGGAGCGGTGTCGCCACGAAAACGGACTCCGGACCTTACACTACGCTTATGGCAGCGAAATTATTTAAAATCGTAATTAAAATATCTTTTTCTTATATATTTATTATTATTTCTACATATATCTAATATTATTTTACAATTTTTACGCTACCTCTCGTCTTCGGGCGTTTAAAAAAATTCCATCTCGATGGTTCAGGATATAAAACTATTCCCTAGGCCTAGGTAATATACACACTTAAATCCTATTTAGAGTCCAATTAATCACTCGCGCACTGGCACACCGGACGGACGATCTCGAATCGACCCGAGTGACCGTGGGTTAGCGCGTGTCTGACGCTGAGCGTGCTCTTTGCGATTATTGTTTCCGTCGGATTGGAATGTCTATGAGCGCGAACGTTTCGCGTGGAAACAAACATGGAAAAACACGAAACGAATTTTACAAAAATTCATCATAATAATCAGAAAAGACACGAACGAAGAGCTGAAGAGAAAGATAAAAAGAAGAGCCAGCTATTTCTGTGACACGGTTTCGGTCAGAGGCGGGATGAGTTCGGATAACATTAAGCGCAAAAGGCCCGGAGGCGCCTCCTAGTGCCGGCTAGAGGCGGGGCGGCCGCGCGTGTGCGTGTTAGTGTACGTGTGCGTGCGTGTGTGCGTGCGCGTCGGAGCCGATTCGTTATTGCTGCGGCGGCCCCGACGGCGGCTGACCCGACACCTGGCCCATGCCCTGGAGATTGAGAAAGACGATCATTAATGCGCTCGTTCGCTAACGGGCTTCTAGAAATGTCTAAACGGGCCCGGCGCATACCGGCATGTGCTGGTAGTGGTGCAAGGGCGCGGCGAGCAGCTTGGGAGCGTCCTCCGCCTTCTCCTCCTCGCGCCTCTTCAGGCAGGCGGCCTTCGGGTTCAGGTTGCGCTCTGTGGGACAAACGCACACACGTATAAGTGTCCATAGACCAAATTAATTGATTATTAAAAACATTACAACGAAGCATTTAAAATTTCATTGCAACAGTGTCGTACCGCAGAGAAGGGTCCGATGGCCGAAAGCGAAAGAAGGGACAAAATTGTGACTCGTACAAACTCAAACTCAAAATATCTTTATTCAAGTAGGTAACCAAGTACACTTTTGAATCGTCAAGTTAAATTAATCGTAAATTTACATTTACTACCAGTTCGCAAGTCAAGGGTGTAGAGCGGGTAAGAAGAACTGGCAAGAAACTTTCCGCCACTCTTTTTAATCGCCAGGTATTGTCATACAAATTGTTTGAACTGGAGCAATTCAATCCCAAGGATTAGGATCATTTAAGTAGTCCTCAAATTTATAAAAAGCTTTGTTGATTAATTTTCGTTTAACGAGGGCTTTGAATTTATTTAGTGATAATTCTCTAATTTCGCTTGGGAGTTTGTTGTAAAAACGAATACAATTTCCATATAAGGAGTGGTTTATCTTTTGGAGCCTGGTTGGTCGTACACTCAAATTAGTTCTATTTCGCGTATTATACTGGTGAAAGTCACCATTTGTTTTAAAATCGTTTATATTTTTTTGGTAGATAAGAAATAGTAAATACCTATAGTAGTAACAATTAAAAGGAAAACTAAAATTTAATGAAATATGATTTAGAGCGAAATTAGATCGGCAAAATCTAAGCAATTTGTTTGTGTGTCTAAAGTGAGTGAAATCGAGATACAAAAATGACACCGACCTCTGACTTGCTGTTCGAGCGTCATGATGACTTCGACGGCCATGTTGAGGATGCCGAGCTTCGTCTGGGGCTTGTCGCTCTTCAGGTGCGTCATGCACATCCTGCCCAACTCCTTCAGCGCCTCGTTTATGTCCCTTATTCGTATCCTGTTCGCATTTATCGATTTATTAGCACTATTCACAATCGCTTATCTAAATTGAACACGGGAGTCCCCGGCCTTAGTAAATATATACGTCAATATTTCAGTTCCAAAGGCCCCGGAGCGCTACTTAAGCTTTCCATACAAAAATGTATATAACTACTACTCGATTCCACGTAGTATTCAGGCTAAGACCTAGAGACTCAACAGAGGCGACTGTGGTCAAGCCCGCTCATATTGAACATGTTATTTTCAATAATTATTTGTATTGTTCATCGAGTCACTTCTGCATTAACTTAATCTTTGGGTCACAGTCGGGCTAATAGAACACATCGGTACGTTTCTGCTGAAAGATCTGAGACCGGACCTACCTCTCTCTCGCGTTGTTGGCCTGCCGCCTCTCCTTCTCCCGCAGGGCCTTCGCCTGTGGATCCAATTCATCATCGCCTTCATCAGCTGACGAGCAACTATCGTGCAAATATATACCTTATTGCTATATATTTAAGAGCTACCGCGATGCCTTCGTGTTTGTCAAAGAATAAATGTCGTATCTTCATTAAATCCATGTTGCTGGTCCAAATAAATAGTATAATAAAAATAACCAAAATTAATTAGATTTTTATTACTACGAACTATTAAAATGCCAGAACAGTAAATACATCTGCGGTGGAGATACAATTCGCCTCAAATTACCTTCGAGCCGAAAACAGCGCGCGAGAGAGATCAGCCGACCACCTAGGGAAGAAGAAACTTGCCGTTCCAAACACTTGCAGCACTCGTTAGCCGATGAGATGAATGTTAGCACCCACAATATATCTAAATGTATCTTTTTATGCAAAACGACCGTGTTCATAGAAATTAAGATTAAAACATAAAAAACACTGTGACCCAAACTGTTGTTAGAATGAAGAAGCTGAAACTGAGAACGGTTCTGGTTAGTACAAATAGACATATTCAGAAACAGCTTAAAAATAAGCTGCTTCCCTTAAGTTGATATGAGATGGAACATGGATTTAATCGCATAACAATACAAAAACTGAGATATACCAATAAAAGGTCACTTGTTTTAAGCAGCAACGTATAGGATTACTAATACAGGTTTTAATAAATTAATATTAGCTCCGACGAAACAACAAAATTAACTAGAATACATAAATTAATGTGGCTTGAAACGAATTTTGGTTTTAAATAAAAAAAGTGCGTGCGGACAAAGTACACATGTCAGAAGTGAAACTTCTTTGTAAATCCCATAATTTAATTTTGTCAGTCTTTTTATATTAATTAATAATAAATGATACTAAGGCTAATTAAAAACCATAACTAAAATTAGTTGTTGTTATGTATATAGAAATACCACCATAAATATGGTAATAATTACCAAATAATATATCAAATTCATTATTATAATGATTGCTAACTTATGTCCACATTTTAGCCAACTGGGTCTTAGCACAAAATGGTCTTGATTCTGTGCCCTTCTAAAAACACACTTAAAATAATAACGATATTGATGTGTATTAAAAACAATCGGTGTTCAAGTATGAATAATTTCCCCACAATATTATACTAGCACATCTTTATTAAAGAAAAAAAATACGACAAAAACGCTGCACATCTTCGTGACGTTCCGTAAAAATTTACTCTCATGGGCCTAAAGTAGTTTCACTTCAAAAATAGAAGAGAACAGTAAAGCTATTCTGTAAGTTAATAAAAAAAATTATGAGCGGTGAAAGAATATTGGTATATCTTGAAATACATATACAGGGGAATCTCGAACTTCGTTAAGTCGAAATCTTCAGTAAGTTGAAATTAGTCGAAAAAATTGTCATCCCCTTAAGTATCTCGTATTACATATTTAGACTATGTAATTCGAACTAAATGTTATTTCCCTACGAAGTATTTTTAATACATATGTATAGTCTATAACTTGAATTTCAAAACGGAGACTCATTAAGTCGTAGTTGTTTTTGATTTGCGCTCGTGCATTTTTTAATGTTTGATTTACTTAATAAATATGTTATTCGTTTTAATATATAAAAAATATACACTACAAAACTTAAGTTGATTGAAATACGGCTCTACAAATCGAAAAATCCACAGAAATTGCGCTTCCGAAGTCGAAATGACAACAGTTTAATCATATGTATCTCGAAGTTCTCGTTAAGTCGATATTTGAGTTATCGAGATTCCACTGTATTTCTATTGTTACTATGAAAATCAATGTTTTAAGCTAGTGAAAAGGACGGCACCTCTCTCGGACGTTGTTGGCCTGGCGCCTCTCTCTCTCGCGCGCCGCCTTCGCGTCAGGGTCCAGATCGTCCTCGTCCGCCGACGAGCAGCTGACGGACAAACTGTGCGGTTTATGTCAGTACGGACGCGGAAAGTCACACGTTATATATATTCATGAGCAAAGAAATATACAAATTCACGAAATCAAACTAAATGTCAACTCACTATCTCCTCGATCGCTTGTTGTTGGGCGCCTTGCCGAGGGCGTCGGCCGACCCCGAGGACGACGGCTTCGAGTCCAGACCCGAATCCGGCGGCTCTTTGCGCTTTTCTGGAATCATTATCGTTCTTATTACTCGTTACTGAAGAATATAAAGACAGAATCATTTATTCATATAGGTAACACGATGTACACTTATGGACGTTAAAAAAGAAATATTATATTAAATGCTTCTAATTTTACATTTACTGCCAGTTCTCAAACCGAGGGCGTAGAACGGAAGAGAAGAATTGGCAATAAACTCTCCGCCACTCTTTTAAATCGCCAAGTTTTTTGTTTTACACAATGTGACGCTTCGATGGACGAAGAAATTGTGACTCACTCGTATTCCACCATCCCTTTTTTTTTTCTTTAAATAAATAAACTTAATCTTCGCAGCAAACAATATTTACACTATTTTGGTTCGATGATGAATGAGAGGAACTACTCACTCGTATTGGGCAAGAGATGTCGCTCCATTTTGACGGGCTCCGGCTGAAGATGCGCCAGGCCGCCGAGCCGACTCGCTGCAAAGAGAGAAATCCTTACATATTAAGAAAAGATTCGAGCACCACGTGAGTATACCAAATTAAGTCAGGACGAAACTATAAACAGATACCAAAAACATAAGAGTGATAATATTTATGAATAGATGAAAATCAAATAAACCACACGGAAATAGTGCTCTCTGGGTATTCCTATCGCTTTGAAAATTTTTTTCGTCAGTTCCTAAAATGTATTTTCAAATTAAAAAGCTTCAGCTCGTATATCACAGGTGCAGCGGCTTACCCTGCGGCGGCTGGTGTGTGTGAACATCCTGTGGATACATATCGGGCGCCTCCGCGTGATTCCGTAGCACGTTGATGGCGTCGTCCAGTCTCTCTTCCATTCGGGCGCCCTATCAAAATAACGTCTCGTTAATCCAAATACCGAATCCACGATCCGTTCATTTCAATAGAAAACCAACATTTCTATTTAAACAAATGCAAATTAGATAAAAATGTATTTATACGTAGCGCAAATAACAACGAAGCAACTCCATGCCACAACTAAGGTCATCGCCAGGACCAACCATGCACTGCTTACGACGCTTTTGTCTCACGCGAAACAAATATTAAAATAGCAATAGTTTGGACATAATTATAAACGAACATACGTAATTTTAACGCAATAAATCAATAAGTATCCTTCAGGGTCCATTATGGGACCTACTTTATTCCTGATACATACGAATGAGTCAAGCTCGCAGAGTGCGTATTTACACAGTCGGAGAGATCGTATACATACCCCGACATCGTTGTGCTCGCGGAGGAAGACCATGGCCTCGTCGAGCTGCCTCTGTTCCGCCGGAGCACCCTGTACGTGCCACGCGTTAGCGACCGCTTGGAGCTATGCGCTTTGCTTTTAAAACTACCTCCTGTCTCCCACATTTTAATTTACCTCCATTCGTTTATTTAGGCGCAGGTCGCGTAAATTAAGAGAAAATAAAAGCAATTTCGAATTAAGATACGACATCAAAGTAAAGGTCGTCACTACGATACCACTACGTAGAGTAGAAACTACAAATAACTAATTAAAAAGTCAACTAGCTCCAAGCTGGATCGTCGTATTAAAACACACAAAAATAAAACATCAAATAAAACACTATCTGATGCAATCGAATCGAAAAGAGTTCAATTCAATGCAACAAATAAAGAATAAAAAATGATAAAAATTGAGTGTAAATTAGTTAACATCCATGCAATATCATGCCAAAAGTATACAAATATTTACAATACAATTTGACAGAAAGATCGGCTTCTTTGACACATTTTGTCATAATGATACTGAGAATGATAACATCGTGTGTCAAAAAACCATTTATTTTTTATTCTTAGACTCGTATGTCGTTGGTATAATCATGAAGTAAGAACTTATTTATGTTATTAATAAATAAGTCTTTTTTACCATCTAAAAATATGGCCAAAAACACATTATAATATTTTAACGCACATTGACGAAATGAATTTTTTTTCGTTTCCTGTAATTTTTGGTTCTCTGGACAAACGAGGTTATCATTCTTCAGCGACGATAATCAACTGGATTATGACAAAACTGTAGAAATCTTTCTGCCAAAAATTGTTTGGAAGTTC